>CM069857.1:212351536-213066536 GCA_036172795.1 Pelodytes ibericus | reverse complement strand
CAACACAACTAAAACCGACCTTATTACACAATACCACACCACAATCAGCTCACTCTACACACACGCAATCCCACAAGCAGGCTCCAAACACATGCTCAATACTCTTTCCTGGCATTTTTGTCTCTTGTTATCCATTTATAGAGACACCAGAGACAAGTTGCAAGGAAACACAGTGCAAGCATGTTATTAAATTTGCTTGCACTGTGCAGAACAAATACAGGGTTTTTTCTCATGCTAGAGCTCTTCAGCAGAGCTCTGCGCATGGTCTGCCCTGGAAGTGCATTGAACCAACATGCTCACTTTGAGAGGGAGCGTGTTTGTCATTGGTGATGACAAAACACACCTCCTCTGCCCCGCCCCCTTCTTAGTGGGCCGCTGTGATAAAAAAATGCCCGGGCCGAATTTTTCTCCCAGTCCGGCCCTGTATATGATTACAATATATGTCTAGAGTTCACAGTTTTTATCAGGTCCATGACCCATAAAAATGCAGAGAAAAAGGGGGGGAAAAGCACATAACCATCATGGACTAACTAATGTTACGCGTTAGTGTCTTCCTATGTAGAAAGTCATGATAATTGAACTCGGCATTTATGTGTATTTATGTGTATTTATGTATTTTTGTATATTCATAGTAAAAAAAAAAAAAAAAAGCACTCAGCCATACAACAGGCAAAAATAAAAAGACCCTCACACAGTTATTCCTTATTAAGATTAGACACTTGTAGCGCATTTGACAGCATCTCATGGGAACATATAGTAAGGATTCTTAAGTTTAGATTCTTTGGAGCAAATTTTCTCACATTTTTCAGGAACCTATATGCCTGACCATCAGCAGTACTACATATAAATGGATTGACTACAGACCCAGTTCCTATAGCAAGAGGTGTTCGACAAGGATGCCCACTATCACCCCTACTTTTTAATATTGCATAAGTTCCTCTACGCTGGATCCTTCATAACAACCAGCATCTGAAAGTAATCAGAGTAGGAACATTCCTAATAAAGCCCTTCACAGACAATGTGTTACTTTTCCTAGCCAAACCACAAAACGAGTGGCCAATTATCTTGAATTTGATAGAGAGATTTGGCAAAGCTAGTGGATTCACTATAAATTACTCAAAATCTGAAGAAAAATCAGTATCTTCACAAAACAGTAGTACCAGCAAACATGCCGAAAAAACCCCTTCAGGGTACCTCGTTTTTTAACATACTTAAGGATTCATTAACCAAAATTCCCACAGAAGACATAATTGCTGAACTATACACCAATTTTTACAAAAATATCAGAGGAATTAAAAACATGGAAGCATTTATTACTGTCATATATTGGTCAAGTAGCACTAATTAAGGCTAATTAACCTGTCCAAGATTACTATATCCTTTACAATATCTACCTTTACTCTTTAAATCCAAAGACGTCAAACATATAAACTTCAGTAATTTTGAATGGACAAATAAACATCCCCAAATTAGCTGGCAAAAGCTACAGCAACCATGGAATAGAGGTGGACTTAATGCACCTAACCTTAAAGGGTATTAATGGGCTGCCTTCCTGCGCTTCACAATGTTCTGGATCTTAGAAAAGAAAAGATTTACTGACCCAATTATTTGGCAGTAGGACACCTGCCAAAAGAGGTCAAAAACAACATAGTATTATTTGGACCAATCCGAGCTTGGCAACTTGTATGTCTTCAGAATCACCAGGATTTCACTAATTTTTTATACCTTCCATTCCTTAAAAACCCACATTTTTTTAACGGAAAGGCAGAATACCCCTACAAACAATGGACAAGGAAAGGAATTACCTCCATACAAAGATTTGTAAATATTTCCCACCACAATTTGTTTAATTTAGATACACTCAGGAGTAGATTCCCGGACATGGACATGACACCCATAACTTATCAACTGGTACAGAATTATATAAATTATATAATCAACACATCTCCAGATAATATTTGAGAAAATCCCTGGTTCACTCTTATAAACTCTGCAAATATAACCTGCTATAAGTATGGCAACCGTACAAAAGGGGCTTTATAGTTCATTGGATTTTCCTAAAACGAATACTGGCATAATCAAGTGGTCTATACCTCTTTATCATTTATCAATTGATATTATTTTATGTCCATGTATAGAGATATGTTTTTATAAATACTCCATGGAGCCTATATGTCCCCAGTGCATCTAAAAAACGCTAATATGGCACACAATGATTCCTGCTGTAAATGCAAACAGACAGAAGCAGACTTTCTTAATGGTATATGGCAATGTAAGGTGATATGTCAGTTTCAGAATGTTGTCCAGGTCTGTGTGGAACAAACGTTTAGCATTTGTTTGGTCAACAACCTAGAATTCACCCTCTTTAGCTATTCTAGCTTACCCATCAAACATGCCCACTTTATAAAAATCATCTCTGCTGTAACAAACGAAATAATTTTACAATTATGGATAAGCAGGGATAAGCCTTCCATAACAATCTACAAAGGAAAACTCTTTTATATCTTTCGTATGACTTGGCTCAACATACAACAAAATAAGATTGGGGAATATAATGTTTTTTTAAAAATTGGAGCTTATCAACTCACTCTCTGGACCTAAAAATATGAAATAAACAAGCCTTTCAAACCTCACCTTGATGTTTTCTCTAATACCTGATGCATTCTAGTGTAAATGGTGTATATATATATATATATATATATATATATATATATATATATATATATATAAATAAACCAACCCACCATTGAATATTATATACATAAGGAATAAAGCAGCAACCCACATTAAAAAACACAAATATGAAGCCTGAGCTTGGGGATCTTACAAGTCATGGATACTCTAAACATGAACCACATCCTTAGAAACTTTATCCAGTTGTAGGATAATTGATAAGTTGAAGTAGAGGTTACTAGATATATAAAGCTAAGCGTCAATAAACATGTCATGTCATCCGATATACTATCTCTTTTTATATATAAACCGAGTGTTCGCTACATCTCTTGCATCCCTGCGTGCCTGATCTTCTGGGTTCAGGCACGCCTCCGTGACGTCACATGTGACACCACAAAGTATGGTGGGATGTCAGCAGGAACCTACAGGATCTATGAAGACTCTGAATGAGTCCCTGCTTGCATGCTCCTGGCCCCGATCACTTGTTAAGGACCAAAGTACCATCTGGTGTGAAGGGGTAAGTAGTAAATGATGTTAGATTCCCATTAAAATATGCCACATGAAAGTGACCATTAAATATACCACATACAGCAGACCATTAAATATGCCACATACAAGTGCACATTAAAACATGCTACATACAGGAACATATTAAAATATGCCACACCCAGCAAACCATTAAATATGTCACATATATACGTGTCCAATAAAATGTCAAATACAGGTGCTCATTAAATATGCCACATACAAGAGTACATTAAAATATGCCACTTACAAGTGCTCATTAAATATGCCACATTCAAGTGCCCTTTAAATATGTCATATACAGGAGCCCATTAAATATGCCACACTCCTGTATGTGAAACATGCTACATCCAGGAACATATTAAAGTATGCCACACACAGCAGCCCATCAAATATGTCACATCTAGGTGTCCAATAAAATATGTCACATACAGTTGCTCTTTAAACATTGCACATACAAGTGTGTTTTTATTTGAAGACTTTATTAAATATCTAAACGTTATGTACAATATCTGATGACACATTTACTGTTATGTTTTAATGTTGTTCTTTGGATTTAGTTGGTCCAGTATGCCATTGCTGATTTATTGAATTTACTTCCTGAATTTGGCAAGAATTTTTTTTTTTATGTACAGGGTTACTGTATAGTCTCTGCAGGTTTGTCTCACAACTCCTCTTAGAAAAATTGCTTTCTTTATTCATAAGCTCAATATATCCCTATCTGTTTCTGTAACGCAGTGAGACAATTTTTACATTTTTAATCCTTGTACCTAATTTACTTTGCATATACCTCTATACGGATTCACTTTCATTCTTTTCAATTTTACTGACAGTAGTATCACATGTAAATGCTATTGTCCCAAATTGTCAGCTGTATTATTGAGAGTTTTTTTTTATCGAACATTAAATGTTTATACCATTCCTGTTATATAACATTTCTTTACAAAAACTGAAAATAAATAAACAAAAAAAAAACGTTATTTCCAAAAATATGTGTGAATATATAACTGCTTTCATTGGTGGTAGCTTCTTTAAATTGCATAATACACTCTTTGGAGAGTGATACTGTTTAAAAAAATAAATAAATAAGCATTTGCCCACAGCTGATTAGAACGTGGGATTTCCTCAGCTGAATTGACTTTTCCCCATTGGCCAAAGTAAAAATGACAGTAAACACAAGTTTATTACGAATCCTTTCATTAAATTATCAACTCAAGTAAAACATTTTTTAAAGATCTGTAATTTGATGCAAGTATTATTTATGATGGCAGATCCACTGTTAGTCATGTTTCTTAAACCTAGAAACATATTAATGATCTTCTTTGGATTACACTGAAAGGACAAATAAAAATAAATTGTGTCCCATAAATGTAGTATGTTTTTTATGTGAACTATGTGAGTAACAGATTTATTTGTAGTTGTTAGTTCCAAGGGAGTTTATATTTATGTTCAAGGTTCTGCACCGTCAATGCATACATAACTAAGTATCAAAAGTCATAGAAAACTAGCCAACAAATAAACATTTTCATCAATAATGAGAAATCAACTCAGTTTACATTTATTTGTCTATAAATATATGTTGTGAAAAATGGACCACAGATAATTTCATACAAATTCTCGTTATTGTGTACATGCTTTTTTACTGCTATCATGGGAGCTGTAGTCCATCACAGGTTTAATTCCAAAAAATAGCCATTGCAGCTGACAATTTAGGATATTGATGCTGCTCTGTAAAAACAATTTCAACAAGCAAGACAAGTTGAAAAAGTCATCTTTGAAACAATATAAAAGGTTATATTTTCAATTTAAATTGTGATATATATATATATATATATATATATATATATATATATATATATACATTTTTATTTTACAAATTACTAAGTTCTGAAAGTGGCTTTGAACATATTTTGAGGTGCAATGTTACAAGACAAACTGATCTGTTGTATAATGATATTCACTTAGGTGCTGCTGCTGCTGAAATCACTATGTAAAGGTGTACCTTCTACAAAAAACATGTTTGGTATTTAAACAAGGATACAAATCAAATATGCATGATTCTTGTCACAAACAAGCAAAACAGAAAAAAAAAGAAACTAAATATTTTATCTAGCAAATGCAATATTCTCCCATCCCTAAAGAAGCCATTTGTATTCATTTTTGACAGTGTATTCACTTTAAGCTAATCCGACATCTGCATAAATATGAAAACAACACAAGATATACTAAAATGATACTTATGAAAATATTTGTAAAGTCATCTTTGCTAATGAGATAATTAGTCTGCATGAACATAAAAACTTTAATATAATATGGTTTGGAAAATATAATAACATACCACACAGTCTGTTTGATCCCATTTCAGTAACATAATTAGAAATAGATATTACCATAACTTTATGATTAAAATATTTCTTAGAGACCATTAATTTTTATACTTTCCATTTCAGTAAGTTCAGCTTACAAACTAATTACTACAAAGGTCATTGTTCTCATTTTACAATACCAACAGATCATTAAAACTGCACAACCATGATCATGTTGATGGATACACAACCCTATTTTGACAATTATAAAAATCTCTTTTTGAAAACAACTCAAATATTGTTTGAGCTTTCTATTAATTTTTTTTAAATTTTGATAACATTTATTTTAAGTATAATTTACAGATTTTATTTTAATCATCAATCATACTAACACTGATTTAGGTAGCTAAAATCACAAATGGATGGATAAATATTTCACATATATAAATATTTCAAATATTTTCAACATTTTGTGTTTAAATATGGTGACAGTTAAAGAATAGAAATAGGGAGTGGAGGCAGTTAGCAACATCTATATTATTACAAAGAACATGAGTTTTTCCATGAGTTAATGAACATATTTTTTTGTTGTTGCATTATTTATTTTAGGTTTTGCTAAATGTTTCATTTTGTGTTGAATGATACACTTTGGGGGACTATTCATTAAAAGGTGAGTTGTAGGTGATTTGAGTTGAGATGAGATAAACATTTCATCTCACCAATTTAGCCATACACTATGCAGGGAAAACCCTAATGAGCTTCCCATGCTTAGCAAACTCACCATGTTTGTACCCACACAATATAAAACTATACTGGTGAGATGAATTGTTCTTCAACTCAGTGATAGATGCTCTAGTCTATTGTTGTTTCATTGCTTTATGCTAATTATCTAGTACCTTAAAATGGTTTAAGTTGCTAAAAAAAAACTTTGTATAGGAATTCACAATAACATTAATTTTAAAAAAAAGGATTAGCCTGTTTATTTTTTTTTTATCTCAGTTCATACAAGGCAATACAGTAAATTAGAAATGTGTTGCTTTGGATAAAAATAAATACATAAAAATCAAATGTTGTAATTTGAGGTTTAATTACTTATTATTCTACATTTTTATAACACATTGAAGTATATTCATTGAACAGTGAACCGTGGCAAATCTGGTTTGGAAATACTCCCCACCTTTAGAAACATAGACTGTGTCGGCAGATCAGAACCATTCAACACATCTAGTCTGCCCCTTTAATTTAAGACTCTTGGGTCTAGTTACTAAAATTCAAGAATAGCTCGAGAAGGTCGACTTTGGAGGTTTGGGAAGAGTCAAACCTGTGTTTTTTTTCAAAGTCAAACTCGGTTGCCAAATTTGACTTAGTCTCAAAATGAAGATTGAACTCCAAATTCAACATACTTGAACTTGTCGCGAATTTTAGTGAATAGACCCATCTGTCTCTTAGTTGTGGTAGTTGTGTAATAGCTTTTAAATATAATCCTCCTTTACTGAGTTGATTCCCTTTATGTATTGAAATGGGTCTATCATATCACCCCTAGCTCATATTTCCTCCAAGCTGTACATGTTAAGATCCTGGTAATCTTTCTTAGTATGTTTTATCCTACAATCCATAAACCAGTTCAGTAGCCCTTCTTTGAACTCTCTTCTAAATATTAATATCCTTTTGGAGACACAGTCTCCACTACTGAATACAATACTCCAAGGTCTCACCAGAGCACTGACAAAGGCATGAGAACTTCTCTCTTTCTACTGATAATACCACTCCCTCTACTACCAAGCAGTTTGTTTGCATTTCCTGCTGCTTGATTACATTGTCTACCTAACTTTAAGTCCTCTGAAGTAATTACTCCTAAATCCCTTTCCTCAGATTTTGAGATTATGCATCCAAGTTATGCTAAGCCCACCAATATTGCAGTACTTTGATGGGCTTAGCATAATATGGCCATATATGTAACCAAATCTCCAATTTTGTTATCTTAGAAAGAAAGATGTTTTTAAGTAGCTTTAATGAAACCTACTGCATTCATTTTGGACAACATTTTTGTTCTATTCATTCGTACAAATGGAAAATAATTCAGTTATGTTCAATAGTATAAGGTTATTCAGCTATGTATTAAATGAACATAGGTGAAATGTTCATTCATATGAATTGAATAATGAAATTAATGCAGCAATGGACAAAAAATGGCCTCACTTCAATATTATAAGGTTGGAGAATTCATTTGAAAGAGTCAAAATCACCCAAATTCAATCCCTTACCTTATACTATTGAGCTGTCGAAATTTGTCTCTTTCAGTAAAATTCCCCAGCTTTATACTATGTATTGAATGAACATAGGTGAAATTTCCATTCGTACGAATGGAAATAACAAAATGAATGTAGCAATGGCTGAAATGGCCTAAATTCAATAGTAAGTGGTTGTGAAATTCAGATATAGAAGCTTATGGACATCATTTTGTTGAAATCAAATAGATAGAAACATAGAAACTACAATTTTAGTGGTGTAGATGTAAATCCCAAAATTGTGATTAAAATAATATTAATAAAAGTATATAAAAAATATTTGAAATGCTGCATATTAAATTTTAAAAAACCCTGCAGTTTCTATAATGTTCACAGTTGACAGTTTCACATGTTATTTGTTGATTTTAAAGGGCCAGTAACCTTTATTAAGGCTACATGAACTTAAGTTTGAAATTCCTGTCTCAATTCCCTATTATTTCTCTCATGGAGTATACCCTTTAGTGCATACTTTGACAGTATCCCTGGGAGGTAGATTGACCATATGCACGGTCACGCTGTCACACAACCATTAAGCACTTTGCATTCAGTCTCCAGTAATTAGTCTCAGGTGGTCTCCAGTATTCAGTGTCAGGTGTCCCAGACACCAGTGAACAAATGAAGAACATGGTGTTGTAGCTTTTACTTCCACTGTTCTGACGAATTTTACCTCTCTTCTGAAAAGCGGGACAGAAGTACAGCTCGGCAGGACAGCGTGACAGACCCCCAAAATCAGAAATGTCCAGTGATAAATCTTAGAGCATGTTACTGGTATATTACGCCATTCAGTCAGGGATACTCCTAAGGCATGCATTAACCCTTAAAGAACCAGGGATTTTACTGGGCTAATGACCATAGGCGATTTTTTCCATTTTGATATGTGGTTGAAACTTAGTTTTCCTCTCTCTCATTTAACACACCCATACAAGTTATATGTTAGAATTTTGGAGGGATACCATGTACATACAAATGATCTATAATTTAGTATTCAAAAATACAAATAAAAAGGGAGAAGTTTAAAGTTTGCTCTGGTCAGAGCAATCAGAATCACAGCACAGGCCTGCAGGAGTTAACTGTAATTAAATTAATGTATAAAAAGAATATAAGTAATATAGTAAAATTGCAAAAAAATTTGAGAAAAAACAAAATAAGGGCAATAAACTTATAAGGAAACTGATTACAGTAAAACACTGTGATCAGCAGTGAAAGGGTTACATTTTTTTAAACAGGAAATTAGTTGTTGTTTTTTCCCTTTCAATTGCTGTAATTCAGTATGTGAAATACATGGAGTGAATTGAAGTCAGTGTATATGAGCATTTGTCATATAACATAGATTGTATTGCTAAGTATTATTCTAATTATGGAAATTAAATTTAAATGTTTAAAAAAAATTATCAAAATGCTTAGTAATACATTATACAAAATTGACAAATGCTGACAGACAAACAATATATAGATTTGGCCTAACTTCAATAGTATAAGGTTGGAGAATTCGGTTGAAAGAGCCAAATTAATCCGAATTTCATTCGAATTTAAATCCCCTGGCTTATGCTACTGAGCTGTCGAAATTTGTCTATTTCGTCCGAAACCCCCAACTATGTGTATTGAATGAACATAGGTGAAATTCATACAAACTGAATAACTAAATGAATACAGCAATGGACGAAAAGGATCTCACTTCAATAGTATAAGGTTGGAGAATGCAAAAGAAAGAATTGAAATCATCCAAATTTCATCCCTTAACTTATGCTATTAAGCTTTCAAAATTCAACTCTTTCATCCAAATTCCCCAGTCTTATACTATGTATTGAATTAATATAGGTAAATTTTACATTCATATTAATTGAATAACGAAATGAATAGTAAGTAAGTGGGGAATTCAGATATAGAAGATATATATGGAAATCATTTTGTTGAAACCAAACATGCAGAAACATAGAAAGTAGAATTTTAGTGGTGTATATGTAAACGCAAAAGTTTGATTAAAATAATATTAATAAAAGTGTATAAAAATATTAGATATGTTGCATATTTAATTTTAAAAAATAACAGGAAATGGGTTTGTTTGTTTTTTTCCTTTCACTTGCTGTCATTATTTGTATTTCACAGTCAGTATAACATATAGCATAGATTGTATTATTACGTATTTTGATAATTATGGATGTGAAATGTAAACTTTTTTTTAAAATATATTACACGTTAAAAAAGTTTATAAATTTCACATCCATAATTATTAATGCTTAGTAATACATTATACAAAATTGAAAAATACAGACACAGTATATAGATTTTTTTATTCAAACTGAAAGCAATTCCCCAACCATACACTAGTAGAATCTCTGACTCTGAGCTATGGAATTTGTCCATTCATTCAGTTCAGCTTTTAGGCTGTTGTATGTAAAGCCAATAGCATTACATACAAAAACTTAAGGAGAAATTGATACGAAATTCGAATTTGACATATCAGAGTGGCTGTCGGCATCTGAATGGACGAATGAATATAGTTCATTTAGCATTCGTTCATTAGGCTTTTGTTAATTTTTCATTATTCGGACAAATGGAAGAAAATGCTATTTTCATCCGAAGACGAAGGCACAAATCTAATATAAGCTATCATATAAAAATGTAAAAAAAAAACTGACCAGCTAACAACATTTTCAGAAATGAGAGTCACTATAAACTCTATAAAACACAGGAAGCAATTTGGTATAAATAGTTTCAGGTCACAACTAAATATAATATATCTTTACATTATGAAAACATCTATATTCAAACATATCGATTGCTAAACAACTAATGCACAATTGACACTCACATGGGGCTATTCACTAAAAGGTGAGTTGAGGTGAGATGAAGTGAGATGAATATTTCATTTTACCAATTTAGCTATACATTGTGCAGGGACAAACTTGGTGAGTTTGATTAGTGGAGGAAACTCACTGGGTTTGTCCTTGGACAATGTATAAATAAATTGGTGAGCTAAAATGTTCATCTCACCTGCAACTCACCTTTTGGCGAATAGCACCCAGAAATTATCATCATCCTAGCAATGAACACACCTCCAAAACAACTTCAAATGTTTTTAAATTTTAATGAAATAGTAACCCTCTTAGGAATATAGCTGAAATATTTATACCAAGTAAAGCCCACACTCCTGCATTGTACAAAGTTGCAGAATATAATTGCACTTTATAAATAAATGATAATGTGGTGATGAAGAAGGAATATGATTTGTGTTTGTGCGCAAAGAAAATAAGGATGAATGAATAATGAGGGATTATTCTAGCCTTGGTGTAGAATTAATCTAAATTTTATTAAAGACAGGAGGTGAGTATTTGCATTACCTTCTTTACTGTTTAACCTCCAGCAGCAAAACAGTTAACAGTTCTATGGAAAAAAAAAAAAAAATCAGAAAACAGTAACATAGCATATAAGGCAGTAACCATCCTCTTCACTTCCTCTTTCTTTGATGCGCCGATCAGTATGACGAATCATAAACGCCTGGAAGAACCAACAACTAATCCAAACGAAAAACCAGACCGAGTGCGATCGATGACAGATGCCAGAACTAGGCTAGGGAAAAAGAGACATTGTGAAAGTAATTAGTTCCTTACTACAGTTTTATAGATAACAACAGTCTAGGGTCACCTGAGATAACTTCTGAACTATACTCCCAGCCCCGGAAACAACACACATAGTTAGACGGGTTAGGGACAGAATGTAGTAAGAAAGATAATGTACTGTAGTGGGGGTTGCAATGCAGGAGCAAGAAACGATAAGGGTGTGAAATACTCGCCTCCTGTCTTTAATAAAATTTAGATTAACTCTACACCAAGGATAGAATAATCCCTAATTTTATGGCAAGACAGGAAGCTTCGTATTTGCTATTTTAACGCTGAATCAACAACGAGGAGCCTGCATGAGACCGCGGTCGAAAGTAAAAGGTGCGAAAAGTCGATTCCCTAGACCAGTCTGCTGCCGCCAGGATGTCGGACAAGGACCCCCCCAACTCTAAGGCCGATGATGCCGCTGCGCCGCGTACAGAGTGTGGGCCGAAAGATCCGTCGATGCCTGCGAGGCGTAAGATCCATTTGATCCAACGTGCTATAGTAGGAGTCGAGACGGGCCGAAACGGGCGTACGTAGGATAGTAACAACTGCTCCTGGGGAGACGAGCGGAAAGTCGTTGTAGAAGACAGATAGCTGTGAACACAGCGAGCGACGCAGAGCTTAGTGCGATCCGGAAAGTAAAGGTAGAAGACCGAGGTCGAGTGAGACTTGGTTCTATGTGAAAGTGCAACCACTACGCCTTCTGGAGAAAAGGAAAAATAATTTGTGTCAAAAGCCCTAAAATCCGCTACCCGCCTGAATGATACCAAGCAAAGTAGCAAGGCCACCTTAGCCGACAGTTGATGGAGGGAGAGAGAGTCATTGTCCGGCCATCCTTCCAGAAATGATAAGACCATGGACACGTCCCAATAACCAGAATATTTCGAGGTTGGGGGTCTAACTGATCTAATTCCACTCAAGAGGCGGGAGAACCAGTCCTTTTTTTGTAGGAGATCGCGGAGGAGATGGATACCCTCCATTTTGAAGAGTTGGTAAGACATATGTTGGTTGAGGGATCGAAGATTGATTACCGGAGGGAACTCGCTGGATTTTTTGCGGACTAGGAACATATTGCTGACAAAACAAGGGTCCCCGACTGCGCGTTCTATGGCGTTCTTGTCTCGTAGCGATGATAGTTCCTTGTGAACTAAAGAGAGGTCTTCTCGCGACAAATGAATAGGGCGCGGATGCTCGAGTTGGAGCGGGGGGAAGAAAAATCTATTAGAAAGCCAGTCACAGTGTGGAGAACCCATGGGTCTTGCGTTATAAGGGCCCATTGATGGGAAAAGTGCCTGAGTCTGCCTGCAACGGGTATATGGGGTAATAAAGGGTTTGGTCTTACCTGATGGAAACTTTGTCCTGTAGGAAGACGATCCTCTGTTCCGCCTGTGCCCACGGTAGTAGGGGGTGCGGTAGCTGGTCCTGGTAGGGAAATGATAGGAGAATGTCTGCGGGAGATGGGGCCTCGAGCCAGTGAAGGCTGCCCTGCTAGTGGCACGGCCCCTCTGCCGACCAGCTCTGTGTGAAAAACGGTCCCTGTGTTGGAAGACACGCCTCAGAGAAAACTGCGCTTTGTTCAGAGATGTAGATGTTTACGTGTTGGCTGAGGCTTTTCAGGAATTTATCTCCGAAGAGTAGACCCTTGGCTTCTGGTCCTAGTTCCTTGGGTGCCAACTCCGCCATCTTGCTATCCAGCTTAAGGAGGGCCGCCTTTCGACGTTAGGTGGATAAAGCCGTATTGGCGTTTCCCAACAAGCACAGTGCCCTTTGAGCCCATTCGCGGGCCAGGTGGGGATCTATCTGTGAGCCTTCAGTGAGGGCCTCATCCGCCATGAGGAATAGTTGTGTCAGCGGTCCCGATATGTCCAGTAACTTGTCTTGAGTGGATCGGAGCCCTTGTTCCAAGCCTTTGTGATGGTCCTTCCCATTTCTCATCATAAAGGTGACGAAGGTGGGATCGAATTCGGGAGTTGAGGAAACCTTGTCAGGAAGGGTTGGGCGAGGGCATTCTGCCCGTAGTTTCTGGCGTACCTCTTTTTCAAGAGGGCGTCTCAGCCAGTAGCGGAGGAATTCCGCGATGTGTTGTGGTGGTGACCATTCTGCGGATCGAGGGTGGCGCAGGGTGCGCGGATCGAATAACGGAAAGCCTGATGAGTCTAGTATCTCCACCGGTAGATCTGGATCGACTTACGATTTCCTGAAAACTCTGTGGGCAAGTGATCAGGGGAGCGGGACCTTGAGGTGCCTGGTTTCGAATGGTCAGTGCGGTACTCGTCCAGAATCTGATATACGTGGGCGGTGTCGCAATAATTGCAGTGAGGTGCTCTTAGGTTTCTTCAGTGGAGCCTTCCCCTTGTCAGTCGGGGTATCGGACCACGGTCTTTTTCGGATACCATCACAGAGTGCGGAGCGATGGGAATCCTCCGATTCCGAGGTAGCCTCCCTTGCTGTGGGGTGGGAGAACCGTTGAGCGTCCTGTAAGGCAGAAAGTGTCGATGGGAGGGAGTCCGCTAGGGCAGAGCGAAGCCAGTCTTGGAAGCCTGCTGGCATGGCATTTTCGGGGTGTTGACCACTCATAATTGATATACTTGATTTCTGAAACGAGTAAACAGACTCGTTGTTGTATGTATAATTATAAGATATCAAGCAGCTCTAGTGTATGTGGAGGCATGCATTAGCGGGGGTCACCCATTATGGCTGTAGGCATGCATTAGTGGGGGTCACCCGTTATGGCTGTAGGCATGCATTAGCGGGGGTCACCCGTTATGGCTGTAGGGGGTCACCCTATTCAGCTCTGGACAAGGGACCGTGATGTCCATCCTAAGGGCAGAGGAAAAAAAGGGTGTTCACCCCTAATAGTGGTGTTCAGAATTCCTTTGGAGTGGGTCACCCTCATATGCCCATTAAAAAAGTCCCATATATGGGTAACGAATGGCATGCTGCCGGATTACATAGGGCCGTAGTGGGGGCAGAAAAACAATATTGTGAATTGACAGGGGGGGTCACCCCTTGACAGTCTGTGGGTTGCGTATGATCACAGTAATATACTGGTATAAACACTTGTTGTTATAATTTTATTGTGAAGCTAAAAGGTGCAAGGATTGATAGAAAAAAACTGAAAGTAAAAAATTGAGAGACCTGCAAATGGAAGCTTTAGAGTAGGAAGGAAAATACCACCAAAGGTATATGTGGATTAACAATATAAGTTTAAAACCGATCGATTGAAAACGGTTGTATCAGATGTGATCCACCCGGACCAATCAGGTTTCCTATCCAATAGATCTGGGGGAGATAATGTCAGGGAAATATTGAATTTGGTTACAATAGTAAATAACACCAATATACCATGCACTTTTGTCTCTGTTGATGCCGAAAAAGCATTCGACAGAGTCAACTGGGCATATATGTCTGAAGTCTTGTCCGCTTTCGGTATCGGGGGAATGTTTAAAACATTGATAATGTCTATGTATACAAACCCTACAGCACAAATTCTTGGCAATGGTCTAAACTCTAGATGGTTCCAAATCAGGAATGGCACTAGGCAGGGCTGCCCGTTGGCTCCCCTCCTATACAACCTGACTATGGAGCCTCTAGCTTCATATATTAGACAAACCCAATCAATCTCTGGGATAGAATTCGGAAAAAAAAATAAAAAAAAAATCTGCTTTATGCAGATGATGTCATTTTAACCCTTACAAATCCGGATTGCTCTATCCCAGAGGTATTGCGATGTGTGGAAGAATGTAGTCACTTGTCAAATTATAAAATTAATCTTGCCAAAACTCAAGTTATCTCTAAAAATGTAACTCAATCTCAGATCCTATTCCTCAAGCAGACCTACCATCTAAAATGGTCAAACGACAGAATTGGATATTTGGGTATCGACCTTGAGTTCGATATAGATAACATAGTCAAATCTAATTATTTGGGATTGTATAAAGAATTGGAAACCAAGGTAAGGTCCTGGAGGAAAATTCCGACTTCTTGGATGGGGAGGATTAACCTGGTTAAGTCCTATCTGTTGCCCAAACTGGAATATTTGCAACGCACTATTCCATTAAGAGTCCCAAAGAGGATCTTGTCCATGTTCCTTGTTTTGTTTGCCTTGTACGTCTGGGAGGGTAAGAAACCCAGAATCAAATTTAAAATTATGTCACAACCCTTCTCACACGGGGGACTTTCATTCCCGGACGTGTACCATATTCATGATTCATGGATGTTCTCCCATTTCTTGTCATGGGGCGACAAGGCATCTGAGAACAAAAATTGGTATCGATACGAAAGGGAGCTGTGTGGCAATATAGACCCCTTTCTTCTCTTCTGGACGGATAAGCAAAGGTATGGAGCATTAAAAATAGCTAACCCAATTATAAACAATGTATTTATGTCTATTGGTATAATTAAATCTAATTTTTTTTAGGGACAGTCAATTAACAACTAGAGAGCCGATTGGTTTACTGAAATTTCTTTTGGAGGATCTGAACCTTGAACACTGGTATAAAGCCGGCCTAAAAAAGATCGGCGACCTATTTGGTGATACTACCATGCTCTCATTTATTGTTCTTCAACAGAAATATAATCTTCCAGTAAATTAAGTCTTTTCATATGCTCGAATTAAGTCTCTTCTTAAAAATGTTCATATTAAACATTAAAATCTTGTATGTCATCCACCATAAGTTATCCTCCCAAAGTCGGGAAGCCTTACAACAACTAGAGGTTATAGATAAAAAATACGACACGATTATTAAGTGGGAAATCAATTTGAAGAAAACTTACCCTTTACAAACTTGGTATAAGGCAGTAGACTTAATAAAAAAGACAATGCATTGCATTACTCTCCAAGAATTATATATGAAACTATTACACAGGTGGTACTGGGTCCCATCAAAACTAGCGAAATTTCAACCAAATACCCCCCCGTTGTGCTGGAGATGCCTTAAAGAAATTGGTAATATAAATCACATTTGGTGGGACTGTCAAGACCTTAATGCTGTTCGTATGAATCTCACTGAAATTGTTGCAGAGCTTCATATTAATTTGGGAAATTTGACTCCAGAAATGTTTTTATTTCATCTTGAATTGCCTGGTAAAAATATATATTCAAAAAAATTGATATTGCATGTTCTGATGGCAACCAAGAGGTGTATCTTTAGGTACTGGAGGAAAAGGGAAACACCTTACAAAATGGAAATAAAAACCCAAATTTACTATCAATGTAACATGGAAAGACTATTTTATTTGTAAAATGTATCACAAAATCTGGAATCCAGTCATATCACTATATGCTACCCCTTCAAATCCAAACTCATTGTCTTAACCATGAAATTGGACTATCACTACCGGGTCCCCCCTCGTTATACATTACTCTATTACGTTACCCAAAATACCTCATCGGGATTATATTGAGTGAATGTCTTTCCCGGGAATTCAACCTATCTCCACCCATCCTCTTAAGTTCTCGACCTCATATCAACACAGAGTCCCCGACCTCTTTACACCTAAGTTGTTTGGTTGTAAAGTGAGAGACTTCTATCTCTCCAGCTTCGTCCACAGATTAAAGCACACCTAACCACTTCACCCTGTTTACAAGATTAGTTAAGCTGCGATCCTAAAGGTATCCTCCTTTTGGAAATGTTTATTAATTTAAATCTATATAGCCTATGATACAAGGAACGCAGCCCTTCATTTAAAGTTACGTTCTCACAATCACCTATTATGAATCTGTGCTTACCGAAGAGGTCTCGATCTTACAGGCAGCATGTCTTTGTAACACTTTGTCCTTTGTATATGACCTTTTGTAACGTGTCACTGTTTACTGTATTGTTATCATTTGTTATGTAGTCTTTTGATGTCTTTTTTCTTCTTATTTTTTTTTTGTGCTGTCTTTTTTATTGAAAAAATTATATAAATAAAAAAAAAAAAAAACCTGACACAAAGGGGAATATGGGGAGATTACCACCGGAGGCTGAAGGCTGAACACGTCGACAGACATGCAGGAGGAGGAGGAACCTTCGTCACAGACGGAGGCCCTATGTACGTGAAGAGGGTGCGGTAATGGAAAGTAAGTAAACACGCGGTCACGTGTGCAGGAGCGGAGCTCCGGTATGGGGCCTAGAGAGCCGCCACGGCTGGAGATCACGATCCTAGGCCCAAAAAACGGCCTGATGGAGGTGAGGCCGTCGGGTGCTCATGCGGGAGCGTGAGTTCACATAGAGGGTGTGGGCGGGAAACGGAGGCTATTAGTTTAGTGCTACCACGACCCGCCTGTCGGGTGATAGATTAAAAAGAAAAATGGTAGTGTAAAATCGAGATAGAATGAAAATAGCTGGGAATAACGTAGGGGAAACAAATCATAAAGTGACACAGCATAGCAGACAAGTAATCACAATACATGTTAAGATGCAAAGGGGATACCATAAGTTTTAGGATAGAATGTATGTAGAAGATTTACAGAATATATGGTAGTATAAAAAAAAAAGGTTAGATAGGAAAAAATAAATATGGATTGAGCTCACCTGGAGGTCAAGCAGCAAAGAAAGAGGAAGTGAAGAGGATGGTTACTGCCTTATATGCTATGTCACTGTGTTCTGATTGGTTGTTTTTTTTCATAGAACTGTTAACTGTTTTGCTGCTGGAGGTTAAACAGTAAAGAAGGTAATGCAAATACGAAGCCTCCTGTCTTGCCATAAAATTGCCACTTGAGACAACACATCCAAAAGGGCTGGGATGTATTTTGCTTTTGCTTTAATACTGAGATGTTTAAAATTACTATTAGTGGTTTAAACTTGTTTGGGTTAGGCCATATTTAACAGTGTAGAATAATAATAATAAAAAAAAATTAACTGTTACTTCTATACTGAATAAATGTTTTCTAGGTAAGAAAAATCCTATCACAATGGGTTCATTCCCAAACCCCCTTTGTTATCTATTGTGTTGACTAGACTTCAATACTTATTCCAAATAGATTGTTTGGAATCCTCACTTCATAAGGAAACCAAAACAAAGTCATTGTTCACAAAATGGTCCCCTTACATCATTACTTTAGACAATCAAGTCCAGTTATCGCTTTTGTCAACTTTCCAAACCACCAATTGGTTCTCCTCACAAATTTTGTTGGGCCGACATCCTATCCCAGGAACAGCCACCTCCACTTAACAATCTTTGTCTTGTATATGATGTGTTTTGTTAAGGATATGATGCAAAATATGAACGACGCATAAGCGGGTGTACAACGCCAGAAACAGTTGTCAGTGGTGTTGCTCTTCATTGTATGTATTATTATATGTTCGTAGCAATACCATTTCGCTATTAATTGTACTCATTTTGTACTGTTATAAGTCCAGTATCCTTGTTTTCTTTGTTATGTATGTACTCTCACGTGAATAAAGGAATAAAAAAAAGAAAAAAAAGAAAAGTAGCTAGTGATTTGTTAATTGCTTGTTGGTCATCAGGGATGACATCTAAATCAAATATTTAATTTGCATCTCCCAATGTTTTTTGTTGTTGGTATTTTATTTTTAATTTGAGAGATGATGTGCTAGAGATGTAAGAATATAACATATCCAGATCTTCATTTATTTAAGGCTATGGTTTAGCATGCTGCATGAAGATTGCACAGTTATTTTTGTGTGCTCGGGTACGCAAAATCTTTGCATAAAGACATTACGTTCATACTTTCCTTTTATGCACATGCACACAACTTTTTTCTTCATCCTACTTCCCCACCACGGTAAAGGCATATTTAGCGTGTGTGTATGTAAACCTCAGAGCATTGTGCAGAAAGAAAAAACTGCCCTACATAATCAGTGAACTACTTTTTGCATGAACTTTACATTTTATTTACAAAAATAAATATTCTATACACTTGCTTAAATGCTAAAAATAAGCTGTCTGTATATATGTCTAATATAGAGTTCAATTTTCTGAGGCTCCCAGTATATGCAGAAGAAGGGTACCAGGTTTTCCATTTTATATGTATGGCACTAGACATGTGCATTCGTTTTCGGACAAATGCATTTTTGCCCGAAAATAGCATTTTCGCCCATTAGTCCGAAAAACGAATAACGAAAATGCTAAACTAACGAAAGACGAATGAACGAATGGTTAATAAACGAAAATCATTCGTCCATTCGTGCTATTGGCATTCTATAAACCTAAATAGAGTCGGTTTATAGAATACCAATAGCATTACATACATTCCATAAACCGACATAATGAACGACTTTCGGTTTATGGAATGCATGGAATGCTATGCTATTGCTATTTTATAAACCGAAATAGAAATGGGGACTCTATTGCGGTTTATAGAAAGCCAATAGTATTACATGTATTCCATAAGCCAAAAATCTATAAACCGAACGACATTCGGTTTATAGACTTTCGGTTTATAGAACACATGTAATTCTATGCTATTCTAAAAACTGAAAGCCTATAAACCGAAGGTCGTTCGGTTTATAGACTTTCGGTTTATAGAATACATGTAATTCTATGTATTCTATAAACCGAAAGTCTATAAACCGAACGACCTTCGGTTTATAGACTTTTGGCTTATAGAATAGCATAGAATTACATGTATTCTATAAACCGAAAGTCTATAAACCAAATGACCTTCGGTTTATAGACTTTCAGCTTATATAATACATGTAATACTATTGGCTTTCTATAAACTGAACTAGAGTCCCCATTCATAAGAATTACATGTATTCCATAAGCCGGAAGTCTATAAACTGAACGAAGTTTATGGAATGTGTAGGTCTATTGATTGGACGAATAAAACGAAACGAAAATAATGAACGAATTTCGTCTGAAACGAATGCAGTAATGAACTAAATTAGTTTTAGATAAAATAAATAACATTTTCGTCCGAATGGACGAAAACGAAACAAAAATTTTATGGCACAATCTGGTGATTGTTAAGTTTTAATGAATGCTGTGTCCATTGTACTACTACAAATTTACATTTTTATTTGGCTTTTTTGTGCCCCTTGGTTTGTTTATGCAACTACAGTCAGAGAAGAGAAAAAGAAAGAAAACATTTCTTTATGTCCTTTTTGTGCAAGTTCAGCACTCAAAATAGTGCTAACCTGTTGCTTTGTTAATCTGTTCTATATTAACACAATACTTAACATTATGTATTGTGGCGAAACCGGCCTCGCCACGTGTCCTTGGAGGGGGCTGCTTGCCCGCCTCTTGCCTTTGGACTATGGACCAGACTTTATGTGAATGTGTTATACCCCAGATAGGAATCCCATGGAGCCCATTCGTATGAAACTGACTGTAAAGACTTTGGCTCCATGGCGATTAAACTGTATTTGTGTGGTCCGAGCGCCATTCACTTAATAATGTGCGCTCAGACCTGAGCTATCTGGGGATATGTGAAATGTCTGTGTGTTATGTGTAAAATGTGACTTTATGTATTTTAAAGTGTGCAACATTGTTGCGAACGGGTAATTGAACAGTAAGTAGCCGTCCTTTGTTCTCGGGGGTGGCCGCTGTCACGAAGTGAATTCTGACAGTCTGACTGACTGGGGTTCTTGGAGGGGCCTGAGGGCCAAACACCTCCCTATAGATTATGGACCCTGTCTGTAATCTGTTTAAGCCTTCCATTGTTTAGTTATGTCAGCCACCCAGTCTGACTACCTTGCTTCTGGCTCCAGATTAAAGTGGCTAGATACTGCTTTACTGGTGATGTGTTTAAGTTTTCTATTGTTTAATCAAGTGTTATCTGATTGCAGTTTGGTGTATATAAGTCTGTGTTGTTTGTCAAATAAAGTAGTTCAATCTTGCTGTAAGAGTTCCTGTTTTAACCCTCAAAGTGAAGTGTCGTCTCATTATTGGGGGAAGGATTTATTGTATGCTGTTCCAGTTTGACTGCTAGGAGAGTAAACCTATTCGTATGGTTCCTATTCAACTGCCTACAGCATTCATATGCTTGGGGAGAATTTATTTGTTTCTCCGGTTCAGTGATTGTGGTGTCTGCCAGAGTGCTTGGAGTCCTCAGGAAGCGCTAGGAGCATCCTTCAACGGAGGTACCCAGTCGGGGTGCCAGGCGATCCGTTACATTGGTGGCAAGCGGTGGGATGGCGTCCTAGTGCGAGGTAAAGCAGCTCAGAGACACAGTCGTTTGGATTTACAAATTGAAGGCGACGCTAGTGTTTATACAGCGTCCCTGTCTACATAAAGATTTGGGAAAATGGGGTTCGTGGATCCTTGGGCACCTCGCACACCTGAGGAAGAGGGTGAATTGGACTGGAGAGATATTGCCCGGCAAGAACTATGGTACAATGCCCTGGAGGAAGTCCAGTATCAACGGCAGCAGCGCCTTCCTGGTGTCGCATACCGGTTGGAGGAACAAATGGCCTGGCGGATGCCGCTTCTGGGAGACCAACCCGGAGGGCAGCAGGTCAGACAACTTGAGTACCTCGTGGAAAGGGAACTGAGCCTTGACGCCTCATACCGGGCACTGTGGTGGTGCACTGTCCAGCCAGAGACATGGAGGGCAGAGGGCATCCAGCCGGAGGGGGAGAACTACACTAGCCCTGGCCTGTTGTGGAAGGCCTTAGCAGAAGACGTCGACTTTGGCAGTCCAGCAGAGTCACGGTACTGGGCTATTTTTTATTACCGGGGTGAGATGGTACAGGGCCCGAGATCTAGGGGACTGGGACAAGACCTCCACCGTTTGGCTGCGATGGAACGACAGCTAGAGATGGACTATGTGGAACTACTAAACTCATGTCAGCCACAGGGCATAGACACAGAACAGGAAAACTGGCTGGGAGACCCAGACCTGCCAACCTACAGCTGGGAAAACGCAGCCGAGGTACCCCCTGCTTCACTACCAGCGGCAGAAGTAGGGGACCTCATAGACTGGTCCTGGGAAGACCCACAGATGGCAGGTGGAGATGGGATGGCGGTCTCTCTACCGGCCCTACAGGGATGCTGGGCGGTCGGCCCAGATCTCCAGCGGCAGTGTGTACCCCAGGGAGATGAAGGGGCCGTCCTTCCTCCCCAGCGGCAGTGTGTACCCCAGGAAGCAGAGACCATCTGTCTCGCACCCCAGCCGCAGGACAAAATATTGAAAGGGGAGACAGTTGGTCCCCCTCTCCACCAGCAAAGAGAGTGTCAGGGAGAGGAGCAGGTTACCCCCTCTCCCCAGCGGCAGTCTACAGTTCAGAGAGAGGAGCTTGTTACACCCTCTCTCCAGCGGCAGCCTAACCCACCAAGGGGAGATGTTAAGCCCCACAACTATGCAGATGGGACCGTAGTCTCTGCACTTGCAGCCCCAGGGGCAGGGACGGTCGGTCCTGTCCCCCAGCCACAGAGCAGTGTATCCAGAGGGGAGACAGTCGGTCTCCCCCTCCCCCAACCAGGCTCCAACCAGGCTACTTCAGTGGTAGCGCTGGCACCCGGGCAGAGTACCGCTGGTCTCTGCCCTCTCAGCAACCCACCAAGGCAGTCTACCAGCCCCCCGCACAGCTGTGGTGAGGCACCTGGACGTGGACAAGTTGCTATTTCATCCAGGTGTAGTAACCAGTTATTGTGGGTGGGTTGTATTGCTGTTTGTGCTACGTGGGTGGGTTGCTGGACTAACCAGGGCACTGACCGGCAGGAGGTCAGATACCCTGTTAGTTTGGATGGTAAAGGGGAGAAATGTGGCGAAACCGGCCTCGCCACGTGTCCTTGGAGGGGGCTGCTTGCCCGCCTCTTGCCTTTGGACTATGGACCAGACTTTATGTGAATGTGTTATACCCCAGATAGGAATCCCATGGAGCCCATTCGTATGAAACTGACTGTAAAGACTTTGGCTCCATGGCGATTAAACTGTATTTGTGTGGTCCGAGCGCCATTCACTTAATAATGTGCGCTCAGACCTGAGCTATCTGGGGATATGTGAAATGTCTGTGTGTTATGTGTAAAATGTGACTTTATGTATTTTAAAGTGTGTCCTCAATTACCCGTTGCAACATTGTTGCGAACGGGTAAATGAACAGTAAGTAGCCGTCCTTTGTTCTCGGGGGTGGCCGCTGTCACGAAGTGAATTCTGACAGTCTGACTGACTGGGGTTCTTGGAGGGGCCTGAAGGCCAAACACCTCCCTATAGATTATGGACCCTGTCTGTAATCTGTTTAAGCCTTCCATTGTTTAGTTATGTCAGCCACCCAGTCTGACTACCTTGCTTCTGGCTCCAGATTAAAGTGGCTAGATACTGCTTTACTGGTGATGTGTTTAAGTTTCCTATTGTTTAATCAAGTGTTATCTGATTGCAGTTTGGTGTATATAAGTCTGTGTTGTTTGTCAAATAAAGTAGTTCAATCTTGCTGTAAGAGTTCCTGTTTTAACCCTCAAAGTGAAGTGTCGTCTCATTATTGGGGGAAGGATTTATTGTATGCTGTTCCAGTTTGACTGCTAGGAGAGTAAACCTATTCGTATGGTTCCTATTCAACTGCCTACAGCATTCATATGCTTGGGGAGAATTTATTTGTTTCTCCGGTTCAGTGATTGTGGTGTCTGCCAGAGTGCTTGGAGTCCTCAGGAAGCGCTAGGAGCATCCTTCAACGGAGGTACCCAGTCGGGGTGCCAGGCGATCCGTTACATGTATATCTAATGGCTATCCATCCAATTATAGATTCATTCATTAATTACATTTGTCTTATGTCACATCTGTCTGTTTTGGAACTACATGGGTATTGTTGCCAAAATAAAAAACCTTATTCATAAACACATATTTGCTTACTTTAAATTTACTTCACAACACTAAATTAATAACAAAAATACAAACAGCAATATTCAATCATCACAGCAAGCGTTACAAATGGTCACATTATCGTGAATTAAATATAAGATTATTTACAATTTTTAGAGATAAATATATATACCATCCATCATTTTCAACACATATTTTTCTATTCTTTCAAGATGTAAGAAGATGTACTTCTAACATAGACCTGAAACCTGCTTACTGTAATTATATTCATATGCTTATGCAACCTTTTTTGAAGTTTCCAATTATCATGATTTAATGGGTTCACAGCGAGACTATTTTCTTGTGGTCATTTTTAAATTGCTTCACAACGAAAAACTAATGGAAATTAGGAGGGATCAGAAAGAAGAAAATTTAAGCTGAATTTATTAATATGAATCTCAGTCAGTATTTTCATTTATCTAATGCAACACTGATTTTCTCCACACTTTCCTGTGGTGCTAAGAAATCTTCCAGTGTTCAACTTTAGTCTCGCAAAAATATGAATCTTTACACCTATACCACTCTAAAAACAAATGTAATAGTTTAGTTGCTGAACCATTTGATGAACAATAACTATTAACATTATTGTGTACTGACCTATGGACATCACCTCAAATGTTACACTTTCAATTTTAAATGCATTTCATTTATTTTAAATACAAGACAGAATGATTAATTTATCCCATTATTCTGTGTCATTTTGCTACAGGATCATTAATGTGCTGCACAATATTGTTATCTAATTTAATTTATTAATAGCTAACGCAGGAAATAAACTCATAGGGATTGTTTATTAGTCAGATTGTTACAAATGACAATGACATTTTCTCATCTTTTAAATAATTTGTGTGTTTTTCTTTGCTTTACTGTTGCAATATGTTAGAAATTAAAAAAAAAAACACAAAATATGGTTAGTCTTAAAATATCACAGTAAAACACAACCCTCATGTCCCACTATCATATATTTTATTTATTTATTTTACAAAGACCTTTATGCAACTATTACATTATGCATTACTTGTGATACATGATACATGTTGCTATATATTTTTCAAACTGTTAACCTTTCTAGCTGACAATATTCTGAGGCACACTATAATTTAGAGAAGCACAAACAATTCTTTAAGCTTGTAATTTTAAAATTGAACAATAAAATGTACTAGTTTCTAGTTATATTTGAACACTTGATGGTGTTATTTTTCCTACTGAAAAACACGACGAAATTACTTGACCAGTGACTTAATCAAGACTCTGTAGGAAAGTACTGAAAAGACTAATTTAATATGATAATGATAGAAAAGTATAATAATTATAATGATCCAACCTATTTGCCCTTTTTTTGATGGGGTACCAGACTCAAAAAGCAGTATGGCAGCTCCAGGTCAAAAATGCGCATGAACCCGCTTAAGGAACTAAAATTGCGCCAAATAACAGACCTGTTAAAAAGGTAGAACCCAATCAGATCTAAAGACGCAGGATTCACAGAGCCCAATCAGGATCAAGATAAACAAGAGGGACCCTCACAACCACACCCATTGTTAGCCCAAGTTACAGGTAAAATCCTACCTCTCAGAAGGATCCCAGCCAGGGAGCATTGTTGGATGATCCTGCTGGGCTCAGAGTGCCTAGGCACATGCATCATCTGGAAAGGATACTCTGACCACTACATTCTCTGAAAGTGTAGGCTGTCCTGTGTGGCTATCCTGAATGTATGCCAGCACATGGATCTGGAGCCTTTCCTGACTGGAAATAACCATTCAGTTCCTTGGCTGGGGAGATTTGTAGCAGTACGGCTCTATCTATGCCCCAGAACACACATCAACAGGTATGTTCACTGATAGAACTGCTCATGTGTATGTGAGTGTCATGCATATTGTTGTCAGGGCCTTTACCAGGTCAGGTAGGTGTTTCAGTGCAGGGATAGTAGAGGTGTCTGGTTGCATGTTAAATATTGTGAAAGGTGAGAACAGATAAAGGAACAAAGAGCTAGGGATTGGTATAAAGACTGAAGGAGAGACAAAAGGGAACTTTAGCAAAGAACTGCAGAAAAGGAAAAGGGTTTGAGTAGGAACTGCAGTGTAAGCAAAGATAAATAACAGAATGTAGACAAAGCAGAGGTTGGGTTAAAGAGATACAGAAGGGGTAAGGCCTGAGGTAAGGGTTGAGGCCTGAGGTAAGTAGCTAAACAGGAACACCCGATAGAGGGTGAGGACTGAGCAGGGTAGCTTAAGCAGGTGGAACATCCTAGAGAGGGTGAGGACTTATCAGGGTAGCTTAAGTAGGTGGAACCCCCTAGAGAGGGTGAGGACTTAGGTAGCTTAAGCAGGTGGAACATCCTAGAGAGGGTGAGGACTGAGCACAGTAGCTTAAGCAGGTGGAACACCCTAGAGAGGGTGAGGACTGAGCAGGGTAGCTTAAGCAGGTGGAACACCCTAGAGAGGGTGAGGACTGAGCAGGTTAGCTTAAGCAGATGGAAACATAGAGAGGGTGAGGACTGAGCAGGGTAGCTTAAGCAGAAGGAACACCTAAGAGAGGGTAAGGACTGAGCAGGGTAGCTTTAGCAGGTGGAACACCCTAGAGAGGGTGAGGACTGAGGTAGCTTAAGCAGGTGAACATCCTAGAGAGGGTGAGGACTGAGCAGGGTAGCTTAAGCAGGTGGAACACCCTAGAGAGGGTGAGGACTGAGGTAGCTTAAGCAGGTGGAAAACCCTAGAGAGGGTGAGGACTGAGAAGGGTGGCTTAAGCAGAAGGAACACCCGAGAGAGGGTGAGGACTGAGCTGGGTAGCTTAAGCAGAAGGAACACCTTAGAGAGGGTGAGGACTGAGCAGGGTGAGGACTGAGCAGGGTAGCTAAGCAGGAGGAACACCCAAGAGAGGGTGAGGTCTGAGACAGGTGACTTTAAGGGAGCAACTTAGCTGAAGAAATCTTGCTGTAATCAGAGGGTCTCAGGAGATACTGAAAATCATCCACTGAGCTGGTTGAGCCTCCCAGGTTCAGATTTCCAGTTCCTGGACAGGGTCACAATTCAAATGTGCTTTAAGAGAGGATCCGGAACAGAAGCAGCAGCTCTCAGAAGTCAGGCGTCCAACTTCAATGCAAAATCACTGTTTGCAAGAAACTGCAGCTATTTAACATGGGTGTGTGCAAAAGGGAACAAGCCCACAAAACAGAGGGGAAGAAATACAAGCAAAGTAAGGTAGGGAGGCCTCTAGAGGAGACAGGAGGTATATAAGCACATAAATAATGACTTTTAAATGCTTGAGTCAGAAGGTCAGTGTAGAACCCTGACAATTGTGATACTGACATGCATATTAAGGACCATGTGAATCAAAGACATTTTTTTATTGGGAGATCAGTTATCTTTGAACATCAGATGAAAATGACAGATCAGGCAATGTTCTATTTGTGGAACAGATATAAGAACTGAAACAGCTTACACCAGGATAAAAGTAAAAGCAGCTACCAAGATGTGGTTCCTCAAAACACACACATTTAAAATATTGGTGGGATCACTGAATAAAGATAAGGAAAAAAAACGAAATAAATATTGTCTGGAACTCTCAAGTAATAGAAAAGTAAAAAAACATAGGTTTAATAATAGTATTACATACTATAGATTACTTAAAAATTATTGCAAGCTTAAATTAAAAACAGTGCATAAAAATACATTATTTAAAAGGATTTTTCATCTGTATTTGAAATGCGTCTGCATCAATGGGTATAGTGTGAGAACCTGACGTGTTTCGCAATCTATGCCCCAGCTTCTTCAGAGGTAAAAGGACAAAGTAAAAAGAGAGACTTGACAAATTAATAATAACATTCTGTCATAGAGAAGAAACCGAAAAAACAAAGAAGACCAAGAAAAACATTTAGTAGGTCTGGAAACAGTAAGACCAAAACGTTAATGTTGATCTCAATCGTCAATAAAAAATAAAAAAAATTCACAAAAGTAGTAGTATCTACATATATGTATAAAAAAGTGATTTAGTGCAAGGCACTACAAAACAATTAAGTATATATAGATATAAATATTTAATTTGCTGCTCACCCTCTGTTCCCACTTAAACGCAGTATATTGAGACTTTTAAAGGTATATCTGTATATACAGCTATATATATGTGCAACTTTATCTAGTGAATGTGAATAAAATTCAAAAACATTATTTTGATACTTAGTGGATGCAGTTTCCAAAGGTATATATTTGATTGCAGATCTCAAGTTTGATTTTCAGATGACCAAAAAAAATCACACAATAGTGCTCTCTGTTGTGTTCATAAAAGGACACATTGGCAGGTAAATTGTTAACTCACAGGGGTGGAGCAGTGCACTGCTCTCTTGAATCGTATTTAAACAATGTATCAGATTATTCCACTCATATTGCGATATTGTGGTAGAGTGTAGTCTCCAGGATCAATATTCAATTTGTACAGAGTCTCCAATAGGCAGTAATTATAAAATAAAAGAAGGCACACATGCTGCCATAGTTTTTTTTATCTTACAAACAATTTAATGTATACAAATATTTAAAAACCTTACATACAATAATTGTGAGAACACTTTCAAATCTGACACAATGTGCAGGATCGGCAACAACCGCCAACCGTAGTATTACTAGCTTTTTGTCTCACCACCGTGCAGGGTCTCAGGGTTTTGGTTTGTTTTCCTCCGGATCAGCTTGTTCTGTTCCGTCGTATCGGATGAGAAGCTTGTGAAGAGGAGGTGGCGTGTGAGACGCTTTTCGCCTCATTTGGCTTCTTCAAGTGTACGTCCTCTCTCTGACAGTGCTCGCTATTTATTGGCTGAGCCACATTGCCCCTCCTCTCCATTAAATCTGACTCAAGTAGTCTACTCGAGTGTAATCATGAACATATAGTGTTTATACATCTACCTTTTAATACCACATACATATATTTTTTGAACAAACAAATGTTTTTCACTGCATGTCTATT
This sequence comes from Pelodytes ibericus, assembly GCA_036172795.1. NCBI lineage: Eukaryota > Metazoa > Chordata > Amphibia > Anura > Pelodytidae > Pelodytes > Pelodytes ibericus. The sequence goes on along the minus strand of CM069857.1, from coordinate 213,037,447 downwards.
TCCAGATATAATTAAGTCTAAAGATATTTCCCAAATGGAAGATGATTGTTGTCAAATCTTGCCTCTTAAATTTTATCCATTTTAGGATTTACCAATTTTGCCAAATAAAAAACGAATAGCTATCTTAATGGTTTCAATAAACCTCGAGACACACATGCAGTGGATGGAAAACCATACTATATTAAGCATATTTTAAACACATCAAATATTGCTATCATTCCATTTATTGAATGAACTTTTAAAAAACTGTTTCCTCGGGGTAAGTATACAAAAGTTCCAATTGTTATTTCATCTAAGCAGTTTTAACACAGATGTTATTAAGTTCACTAATGTATAGTATACTTTATATATGTACATACCAAATTTTAAATTTATACTGGTCTATCAATAAAAAAAAAACTAAAAAGGGAAAAAAAAGGAGAGACAAGAAATACATATATAAGTGCACAAGTTTATAAAAAATAGATTTCCAAATGCTAAATGGGAGAATAATATCAGTTCCAACTCTGCAGGAGGGGGAGGGAAACAAGTGGGGATGAGTATAGAATCAAAAATCAAAAAACATTCTCTGATTAACCAAGAAATATATATCGAAAACGTACTTAATTTAATGGTATATATTATAATAAACACAATTTTACGATAAAATAATAAAAAATAATGAACCATTATAGAAAATTATAAAAAAATATACAATATTAAAGAGATCAAATTAAATATTCATTCTCATAGATGTCAAGATTTTTAAGGTGTATACCCATTTCTTCGCCAATGTTTTCTTTAATTGCACTATCCCCATAAAATGTATTTTGCCTGGATCGGTCTGATGATGTGTTGCAAAATGTGCAGACACACTGTGTTCCAAATATTTATTTTTTATGATGGTCATGTGTTCTCCAATACGTTTGTGCAATGGTCTTATAGTACATCCTATGTATTGCAGCCCACATGGACAAGTTAATACATAAATAACATTGTTTGTTTTGCATGTGATTAAAGATTTGATAGAATATTGCTTTAGTTGTAATGGGAATTAAAATGGGTAATCCAGTTACCCCTCATAACTTGAGTTGTATTGCAGGCCCTGCACATCATTTTTTACGGAAACTTCATGTGACCAAGGATTTAATGTTTGGAGCACCTCTATATGTGATATGCATTCTATCAGTTATAATCTTTTTTAGATCAGGATCTTTCATCAAAAGAGGCCAATGTTTCTGAACTATCTTTCTTAAGAATGTATGGTTTTCACTGTAATCTGTGACTAAAGTCACCTGTCCTCTTTCTCTATTTTTTTAGCTTTCTTTTCAAATAGGGATTTCTGTGAAATGCTATTGACCTCTGTTATAGATTTCTGTATGAGTTATTCTGGATATGCTTTCTCTAAAGATTCCTTGTAAAACGTGTCTGTCTGTTTATGAAAAACGTCAATCTCTGTGCAATTGCATTCTAATCAAGTAGTTGGTTTTTGGGGATATTTGTAACCCAAAGGGGAAAAATGTCCACTGTCATATTGACATCTACATTTTTATTAAAAAAAGTTTTACTTTTAATTTGATTATTTTCAACATATAGTTCCAAATCTAAAAAAGTGATTTTTTTTTTCTTTACTATAATGTGTTGTAAGTTTTATATTCAAGTTTTTTTTTTTTTTTTACATGTTCAAGAAAATACAGAAAGGGAAATTCATCTCCCTTCCATATAAATAGTATATCTTGTGTAGGACATAAGGTTCGCCTGCCAGTCATGCCCTTCATATACATAGAAATTCTAACACTATGGCATGTACAGGTTGGAATACATGGGGATGAACTTTGTGCCCATAGCTGTTCCTTGTAATTGAAGATAATAATTTTTTCTGGTATCAGGAATATTTTTATTACTTATCCATTTTATCCCATCCACTATAAATTTCCTTTGTGGTTCTGGAAATATGCCCTCTTTATCTATAAAAGATTTGACTGTCTTTTCATTTAAAATACTAGTATATAGAGAGGTGACATTACATGTGATCAAAATATAATCTATATGCCATGATATCCTCTTAAGATCCTTTAGTAAACAAATACTGTTCTTAAAATAAACTCTAGATTTTACTACAAGGGGTTGTAGCTGTCAATATATTGTGAAAGACTTGAAGAGATGGATTTGATACCTGATATGATTGGCCTCTGTGCAGGATGTTTTGTGTCTTTATGAAGGTTAGGTAAGATGTAAAATGTTTGAATTCTTGGATAAATGACTGTTAAAAATATAATTTTTTTTTAGTGAGTTTACCAGTTGTGTACCCCTTATTTAACCCCTTATATAATAGGGATGAGAGTCTTTTTTCATTTGTCTTTTACATTCTCCTAATTGTTGGGGTTTATCTAGAACTACAATGCCCCTGCCTGATCTGCAGGTTTTATGACTACCGGTTGATCTTTTTGGAGAATTTCCAGGGCTATTTTTTTTGTGTTAAGTTGTTATTGCCCTGAAAAACATGGCAAGAACAACTTTTTGTATGGGAATGTATATATAAAATGTATTCATAATTCTATTTGGGGCAAAGAGAGGTTAGAAATATAAAGTGGAAGAAATATACAAGAGAAAATACCAATTATAAAAACAATAAGATCAGGAATTTTTCAAAATTTGGCAATATTTGCTCATATTTTGGGACATCTGTGGTGCCTGTGGTCTGGAACAGTTGAATTTGGACTCTTTATAAAGAAGAAGTTCCTAGACTGACCTAATAGGGACGACTAATTAAAGTGTGTTGGAATAAGCAAAGGGGGATCAAACACTGGGGGTGGGGGGGGGGGGGGGGTGTCAGTAGACCGGGACAGAGATATTGAGACTTTTACAAAGAAGGAGCAACCTGACGACCTATGACCATATACTGTTAAAAATATTTCCAGATCTCCCATGGCAGAACAGGAAAAAAAAGGAAAATGTTTGGCCCTGTTACGGAAATTTTACAAAAAAAATTGATCAAGTATAGATGGGGCTATCCCATTAAACTGATCATTACAAGGAATCATTGGTGGTTAATTTCATGGAGCCAGGAAAAGCAATAATTTGGTTGAAAGATTTAAAATAGAATTAAAGATATAGAGCAGAGGAGAATGATGGAGGGAAAGGAAGATGGGATTTTTTTTGTTTTGTTCCTATGTGGGAATAGAGATGGGAGAAGGGAGATAAATTAAATTAAACATGCAACCACTTAAGTAAAAATAATAAGATTGATTATAGTAACCACGAGGACTTGAGCAGAGGAGAGGAGTGAGATAGGTTTAAGTAGAATACAATATGATAATGTGCAAAAAAGAGAAAGAGGGAGGATGGGGGAGTGGAGGAAGGGATAGGAAAATAAAAGTAAATAGAGACTAGAACCACAGATACAGCACTGATGTAACAATGTAATTTTATAAAGTATGCAATATATAGTAAAGTCAATCAATGAATTTTTTTCCCCCGTCTATGTAGGAACAGGGAGGGATGAAGGTCACCAGAAGAGAGGAAGAGTAGGATATGTTTAAGTAGAAAACAATGTGGAAATGTGCACAAGAGAGGGAGAAGGGTGGAGGGAAAAGTAATTAGAGACTGAGACTACAAATAAAGCACTTATGTAATTGAAATGTTGGGTCTCTTACCAGTCAGGGTGGAGTCCAGATGCAGAAGACAATAGGCACTTATGTACAAATAAAGACACCAACCAGAGTTATTGAGGATGGTGAGTTGGTGACCCATTGGGTGGATTCAGATTGAAAATTCTTGGGAAGGCATATGGAAGAATTGTATTATGCACCTTCACAAAAAGGGAAGAGGAAAGGAGTCGCAATATGGACTGCTAAAGATATTGATTTTGAATTGGTATATCAAGAATGTGATAAACAGGCTAGATATTTAATCCTGTTGTGTAAAATCAACCAGGCACTGTACACTTTAGTAAACATCTATGCTCCAAATACTGCTCAAATACCCTTTATTAGAGATTAGTTGAAAAGATAGCAGTGGGAAATGTGATTGTGGCAGAAAATTATAATTGTCCTCTTAACACCTTGATGGATAAAAAAAATCAGTTCATGGAAAAGTTCCAGACCAATCCCTTAGTAGACAGGCAAAGGCATTTTCTTCCCTTATAAACCAATAATTGCTCTAGGATGTATGGCAACTATGTCACCTCCAAGATAAAGAATATACTCACTACTCATTCAAATATTATTCTTACTCACGCATAGATTTAGTAAATGACAATATAGGAACTGTAGCAAATATTAACAAGATTTTTCATAAATTAGTAACCTGGTCTGATTATTCAGCTGTTATATGGGATATGACTGATAACACAAAAAGAACATCTAAAGAATGGAGGCTAAGTAACGGATTAATAAAGGATAGGGCCAATACAGCATACATTAAACAAATTAAACAATACTACTTTAGAGAGAACCAGGAAAGTACACCGTGTGTCAGATTGTTTGCATATAAGGCTGTTATAAGGGGCCATTTCATTAAATTGGCAAACAAGCCAAATAAGAATTTGGGAAAAGAACATATATTTTATATGTGGAGATATAAATAAATTGGAGAGACAAAACTAAGAATCACCTAATAAAGGTATAACTAGTGAGATTAATAAATTGAGGGTCAAAATAAATGAGAGCATTATGGGAAAAATTAACAGGAACTTAGAAAGATTAAAACAATCATGGTACATTAAGAATAATAGAGTTAATAAGATGTTAACCAGTAAACTCAAAAAGAGGCAGGCTAATAATAGAATAGACAAAATAGTATACAAGAATAAGGTTAGTAGAGCCCCTGAGGTGATAGGATAGGCTTTCATTAGTTACTACAGCACACTGTATAATATTAAATCGCTGGCAGAGGTAGAACAGATGAAAGTATTTATGGACAATCTGGCAATTCCGCAAGTCCCGAGAGAGATGAAGGGAATGTTGAATGGCCCGATTCAAGAGATGGAAGTATATAAAGCTATATAGGATATGAAAAAACACAAGTCCCCTGGCCCATATGGATTTACTGGACATCTATAAAAGTTTAAAAGAAGAGTTAGTACCACAAATTACAGAGGCATTTAACTTAATGTGTCAATAAGCTGAATGCCCAAATGAGTTCTTAAGGGCTAACATCTTCCTAATTTATAAACAAAAGAAGGACACACCATTAGTAGAGCGCTATCATCAAATGTAATTAATTAATGCAGATGCAAAGCTATTGGCAATAGGAGAATTATTAATATCACTAGACATTAAGCCCGTTAAATTACCGGGCGCTAGAACATATGTGGAGGGGGGGGGGGACGGACGGACGGACGGACATAAGGGGGCAACATAGGGGCAAGCACCCTGGTGAGGGGGGGAGCCTTGAGGGCTGCCTCATCTTGATGGCAGTTGTGATCCTCCTGCTGTATTATTGATGCAGCAGGGGGATCACAACTCCCATCAAGATGAGGCAGCCCTCAAAGCTCCACCCTCGCCAGGGTGCTTGCCCCTATGTTGCCCCCTTATGCCCCCCCCCGTGTTACTTACCACCTTAGCGTGGTGTGGAGGGGGGGGAAACAAACGGACATAAGGGGGCAACATAGGGGCAAGCACCCTGGTGAGGGGGGTAGCCTTGAGGCTGCCTCATCTTGATGGCAGTTGTGATCCTCCTGCTGTATTATTGACTCAGCAGGGGGATCACAACTCCCATCAAGATGAGGCAGCCCTCAAGGCTCCCCCCTCGCCAGGGTGCCCCCTTATGTCTCCCCCCCGTGTTACTTACCACCTTAGCGTGGTGTGAAGCGGGCGGGAGGTAGGTAGCGTCGCTCCGCTCGTGAATACGCAGTCTTTACAAAGTTACAACTGAGTGATCAGCTGTAACTTTGTGCGCATGTGCAATGAGTAAATTCTCCTGCGATTGCGCAGGAGAATTTGCTCGAGAAATCTGTCAGCAGGGCCGGCCTTAAGTGTTCCGGCGCCCTGTGCGGGATTCCCCCATGGCGCCCCCCCATGTATGTATCTCTCTGCCTTCCCATGTTTGTCCCTTTCCTCTTCATTGCCCTGTCTGTCTCTAACTCCCCCATACCTGTTCTCTCTCTCCCTCTATTCTGTCTCTCTCCTCCCCTTCCTCTGTCCTGTCTCTCTCCTGCCCTTCCTCTGTTCTGTCTCTCTCTCCCCCCCTGTTCTGTCTCTCCCCCCCCCCCTGTTCTGTCTCTCCCCCCCCCCTGTTCTGTCTCTCTAGCCCTGTTCTGTCTGTTTCTCCCTCTCCCCCTTCCCCCTGTTCGGTATCTCTCCCTCCCTCTTTTCTTTCTCTCTACCCCCCTTCCAGCTGTTCTCTCTCCCCCTCCAGCTGTTCTGTCTCTGCCCCTCCCCCTGTTCTGTCTTTCTCTCCCTTCCTCCCCCTGTCTGTCTCTCTTTCCCCCTTCCCCTGTTCTGTCTCTCTCTCCCCCCCGTTCTGTCTGTCTCTCTCTCCCCCTTCCCCCTTTTCTGTATCTCTATCTCCCCCCTCCAGCTGTTCTGTCTCTCCCCCTGTTCTGTCTCTCCCCCCTGCCCTGTTTCTCTCTCCCACCCCTCCCCTTCCTTTGCCTTCAAAGGTGGATACAGGGAGGGGGCGGAGCTAACCGGCTGAGCGGTGTAGCTCCATTCTGGACTGGGTCCCCAGGACATACTTGGAAATGAGAGAAATCTCAATGTATTCTTCCTGGTAAAACACTTTCTAAATAAATAAATAAATAAAAAGATTAAACCGTCTCCCAGCTGTAACAAGATTTTTGTATGTTTAAGAGTAAAACATTATTTAGATACATTCTTGTTCCAGGGAGATAAGAAAGTAACTAATGTTATGACTAACTTATTTAGATACCAAAATTCGTATGGAACAAGGCATGGGGTGGGTAAGTGAAATGCCAAAGAAGATAAAAAGTGCATAACAATTTTAGAGAGTTGTACTGATTGATAGAAGATACCAAAAAAATTAGATGAATATTTGAGGTGTCTTTAATTTTTACCCCCTGGAGGCGCACAAGTGTAAATGTTATGTTTGTAATATTGTAATGCTGAAATGTAATTTAAAGCTGTATTGTCAAAAGATTCTATGGTTAGAGCTCTAATTGTTTAATTATGTTTAAGGATGGACGAATTGTATAAAGATGCTCATTAACCAAGTATAAGATGCTGGAAAAAAATAATAAGTATTGATACAAAAAAAAAATAAACTTGCAAAAGATCCAACAATAGAAATGAAAAAAGCCTCTCATCCCTATTAGATAAGGGGTACACAACTGGTATACTCACGAAAAAAGAATATCAATTTTTAACAGTAATTCATCCGAGAATTCCAACATTTTACCTAAAATTCATAAAGATGCAAAAAATACTCAAGGGAGGCCAATAATATCAGGCATCAAATCCATCTCTTCAAATATGACCCAACATATTGACAAACAACTACAACCACTTGTAGTAAAAACTAGAGAATATTTGAAAGACAGTATGAATTTACTAAAAGCTCTTAAGAAGATATCATAGCATACAGATTATAGTTTGGTGACATGTGACGTCACCTCCCTATACACTAGTATTATACACAAAAATGGATGCGAGGCAGTCAAATCCTTTCTAGATAATGAAGACATATTTCCAGAACCATTAAGGAAATTTATAGTGGATGGCACAAATGGATTCATAATAATCTTTTTTCTGGTATCAGGAATGTTTTTATCTTCAATTATAAGGGGGCATGACTGGCAGGTGAACCTCGTGTCCTCCACAAGATATATAGACAATATACTATTTATATGGAAGAGAGATGAATTATCCTTGCTGCATTTACTTGAACATTCAAACTAAAAGAACTTGAATATAAAACTTACAACACTTTATAGTAAAGAAAAAAAATTCACTTTTTTATTTTTTGGAACTATATGTAGAAAATAATTGAATTAAAACATACACCGTATTTAAAAAAGTAGTTGTCACTAGTTACATTTGTTATGGCAGTGGACATTGTTCCCCTTGGCTTACAAATATCTCCAGAAACCAACTACTTAGAGATTGATGTTTTTCATAAAAGGCAGACAAGATTCAGAAGGAATTTTTAGAGAAAACATATCCAGAACAACTTAAACAGAAAGCTATAACTGTCAGGCTAGGATCTCTTACTGTATGGAGGAGTTTAGCTGCAGGAGATAGTCCGCACACACGTGCAATTTGAAACACCCACTCACTCACTGAAGATGGGGACAGTGAGCTGATGGGTGAGTGAGGGCATGAGGGCAACCAAAAGTAATCAAAAGGTGAGGTACACAGGGATGAGGCAAGAGGCTTGGTCAGGCGGAGCAGAGGTCGGGGTCAGCGGCAAACTCATAGTCAGTATCCAAGCAGGGATCAAAAACGCAGGTTATCAGATAAACAGAGGATAAGGCACAGTAGCAAGGAGTACTTGAGTACTGGCAGCTTCATTAATCAGGAAGCAATGATGGTTTTGCAGAGAGGGTTTATATAGGGTGTGTTCTACTTAAATTAGTGGGAGATTCAGCACAGGTTATCCTGTTGCCATGGAGTTGGAGTGACTCTTTGTGAGGCCACGCTCCCTTAATGACCATGCACCAATAGGAGGAGAAGGGTGTGTGGTCCTGTCTTTCCACTGTGGTGTCTGGAATGATTGTTTTGTTAAGCCCATATGGGAGTGTCTGGAGTTTGATAGGGCTATGACTGAGAGTTGCCATCTTGGAGGAGGCAGGTGGTGGAGATTGAGTCCACCATCTTGGTTGAGGCGTGTATCGTATCCACCATTGTGGATGTTGTTTGGGGCATGATTACATCAGATAGGGACTCTGATCCAGGTATGCATTGTTGATTTTGTGATTGTTTGGGCTACAAACTGTCATACTGGGTATTTTATTTTTTGCAGTTGTAGAAAGATATATATCTATATATACATATATATATATATATCTATATCTATATCTATATCTATATATATATATATATATATATATATATATATACACATATATATATGTATGTGTCTTTATGTGTATCTTTTTTGGTATATCAATTATTAATTGTTAATTTGAATGCATACATTGTTCTTTATGCTCTTTAATATAATATAATAAAGATTTAAAGACTTTTTTAATATATATTTTCTAATACATTTTTAATATATTGATTAGAGACAGATAATTATCTTAGGTTCAGCTTTGCACAAATTATACAAATTATATAATTATGCCATTTTGTAGCCCATTATTATTATTGCTATTTCTATTTTTATTAATACTGATGTCTTTTCTTGTTATTGCTATTGTCATTTATATTGCTATTTATTGTTGTTTGTGGGTTTACGTGATTTACCCTTATTAGTTGTTAATTACATGCTCAATCGACTTAGATGGGACTTATAGGCGTGCATATATAAGACAGCAGCCTGCTAAGCAATTCCCATCACCCCTGATGAAGTAACGTGGTCAGTTACGAAACCCGTAGGGTGGGAGTTGCTCTTTTTTCGACGGACTCATTAATTTCTGACTCTGCTTGTGGACTCTGTCTCCCGATATTTGCGGAGGTACTCCGGCCGGCTTTCTTAAAACATCATGAAGCTCCGTTTTTTTCGGTGAGGCAAGCTGAGATCTGGAAGTCCGTCTTCAGTCTACATGTGTTTTTAATATTCCTATGATTGGTCTTCGTATCCCGTCTTGTAAGGTTAACTGTTTTAGCGCATTAAATCTTTTTTATACAGTACACACTATTTTTGGCTTCTTTTATTTTCAGATCTATACTTCAGAGCAAGACATTTTTTTCCGGATATAAAGATGTGTTGATTGATTTTATTTAACATCTTCAAGACCTTGTTTCTGGACTTTATTCATTATTACACCAGTCTTTGCAAATGTTTATTTACTGCTCTTGCTACATTTGATATTTTGCCACATTTTGTTTCAACACATGTCATTGGTTTTATTGCAGCTATTTCATTTATCCTTTTTCCCATTTTGTCTGCATCATATGTGTTATTTGCTTGCTTATTTTTTTCACTTTCTTTAGAAATGTATTGTTGTTCACTATATATCATCTTTTTCACTTATGACATTTATTTGTTTTTTGTATTTAATTTATTGATATGTGATTTGTGTGCTATTTGCCAATTTTTATTTTTTATTCACATTAGATATTTTTATTTATTTTTCTTTGGCACATATTAGTTCTGCACATTTATGTATTCATTTATTGTTTCAATATATATCTATTTATATCTATTCATTTATCCCTATTTATTTACCGCTCTTTATTAACTTTTGTTAGCTTGGGAGTGTATTTGTGTGTCCATTGGGCTAGTCCCTGTTGTTCACTTTCCTTTTTTCAGGCATGACAATAACAGAGGTCAATAACATGAATATGAAACTTTTGCAAAGAAAATTAGGATGAAAGAACAATTACCACGTCCAAAAGGGCTGGGATGTCATTTAGTCAATGCTTTTGCTCTTATTCTGGGAAGATTATACTTACTATTTGCTTTTTAAACCTGTTTTGGTCAGGCCATATTTATCACTGTGACATTCAAAATACTATTTGACTGGTGTATAGTAAATACATTTTTCTAGGTGAGTAAAGTATCTTCTGCTGGGTGAATTCTTTTTTGGTCATCGGGTCTGGCATTAAAGCAGATATCTCCTTTGCATCTCATTCCCCCTCAAGCATAAATGGAGCCAGAGACTGCCCACATTCCCCTGCTCCCTCCTATCAATAAATAGGGCAATGGGAAGCCCAAGTACCCTTGGCCCCCTAAAAAAAAATACCCCAGGCGTGTTACAATAATTGGAGCCAGGGCTGCTCCCAAGTGCCCTTTGCCACCCCTAAGAAGCCATAGAGGTAGGGAGCTGCCACAAAAGCCCCACGCCCTCCTAAAATAAATAAAATAAAAATGTAATATTTGCCCTACCTACCACACCCCTATATATTTAATTCACAGTACAGAGTTCATGTAGCATTGTTAAATGGGTGTGGTAATGATTTTACTACACCCTTTAGCTGTGTTAGATGTGGCTTTAGAATAGCAAATACCTGTTAATTTATTACTGAATGCAATTCTTGACTTTATGGCTGGCATTGAATCCAGGCCAGTATCCTTTGAACAATAAACAAGGGGAGTACCATAAAAAAATACAATTTAAAATTGTATAGAACAGAATGATAAGACAATATGGGGTTCCGTGATCAAAAAAAAATCTTCATCACAGGGCAAATGGTGCCATCATCAAGGAACATACATAACATTGTGTGGATCAAAGAAAAAACATACCATTTAAAATAACTTTTTTGCAGAAGAATTGTGGAGAAAGAAAGAATGAGAGGAAAGAGGAGGAAGACTGAAAAAATGAAGAAAGGAAATAGACGAACAAATGAGAGAAATAAAAAAAAACAAAAAAAAAGTAAACTCAGGGAAATGGCATTTCGAAATCAGTGTCCAATGGGGACCGATAGTATTCAAGGTCACAGGGAATGTATATCTTACAAAGCATCATCATGGTATCCAACTAGGTCTATAACAATGGGTTTGCCAACTCGGGATCCCATGTTTCATGAAAATACTTCTGTGAGTCATGTAGAAGGGCCTTCAGCCTGCCCATCTCGACCATATCCTTGAAAATGTTTTGTCATGTGGGAACTTGTGGAGTGTTTCAAAGAGAGAGTATATCTCTCCTTATTGCTAAGGCAACTTGACTATTTTTTTTTTTTTTGATGTTTAACTAATTTCCATAGGTTTGCTGGGGCATGTCCTGTGGATTTTTTTTTTAAATGGTCCTATTTATCCACCTTTTCAGCATGGGAGCATTCAAAACATAAAAGGTGGATAAATTGAACCAGGGGAGGTGGAAACTACTAAAACTGGATTGGAGATACATTTTTTGTACATTTGTACATTCAGGGACTTATGTTGGACAGGCCCACCATACATGGAGGTACGTGATTTTTGTAGGAAGTGTTTTATGCACAAGTCATTTTGTATTCTGTACATTTTTAATAGGCAAACAGGGGTTAGATACCACCAGAGGTAATTTGCTCAAATACAAATGGTTTAGGTGGCTTCCCAAATCTCAGCCTAACTTATGTCCTCCAAGACTGATCCCAAATCCATCTCTCATTTTGTGACATAAAATAATGATTGCTTGGGTTGAGGGTCAGAGAGAAGCACATAGAGGCCTGGAATTTGTTGCTTTAGCAACTGGATGTTTGAAACACCAATACTCTAGGGGAGATGATGTAAAATCAGCTATACAAGAAAGATGTGTTAAAGAAACCAAACTTCTGACTTTCTGAAATTTGTTTTATTCATTGCCAAGGAAAAGCTCTGTTTTGCCAAATGGGCATTAAAAGGGAAGAGTCATTGACCAGTTTAAATTAAAGTTACTTTGTAACTGAAAAATTAGAGCAATCCTGTGCATACTTAGTATATTTGAACACTTTATAGGATACTGGACAAATTGCATCATATTATAAATATGCATGAGAAAATCAAGTAGTATTCTCCAGTCTTCTTAACTTAGAAAACATCATCATCCCCATTCATTGATTTAGGGAGTACGTATGGGCCCGTTCCTCAGGCTTAGGAGGAAGTGCTCCACAGATTTGAATGTTGTAAGATTAGCTGAGGACATCGAAGAAGACTTTAAGGAGAGGAGTTATAGAAGGGAGTCCATAACCAGAGGCTTTCAGAGGTAGTAAAATATATCGAAAAAAACAGACATGCACTGATAGGAAATAAGTAAATATATATTTTATTAGTGATATAATCATGTAACGACAGTCAAAAATAGGTAAAAGTAGGAGAAACACTGTAAAAAAAATAGTGAAAAATAATAGGAAAAAAACTCAAAATATACTTGGTAAAAAGGAAAAAAACAAAAAAGAAAGTGGTTGTTAATTGCTCAATGGATAACAGGTAGAGCAAAAATATAGTAAATGTAGGGCTTACCACAAAAAAATAAGAATACAGAAAATGGAATGAAAACAACGTGGTAAATATGGGATAAAAGCCCACAAACAATGCCTCTTGCAAATATAACTGATCAAATAGCCTGCATCACAAGATGTAGAAAAAGTTGTAGAAAAAATTATATGTGGAAATAGTAAAGCAGAGGATGAACATCCCAAACGTGGGAAAAACAAACATAGTAAAATTTAGATATCTAGTATTTTTTGTTTAATATATCTTTATTGTAATTATTAAATAGGTATGACTATTATGATCGAGCACTTGCTCATATAACGTTGCTGATTATTGTTATTCATTATCCTTGATACTTACCCTGATGACATTTTTTGTCCTTGGCTCCATTAATCTAGTTTTTTATTTATAAAATAATTATTAAGTGTGTACATGTATATATTCTAAGTCAAATTAAGATTATCTGTATATTTTAGATACATAAATGAGAAAAGGAAAGTAAAACAAGGATTAGTTAGATTAAAAACAAAAGAAGGATGCTATGTAGAAGAGGATAAAGGCTTAGCAGACTGCCTTAATTAATATTTTTGTTCAGTTTTTACAAATGAAAATGAGGGTAAGGGACCTCATTTAGGGAAAAAGACTAATGAGTCTTTTGATGCATGTAAGTTTACAGAGGAAGAGGTTTTACTTCAGCTGTCTAAAGTAAAGACAAATAAGTCCATGGGACCTGATGGGATACATCCAAAGTTATTAAAAGAACTTAGTGGTGTACTAGCAAAACCGTTAACAGATTTATTTAACCAATCATTGTTAACAGGAGTAGTTCCAGAAGATTGGAAATTAGCTAATGTTGTGCCCATTCACAAGAAAGGTAGTAGGGAGGAGGCGGGCAACTATAGACCAGTAAGTCTTACTTCAGTAGTGGGGAAAATAATGGAAACCTTGTTAAAGAATAGGATTGTTGAACATCTAAAGTCGCTTGGATTTCAAGATCAGAGACAGCATGGGTTTACTTCAGGGAGATCATGCCAAACTAATCTTATTGATTTTTTTGATTGGGTGACTAAAATAATAGATCAGGGTGGTGCAGTAGACATTGCTTACTTAGATTTCAGTAAGGCTTTTGACACTGTCGCACATAGAAGGCTTATCAATAAACTGAAATCTTTGAGTTTGGATTTCAATATTGTTGAATGGATTAGACAATGGCTGAGTGACAGGCAACAGAGGGTTGTAGTCAATGGGGTATATTCAATGCAAGGTCTTGTTACTAGTGGGGTACCTCAGGGATCTGTTCTTGGACCCATTCTCTTTAATATTTTTATTAGCGATATTGCAGAAGGTCTTGTTGGCAAAGTATGTATTTTTGCTGATGATACAAAGATTTGCAGCAGGGTTGATATTCATGGAGGGATAAGCCAAATGGCAAATGATTTAGCTAAACTAGAAAAATGGTCAGAGCAGTGGCAACTGACATTTAATGTGGACAAGTGCAAGATTATGCACCTTGGGCGTAAAAACCCAAAAGCAGAATATAGACTATTTGGTACAGTCCTAACCTCAACATCTGAGGAAAGGGATTTAGGAGTAATAATTTCAGAGGACTTGAAGGTAGGTAGGCAATGCAATAGAGCAGCAGGAAATGCTAGCAGAATGCTTGGTTGCATAGGGAGAGGTATTAGCAGTAGGAAGAGGGAAGTGCTCATGCCATTGTACAGAGCACTGGTGAGACCTCACTTGGAGTATTGTACGCAGTACTGGAGACCGTATCTCCAGAAGGATATTGATACTTTGGAGAGAGTTCAGAGAAGGGCTACTAAACTGGTTCATGGGTTGAAGGATAAAACTTACCAGGAAAGGTTAAAGCATCTTAACATGTATAGCTTGGAGGAAAGACGTAACAGGGGGGATATGATAGAAACATTTAAATACATAAAGGGAATCAACACAGTAAACGAAGAGAGTATATTTAACCCCTTAAGGACAGAGCCTTTGAAACATTTTTGTCCTTTCTGGACAATGGCTATTTTAACATTTCTGTGCTGTTTGTGTTTAGCAGTAATTTTCTTCTTCGTCATTTGCTGTACCCACACATATTATATATTGTTTTTATCGGGACAAAAAGGGCTTTCTATGGATGCCATATTTTTGATCATATCTTATCATATTATTAAAAAAAAATAATAAAATATGGTAAAAAAAAAAAAAATACACAAATTTCTTTGTTTTTATTTGAAACAACTTCTCCTCATCGACAATAGCGAACGAAAAAACATGCTAAATAGATTCTACTATTTCTCCTGAGTACAGGGATACCACCCATGCATAGGTTTGTTGGGTTGTTTGGGGGCTAAAATGCCAAATTTGTGAGGTGCAGTTTTTTGTTTTCCAACTTGAAATTTTTACATGCAGACAGCCTGCACCCATGTCCCATTTGGGACATATTTGAAACCAGCCAGTGTATTTTACCCCATCAACCCATATATTTTTTAAAAGTAGACACCCTAGGCTATCTCAAATGGTGGTATTTTAACACTTTCCATGCACTATTTCTACCACCAGCCTTTGTCAAAGTTTGTGGTAGTAATTTTTTTGTGTTTTTTTTTCACAAACCTTGTACTTCAGACATAAATTTACAGATTTTGGTATGTGTCACTGCCAAATAACACCCCAATAAGTGTTCAGAAACATCTCTTGAGTACAGGGATACCCCCCATGCATAGGTTTGTTGGATTGTTTGGGGGGTAAAAGGCCAAATTTGGGAGGTGAAGTTTTTGGTTTTCCAATTTGAAATTTTGACATGCAGACAGCCTGCACCCATGTCCCATTTGGGACATATTTGAAACCAGCCAGTGTATTTTACCACATCAACCCATATATTTTTTTAAAGTAGACACCCTAGGCTATCTCAAATGGTGGTATTTTTACACTTTCCATGCACTAATTCTACCACCAGCCTTTGTCAAAGTTTGTGGTAGTCATTTTTTTGTGTTTTTTTTTCACAAACCTTGTACTTCAGACATGAATTTACAGATTTTGGTATGTGTCACTGCCAAATAACACCCCAATAAGTGTTCAGCAACATCTCTTGAGTACAGGGATACCACCCATGCATAGGTTTGTTGGGTTGTTTGGGGGCTAAAAGGGCCACATTGTGAAGGTGCGCATTTTCAACTTGGAATATTGACGTGTAGCCAGCCTGAGCCCATCTTTCATTTGGGACTTTTTTTTAAAGTAGGACAGTGTATTTTACCCCAAAAAGTATATATTTTGTAAAAGTAGACACCCTAGGCTATTTTAAATGGTGTTATTTTAACACTTTCCATGCACCAATTCTACCACCAGCCTTTGTCAAAGTTTGTGGTAGTCATTTTATTGTGTATTTTTTCCCACATACATTGTACTTTAGACACAAATTCACATATTTCGGTATGTGTCACTGACAAACAATACCACAATATATGTTCAGCAACATCTCCCGAGCACAGGGATACCACCCATGCATAGCTTTGTCAGCTTTGTTGGGTGTTGAAAGGCTACATTTGAGAGGTGCGCTTTTTGATTTTCAAACTTGGAATTTGAACATGTAGAGCAAGGAAGGGGTTAATAGCTCTTATAAGAGCCTTTATAGTACTGTACAAAAAAATTAACCCCTAAAAATGCACAGACAAGAAAAAAATTTCTGCTGTGCAGTGATCAGTGGCAGGGAAGGGGTTAATACACTACACTATACAAAGGGTATGGCTTTTATAAAAGCCCTTGGGACTCACAATTTTTTTAACATTTTATTTAATTTATTACAATTAAAAAATTATGTTATACAGATCTGTCTCTTTCCCTCACTAAAACTCAAGTGAGGAGAGGGAGGCAGATCCATATGGGTCAGAACAATATTTACCAATATTGATCGAACCAGACGAATGGTGATGCTCATCTGAGAAATCACCAAACCACCTTTGCCACTGATCGGCTGTTACTGATCGCTATACACGTGTTCAGACAGCTTCAAAAGGAATACACGTAATCCCCTAGTGGGTATAATTAACCCCTAGCGAGTCTGACAAAAAAAATGCTGATAGCAAAAAAAAAATCCTTCTGCGACTAGATTGCTCCATATGCGCTGCTTAGGCAGTGACCATATGCACTGCTTAGGCAGTGACCATATGTGCTGCTTAGGAAGTGATATACGGCAAGGAAGGGGTTAATAGCTCTTATTTAAAAAAAAAATTACGTTAAACGTAGTCCCCTAGCGGGTATAATTAACACGTGACGGGTGTAATAAAAAAGTTTTAAAAAAATTAAAAATGCTTCTGCAGCAAGATTGCTGCATTTGCGTCAGATCTCTGCTTAGGCAGTGATCTACAGCAAGAAAGGGGTTAATCTCTCTTAAAAGAGCTTTTTTTTATACTGTAATGAATTACAGTAAAAAAAATTAACCCCTAAAAAATGCACAGACAGCAAAAAATGTGCTGCTGTGTATGATCACTGCGTACACAGCGATCAATGGCAGGGAAGGGGTTAAATGGCTTTTATAAAAGCCCTTGGTGTTTAAAATTTTATTAAATATTTGTTTTATTATTTTATTTTATTTTTTTACTTTATCTGATCTGTCTCTCTCCCTTACTATAACTAGTAAGGTGAGGGAGGCAGATCAATACTTGTCAAAGGCAATATTTGCTAATATTGCCTTTGACAGTATGATAAGTGCTCATCAGAGCACTTATCATACATGCCTGCACACAGATCACATAGATCTGTTGTGCCGGCATCGATTGGCTCCCCCTAGAGCATCGGAAGTGAAATACTTTCACTTCCGATGCTCTTGCCATTAGAAGGGAAGCGCTGCCTGTATAGGCAGCGTTCCCTTCTACTGAGCCGATGGGGTCGCTCAGGAGAGCGACCACCATCGGCTCTGGGGAGCATCAAGGTGTTACTAAGTGCCTCGCTAGCGAGGCACTTTAGAAACACCGCAGATGCTTAGAAAGCGAACGATCGTTCGCTTTCTAAGCACATGTGTGCAGTGGGCGCAGCCATTTTTAAATGGCTGCTACGATCACTCCGTGGAGTGATCGTAGCGCGCCCCTGCACTTTTGGGGGGTGTTGCACAATGCCTCTACCTAGAGGCATTGTAGCAACACCGTTAGAGTAAAGAAAGCGACCGCTGGTCGCTTTCTTTACTCAGTTTAGTGCATGACGTGCCAGGCACGTCAGCTGTCGGCAAGTCCTCGATTTGCCGTGACGTGCCTGGCACGTCATCTGTCGTTAAGGGGTTAAAAGAAGAAAAACTACCACAACTAGAGGACATAGTCTTAAATTAGAGGGGCAACGATTTAAAAGTAATATCAGGAAGTATTACTTTACTGAGAGGGTAGTGGATGTATGGAATAGCCTGCCAGCAGAAGTGGTAGAGGTAAACACAGTCAAGGATTTTAAGCATGCGTGGGATAGACACAAGGCTATCCTAGCTATAAGACCGGGAACGGGGGACTAATAAAAGTACTCAAAAAAAAAATAAAAAAAATTGGGCAGACTAGATGGACCGTATGGTTCTTATCTGCCGACACATTCTATGTTTCTATGTTTCTATGCCCTTTCATGTTTTCTATTTACTTCCACATAGTAAGCTGGGAGCCTCAAGGTTAATTGCTTATCTACAAGTGAACTTTCCATTGGAGTATGTCCTATGGTGGTCATAGATGGAGATATGGTGTAAATTAAACTCATATTAGATTTGTTAAGAACTGGTCCACTCACCAATGTTTATTATTAGTGTTATTGTTGTTAAATGCTACATTGTTGTTATTGTTGTTAAATGATACATCAATATTCTGATGTTTATAATTATTAGCATACATAGTCAGCTGTAGCAGAGGGGAACCAATTGTTGGTCTGTTCAAAGATTTGTTCATGATCACTCTGTATCGAGATGCGACTATGAGGCTGTGGCACAATTAACTATTGAATGCTTTGGCTTCACATTCACCTGATATTTTACCATCAGTGGATCATTACTATATAACAGTTTACAACGTTTGGAGAGAGATGCTCTGAGTGCTCCTCAGTGGATTTTATGGATCACCAGCTCTGTTCTAACACTACAAGTTTGCAAATTTACATTGGCATGTTATAACCAGGGGAGTTGAATTCTCAGTTACAGCACTAGCTGTGTCTGTGAAGTGAGTTCCTGATCAAGTAACATAGTAACATAGTAATTTAGGTTGAAAAAAGACACAAGTCCATCAGCTTCAATCCTTCTACTTATCAATGCCGCTTTTGATACAAATGAAGGCAAAAAACCCCTAAGGAAGCTATTTCAAATGTTGCCCTTTCTTGACTCCAAAGGGCAATCAGATTTCTCCTTTGATCAATAAGCTCTATTACTAATGCTTATTCTATTATTAATAGCCATGTGATTTCTGCATTTCTATAAAAACATCCAGACAAAATATTCCTGGTACCAAGGACTTTTTCTATTTATGAGGCAAATGTGTAGTCAGTCATGGTGACATCAGTTGGCAGGCAGCTTACCAGGAAATTTCCTGGTATGGTATAATGGTAGGCTTGTTTGATCCTGCAGTGATGTCTGCTATTGTGCTTTTAACCCCTTGGCGACACAGGACGTCCTGTGTGCCTTCTAAGGGCACTCCGGAGAGCGATCGAAATGCCGATTTTAAAGGCACAGAGCCTTTAAAACGCGGGCATTTCAAAAATGAGCATAGGAAGCGAATCTTTCGCTTCCTATGCTCAGAAAGTGTTTCTGATTGCCTCGCAAGTCGAGGCAATCAGTAACACAAAAAAAAAATGCACGATCTTGGTCACTGAGTGACCAAGATGGCGCTGCCCTTCTAAGGGCAAGAGCACAGGAGGCAGGAAGTACCTGCTTCCTGTGCTCTCTGGCTGTCACACGATTGCCTCTTCACAGAGGCAATCAGTGACTGCCAGGCACACTGACAGGCAGTGGGGATGTTCTGCTGAACATCCCCACTGACTGGTCAGATCAATATTAACCCTATATTGATCTGACCAGTTATGATCTGTCTCCCTCTCCTCACATTTTTTTTAGTGAGGGAGAAAGACAGATCAAAGTTCTAAAAGTAAGTAAAAGTTAAAAAAAACAATAAATACACAACACACAAATAATAAAACAATAAAAAAAGTTTTATTAAAGCAATTCCCTGCGTTTAACCCCTTCCCTGCCACTGATCTTGCATAAGCAGTGATCGTGCACATCAGCGCATTTATTTTTACTGTTTGTGCATTTTTTAGGGGTTAATTTTTTTTGTACTGTAATTTATTACAGTACTAAAAAGGCTCTTCTAAGAGTTATTAACCCCTTCTTTGCCGTCGATCACTGCTTACGCAATGATATTGACGCCAAAGCAATTTTTATCTGCATATTTTTATTTTTATTTTTATCTTTTACACATACCCGCTAGGGGATTACATGTAAAGTAAAAATATTTGAGATTTTTTTTTTTTTTAAGCTGCCTGAGTGCATAGCAATCAGTAACAGCGAATTAGTGGCAAAGGCGGTTTGGTGATTTCTCAATTAAGCTCACCATTCGCCCTGGTCAGATCAAAATTGGTCGGATCAATATTCACAAATATTGATCTGCCTCCCTCTCCTCACTTACATTTTTGTGACGGAAAGAGACAGATCAGTATTAGTGATATAAAAAAACATTTTATAAAATTGGCAGGTTTTATGAAAGTCTTTCACTGTGTATTAACCCCTTCCCTGCCATTCATCACTGTGTAAGCAGTAATCTTGCACAGCAACAGTGTGTTTTGCTGTCTGCACTGTTTTATGGATTAATTTCTTTTATACTGTAATGTATTACAGTACTAGATAGGCTCTTATTAACCCCTTCTTTGCTCGAGATCACTGCTTATGCACTGATTCTGAGGCCGCGGACTCAGGGTTCGATTTTGACCCTATTCAGCTTTCTGATACATCATCTAGCGATGTATCGGTGGCTGTTGAGCCCTTGCCACAAGTAGTGATGGGGGTCTACCGATAAAAAAATATATGGTTTGGTGGGGGTAAATTACATTGGCTGGCTTCAAAGATATATCCCATAAAGGACACGGACGCAGGTTGACTACATGTCAAAATTCCAGGTTGGAATTGCGCACCCCCTAAATGTGGAATTTTAGACCCAATACAAACCAACAAACCTATGCATGGGGGGTATCCCTGTACTCAGGAGATGTTGCTGAACACATATTGAGGTGTTGGTTGGCAGTGGCAAATACCAGAATCTGAAAATTCCTGCCTGAACTACAATGTGTGTGGGGAAAAAATGACATCCCAACCCTTTGACATAGGTTGGTGGTAGAATTAGCACTTGGAAAGTGTTAAAATACCACAATTTTAAATACCCTAGGATGTCTAGTTTTACAAAATATATGGTTTTATGGGGTAAAATACTTTGACAGGCTTCAAAAGTGTCCCAAATGGAACATGGGTGCAGGCTGACTACATGTCTAAATTCCAAGTTGGAAATGCACCCCCCCCTATTGCCGACAAAGAGGAAGAGCCTTTTAAGTTGGGTCTTATCTTACTATTTCACTAGAAGGAGCAGGCGAATAGTGAGCCAGGCGAATTCAAGGGAGCAGCTTCTAAAGTGAAAAAAGCTTCTTAAGTGTGGGAGTTAGAAGCAAATAAGGAAAGTACATTTTGATTTTTACTGCAAGGGGAGCACTGTTTATTTTGTGTGCATTTTTGATAAAGATTGGGTAAAAAAAAAAAAAAAACAGTTTGGAGGGAAAAGGTTTGCAAGGCTGTTTGCAATCAGTTAATTAACCTTCTCTGGGAGTCTCTTTACTTTGAAGGCCATTTCACTGGAAGGAGCAGGCGAATAGTGAGCCAGGCGAATTCAAGGGAGCAGCTTCTAAAGTGAAAAAAGCTTCTTAAGTGTGGGAGTTAGAAGCAAATAAGGAGTTAAAAGGCAAGAAGGAGGGTAAAGTATAAATCTTTTTTTTTTTATTCTATTTTTAATTTTGTGGTTTACACTAGAGAGCATGTTGGACAATGCCACCAAGTGCATGTCTTGCAGCATGTATGCGGTCTTGGAGCAAGTTCCCCAGGGTCCATACCGCTGCTGCAGATGTGAGCAGGTTGCTGCTTTGGAAAATATAATATTAGATCTAAAGAGGCAACTGGCAACACTTAGGGACATAAGCAACATGGAGCGGAGTTTACTGCTCACGGAGCAGGCATTGGCTGGGGCCAGTGTAGAGGAGGGTGATGATGGGGGAGAAGAGGTTTCTAGGGCAGAGAGCTGGGTTAGTTGTGTAAGGGGCAGTAGGGGTCGGAGAGCTAGGGAGGCTTGTTCTGAGCTGGTTCACCCCAACATGTTTGCCAGCTTGTGTGAGGATGCTGTTGGATTAGCTCAGAAGAGGCCTTTCTAGGGCAGGCGGACTCTCCTAGCAGCCAGGTGAGTAGCCTCTCCAGCGCAGTTGGGAGCCCGGACACTAGGAAGGCTAGACAGGTTGTGGTGGTAGGGGATTCTATTATTAGGAAGGTAGATCTTTAGGGACTCATTCAGTTCAGGTACAGTGCCAACAGACTGGCGAAAGGCGGATGTCATTCCAATATTTAAAAAGGGATCAAAATCTCTGCCAGGTAATTATAGGCCAGTGAGCTTGACATCTGTAGTGGGGAAACTATTTGAAGGATTGCTAAAGGGATACACTCAAGAATACATCTTGAACCAGAATATAATTAGTAAAAGTCAACATGGTTTTGTGAAAGACAGGTCTTGTCAAACAAACTTAATAACATTCTATGAAGAAGTCAGTAAAAATATAGATCTAGGTGTTGCAGTTGATGTGATCTATTTGGATTTTGCGAAAGCATTTGATACAGTTCCACACAAAAGGTTACTCTGCAAATTGAGAGAAATAGGTTTGGGGCAAATGTGTGTATGTGGATTGAAAATTGGCTAAAAGATAGAACACAAAGGGTTGTTGTAAATGGAAAATCCTCAGATTGGACAAGGGTATAAAACGGAGTACCTCAGGGGTCTGTTTTGGGCCCTCTTCTTTTTAACTTGTTTATTAATGGTCTTCCACATTGTGCTGAGAGCCATGTCTCCGTGTTTGCGGACGAAACTAAATTAGGTAAGGCAATAAAGACTAATCTTGATGTTTTTTCTTTACAGGAAGATTTGGACAGAGTGGGGGACTGGGCAGTAAAGTGGCAAATGAGGTTCAATATAGACAAATGTAAAGTTATGCATTATGGGAAAAATAATAACAAAGCAACATATACGTTAAATGGTTTTTCCCTGGGAAAAACTACTAATGAAAAGGATTTAGGAATAATTATAGACAACAAACTTGGCAACAGTGCCCAATGCCAGTCAGTAGCTGTAAGGGCCAATAAGATTTTGGCATGTATAAAACGAGGTATAGATTCACGGGAGGAGGATATCATCTTGCCTCTTTACAAATCAATGGTAAGACCTCACCTTGAATATGCAGTACAGTTCTGGGCACCAGTCCTTAAAAAGGATAT
Source organism: Pelodytes ibericus (assembly GCA_036172795.1). Lineage (NCBI taxonomy): Eukaryota > Metazoa > Chordata > Amphibia > Anura > Pelodytidae > Pelodytes > Pelodytes ibericus. Next base: position 213,013,983 of record CM069857.1, on the reverse strand, counting down.
TAAGGAACTAGAAAAAGTGCAAAGGAGAGCTACAAAATTAGTAAGGAACTAGAAAAAGTGCAAAGGAGAGCTACAAAATTAGTAAGGGGTTTGGAGGATCTTAGTTATGAAGAGAGACTTAAAAAATTTAATTTATATACGTTAGAAAAAAGGCGTCTCAGAGGGGATATGATAACATTATATAAATATGTGCAGGGCCAATATAAAGAGCTCTCCAGTGACCTGTTCATTAACAGAAAGGTACAAAGAACAAGAGGTCACCCCCTCAGACTGGAAGAGCAAAGATTTCATAGACAGCAAAGGAAGGGATTCTTTACGGTTAGGACAATAAAGTTATGGAACTCCCTGCCAAGAGAGGTAGTGCTATCAACCACAATAGATGCATTTAAAAATGGTTTGGATGTTTTTTTAGGAAAGCAGAACATACAGGGCTATTAATAATAAAATAAGCATTAATAAAAGAGCTTATTGATCCAAGGAGTAATCTGATTGCCTCTTGGAGTCAAGAAGGAATTTTTTCCCCCAGGAGGCAAAATTCGAAATAGCTTCCTTAGGGGTTTTTGCCTTCTTTTGGATCAAAAGCTGTAATGATAGGTAGAAGGGTTGAACTTGATGGACTTGTGTCTTTTTTCAACCTAAATTACTATGTTACTAAGACAGACCTTGCCATTAGAACAGACCTTACTGCAGGAGTGAGAGACCCTGGACCTAAGTTTCCGGTAAGGTTTTATCAGGGGGCTTCCACCTTCCCTTTTTCTTAGTCTCTCCTTCTCCAGGGGGCTCACAGAGAAAGTTTATCAGTATACCTAATATATAGGAACATTCAGCAGCGTTACTCACTGTTCGCCGATCCCACTGTTCGCCGACCTGTTACTCACTGTTCGCCGATCTCCGGGATCTTGGGTTGCTCTATGGCTCCAGGATCAATAGCGGGACCACAGCTTCAGCCCGACTAGATGCTTTTACTCTTCGGCTTCTTTCACCGCTTCCCGACCCATGGCGTCGCTCTCGTCCTCGACTCACTTGACGCGCCGCCCCTTCCGCGTCCTACATCACTTCCTCCACCTATTTGGCTGTATTGTATTATTAATTCCGCAAATTCTTATATTATTTCTGGTTTTGCATATACTGCATTCGTTCAATTAAGTTGAGTTGCAAGTTTGTGTAATTTGTCATTTCATGTTCAATTTCATCTGTACGAATTGTTATCTTTGTCTTTTTCATTTTTTGAAATGAGAAAATGGAAATTAAACAGTTAAGGAGATAACCCTGAGTGACAGTGTCAACATAAATTCTCATTTGGTTTTTATATATCTTATATGTAGGTGTGTTAAAGTCTTTTCTTTTCTTGATAAAATCTAAAAACATTGATAAATGTAAAAAAAATAATTCCATTTCTTTATTGTCCATACCTTTATTTTTACTGTAAAAAATCTGCTGTTGTGTACATCTGTATTTGCTTGAATATAAGATTATTAGACGACCCCCCAAACTCTGAATATAAGACTTCCCTATAGGAAAAAAGTCACAAATATACTTATAATCTTCAGCCTGTGGTTGACCTGTATGGTGTGGTCAAAATACTTTTTAAAAAGCAACATTTTGAGGGGGATAATTAAAGATATCATTAGAGCAATCCCTCTCTGATCCTATCTGTTTACTTGTGTTCATAGTAATGTTATACTAGGACCCGTGTACTACATATTTTTTCTAATGTTTCTAGATTTACATCAGGTAAAGCAGCTGTTTCTTGGAGTACTGGGTGGAACACCAGCCTCAAGAAGTCCTGTTTCATTTTTTTTCTCACAGCTCTATCAGCTTTCCAGTGGGATAAGAGGGGGTCCCAGTCTTAAAACATATGTGTTTGTTTGTTGTTTATTTTGTTATTTTGCAGTAGGTCTGATGGATATCAGAAGTGGTTGTGCAAGTGCTATTAATGGTTACCTTTACAAGCTCATTTAATAGTACTAAAACCTATAGCACTGTGCCAAATTATGTTATCAAATGTCTACACCCTTAAGACAGTTTGTGTCATGTAACAATATCTCTACCATTTGAGTGGTGCATAGTACATGGTATTTAACAGTTATATAATTATACAATCATGAAAGCTTTTTAATTTAAAATTCAGTTTGTTAGCCTCAGAAAACAAGCATTTGTGACATCATAAAATAGGCTCACTGTGTATAAGATTAATAGAGATGCAAAATGTTGTTTATATGATTTGCCTAAAGCATTATTAAGCGTTCATTCTTTAGATACCTTTCACACAGTCTACAAAAGCTTTGTTAACATGTTTAAGGTCTAATAATCCTTTTTCACAGTTAACAACCAAAAAGCAAACTGCAACTAACCAAAAACACATGCCTCAAATATGTGCAATTAAGGGAACACAATGTTGGTTATCCACGTTGCCCATAGGGACTCAATCTCCGTCATACTACTTCTGATGATGCATTTGTTATATTCAATGTACTGCCACCAAGATATGCCTGCCAAGGTGCCTATATTTCTCTGTGCTGACTGAGTTTATTTTGATAATGGCAAAGTCCCAGTTCCATAGTTTTTTTATATTGTATTTGGTTCGTTATAGTAAGTCAAATTGGGGTTTGGGTTTGTCTCCATGCTCTCGCCAGGCATTTCTTGGTAGCCATAAGAATGTGTACAAGGCAGTTATTTCCATATGGAAAAGAAAAGTTTTGGGGGAAATATCAGATGTAAATTTAAATATTGATTTCAGTACATCGTTTATTTTATCCTTAGTTTGTGTAAGTGCAGAGCAATCCCACCATATGTGATAGGAGTCCCCTCTTTGCTTAAGGCATCTCCAACATTGGTCAGAATATATAGGGGATATCCTATTTAGTCTAGAGGGTACTAAATATCCCTGATAAATTAATTTGAGATGGGTCTCTAGCAAGGACATAGAATGTATATTTCTCTTCACCAGGTAAAGGCCCTCGATTCAGTCCTCCTTAGTGTAAGAGCAAGATAATGCTGCTTCCCATTTATTAAGTGCAGAGGGCTTAAATTGGAGATCAGCCTGATTAAGAACCTTTAGTATTCTTGTAATCTGCTTCTTTTTGTGGGCATTCAGGAGCAGTAACACAACTGGATGATCCTGAGGAAGCTTCCTAATCTTTAAAATGTAAGAGTTAACCCTTAAGTAGGAAAAAAGTTGGTTTATTGGGAGGGTGAATCTGGCTTGTAGGTCATTAAATGACAAAATTTGGTTATCAGAGAATAAGTCCGCTAATGCTGCAATGCCGACCAGGGTCCACCAGGACGTGCTCAGATCCTCGAGTTCAGTAGAGAGGAAACTAAAGGGTACCGTTAGTGATATGGCATCGATAATAGCAATTTTCTTTTTAAATTTCTTGATTGTGATCAGACAGTCCTGAATTATTGGGTTTGATGGGCAATATTTTTTTAGAGTTTTGTTTGTGTTCCAGAAAATGGTAGTTGGATGCAGAGGGGAGATATCTCCCATCTCCATCCTGTACCAATCCAGAGAATAAGTTCTTTGATTGTTCCATTCTAAGGAGTGCATCACCATACAGGCATCATGTAATTTAAATACATCTGGAAATGCTATACCTCCTTCTTGTGGAATTTTTTAAAGTATTTTTTGAGCTATTCTGGGTTTGGAACCTCTCCAAATAAATTGGACAAATAATCTGTGGAATTCAATAAGAACGTCCAAGTGGACCCTGAGCGGCATCGTCCTAAAGAGGTATAACAGGCTTGGAATAGTATATGCGTTTATTACTTCAACCCTTCCAAGCCAGGACACCTCCAGGCCTCTCCATGCCAAGAGTTTGTTCTTAAGTTGTTTCAGCATATCTGTATACATTATTTGATTGGATATCTGTATGTCGAACCCTATCTTTACCCCTATACAGTTCAGTGCTTTTTGGTTTCAGTCAAAGGGATATAGTTCTTGGAGTTTGTTTTTGTTTTCCAAAGGTATATTAGTTGTTATTATTTGTGTTTTTTTAAGGTTTATTTTATAGTTTGAAAAATTTGAATATATTTTTATTGTTTTCAACAGTTCAGAAATTGATCGGTCCGGCTTTGACAGGGACAACACCACATCATCTGCATAGAGTGTTAATTTATGCTCTTTGTTGTTTTTACTGATTCCATATATTTCTCGGTTGTTTCTGATCATAATTGCCAAAGGCTCAAGAGAAAGTATATAGAGTAATGGTGCCAACGGGCAGCCCTGTCTAGTGCCGTTCTTAATAGGGAATTGCTCGGATTGAAAAAGTGGCCCCTTTACTATGGCACTTGGAGCTGTATAGAGCGACATGACGTTCTTCAGAAAGGGGCCAGTGACTCCAAAACTAACTAAAACCTCCCTGAGAAATAGCCAGTCAACCGTATTGAATGCCTTTTCGGCATCGATTGATAATAAAGCGGCCGGAATCTGTTCTAGTTATATTTTGTTAATCAGATTCAGAAGCTTCCGGATGTTGTCGGAGGGACCCCTGTCTCGTACAAAGCCAGATTGATCGCAATGGATCAATTGAGGTATGACAATCTTGAGTCTCTCCGACAACATCTTGGAGAAAATCTTTATATCAAGATTTATCAATGATATAGGCCTGTAGCTGGCTGTGTATGCTGGATCTTTCCCAGGTTTAGGGATTGGAGTTGTTGTAGTTAAAAGCATTTCCTTTGGTATTTGGTCTCCTATTGCAAACCCCTGAAAACATTTTAATAGGATTGGGGAAATAATCTTATCAAGATTTATGTAAAATGGGGCCGAAAACCCATCAGATTTTAAGTTTGCTATTGCTAGCTCTACCTCTTTTAGGGTGATAGGCCTATTTAGAAGATCTAGTTTTCCTTTTGAAAGTTGTGGGATGTTTAACTTAAGAATTCTTTGAGTCCTTCTGAGGTTTTATTGTTTTGTGGGAGATTGTACAGTGAAGCGTAGTATTCTGTAAAGACATTCGCTATAGATTTTGGTGCCAGGAAAGTCTGGTTTCCTACAATAATTTTTTGTATTATTTTTGGTTTTTGGTTATGCTTTAGTTTGTTGGATAGTAATTTTCCCGTTTTGTTTGCTCCATAATACCACTTTTGTTTAAGACGAGTGATTGCTCTGTTTATTTTATCTATAGTTTAAGTTTTTATTTGTTCCTTTATTAAAGTTATTTCAGCCGTTATGTTGTGATTAGGTTTCTTTTTGTTTAATATCTCAAGCTTCGCCAATGCTATATGCAGCTCTGAGAGGGGTTTCCCTAGAGTCTTCTTATAGATTGAACCCTTTTTTATTAAGACCCCCCTCATGTATGACTTAAAAGCACACCATAATATACTATTTGAGACTTTACTATTATCATTTATCTCAATTAATTTCTTTGCCACCTCTTCCAGGCTTTCTTTTAATTGGGGATTATTCATCAAATTCTCGTTTAGTCTCCAATTTGATCTTAATTTATAATTTGAGTTGTTTTTCAATTCTATGAGAACAGGGGCATGGTCAGACCATGTAATTGGGCCGATTTTTATTTTTTCCTATATAATTCAAGCCTGCACCATTGGTTAAAAAATAATCAATTCTGGTGTATGTTTGGTGCACCTGTGAGAAAAAAGTATAGTCTCTTTCTTTTGGGTGTAGGGTGCGCCATATATCGTAAATTGCATTGTTCTGGAGAAATCTATGTATGTCCGAGGTTCTTTTGGGTGAGCTATTACTTAAGGGAATCCTACCACTTCTGTCTAGGTTAGGATCTGAGATGCAGTTTAGGTCCCCTCCAACAATTAGAGTCCCAGTCATAATGATTTCTATTTCGCCAAGGACCTGCTTTAAGAATCTAATCGGGGACTGGTTCGGGACGTATATATTAACAAGTGTGTATGGTATATCAATTATTTTAGCTATTATGATCATATACCGTCCGTTTATATCAAATGTCTGATGTGTCAGTTCAAATTTTATATCTGAGCCCACAATAATAGCTGTTCCTCCTCTTTTTTTCTTATCAGGAGAGTTTGTTGAGAGAACTATGGGATATTTAGAATATCTCCATAACTTATCTGATGGTTCTGTTCAGTGTGTTTCTTGGACCATCATTAGATCAACTTTATTAGTTACTAAGAAATCATATAAGCATCTTCTCTTTTGAGGAGAATTAAGACCCCGGACATTTAGGGTGGCTATAACTAGTGACATCTCACTGATGTAGTGCTGTCCCCCCGTCCTTCCCCTCGACACCCCCGATCGCCATCATACATTCCACATACATGCACCCCACGCATACTTCCCAGAGACCCATTAGACAAAGATATTTCCTTGTCAATAAGTCTTAACCTTCTGCCGCTGCAGGATTGGAGCCCCAGGAGGTGTGAACCCTGCAATTGGCCCACTGGGCCTCTAAGTTTGCAATTTATCTAATGTTGCCCAAAGTAAGAAACTGAAAGAAGTAGAAGTGGGAAAAAGGGGGGTGGGGAAGGAGGAGAGGGGGAGGGGAGGGGAGAGGGGGAGGGGAGGGGAGAGGGAGAGAAGAGAGGGGAAAGGGGAAAAAAAAGAAAAAAGAAAAGAAAAAAGGGGTACCGTATTTAGGTGAGGAGCTCTATATGCGTTTATTGGGAGTGAGCGATATCCTAGGTGAGTTAAGAACAATTACTATTGGAGTGAGCAATTCTAAAATTGTTAACTTGTGAGAAATGAATTGCCATAAGTGACTTGTGCTTAGTGCTATTAAAGTGAGTGGAAAATTAAATGTGTTAAAGGTTATATATAGTGTGTATAAGTAATTGAGGCCCTGTGTAGAGTGTTATAAATGTGAATTAAAATGTGTTATATTACTAGTGCTATGTTAGCTACCCTCTTCCCCAAATCCCCTAAACCCAGGTCCCCTCCATCCCATCCCTCCCCCTGCCCATCACTAGGCCCACATCTCACCACCCATCCCCCCCACCAGTTTCAGATAAAATCTGCCATCCAGGACAGGATTTAACTAAGGTTCATGTCCCATTGCTTCAAGCTTTCTTTGGGGGTGTCAGGATCCTTAAAATAATGTGAGGTGTCCTTTTAATTTACAATAAGGGCCGTTGAAAATGCCCACTTGTATTTTATTTCATTGGATCTAAGAATCCGAGTCCCTTCAGAGAACTGAAGTCTTGCTTGTCTTGTTGCTCTGGATATTTCCGGGAAGAATTTTATATCTTTGTATGTCTCTTCTTGGGTCTTGTATCTTCCTATAGATCTCATAAATAAGTTCTTAATGTGAGATGAAGAGAATTTAACCATTATGTCTCTTGGTAAGGAAGAGTTCACACCTCTTGCCCTGTGGAGTCTGTGGAATCGATCGTAAGGGTGGAGGCCGAGGTCTACATTTGGGGCTAGATTCTGCATTAGATTTATCAGATATTCCTCGAGTTGATCTTGCTTCACCTCCTCAGGTATGCCCCGTATTTTGATATTGTCCCTTCTGGATCTGTATACTAGATCAGTTGTTTTGAGCTCTAGGGATTTGATTCTGTTTTCCAAGGCAGTGTTCTTAGCTTGTAATGATAGATTTTCTTCCTGTAATTTATTTAGGGATGTCGTCTGTACATTAAGTGCCTCTGATAGGTGGTTTACTTCAGATTTAAGTACATTCATATTAGAGTCAAGATCCGCTTTGATTTTCTTGTATAAGTTATCTAGCAATGTTTCCATTCCTCTGTTGGATATTGATTGCAATATCGTGTCCTCTACTGAGGTAATTAAGCTAGGTTCCCCTAAAGAATCGCGCTTCTCCCTTGTTATGGATATTCTAGATGTCAATTGTTCCGGTGGTTTGGGTGAGTAAGGGAGATGTAGTTGTTTAGTTTTTTCCGAAGGCTTTTCCTTTTCTTTCTTTGGTGGCATGGTTACTACAAATTTTGATGGTGTTAGGATTTGTTTAAAGTTCCTATAGTATCTTTGTTCAATATATTCAACGGCCTTGAAGATGCTTACAGATACACCTCGCTGGTAAATTATATACTGAGAAGACTTTGAGTTTGAGAGGTGTATTATTATAACACCGTAAGGTTTTAGATTGAACTCAGAGACGGTGTATACATCAGTCTTAATTAGTTACAGCTTTTCCCTACCCCTTGCCCTCCGCTTTTCGGGTAAGAATCTTTATACAACTTATCCAGCTGGATATTTATGAGTGCAGATTCTTGTGCAAACAAGTAATTCACATTTGTAGATTGATGGCACAGATATTTGTGTTGAGCGATAATGCAATCTTATAATGTTATATCGTTCTGAGAACACTCCTGAGCTCAGTGCCTGCCGTTTAGTCAATAAGGATTAAAGATTTTAACTTATCTCACTGAATACTTCTAAGTCCAGGACACTGTATACCACAAGTTAGTGACACTTGTAAGTTACCTCTTTGGTTAAATGGTGTTCTTGAGACACTTAAAGAATTAAAGGCTGCACAAGTTCCATTCAAGTTATTCAAGAGCCAGGCAATACATTTACGAATCGAAATAGTGCTCATATGACAATCATTCCCAAAAAGGATGTTTAAATTGTAACATTAGGTTTTAGGCACGACCCAATTTCAAGGTTTAACTTGTCCTGCTGAATGCTTATAAATGCAAGTAAAATGCTAATACATTAGGACCAATGAGAGTGGTCATAAAAAATGTACTTGTTGTCTTGACGGTGGTCACTTAGAGCGCTTAAGGTTAGCGTGCAGCACAGGTTTTGCAACAAATAACCCAGAGCCAAAGCATAGTCATATAAGAGCTGGGGACTTGTAGGCAGTTCAGAAGCCAGACAATTGTGATTTCAGATCAGGACAGCGATTATATGACAATAGTTCTTGGTAAAAATGTTTGCAAGGCTGTAATACTATCCATATATAAGGCTGCCAATTTATTAGTGCGCTTAGTATTAATGTCTTCCGGGGATTAAGAAGGAACTTATAATTAAGCCCATTCCCAGTTTACTTTTTATAAAAAGGCCATGAACTGTTCATATATGAGGTTGCACACAGCATATAATTATATCAACAGTCTTTCACCATAGCGTAAAAGTTTTTGGACACACAATTGCAGGCACTATATGTAATGTGTTATAAAAATCTTTACTCACTGCAGTCCAATATGCTGTATCAATTAAAGATTCTCCGATACAATCAGGCGTTAGTAGATTCGTGTTAAGCGATTCTTTGCCCGAGAGGGATTATCCACTTTGATCCAAGGAGCCACAGTGGTAAGAGGGGAAAGGAGGGAGACCGCAGCAGATATATTGGTGATAGCGGTGATTGCAGGTTGAAAGCGCTGCGGAACTCTAGCGTGTCAAACCTGATCCACGTGTGCCGTTTGGTCTGCAGAGCGAGTGGAGTAGTAAATGGAGAAAACGTCGAGCGAGGCATCGAGTGGTGCCTAGCATGCAGCCTCCATAATTATCTGCGTGTGTTGTTTGATCTGCAGTCCGATGGGGGTAGCAAATGGAAAAAAAGTGTTGTGTGAGGCATCAATTGGTGCCTAGCATGCAGCCTCCATAATGATCGAAAGGATCGTCGTCCTGGATCCAGTAGCCAGGATGGCAGGTTAACACACACTCCGGGGCTCAGGAGCGCACGTGCGTGCGTGCGTCTCGTCGTCATCACTCGACTTTGTCCTTAAAATTGAAATAATACCCCTCTTTGCAAAAGCACATCTCTGCCAGTCTTGTAATACACAGGCAACATGATTTCTAGTTATGCCTGTGTATTTGTTTATATAATATATGTGTGTTTATGTAATTGTGAGTGACTGTGCACATGTATATGTCTTACTCTGTGTGTTTGGGGGGAGTTGTGGCAATAGGTCAACATTTTAACCTTGGACCCCAGGCCCAGATATCATCATTGTAGGCTTTTGGCTGACTAGGCATTATGGGAACAGCAGTTCAAACATTCTATTGTCTCAGGATGTCACATCAGAAATAAGTTTACATGATGCTGGCTGAGTATTATAGGAATGGTACAGCAGCAGTAAATATTGATGGGACCATTATAGGAATGGTACAGCAGCAGTAAAATATTGATGGGAGTTTATATTTGCCTAGGGCAGTTTAAGCCCTTGCACCAGCCCTGGTTGAGTAGCTTGATATTTGTACATTACCAAGGCCCAGGTCTTGGTTTTGTTCTGCACTAGGCAGATAAAATTGGGGCACCCCCTACCCAGGTTGCACACCTATGACATGCCCCATCACCCACTTTGCACATCCACGACATGCCCCATCATCCCATTACATGCCCCATCACCAACATTGAATACACACTAAATACCCCATCACCCCCATTACATGCCACCATAACCCTCATTACATACCCCCACCATGTCCATTACATGCCCACATCACCCCGATCAATTGGAACGAGCTAAAGCTTGCTGAACTGTGAGGAAGGGAGCAAAAATATTTGAATCACCAGAAGTGTGCTATAATACCCTCTGGCAAAGTGCCGCCCCAGGCAAGTGCCATGTTTGCCTTGTGGAAGATACACTGCTGCACAGGCATACAGACATATTTTCAGACTGCCCAACACTTCCCACAGAAGTCAGAGTATCAGGGGTCACATGACCTCCCAGCACTCACACTTCCGCAGACCAGAAGAGAGCATGAAGCATGCTGAAAGAATGTGTATGCCCAGGGCAAAAACATAAAGTTGTCATCTATTAGTTTCTCCTATGGTTTTCTCTACCAAGTGCCTGTGGGTGATAGAGCAAGGCCAGTGGGTTTTATGTGGGAGCAATTGGGTGCTGTGGTGCAATTGGATGTAGGGGCAGTAATAAAAGGAGGACAGGACAGCTGGAATTTATGGGGCAGAGTAAGGCAATAAAAACAAGGATTGCATTAAAAAAACGCAGTTGTATTATCTTAGAACTATACCTTACCACCACCTTTTATGGGCATTGTGCTTCAATGAGGTTATGCAAAAAGAAACAAACATATAGTCCTATGTCATTTTATACATCTCTACAACAGAGGATTTTAAATGGGTAGGTATAATAATGCATAGTGGCCGAAAGTCCAATTATTTGGGGTCCTGTCCCATCCAATTCTGGTCTGTCATGGCTTACCTGCTGCCTGTGCACAGTGCAAATTACTGTGTACAGGTAAAATTGTGTTTAAACTGTGCATGTCTATTAGACATATACAGCCTAAACACTATAAAAAAATGATACTCCATACACACAGTACTTGTAATGATAAGGCTGGAGCTACGCAGGGTTACAGAGTATTGCATGACATCATGTGGTGTCATATGACCCCACCCCTTTTGGATCTGAGACCTTCCGTAGACTATTAATTTGCAGTAAGAAATTTTCCTTAACATAGGCACTGATTGTCCTATTATACTTTTACATTTGTCAGTATTAAAACAGGGTTTGTTATGTTATTAGGCACCCAGTGAAGTATCCTAAATAACACAAACATAATTATTTTTATTGAGTACTTTTGTGTTTCACACATTTTTAGCCATTATTTTTAGTCTATTTTTTTACAGTGCATTTTTATATTATTTTCTGTCCATATAAAAATTGGGAATTCTATCGACATTTGGTTACAAACTATAATAATTAACTAAAAATATTGTTTAAATCACATTGAAAATAATATAAAGCGAATAATAACACATCAAAACTGAAAGCACTGCAGGAACTACACTTATCATTTAATGTTAGAGAATCTAAGTAAGAAAAGAGGCTTTGGAGAGAAAACTGATTTCAAAAGATGATATTTTTTCCATTTTTGTTATATTTATTTATTGATCTATTTATTGCACAAAGGTGTGAAGATAAAATACAGAGGAAATGAAATGGATGCAAGATAACCATAAATGAAAGGTCTGTCACATTTTGTACCTCTTTTCGAAGGCAGTAGCTATTGTTTAGTCAGAGTCATTAATTCTTGTAGTTCTGACATCAAGACACAGCACTAGAATCCTAATTAAACTGAAGAGAGATATGTTCTGCATTGCTTAAAAATCAGTTAGTGTTTATGCAATTAAAAACTTAAGAAAACTTTAGAGTCTACTTAATAGACCAATTTATTCCGAATGAGATTCGGGTAGGGAATAATAGTCGAATCGTACAAATTGCCGAAATACAAGTACACACTATACATGAATTGGCAGTTCGGACCGCTTGGAAACTGAGGCCTTCAGATCGGAACATTTTTTATACAAAAAACATACAATATCGGCTACCAAATATGCAACGACAAGCCAGAAATACAATTCAGATTTGGGGATGTTTGCCGCATTTTATTCATTTCAATTCTTCTAGTATGAGCAGTATAACTGAAATGAAAAAGTTAAAAATAAATTCAAAGAATGCACCATAAAGAAATAAACCCTGCACCCCCCAATTTTTTTTTGAGATTTCCCTAATAATCAGCAGGACTGGGAGCTAGCAAGATGTTTGCCTGCCACTAAAATAATATTGAGGGGCCAGGGCAAGTTACCCTTTTACCCCCTTATTAAAAATGTGGCTGTGAGAGCCATAAATTAGATTGGGGCTTACTTGCCCTGGCCTCCATAAAATATAAATATCCCCTTTATTTTGCGGTCTGGGCAAATGCTCTGGACCCTAGACCCCATAATAAATACTGGACCCCCAGACCACATAATAAATAAATACTGCACCCCCCCAAGGAGTTTGCTGATGGGTCCAGACCCTATAAAAAATATAATAATTTAATAAAACCCTGCCTGCCCAAAGACGTCAAGACTCCATATACTTAATTGTAAACATAAAAAACTTTCCCCTACCTACTACTCTTACCTCTTCTTTTCCCAGAGTACAAGTACCAAATGTACAATTTAATTAAACAATAAACTGAAACTAAGACAATAAAGAGGATATCCCTGGCTATGAATGAATGGTAAAATGCAATCCAATGTAGCTAGTCCATAGGGAGCAGGGATCTGAGGAAGCCTGATGTACTAAATGTTATGCATTATTTATATATGTTTATTGTTTAATACAATTATACATGTGTGACTTCTATCTGCCATGTACTCTGTATTACTTTTTGGTCAAGCTCTTGCACCATTATCATTTCACTCAGTCACCTATTCTCTAGAGTCATGGGAACAACTCTGTCTAGTGAACATAGAAGCTCTTTCTCTCACATTGTCTCCTTTCCCCTCCTTTTGAAACACGCCACCTACTTACTTGTCACACAAAGGGGATGATTCACCTGAAATAAAACATCACCCTTTGGGTGCCAGGGAGTGGCTAGTGAAAATCACTGCCACCCTCTGACATTCAAAGGTTGTCCTGTAAATAAAATAATTACCTGTATCCATGTTCCAACTCAGATCCTCATTGTTCTTAATCCTCATCTTCAGCCCAGGTAAAGGAACAACCCAAAAAGTAAAAATGAATCCACCTATTCTATAAAAATTTGCTCTACAATAAAAAAAAGTATGCAAGGTCCCTGTGCTAAGCATCAGTGTTCAGCAGAGGGCTGATTCAAGGTAGAGGTTAGGAGGTAGGTAGGGAAATGTTTCTAAAATTAATTATATGGGGAGTGGGGGTATTTGGGCAGCCCCCGACCCAGTCTAAGGGAGCCCATTGTATTAATGGGGCCTGGGGGCATTTGCCAAGCCCCCAGACCCTGGGCGGGTAATTATTTTATTGTGTGGGAACAAATCAAGTAGCTCTGCCCCCAAATCCATTTTAGAAGGAAGGAAATCCACCTTATGGTTGAGCCTCAGGCTTAATTCCCCCAGGTCTTTTGCACTCTGTAATTACACACACCGAAGTGAACCCCCGGGAAGACCAGGATCAAAGGAATGAGAATATACAATCGAAGGTACAAACAGGAATGGGCGAATAGAATAATAGGCAAGCAGAAGTCAAGGCCGGCAGTGAAGGAACAAAGTCAGAGGCAGAAAATGGGTCAGGACTGGTGGCAATATGAAAACTAGCGGGATTCATCAACAGGAGATCAATATGGATATAACAGAAATGCTAGTTAAAGGCTCAAGGCACTATCACAGGCAAGGTGCTAACATAACAGAGGGTTTAAATAGTGCTACCTACTAGATCTGGCCAATAAACAAGTTGGGGAGGAGTAACCAATGCTATAATTACTAGCCCTTTAATTCACAAGAGGACAAGAGGAAAAAATCCTATTGTGAATGCGCAAGTGATGTCATAGATGCGAGTTCCTTCTGGTTGATTGAAAGTCGATGGGAACGAGCGACAGAAGAACGTGTCTCGTGGCTGGAGCCATGATTGAGGCTGGAGGATCGAGTCCTGGGCGGGTGAGTATAGGGACGGGGTTTGATTGTCCTGCAACGTGACGGCGCTGCGGTTACAAGTAGTTTGTTTTATCTTTATCTTTATTTGCCATTCATAATTAGTCAGCTCTAAATATTTTTGTTATTTATACAATTATATATATTCATTTAAAGGAAACCATTCAATCAAAAGTGGCTTTCTGTTTTTCAAGAAGTTTTTACTGGACAGTAGGCATACTTTGATTTTATTTATTATTAAATACATACATGAATATATTATTAACTTATTTTGTTGTAATTTACTAATGCTACAAATAATAATTATTACATTTCAATTCAATACATTATAATACAATTAATAGCTGTAATGCAAAAAAGGGCATGGCATTAAGAATGAAAAAACTGAATGTCATTCTCATTGGCGAGGACAATGATTCTCACGATCTATGAAAGGATGAAGGCCACAGCCATACATGTGGGTTTTCATTATGATATTTTGTTAATGTCAGTACTTTATTCTTCTTCAAAGAAAGGTAATCCTTCTTCACAGAGAACCAGACTTCGAAGCTGCAGTTATATGTTTATTGGTCTTGGATCTTTGCTCATAGATTAAGATGTAGTTATGAACATGACAGACATCATAGCAAAACTAGAATTGCGCAAAAAATGCCAAAAGAATATGACTATAAGATTCCGTCTTTTCATAAATTTGTAATTGATCCTAGGAAGAATAATGGGTTTGAAATTGTCAAGATTGGAAATATGGATGAAGTGCCGCTAACCTTTGATGTGCCATCTAATAGGACTGTTGATCTGAAAGGTGCCAAAACTATCACCGTGAAAACCTCCAGACATAAGAAAACCCATTACATGGTTGTGTTGTCTTGCTCTGCAGATGGCACCAAATTGCCACCCATGTTAATTTTCAAAAGGAAAACATTTCCAAAAGAAGTGATTCCAAGAGGAGTGGTTGTACATGTTCATGAGAAAGGATGGATGGACGAAAATGGATTGAGAGTATGGGTCGAAAAAGTGTGGTCCAATCATCCTGGAGGGCTTCTGAAAAAATCTGCCTTATTTGTACTTGACCAGTTTAGAGCACATATTATCGAAATAACAAAAAAGTGCTTTAAAGAAGTGAAGACTCATCTAGCTGTAATTCCTGGAGGTTTTAACAGCCAGTTGCAACCTCTCAACGTTTCAATCAACAAACCATTTAAGGTCTTTATGCAAGAAGAGTGGAACAAATTGATGGCTGCTGGTAATCATGATCTGACACCTACTGGATGAATGAAGAGGCCCACTATAGCTCACGTTTGTGATGGGTGAACACATCATAGCACTCAGTAAAGGAGGAAATTGTTGTAGTCATTCAAAAAATGTAAATTTTTGCAAAGAAAGTGATGTCAGTGATTGTGAGCAATTGAGCTTCATAAATTATGACTCTAGCAATGATGAGTTCTTGGGGTTCACAGAAAACTAAAAGAGTACTCGAACCTTAAAGTCTCTCTTCATTTGTTAATGACAGTGATGATGGTTCTTAATGCCACTGTTGACTGCGGTTCACTTTACATAGTTTAAATATTATTCTAATATACCTGTAGTTTTTTAAATAGTTTAGTACACCATTTGATTCAGAATATTGTTTTCTTGTTTTCCTCCTCTAAAAACTAGGTGCGTCTTATGGTCAGGTGTGTCTTATGGAGTGAAAAATATGGTATATTTCACTAAAGGTCTTTGCGTCACTCTCTCTTCTTTTTTATTTAGCCTAGAAAAAGTTACCAATGTAACTTGTCATTCATTTTCAATGCATATGAATTTTAAACACTATTTTTCTCTTTCTATAGACAATTATTTTATTTGTAAGCATCAATATGTAAGTGCTGCATGGTAACGATTGATTTAATATGTATATAAACAGAGTAACTTCAAGTGATAATGATGTCAGTAATTTCACTAATCCCAGTCAATGCAGGGTCACAAGGGAAGTGCTTTCAAACATGCAAAGGAATTAATTTTAGGTATTCAAGACAATCGTCATTATGCATAAATAAACAAAAATAGGTAAAACATAAATGTGAAGAAGCTAACCATTTAATAAGATGTATTTGCTTTTCTTCTGTCAGATGCGCATCTCTCCCCCAAGCACGTTTACGGCATCTAAACAATGAGTTTCTAATATGGCCTCTGCACATGCCAAACTAGACAGTTCTTAGTAAAACAGCTTACAGAAAAATCCACTAAAAAAATCCTTCCATTAACAATCAAAAGAGCTGTTCACTACACCTTAGGATTTCTTCACAATATTATCTACATTTTGCAGGACCCATCAGTGTAGTTAATCATTTGTACACCAAACAATACATATCATGAGGAGTTTCTGGGGGCAAATCATTCAAGCAGTTAAAAATTGTTTTTTAGCATGAATAATAATATTATAAAAAAAGGATTTTTTTTATAACATAAACGTAATTGCAGTACTACATTCTAGTTGTGAAATAGGACTATGAAATATATTTTGTTTGTGGTTTTAAGTTCTGTAACCAGTGATTTGGTCCTCAAAAGAGTAATATTTTAATTCACATTGATCATTTAACATTGTGTTAAATGCCAGCTCTGTAATTATAAGTGTATCCAGTTTGAGGGCTGGTCAGTTAATATGCCGAATATTAATCACTTCTCAGAAGTTTATTTCTTATTAATTATTCTCCAAAGATTTCTTGCCAGCCATTTTTTAATAACCCATTAAATAATATCTCCTACAGCCAGTAGTACATGGCTATTTTAGATTAGATGAAAACAAAGACATGGGTGTTATAAAGCTCATAGAAAGATCACGTTCCTCGATATGGGATGCCAACTCAAGAATAAAATAATGTAGTCTAAGTAAACAAGGCAGTGTATTGAGTAATATGTTAAAAAAAAGGTGATCGTTGCACAGAAAATAAAAACATTAAAGGGAAAAAATAGTCAAGCTTACCAACTGGCATTAGAAATATGTGTTAGTTAAAAAACATTTGTTAGCTTTGAGAGTAGTTGTGACATATTGCAAATTATTCAAGGCAAACAACATGTTAGAAAGAATTTATAGACTATAATGGAAAGACTTGTTTCATATTCTGGTTTTTATAGACATATAGTGAAACTGAAATTAAAAAAAAGAACTTCTACTATACAGTCAAAAGATGTCATAAACTTTAACACATCTGCCATACTTATATAAATACAGACATGGCAGAAGCATTTTAATTATTTGATATTTAATTCATATTCAGTTAATATACCAACACCTGTCCCAATAATAATGGTGATGTGCAAAACTAAGAAACTGATTAGTGAATTTTTGTTGTTGTCCGAGATTAAAAAAATAAATAAAAATGGAAACATGTTGTAAGATTTATGGGTCTAGTAAATAGAGGTCAAGAATAGCGCAAGGACGTTGACTTGAGAGGTCGAATTTTACTTTAAAAACTTCACACTATTGACTAAAAGAAAGTCGACCGTTCATTCTCCCATCTCGCTCACTCATCTCAAACTCCCTTCAGTGAAAATCAATGAAAATTTCTATTCACAGAAAACCCAAGAGAGTTTGAATAAGGAGGTAAGTTGGACTTTGATGTACAACCCCCCTCCCACAACTCACTTCCTTTACAAGTGGTGAGTTGCATGAATAAAAAAATAATAAAATAAAAATAGCCCTCTGTCAATATCTGATTCCAGGGGCTGCCAAAATGGCCTGCAGAAAACCTATAAAAACATATGGGGTGCCCCCACTACTTAATGGGGATGCTAGCCATAATAATTACTCCCAGACCCCCAAGAAGGAATGTGCCAGGGACATGCCCTGGTCCTTGGCTCATTAACAAACACCCCTGCAGAGTAAGGGGGTTTATAATTATCCCCCATCTACTGTATGGTAATATTCTGGGGTCTAAAATTCAAAAATAACCTCCAGCCAGATAAATAATACTCCCCAATATTTAATAAGCTCCCCACCCAGGGAATTGCCCAAGACTCCTGCGTCATGCATAAATAATTACAGTATTTGCTTGAATATAAGACAAGTTTTTTTTCAGATGCTCTGAAAAAGACCCATCGTCTTGCATTCAAGGTCATCTTACAGTGTGACCTCGAATCAAGTACTATCGTATCATACTATACCATACTATAAGACTGGGATCCAGGTCCCCCGCAGAGCTGCAGGGGACCTGGATCCCCCTCGCTAACAGCCGGTGGATGTCTGTATAATGCACGCAGACATCCTCCGCTACTTCCGGGCATGTCCGTCGGGACTTCTATGATGAAGCCAGGAACTTCCGGCTTCATCATAAAAGTCCCGGGAGAAGTGCTGGGCAGCAGTGGAGGATGTCTGCGCTTATCGTGCAGACATCGTCCGACTGCCTCCACTAGCCACCAGGGATATTTGGGCAGCTGGGGGATGTCATTATAGACGGAAGTGTCCAGCAGCATGGAGGATGTCTGCACATATCGTGCAGACATCACCCGGCTGCCCCCACTAGCCACCAGGGAGGCTACATTGGGGGGATGGTGGGGGAGATGGAGACAAACAACTTTGGAGGGAGGGTGGGGGAGAGAGACAGACAACGTTGGGGGAGGGAGGGTGGAGAAGAGAGACAGACAACGTTGGGGGGAGGGAGGGTGGGGGAGAGAGACAGAAAACTTTGGGGGGAGGGAGGACGGTGGAGGGAGACGGACACAGTTGGGAGGAGCATTGGGTAAGTCTGGGGATATGGGCAGCATTGGCACATAAAGGTAAATAAAAACAAGAAATGCATTTTTTGATATCATAAGTTTTTATTAAATATGAAAAAGCAATTTACATGTGAATATATACAAGTTAAACTTTTTTCCTATAGGGTAGTCTTATATTGAGGCTTTTAGTTTTTTTTCCTAAAAGAATATCCAAATTTGGGGGGTCGTTTTATAATCAGGGTCGTCTTATGTTCAAGCAAATACGGTAATAAAAGTAATATCAAATCAACCTGAATAATGAAAATCAAATTAACCCCAACATCTACCCATGAGGGCAGGCAGCAGAAATCACTGCCCATCATCCTAATACTCAAAGGTTGCCCTGTGAATAAAATATTACCTTACATACATAGGTACATAGTAGTTTAGGTTAAAACAAAAAGACTTGCATCCATCAAGTTCAACCCTTTTCCTTTTTTACCATTGTTAATATAAAAGAAAGCAAAAAACCTTGTTTCGCAATTCTGCTTTCAAAAATTTCCCCCACTGTCGTAGAATACATCTCCTTTCCTCAGGTCTTAGCGGGTGACCTCTTGTCCTTTGTACCATTTTGTTAATGGATATTTCCTTAGAAAGCCCTTTCAATGGGCCTTGCATGTAATTATTTAACATCATATCCTGTCTAAGATGCCATTTCTTTAGTGTGTACAAATGTAACTTTTCTAGCCTTTCTTCATAACTAAAACTTTACATTCCCCTTATTAGTTTAGTAGCCCTCCTCTGCACTTTCTCTAATTCCATTTTGTCTTTTTTTAAACAAGGCACCCAGTATTGAACTGCATATTCAAGACGGTCTTACCATGAACTTGTAAAGAGTCAATACCCCTTTAAGTCCATGCCAATATCTTATTGGCCTTTGCAGATGCTAGCTGGCAATTGTGTACAATTATTTCCAAATCTTTATCTTTAGTAGATTTCCCTCAAAGAAACACCATTTAAAATATATGTTGGTTTTCTATTATTTTACCCAAATTGCATAATTTTAAATTTGTCTATATTGAATCTCATTTTCCAATTATCTGCCCAGTCACCCAATTTGTCCAAATCATCTTTTAGTTCAGTTTGTATTACCTTACTAAATTGAGACATGGCTCTTCTTGAGGTGCTCCACTTATAAATGTCCAATTTGAGAACTTTCCATTTATCACTACTCTTGACATTTTATCTTTAAGCCACTTGGCAATCCACACTGAAACATGTGCCCCTAACCCTTTTTCAGTCCCTTTAACCCTTTGTGTGGAAACATATCAAATGCCTTAGCAAAGTCTAAATATATCACATCCACCACAGCACTCTTATCTATATTTTTGTTCACTTCTTTATAGAATGCAATTAAGTTAGTTTGACAAGATCTATCTTTCACAAAGTCATGTTAACTCCTGCTATTGAATTCCCGATTAAGATGTAATCTTGAATATATTTTCTTAGCAACCTAAGTACCGTATTTGCTCGATTATAAGACGACCCTGATTATAAGACGACCCCCCAAACTTTGGCTATTCCTTTAGGAAAAAAACTAAAAGCCTGAATATAAGACTACCCTATAGGAAAAAAGTTCAACTTGTATATATTCACATGTAAATTGCTTTTTTAATAAAAAATTATGATATCAAAAAATGCATTTCTTGTTTTTATTTCCTTTTATGTGCCAAATTGCCAATGCTGCCTCTCTCTTTCCCTTGCCCCCAGCTTTGTCTCTCTCCCCCCCCCTTAGTGTTGTCTCTCTCTCCCCCTCCCTTTGTCTCCCCCCACGCTCCCCTTGTCTCTGTCTCTTCCCCCCTCCCTCCCCTTGTTGCTCTTCCCCCTCCCCTCGTTTCTCTGCCCCCACTTATCTTTCTACCCCCCCCCTTGTTTCTCTGCCCCCCCTCCCTCCCTCACTCTCACCTGTTTCTTGATCCCTGGTCGCTAGTGGGGGCAGCCGGGGGATGTCTACATGACACGTGCAGACATCCTCCATGCTGCCCGACACCTCCGTCTATTATGACGGACAGCTGGTCCGTCATAATAGATGGAAGTGTCGGGCAGCATGGAGGATGTCTGAACGTATCGTGCAGACATCCCCCAGCTGCCCAATTCTCCTGGTGGCTAGCGGGGCAGCGGAGGATGTCTGCGCGATGAGCGCAGACCTCCCCTGCTGCCGCCTGCACAACCGCCGGGACTTTTCTGACGAATCTGGAAGTACCCGGCTTCATCATAGAAGTCCCGGCGGTCGTGCCGGGCAGCAGCAGGGGGAGTCTGCACTCATTGCGCAGACATTCCACTGCTGTTAGAGAGGGGGATCCAGGTCCCCTGCAGCTCTGCGGGGACCTGGATCCATGTCTTATAGTCTGACCTCAATTTGAGGTCAGATTATAAAACGACCTTGAATGTAAGACGAGGCGTAATTTTCAGATTTTTTTTTTTTGAAAAAAACCTTGTCTTATAATAGAGCAAATACGGTAATTGCCCCGGCTGGGAATTGAATCCCTTTTTTAAATATATGCACCACATTGGCTATATGCCTGTTGTGTCTGTGAAATTACCTTGTATGTTCTTAAGCATTGGGTCTTTCTTGACTATCTCACTCATTTCAGAGACGCAAAATTTTCAGCCTTTAATTTCTGACATTTATGTACTTAAAGATTTTTGGGGGATTACTTTAGCTCTCCTTAGCAATTAGGTGTTCATTCTCCAACTAACAATTTACTTTCTCATAAATATTAGAGAGTCTTATTGACGCATAGACACATGCATTGTGATTTCAGCATATGGTAATGCAAGGCAAAATACAATTCTGTAGGAATTAGTAGCAATTCAAAAGTAAGAGCAAATAAGCAGATAGTAGGAGAAGAAGAAAGCAAGTGTAAAGAAGAAAGAGATGTTTATGAAAAAAAGTGTCAGAAGATGATATAAGGGAAGAAAAAGAATGAGTATAAACCCCTGGTGGAACAGACCTCCCATGGCGCAGTGACGTGAAAACAAAACCAGGTATATGAGCAAAAAGTTGTCCCAACTTCGGCACTTCCACTAGCAAGGGCAGGCAGAAGTTGTGTGGGGAGGATTAAAGGGAAACTAGCAGCCCGATGGGCTACTATAGCTTTTGCGATATGACTAACATGGCAAAGATGTAAAAATAAACACAAACTGTGCAGTGTGCCACTTCTGCAGTTGTTTAAAGCATTACTCCCGGTTATAGCGGCTGCAATCAGGATGTAATTTTGACATGATAATAAGAGCCCCCCAGCAACTGGCTAGGGTTGTTATGTCACATCTGAAGTGGCGTTTGTTTCAGAGGCTCTGTCTGGTCCCTCAGGAGCGGGTTCAAAACAAGTCGCTTAAAGGGACACTACCATTTACATACGATGTAACTAGATAACCTGGTCATTTAAAACAGACACATATATAAATCATATGCCACTGTTTTTTTTTTATATGATTGAATTAAAAATAAAATGATGTAGTTATCTCCTGGATCCATTTTGTTAATGTTTCCCATGATACAACATCTACCAAAATCTTCCAGCCAGTCTCACTTTACAACTGTGGACAAAGCCTGCATGATGATGTCATAAGGTACACCCCTGGTCTCTCACTGGCTCCTGTGTATAAGGACTAGGTGGCTGTGTACAATTTTTGTTTACCTGCCTTCCAACACAAAGAGACTGACCTGATCAAACAAGATAATAACTCTGCCCTCATGTGATGTAATAGTTACATTATCCTCCCATACAATGCAAGTCTATGATAAGAATTCTGACTTATAGACTGCATTCTGTGTCCATAGCCCTAAAGTGAGAAATGTGTGCTGTAAAGTCACTAGGCTGTGGCACCCAAAAACACTATATTTCACAAAATAGCAGCGCCCAGTCACCCTTGTTTAGTTACATATTTTATTAAATACAGTCACATAACCAAAGCAAAAGAAATATCTGAAATCAACAATACAGTATAAAAAAATTAAAACCTTTTCAGTTGGAGTGTCCTTTTAACATAGGTCCAACATGTTTTAGGGCAACAAGATAATGATCATAGCTAGAGTTGAGCGAACACCTGGATGTTCAGATTCAGCACGTTCGGCCGAACTTCGAAAAAATGTCCGGGTCCGTGCTCGACCTTGACCCCGAACTTAACCCCGAACCCGAACCCCATTGAAGTCAATGGGGACACGAACTTTTGGCCACTAAAATGCCTCTAAAAAGGTCATGGAAAGGGCTAGAGGGCTGCAAAAGGAAGCAAAATGTGGGTAAGAGTAGGACAAGTGCCCTGCATGGTCCCCACCCATGAGCAGTGGGTGGGGACCCTAATAATAATAATGAGGGGAGACCTAGTGTCCCCCCGCCGGTTCCCACACATTGCCGGTGGGTGGGGACCCTAATAATAATAATGAGGGGGGGACCTAGTGTCCCCCCCCTGGTCCCCACCCATTGCCGGCGGGTGGGGACCCTAATAATAATAATGAAGGGGGGACCTAGTGTCCCCCTCCCTGGTCCCCACCCATTGCCGGCGGGTGGGGACCCTAATAATAAAATGAGGGGGGACCTAGTGTCCCCCCCCGGTCCCCACCCATAGGGATAGGGTCACCCCTAGTCACTTTATTTGTGGTCCCCACCCGCCACTCATGGGTGGGGACCGGGGGGGGACACTAGGTCCCCTCTTCATTATTATTATTAGGGTCCCCACCCGCCGCTCATGGGTGGGGACTGGGGGACACACACTAGGTCCCCCCTCATTATTATTATTAGGGTCCCCACCCGCCGGCAATGGGTGGGGACCGGGGGGGCACTAGGTCCCCCCCTCATTATTATTGTTAGGGTTCCCACCCACCGGCAATGGGTGGGGACCGGGGGGACACTAGGTGTCCCCCTCATTATTATTATTAGGGTCCCCACCCGCGGGCAATAGATGGGGACCAGGGGGGGGGTATTTTACTAGTGACTGGGCAGCAATAGCTGTCCAGCCACTAGTAATTTTAAATTTAAGGCAATATTAATCGCCGAACCCCAAACTCCAACCCGGACATACAGTGGAATGTCCGTGTTCGGGTCCGGGGTCCAAAAATCGTAATGTTTGGTACGAACCCGAACTTTGCATTTCGGGTTCGCTCAATACTACTCATAGCCTTTAGAGGAAAAAACTGTGCTAAAAGGCTCAGAAGCAAAGTCAATCATTAGATGTTGCCACTATGATCAAACCGCAAAGAAGTCCTGGGAAAGAGGTAGCTTTCAACCATGTAGGAAGCGTGATGTTAGGCAGACCTTGATTATTTAAATGCACATTATGTTTCTTGACTTTTAAGGCAAATGGCATGCCCCAAGTAAATGCAATTTGAGCTGCTCTCAGAGACGTTTTTAACAGCTTAAGGCCTTTGCGCGCCCAAAGGTTTATTTGAGAGAAGTCTGTGTAAAGCAAAATCTCCTCGCCTTGAAGCTTGATCAGACACATAGTGCAATAAGTCTGTAGTATGGTTCTTCTGGATATAATGCAGGCAACACATAATATCTTGAGGAACATTTTCAGTAAAGTTACGGTTAACTATACCCAAAAAGTTATCATTCTGTTTCATTCCACTGATGAAGGTTTCTTATGACACCACCTGTGGTTTGATATGCGAATTAACCAATTTTCAAGAAGATAAGTGTAATTTGCATATCAAGCTGCAAGGTGATGTGACACCACAGACACATTTAAAACAAACATTTTTCCTATTTTTGTGCATTTGCTTGCAATTTTGCTAACACAATGTATAATTCATTTTTCATCCTTTTACTCTCTCCATTCTCTACGTGATTTCTTATGATTTTTGTATATGATTTTTTTATGTAAGTTCCATATCTAGGGTTAAATTGCATGAGAGAACTATAGATGACGTATTTAGGTTGTTCTTATTACTAGTTGTTAACTATGTATTTGAAAGAGCTTTCAGACCTCTTGTGAATTGATTTCTTTCCGAAATTCTGTTTATTTATTTTTCGTAAAAATATGTTTTTATTTATGGTTTGTCCTTTTTTATGAATGAAAAGGATAAAAATATATATTTAATATAAAAAATGCAGTCTCATGTGCTCCAGAGAAGGCAAGGTAACATGTGATAGCAAGATATAAAAGGTAACATTCTGACTTATAACAAATTCTGTGAAATACAAGCAGAGACCACCGACTTTAATATTTAAAAAAATGAACTAAATAATACAATGGATAGAAGCACAATATTAACAATGTATCAGTTTCTATGATCTTTCAGAAAGATGGATTATAAAATGGAACACTGTTGTCATAGCAACTCATGAATTATCTCAACTTGTTTCATACTGAACATCACCCTCCCCCATCTTTATTTTAAGGTGCAGTAGTGTATTATTGTGTTTTATAGGTTGGTTTAAAGTTTCTTCTAGATTATTTTTTTTTTAATATTTGTTTTATAATTTATGCTTAACAATATATTGTAGATTTCTTTAAAATAAGAAAAACTACTAACCTAAGATCATATAATTTTATAATTTACTATTAAAAATTCATAAAAGATGATTTTGAAAAAAAAAACTTTCTCTAAAATCTTTTAGATAATTACAAAATATACTGCATCAAAATTCTACATTTTGCAACAGAGTGACAGAATTGATTTCTGATTACCTCCATTGATCTTGCTGGATATGGGCAAATGCCATATTGAAAGAGCATGCTACTTTCAAATATGGAGCTGACGATCACCACGTGGGATGATCATGATGACTTGGGGAGGCAGGGCAAATTTCAGTTCTGCATGATGCCTCGATGCCTATGCGCGTTTTAACGCAGGACATACCAGGTAAATCCATTGTCACTAACTGACATGTTTTTGATAATGTATTTGGTACATACAAAGTTGGGAATGAGTTAAACATGAATGGGATAGGCATAGTTATTATTCACTAAAAGTTAGGAGAGGTTGAGCATTTGTAATTTTTTTCTCCCACAGACTATAATCGTAATTTGCGTTGGACTTAAAATCACACTTACTTTTTGGTATGCTGAAGCATTACGATTACTCCTCACTGGAAGTAAGGGGCCTAACCCCTGAAAAACAGCCCCATACCATTATCCCTTCTCCACCAAACTTTATTGTTAAGTAATGTTTTCCTGGCATCTGCCAAACCAGAGTCGCTCATCAGAATCCACAAAACATATTTCCACTGCTTCAGAGTAGAGTGGTGGTATACTTAACACCACTCAATCCAATGCTTGGCATTATACTTGGTGCTGTGAGGCTTGCATGCAGCTGCTCAGCCACACAGTTTTCTAATATTAGTGTCAGTGGAAGTTTAGAACTCTTCAGCTTTGGAATCAGAAGAGCATTGGTGACTTTTATGCATCATGCACCTCAGCATTTGGTTACCCCGGCTCTGTGACTTTAAATGATTTTCCTCTTTGTGGCTGAGTTTCTCCTGTTACTTAATATTTATACTTTCCAATAATGCCCCTTACAGTTGACCGTGTGATATGTAGCAGGGATGAAATTTCATGAACTGACTTATTGCAAAGTTGGCATCATTTCACAGTACTATGCTTGAATTTACTGAGCTCTTCAGAATGACCCATTTGTTCCACAAGAATGCATGGCCAGGTACGCAATGGGTATGTGGCAATGGGTCTGATTGCAAATGCCTGAATTTAATAATTAAGTGATGTGTCCCAATATGTTTGTCCATACAATGAATAAATACATTAGTATATACTGTATCATTTTTTTACAATTTTTAATATTTATTTATTGTAATGTTTTTTATTTTTTACTTTGGGGGAGATTTTGTGGAGATTCCATAATATCCAGAATCTTCCCATAAATGTCTATGGGAGTGTTCAAATCTATTATTTCAGAAATTTGGAAGAGTTCAGCCAACGAAAGTCGGCCCACGAAATTTGCCATAACGAATAATTTTTGGCCAATTCGGAAACACCAAAGTGATCCAAAATTGATCAACCTTCCTGAATAAACCCTTCTGTTAGACTCTACATCCAAACTCAAACTCCCACCTTGACCTCCTCAGCACATCTAACTTGTCAACCATAGTTCGACCTCAAAAATGCTACATGAATAGCATTTTTCAAGGTCAAGATGTCACCAAGTGAGCGAGCTCAAGACTGTGCAAGATTGGTAATCATTATTAGGTCTCCTCTTGAACACTAAACTCATAATTTATTGACTAGCCCCACTGTATACAGAGTTACCAATTTCCTTGCAATACTTCTCTGTAGAGTTATGTATAAATGTTGCTGGTTATGTCACAGTGGTTTGAATTTATGTTTATAAATAATGCACCTATTTGATTTTATTTTGTAATAAAATGTCCTAGGAAAGACACACATTTTTGAATTTGTGCCATAATATTTAACTAAGCTCCCCAATATAGGAGCTATTTTCCATTTTACTTACTCACCACTACTTTCCACTAAATTAAGAAAAATGGTCCATTATTAAGATATTAATTACCAGAAATGGTGTGCTTTATAGAGCCCCTATTTCCTATATAAAAACAAGTGAACATGATTTAATAACAAAAAAATGAAAGCAGGTATTAAAGAGCAAATTAAGCATCTTTATTAATGTAGTTTATTATATAATTGTATTTAAATGCTGTCATATGCATTTCAATATACATAAAGACATTGATATATGATATTACTCTCTATTTAATGTACTATTTCCACTATCTCCATTCTTCTGCTCACCATGCCAGCCCAATGTTTGGCTGCTATTTCCTACCCACACAGGGATTTACTAATAGCTAACAAGAACTTCCAAACAAATCTGTTTCATGCTTTTATAGAAACATAAAATGTGTCAGCATGTAAGAACCAGTCTGCACATTACCTACTGAAAAGTCTTAATTCCAAATTTGATCCATGACCTTATTGTTTGTAAATAATTTGTGTATGTTTTACTATACATTTTTAAATTCCTTTACTAATTTATTTATTTAATTATACAATATTTTACCAGGAAAAGTTCACTGAGATTGCTCTCGTTCAAGTAGTCCTTTATTAACACCATCCACTTCTGCTGGAAGACTATCCTGAGCATTCTACTCCCTCTTAGTAAAGTAATAGTTTCTGATAATACTTTTAAACCTCTGACCCTGTAAGTTAAATTTCTGTCTTCTTGCTGTAAAATATGTCCTCCTTTAAATATCCTGTAATACATTACCATAGTTTGTCTCTGTTTATTTAACTTGTAAATCATGATCCACTTCAGTATCTCTTCTCCAGCTCCTCTCTAAAATACACAACCTTGTGGAAATGCAGTCTCTGGTACTGTATACAATACTTCAAGTGAGGTCTCACCATTGCTCTCTGCAGTGCCTCACTCTGTTAGCAGTTAAAAAAATAAATAAAGAGAGATTTCATCTTTATCGAGCAATCACAAGGCTTCACACAAAGAAACATTCACTTTACATGCAATCCTACTTTGTGAGGTTTCGTGGATGAATATTTTTATTGCAAATAACATTTTGCTGTGATTATGGACTATAATCATTATGTACAAACCAGGGTGACCACATTTGATTTCTGCCATTCAGGCACACAGTATGAAGCGGATGAGATTACTCACAGTCACACAGACATATTTGTCTATATCACATACACACTGATTCACATATGCATATAATACATTTTATATTATATACATTATTAGGACCTGAGCAGTTTCCGACAACTACTACTCTATACCCTCCTTTACACACAGTTATATACACAGACACACAGTTGGGGTTCCTTACCTGATGCATGCTGAAACTCCTGCAGCTTACACTGAGAGCCATGAAGGAGGGCCAATCCTGAGAAGAGGAGAAGTATCTACTGATTGGCTGAAAACTCCTTCATTCAATGCTTGCAATATAGGACAAAACATGGTCCCGGATTGAGGCTGCCCAGGACCCAGGAGCTAAATCTCATTGTGGGACTGTCCCAGGCAATCCGGGACATGTGGTCACACTAGTACACAGATAATTGATTTTGATAGTTTTAAGTGCTCTGCTATGATATTTCAGAAAATAAGTGATCATGCTTTGCTGAGTGTACTGTTGCTGTAGCAAAAACAATAAATTGTTTACACATTATTTGTAGATGTTAGGATGTAGGAAGAGTTGTGGGAAAAACTTATAAGGTATATCTGCTTACCTTAAAAACATTTTGTTGGACACTGTAAGTAGGAACTGACTCTTAAAATAGGGCACAGTTAAAATAGGGCACCGTCTTTTCACCACAATAAAAATAATTGCTAATAAAAGATACAAAAGATAAAGCCAGGTAGCTATAAATTAAAGGCCAAATAAGCCATACTAAGGATACAGTTTTTTTCTGACTTTTTAGAATCTCCTATCTAAGCATTTACACTGGATTGGCTAACTAGGAAGCTCTGAAAAATAGATGAGCTTTGTACTAGAACTTCTAGTCTACAAACTTGTTTTTAGAGCTTATGAGTCATATCCTATGCTCTGTGTTCCAATAAACCATTAGCAGTGTGAATTTTAAAACACAATGGCATACTTGGAAAGTAATATCACAGCACATTTGGAAAGTAATATCTTTCAGTGAGATGTTTGTGCATTATGGCAATGAATGTCAGTAAGTCAGTGCAATCTTCTGTTAACTATATGAATACCTGGGAAGTGTGTAGCTTTTTTTATATCATTTGAAGAGTTTTAGCATGCCTTATTTTAAAATGTATTCCAATAACTGTGAATCCAAGTGAAATTTAGGTACACAAAAAAAAATGAAGAATTTGACTGCAGTTTATGGTTTATATATGGTAAAACAATATACAGTCCTGGTATAGTAAAATTCAGAAATGTGAGTAAGATTGCATTCACACGGCATGCACCCAGTACAATTTGAAAATCATTTACTTATTAGTTAACCATGTTGATAAAACCACATAAATGTGTATTCATCATTAATCAACTAATTGAATATGCAAAGTGACAATAATGGGCACATTACAGATGCACAGACATGTTAATCTATGCAGATGCAATCTGGCTTAATCTCCATCTCCTGTACAGTAAGTTTCAAAGCCCCAATAATTGAGTGAAACTCTCTAAAACAACTTCATATAACTAATGCAAAAATGTAGAGGTCCTTAACTTCAACCCTACCATGTATAATTCACTTTAATTTAATTATGTGTTTACTTTTTACTATATTTACCTTCAAACTTACTTACTTTTTATCCTGGATTTCAAGCCTCCAGTGGTGATGTCTCCTGAACATGAGAAGGCTTCTCAGTGGAGAACATTTTGGAAAAAGACAGACATGACACTGTGACCACCACCCCCATCACCTCCATTTTAACAGATTGGCCTTGATGGGCCCGGGTGGCATGGCCCACACTTAAATTAAGTCATATGAGTCTGAGTGCTCTTACTCCATATCATTTGTTGGTGTAACATTCTTGCCTGTTCTACTCTCTAATGGTGTTCTGCAAGGGTCAGTACCTGGCCTTCTGCTATTTTGCCTGTACACTTTCTGTCTAGGAAAACTCACTGACTCTGGATTTCAATACCACTTGTATGCAGATGACACTCAGATCAAGATGCACCTTGATGAAGCCGTTTGGTGAAACGAGTAGTGCTATTTCTGCTCTTGGAGACCCGCTTGAGAATAAATACAAGGTCTCTTTTACAGACTTTTTATTCTGCTGTTCAAGATCGTCCTGCCAATGGATAAGCTTTAAATTAGCCACTGGGAGAAGTTTTAAATGCCAAGCATCGCTTAAATACTTTGACCTCCAGCGAAATCGTAAGGCATCAGACGCACAAACAACTAGGCGGTTCCTGATCACTTCTCCCAATAGGGTGCTTTGACGCCTGAAGCCTTCTTGTGGGGTCCTTTAATCAGGCCCCACTGACGTCTCCTGTAAGCATTCTTTTACGAAGATTGTTTTTATCACATTGTTGCAATTTCTGTGTGAACCTTGCAAGAGTAACAGCCCTTAGACATGTCTGTTACACCCCCTCATTATTCCTTATTCATTTTCAGTATTGCATGTCATAATTTGTGTTTTTAATTAATAGATATCTATCCATATATTTTATATATTTTTTATACATTTCCAGAATATTAAATATTTCTATTGCTATACTTCGTTATTTATCCCAGCTTTATCACCTTGTCTATACACTATCTAATTAATTAGAGGTGGCTACCCCTACATTCAGTTATATATCAGTTATACTGTGTTTATTCCTGCACTATTGTTTTTTTCACTTGTCTGAACGTACATTAATTATATTGCTTTTACTGCATACGCAGTCACATAGAACACATTGTATTTGTCCTTTAATTTTTTTGTTTTATATTATACATAGAAAATTATTTTGTTTTTTTATGTTATGTATATACATAATTTAATACTATAGATAATACAAAGCACCATTTTTTTTATTTTTTCTATATACATTTAGATATATCCTCCCTCAAGACCTGCTTCCAAGAAGAAGACCCTCCATTACTCAAGATACAAATCGACACATAAGTATCTTTGTATTTTATTTTGATCTTTGGTTATTAATCTGTCCTTGTTTGGGTCACTTTCCCATTCAGTGTAATCTTTAGTGCTCCAGTTTCATGTTCACCATTTTTATATTGAGGATTTGCTTTTAGTGTTGCTTTTCTTTATTCTGTGAGCAGCTATTTATTATTCCCCCCCCCCCTTTTGTGTGTATTGTGTAAGTAGCACCATTTTAGTCACGATATACTTTTTTTTTATACCTCAGATATACTTCTCTCCCTAATCTCTCTCTGTTCTGTAAGTCCTGGGTGCTGGTGCATATTCATTTTATTGGTTCACCAATTTGTTTAACCCCTTAACGCATGTGGACGTATATATACGTCCTGAAAAGCATGGTCCTTGAGGACCATGAGGACGTATATATACGTCCTCCGTTTACATGTAGTGTTGCGCTCCTTAGCGCAACACTACATGTCTGTAGCTATTCACAGAGGCTGCTTCGGATGCCTTCAGCCCCCCCCCCTCGCCCCCCCGCGCGCATACGATCACCGCGAATGTGATCGTATGCGCGTTACACACATAGGCAGTGAAAGCTGATAGGGTTAGGGTCATAAATAGGGTCATAATTAGGCTTAAAGGGGGGTTTGCATGATTACAAGGGTTAGATTAAGGGGTGGGGGTCGATTTAGGGTTAGAGTAAATTTAGAGTTGGGGTAAATTTAGGGTTCGGGTTAAAAAATCACTGTAGAAGAAAATGGTTAGAAAACCAAAAAAACACTAATATTGTTTATTGCCCTATTACGTGAAATAAAACATAGACAAACAAGGAAACATTGATATTACTAAACTCAGGACAAATAGTAGAAATATATAGACAGGGTCTTTTTTACCATTTGTAATTGTGTAACAACAAAAAAAATCAGGTCAAAGTTAGAAAAAGTGTTTTTTATGGCATATTATCATCATATTTTATATTTTTTTTAATAGTAAATGATATCATATGATGAAAAAAATAGTATCAAATGAAAGCCCTATCCGTCCTTTAAAAAATGATATATAATTTGTGTGGGTGTACTGAACACAAAGAAAGAAATTCACAATTCAGTAAACATTTGACAAAAATAATGGAATTCTGGTCTTCAAGGCACATCAAATGCAGCATAGCACTCGGTCACTAAGGGGTTAAACATACTACACTATATTATTAATTTTTGTTTTTTCTGCCCTTTCCACTATACGGAGAATATTTCCTCCAAAAAGGCTAAATAACAGTGTGTAGTGTTTTGGGAAGCGCACAAATTCACTTGTTTGTTTTGTGTCTATTATATGTACCAGGAGTGAAGCACTGGTTGTGTTTTTGTGCAGCTACTCCTTTCACAGTCAAGGCGCAGTGTACTCTATTCTGTTTAAGTTCTCTGTGTGCCTGACAAATTTATGGAGTTAGCAAGCCTGTGTCTGTGGAGACTCCTGTGACATCTCCTTTGGCCTGATATGCAAACAAACTGGTTTTCAAGTGGAAATGTGTAATTGTGCATATAAGGCTACAGGTGATTTCATAAGCAGTAGACTCCACAAACATATTTAAAACACATTTTTCTCCTAATTTAGGCATTTGCTTGCAGTTTTGCAAACACAATGTATAGATAATTTTCATTTTTTTATGTTCTACATGCATAATAAAAACAATGTTTAGGTGATACAGCCCGTTTAACTTGTTATGTCCTATGCACTAACTAATATTGTTGGATATATGAAGAGAAAGTGTGTTTAATCACTTTCATATTGAAAGAGAGAGAGAGAGAGAGAGAGAGAGAGAGAGATGTCTGTGTGTATATATAATTATTGTTTTAGAATTGTACAATTGTCACCTTATGGGGCTCCCGTGTATCGCATAATTAATGGGGGTCCCATGTGTGGCATATTTATTAAACCCCCATGTGTAGCATAATTAAGGGGCTCCAGTGTGTGGCATATTAAATGGGCTCCTGTATGGCATATTTAATAGGCCATCTGACTGGCATGGTATTGGAGGAAATCCAGGGGGGTGAAATCATGAGTTACTGCACACCAACCCTAGTGACGCCTCTGCCAATCATTCCAATTAACTTGAATTTGGGAAAGATTAAAATGGTTGATCAAGCTGTGTATTTCTGTATAAAGTAATTTACTAAGGTATATATTTGTGTATATATATATATATATATATATATATATATATATATATATATATATATATATATTCTTTGACACTACTAATCCTTAGTGGTGTCATAACCTGGTGTAATGAATTTCTTTTTAGTGCATAGTAAAGCTAAATTTTAGTTGCTGATTCTTTATCTAGAAGTACTTAAAATTTAATGTTGACAAAAGACAAATTATACCAAGATAACACCTTTTCAATACCCAAGAAAAACCCTTAATCCCTTTAAGCATAGGAAATTAAAGCACCTATTACAGTTTAACTGAAAACATTTAAAATGTGCCAGTAACAAACCTTGAAGTATATCCAATATACAGGGTCAAAAATTAACAGAATGGAACATAGGTATAGATTTTAAATCTCTAAGTCAACAGTGCATCTGGATGTTTCTGTAAATCATTCTATTTAGCAACTTCAAGGCACAATAAATCCTTAAAATCTAGTGTGGCTTCCAAAGAGAACAACATTTTTAATTTGATTGCCTGCCATGATGAATCCAAACCATTAGATTACCTTGAATTGCATTTGTTATAAAATATTCATCAATGTAAAACTTAGATATACAAAAATACACAATATGGAGAAAAGTATTGGAGCACACCTGTTAATTATTGAATTCATATGTTACAATCAGACCACTTGCCTCAGGTGTATAAAAGAGAGCACCTAGCCATGCAGTCTGCATTTGCAAACATTTATGAAATGCTCAGTTTGTGAAATGTCATCCCTGCTAGATATTCAGTGGTCAAGTTTAAATGGTATTTTAGAAAGTAGAAGTGTTTAGGAACGGCAGCAACTCGGCCATGAAGCAGAAGACCATGTAAAGTCACATAGAGGTATCACTGAGTACCGAGGTGCATGGTGGGTAAAAGTCACCAAATCTTTGCTGATTCCATAGCTAAAGCATTAAAAACTTCCACTGGAGTTAATATTAGCACAGAAACTGTGCTGGGGGATCTTCATGAAATGAGTTTCCATGGCCGAGTAGCTGCAAGCAAACATCTCATTACAGAGTACTATTTCAAGCATTGTTAAGAGTGACCTTGAATTGACCACACAGAGCCCTGACCTCAACTCTATTGAACACCATTGAGATGAACTGGAATGTAAGCCAGGCCTTCTCGGACAACATAAATGCCTGACCTCATAAATGCTTTACTGGATGAACGGTCAAAACTTCCCACAGAAACACATCATAATCTTGTGAAAGTCTTCCCAAATTAATGTCTATGGGGTCTACTCACTAAAATTTGAGATTGGAGGTTAAGATAAGCACTTATTTGACCTTGTAACTCATTACATTACATTAACATTTATTTATATAGTGCCAACAATTTGCGTAGCGCAAGGCACAGAGCATAGAAGGGAACTACATACTTAGTTAGACAAACTAGAACAGACTGGTACATGAGGTAGAGAACCC
The DNA here is from genome assembly GCA_036172795.1 of Pelodytes ibericus. Classification (NCBI taxonomy): domain Eukaryota; kingdom Metazoa; phylum Chordata; class Amphibia; order Anura; family Pelodytidae; genus Pelodytes; species Pelodytes ibericus. The sequence continues at coordinate 212,978,881 of CM069857.1, read as the reverse complement.
TGCTCACAAGCTTACAATTTAGAGGACTCAAACAGACTAACCCGCATCTTGGATACTTTATCTTGCCTTGCAAAATAGTATTCATTAACATTTTTCCAAGGTCGAGAGGAGGTTTACTTTTGTGCGAGACTAAGCAAATTCAACCTCTCAGCTCGACCTTTTGAAAAATGTAATTACAGATTTGTAATGCTTTCTATGGATATTGGTGGCCAGATGGGAGGTTGACTTTGACTTTGTGCGACTTGTGTCAAACTGGGGTCAACTCAGATGCTGAGTTTTCTTTACTGAATACCTCGAGGAGGTTGTGTTTGAATTTGACCGATCTATCTTTACCTGGGACCCTGATCTCTCCATCCCATGTTTATTGGTGTTCCACTTTGTAGCATCATATATACTGATTCAGTATGCCTTATCCAAAATGCTTGGGACCAGAATGATTCGGTCATTTCAGATACTTTTTTCCACAAAGCTATATTAAAGTAATAGCTGTGTAGCTGTGATGTAAGGCATCATTGGGAAAATGCTATTTGCACATCAAGCCTGCAAGTGTTCTATTGTATTACCCTTTGTGGGCATGGGGGAATCTGAGCATGCTTGGAAAGGCTATATTGCATTTCAAGGGGACCTGGACACTGAATAAACGGATGTACGCTTGCATTCTGACAGGTGTGTGTGTGATTTGCAAATTGTGGGAATAAAAGTTGGACAACGGATCATTTTGAATAAAGGATTTCTGGATAAGGGATATTCAACCTGTAAACACAATCAGTAAACAGCACTGCCAATCATGCTGGGTATGTAAATTGGCACTAGAGATTCAAGAGTGTAACTGCCGAGTCATTTATTATATTATAGGTTGAATTTAAAACACTTTACTAAAGGTTAACTTTTAAACTCTAGTTACCTTGTCCATTGAAAGCGTGGAACACTGTTTTTTTCACTCATTAATGGCTATTATAGCAGTTATTTATGCGTTTTAATTTGCATCTCTTAGTTTCAATTAATAAAAAACAAATAAAAATGTGAGTACTCATTGTCCATACATAAGTAACTTGATTGTGTTTACTTCATTTCTGCACAACATTACAGCTGATTAATAAGTAATTTTGCATCATTTATTATCACTCTCATACACTTAGGCTAATAAAAACAATGCTCTTGATTATTTTAACTTGACAATTAATGATAGAAGCAATGCGTAGTATAGTAAAGTCTAATGTCAGTGCTAAGGATAAATTGAAAATGTGTCCAGTACCATGCCTAAGTACTATCTGCAAGCTAATATATTACATTTTGAGCTTTATTCTTGTAGCTCAAAATTTAGAAGGGACATTTGGGTAACCAAATTTCCCTTTAGTGTGGGGAAATTTGGTGAATCAAAATGCTGTACAAATCAAACAATTTTTATACCACGTAAATGCACAAAAATGTACTAGGGTTGACAACATTACTTCCAAAAAACACCAGCCAGACTATTGCTTCCATAGACTTAACATTACCCTCAGTTTAATTTCTAGCTGTTCAAATACCATCTTTGGCATCCTTAATTGTGACCTACAAGGCCAGATTTAGGTTACCTTTGCTAAAGGCCAAAGGCCTTTACTACAGGGAAAACAAGGCATTTGCATAGATGTTGCACTTTGCAAGCAAGAGTTGAGGAAGGTTGGCATGGTCTACGTCATTCCAGACTTTTTGCTGAATGCATTCTTTTAATCCCCAAAAGTAATGAATTGATAGACTTGTTTTTGGAGTTTACCATTAAATTAATGTACATCCTCTTAAGCCGATAAAAAATTAAAAACACTCATTATCACCAAGTGAGTCAGCAAATGTTTCTGACTGTTGGCTGCAAGAGATAACCTATCAAAAACAAACTCACTTATTAATTCTATAAATAAAGTCATACTGTTCAGTAATGCAGATTGGATACACAGACAGTGTACACATAGAAGTATCACACCATGAAGTAAGCAAGCAGCCTGTACCATACTAGCTTTGGAGGCCTGTGTGTCCTGCTCTTATCTTTATTGCTACATGTTGTGCCTTGCCAGGTCTGTGCAAGGGGTTTTGTCACCTTCGGCAAAGACAAACTTTGCTGCCCCTCCACATAGTGTTGCAATTTCAGTGGTGGTATAGTCAAGCTGAGTCTATAGTTAGCAACACACAGATCTGGTACAGGTAACTCACAGTTGGTTGTACAGAACAGCACTAAACAATCTATAGTTATCCAGGCAGATAATTATCCTTTAAGTGACAAATTATAGTACTGATTAGTTTGTAATGAGGCAGATGTTGACAAGATATATCATAGCTCCCATCAGAATATTATGTTTTGGGGAATTGCACAGCCTATTTTCATAATAATGTTTGTTTTACCATTTCTTTTCACTTCATGGGTGAGCTCTTAGAAAAAAATATTTTTATTTGCCCACTAAAGCACTTCTTATATACATAATAAAATAATTTAGAGCTCACCCATAAGGTGAAAAGAGAGTCATGGTAAAACATTATTATGATAATAGGCTGTGCAATTCCCTCAAACATAATGTGACCAGTGACAGATAACAAAATCCAGATAGATATAGTCAGTGTCAGAGGAGTTAATCCCTGGATGGCTAGACAGAACGAGGCAGTGTCAGAGAAGTTAACCCCTTGGGTGGCAAGACAGATATAGTCAGTGTCAGAGGAGTTAATCCCTGGATGGCTAGATAGAACGAGGCAGTGTCAGAGAAGTTAACCCCTTGGGTGGCAAGACAGATAGAGACCATGTCAGAGGAGTTAACCCCTTGGGTGGCTAGACAGATAGAGGCAGGTCAGAGGAGTTAACCCCTTGGGTGGCAAGACAGATAGAGGTAATGTCAAAGGAGTTAACCCCTTGGGTGACTAGACAGATTGAGGCAGTGTCAGTGGAGTTAACCCCTTGGTTGCTAGACAGATAGAGGAAGTGTCAGAGGAGTAAACCCCTTTATCCACACACTCACTCACTCACTCACTCACTCACACTAACATACACACACTCACTCACACTGACATACACACACTCACTCACACTGACATACACACACTCACTCACACTGACATACACGCACACACTCAAACTGACATAAACACACACTCACTCACACTGACATAAACACACACTCAATCACACTGACATACACACACTGACATAAACACACTCACTGACACTGACATACACACACACACACTGACATGAACACACACTGTCTAACTGTTTAACCTACCTGCTGCAGGTATCTCTGTGCTTTGAGCTCCCCGTGTGAAGGAGGGGCAAAGCCAATCATGGGAGGCTTCTGAACTCTCAGCTAATCAGGAGAGTTGAGAGCACTCGCCTGATTGGCTGAGATCTCCTTCAATCAAGCTCCCCGGAGACAGGGAAAAAAAACAGAAAAAGACCACAGCAAAGTGCCACCTTTGCCAGGGTGCCAGCTGGGGCAGTTGCCCCACTCTGCTCCATTACCCTCTTTCCTAGAAGCACCAGCAGATTTCAGATCCTCTGTCCTCCCCCATATCCCATTTCTGGTTTCCCCTTCAGAAATGTCTGAGGATTCCGGATCCTCACCCTGTCCCTTGTTCTTCTTACTATGCCTTGCCCTTTGTTTTTATATATTTTTGTAGTGTACTTTAGAGGGTTTTAAAGTTGAATTTCTCTAAGATCAGGAGAAATTAAATGGACATGTTCAGCCTATCTTATTCGGGGTTTGTTTTGATGTGATAGGCTTTTCATTGTGAAAATGTCCTGATCTGAATGCCTCTAAAGCCTCAGTTTTCCATTGGCCTGAACTACAGATTCAGACCCAATTTCCGGGATAGGAGTGGTTGCATTTCTGAGATTTGTGAAATAATTCAGTGCCTACTCAAAACCAATTCAGGACAAATTAGTGTATACTGAGTCAACCCATACGTTGTTGAATCCTGGTGTGTTTCCATGGTTTAAGTGGATACTGCATAGCTTGAAAATTTACAGAATTATTGTGTGGCAACCTGCTTTAGTAGACTCTACTGTTAAGAACTAATAAACGGATTTCTATGTTCAACCAAAGAAATTAACATGCATGCCTTATTCTTGTTTCAATAGCAGATCTAAAAGTGTATTTTATTTTGCATGTTACAAGTAATACTGTTTTGTTGATTGAGATTAAATATGTTCATTTTTTGTATTGCATTACATTTGAAAAGCTATGATTTTTTTTACCCTTTTATGTGTGCTAACTGCTGCATGTCATTCATCGTGAATACCGTATTTGCTCGAATATAAGACAAGGTTTTTTTCAGAGCAAATGCACTGAAAAATACCCTTCGTCTTATATTCGAGGTCGTTTTATAATCTGACCTCAAATTGAGGTCAGATTATAAGACATGGATCCAGGTCCCCAGCAGAGCTGCAGGGGACCTGGATCCCCCTCTCTAACAGCAGGGGATGTCTGCGCAATGAGCGCAGACTCCCCTGCTTCCGCCCGGCACGACCGCCGGGGCTTCTGTGAAGAAGCCGGGTACTTCCGCTTTCGTCACAGAAGTCCCGGCGAGCGTGCCGGGCGCCAGCAGGGGAGTCTGCGCTCGTCGCGCAGACATCCTCTGCTGCCCCACTAGGCACCAGGGACAATCGGGCAGCTGGGGGATGTCTGCACGATACGTGCAGACATTCTCCATGCTGCCCGACACGGCAGACTATTATGACGGACCAGCTGTCCGTCATAATAGACTGCCGTGTCGGGCAGCATGGAGGATGTATGCACGTATCGTGCAGACATCCCCCAGCTTCCCCCACTAGCCACCATGGAGAGAATCAAGGTGAGGGGGAGGGAGGGGGAATTAGACAGTCAAGGGGAGGGGGAACAGACAGACAAGGGGAGGGAGGGGGAATTAGACAGACAATGGGAGGGAGGGGGGAATTAGACAGACAAGGGGAGGGAGGGGGGAATAAGACAGACAAGGGGAGGGAGGAGGGAGATAGATAGACAAGGGGAGGGAGGGAGAGGGGAAATAGACAGACAATGGGAGGGGGAGATAGACAGACAAGGGGAGGGGGAGAGAGGGGCCGCATTGGCACATAAAAGGAAATAAAAACAACAAATGCATTTGTATAATATACATTTTTTATTAAATATTAAAAAGCAATTTACATATATACAAGTTAAACTTTTTTTCCTATAGGGTAGTCTTATATTCAGGCTTTTAGTTTTTTTCCTAAAGGAATATACAAAGTTTGGGGGGTCGTCTTATAATCAGGGTCGTCTTATAATCGAGCAAATACGGTATATGACAAAGTACTGAATTAGCCAGGAAAGTCCCATTATTTGGGTCTGTCTCGGCATTAATACAAACTATGCACAGTTTTTTTGTGCTGTGTGTAGGCAGCAATGCATGTAAACTGTGTATGCCCATGGTAGATACACAAATCTCTAAGAAATTAGTACGAGGTAGGCTGGAGTCACATAACCATGCCCACTTTAGGCTCTGCCCCCACTATGTCCAGGAAAGGTATCATGTAATGTTACTATTCTGTGCGTATGACAAGGGAAAGAGGCAGAAGTATATTGCAAGTAAGAAATGAAATAGTTATATAAAGAAAGGATAAACAGAACAAGATTAATGCAACAACTGATTGTCAAAGCAATTCCTCCTAACAATATATTACTTTTAGCTTTAGTTAAACATTGTCATTTTTCTACATGTGCTTCACAAGATAATAAAACAAATTAACAAGGATAATAAAATTATACTATAAATATAAAAATTGGTGATAATTGGTATTCACCAGACTTCATACAAGCATGGCATTAAAAATGCCTTTTAATTATGAGCAATTTACGTATTGGTATATCAGACTTAAAGGGACAGTCCACCCTAGCTTATTTTCTGCATTTTATACATGTTTTTTATTGTCAAAAAAGAGAGAAAATCCCATGCTTAATTAAAATAAAATGATTATATATATATACACTACAGCGGTTGAAACGTAAACCTTCTGTGACATGGACCATTAATGACACCCATTGAGCGACAGGGGCGTGTTGGGCTGTACCTACCTCTGTATTATGCAGTACTTGCAGGGACTCCAAGGGTTTTCTTACTCATAATAACTGCAGTCTTTTTGAGAGTTGTTTAAATCCTTGTTAGGTAATATCATTGGCACATGACATCTTACAATTATTGGTCACATTTGGCTATCTCTGCATTACATACCCTGTTACTAAACATTATCATGTTAGCCAGGGAGGCTGTTCCCTCCTCTGGATCACTGATTGGTTGTAACCACTAGTTATGCATGACTTATATCATGCCCTTTACTCCTCCCACAAGTTCTCCTGACTGGTAGTGATGGTGAAGTGGGAGTTTACCCTCCTCGTTTTAGCTAACACAACCCCTCCTGGAAGACTACCACTAAATTTAAAAGAAAGCACTTTTCATTATATTTCTGCAATTGATGAAACAATGTTTGTTAGGTGCCCGTCGGGCATTTCAAATTATGGGGGGGAGGGGTCACCCTGCCTGCACTTTTCTATTTTTCTAGTGGTGACTTTATTTTTGCATTAGAAGATATTAGTAAATGTAATAAAGCTTTTCATAGTTCTTCATTGAGGTGTCTGATGTCTGGTAGTAAGGTTCTCAAACATCTAGCTTACTGGTAGTTAATATTAGACATGTGCATTCGTTTTCGGACAAAGGCATTTTCGTCCGAAAATAGCATTTTCGTCCATTCGTCCGAAAAACGAATAACTAAAATGCTAAACTAACGAAAGCCGAATGAATGAATGGTTAATAAACAAAAATCATTCGTCCATTCGTCCATTCGTGCTATTGGCATTCTATAAACCGAAATAGAGTCGGTTTATAGAATACCAAAACGTCGTTCGGTTTACAGACTTTCGGCTTATAGAACAGCAATAGCATTACATGTATTCTATAAACCGAAAGTCTATAAACCGAACGTCGTTCGGTTTATAGACTTTCGGCTTATGGAATACATGTAATACTATTGGCTTTCTATAAACTGAACTAGAGTCCCCATTCATATGAAATTCTTATGAATGGGGACTCTAGTTCAGTTTATGGAAAGCCAATAGTATTACATGTATTGTATAAGCCGAAAGTCTATAAACCAAACAACGTTCAGTTTATAGACTTTCGGTTTATACAATAGCAATAGCATTACATGTATTCTATAAACCGAAAGTCTGTTCAGTTTATAGACTTTCGGCTAATAGAATACATCTAATACTATTGGTTTTCTATAAACCAAACTAGAGTCCCCGTTCATAAGAAGTTCTTATGAATGGGGACTATAGTTCGGTTTATAGAAAGCCAATAGTATAACATGTATGCAATAAGCCGAAAGTCTATAAACCGAACAACGTTCAGTTTATAGACTTTCGGTTTATAGACTACATGTAATGCTATTGCTGTTCTATAAACCGAAAGTCTATAAACTGAACGTCGTTCAGTTTATAGACTTTCGGCTTATGGAATACATGTAATACTATTGGCTTTCTATAAACCGAACTAGAGTCACCATTCATAAGAATTTCTTATGAATGGGGACTCTAGTTCGGTTTATAGAAAGCCAATAGCATTACATGTATTCCATAAGCCGAAAGTCTATAAACCGAACGACGTTCGGTTTATGGAATGTATAGGTCAATTGATTCGTACGAACGAATAAAACGAAATGAAAATAATGAACGAATTTCGTCTGAAACGAATGCAGTAATGAAAGAAATTAGTTTTAGACTAAATAAATAACATTTTCATCCGAATGGACGAAAACGAAACTAAAATTTTAGTTTTGCACATGTCTAGTTAATATCTATTGAAAGAGGGCAATTGTTACAGCCTTACAAATATAACTATCCTCATTATATTCTGCTAATTACACTGATACTGTTGCTCTGTGGTGATCTTTAGCTAGCAGAATTTTCTCTGTTTTATTCAATCCAAGGAGCTAATTAAGTACCTAATTTATACAGCACACCTTGGAGGATAATTTACTGGGAGTCTCTCATGGGGCATACATAAAACTGCCTTGATAAAATAACTCCCCTTCTTCACTTCACCAGTGATATAAGTGATTTAGGGTGCCTTCTAGTAAACCTGCGAATCTTAGTATTTTACTTTTTTTTTAGATCACTATACATCTAACAAAGGTTAAGTTTTATTTTAATTGAGCATAGGATTGTCTTTCTTTGATGAAATTAAATCTGCCTTTGATTAACCCCATATCCCGTGCTAGCAGATACAGCTAATCTTTGTGACTTTTTTGAGTTTTCCTTTAGTTCCACATGTAAGAGAATTTTTACAGAGGTCTCTAAGGCATGCAGAGATAAGCAGCAGGAAGTTTTAGAAGCTAATGTTCTCTATTCAATGATGCCAATAAAGTGAAAAAAATTAGAACGTTTTTATATCAAGTGCAATTCAACTCAAACACAGTGCTTTTAATTAACTTGTAAATAAACACAATTATGGTGCTAAAGCAATAATTGAGATTTTAAAAAAATGTTATCGCCCTCACCAATTAAAATAACACAAACAACCCTTATCCCTAGCCCTCTTTAGCCCACAAAAAGTTATGGTTGAAGGATGCCTTAATGCCCCTGGCACTCCCAATTAAATTATATAGCCTCCTACAAACCTTATAATCCTTGTGATAATATAGGATCAGAGTCTGGGAAAAGGGGCCCCCTGCCTACTAAATATGATTGTAAGTTGGCCAATGGCTATATCACCAGCCATGGCCTTGCAATTTTAATGGGGAAGAGGAGGTGTGGGGAAGCAAGCGGTGGCTGCATAGTTTAATCCTCTTTATTTTACTTGTTATGGTAAGAGACAATAAATGTCAGTCTCTGGAGCACATAGTAGCAGCTATTGGAAACAAATTCCCTGTTATCTAACAGGGAAAAAGTAGAAAATAAAATCCGAGCAGCAAAAATAACAAGAAAACAGTAGCAATTAAGGAAGAGTGATTGAGAGGGATGACTACTTAACATAAAGTAATAAAAGAAAAGAAAAAAATAGTATTGCTTGCAGTTAACTTTTAAGCCAACATTAGTTAAACTTTGTCACTCCTTTTGCCATGATTCTCAGCCAGAGATGTGCTTAAAACTGGTTATCATTGGAAATGTAGTGATAAATCTTAGCTGGCCCCAGGGAGGGGAATTTACTTTTTATTTAATTCTTTATTAAAATTTTTAATTTTTTTTTTCAAATTTCAATTCTCGTGGTCAGATCTGGAGAATTTAAATTTCCAAAATGTGGTTATTTTAGCTTAATTTGGAGCATGTTCGGGGCATGAAAGACTGGTTTTAATGACGAAAATGTCCCATATCTGAACACCTTTGTAATTGAGGCATACTGAGTAGCTACATTTCTTGAATTTGTGCAATTAGGCTTTTATGCCCAATCCAAATTCAATTTGGGAGAAATCAGTGCATATTGAGTAGATCATTTTGTCCTCTTGTTGTGGTAGCTTTTATTCTTTTAAATATACTCTCCTCCTTTACTGTGTTTATTTCTGTATGTATTTACATGTTTCTATCATATTTGCTGTCCAACAGAATATTGCTATCAGAAAGTTTTTGTTTAGTGTTTTTCCCAAGACTAAGGCCAAAGTAGCTGAGTTGGAATAATTATTCCATTCAGCTGCATTTCCAACTGGCCTAAAGTTTGAAATTCCCATCTCCATTCTCTGCAATCCTCACTTTATTGAGTAGACCCTATAGTATACATTTCAAAGAAACAACATTCCAGTTTCTGACATCCATCTAATAATGAAGTAGAGCTTTTATATTTTGCATGGCCAATATGTTTTATATACCAAACTAGCCCTGTTGTTAGTGGCCCCGAAATTAACAAAAGTATATCAGCAAACAGCTGCTAACCAAGCTAAAAGTGGATCAAATATTATTGTTCTAATACAAGTCCACTCCAGTCTAATACAAGTACTTCCATATATAAGAATCACCGTATATTACATTTCTGCACAGTGGACAAGAATGTACTTAACATTAAGCCATTATTTTGTAAGTGAGAAACATCTGCTTCAGTGAACTAGCAGATGAAAATGGAATTGCTAATGCCACTCTGGCAGGAATTTCATCATTGGATAAAAATATCCTAGTCAGGGAAGCTGCCATTTTACCTGCTTACTCCAGTAATTTCTGGTGCTTTATTTGCTTTTTTTGTGTGATAAGATTTTAGTTTTTCCCTTTTCAAAATATTGGACATGTTCTCCCAGTGACGGAACAAGACCGTTAAGGACCCTGGTGCAGAATAATTTCTGAATTGAAGTTTTGAAATACTGCAATAAGAAAAATACTGCAACAGCTGGAGTGAAATGGCTAATGTGGTTGTGATGCTAAATAGAAAACATTTTAAACAAATGTTCCTGGGTGCATTGGACCCCGTTGGACCTAGGATGAACACATTTTATTTATGCCATTGGGCACAGTGTTTAGTGGATGCGCTTGTACAGGTATAAAATCTCTCTCTCTCTCTCATACAGCCACTGTAGTCTCCATGTGCAGACAATTAACCCCTCTAGGAGCAGACCTGAGCAGCTGCAGAGAATTAGCCCATCTATGAGCAGACTTGAGCATTGTAACAAAATAGCAGTTTACTCCACAGTATCTCCGCTGGTAGTCAGGATAGAGCAGGTAAAACACAGGTAGCGTAATAGTAATCCCTCTTTCCCAAGGACTAGACGACACATAGTCTGGGAGTCAACTGTCATTTTATTCTACGATCACAGTATTTATGCAAGACCCCATGCAAGGGGTTTCCTGAATGACATTGCAGGGGTTTTACTACAGAGGACTGTGTGGGGAATTTAGCCTGCAGGTGCTCTCCGTACAGCACTGTATACAGTTTTACATAAAAATACATAACTGATATAATATTCAGACGAATGCTAGACACTGCATATAAAACGAGCATAGCAACAGTTAACAAAATATTCACCCTAAGTGTCGAGAAGTGGCTAGGTTTGCCACAAGCAGGTACAGGGAATTAACCTCTCCATGAGCAGACATGAGTAGTTGCAGACAATTAACCATTCCATGAGCAGACCTGAGCAGTTGCAGAAAAATAAGCCCTCCACCAGCAGAACTGAGAAGTTGCAGAGAATTAACCCATATATGAGCAGACTTGAGCAGGTACAGAGAATTAACCTTTCCATGAGCAGACATGAGTAATGCAGACAATTAACTGAGCAGATCTGACCAGTTGCTAAGAATTAGCCCCTCCATGAGCCGAACTGAGCATTTGCAGAGAATTAACCACTCCATGAGCAGACCTGAGCAGTTGCAGATAATTAAATGCTCTATTACCATCAAACAAACTCTGTGAAGGAGGGACTCAGGTGAGGTTTCTGAACTTTCAGCCAATCAGAAGAGTTGAGAGGTCTATTCTGAAACCTCCTTCACTTTGCATTGTACCGGATTGAGGCTGCTCCAAACCCGGGACATAATGTCCCATTGTGGGACTGTTCCAGACATGTGGTCACCCTAATTAGTCCGCCCCTGTGTTCTCCAGTCTTTGCTTGTGTCCATTTTTACTAATGAAGTATTTTGTGCCAAACAAGACTATTGTTTCATCAACACAGTTATTAAGGCTTTCATGTTTATGGTGAGATTTGAAATCCTTCTGTGGGATATTTTCCAGTTGGATACAAGCAAAATGCTCCTCTATCATTTGTCATCATTTAACTGTCGCAGCTACATAAAAACATATTTCAACATTGTACAAGGGAAAGTGTAAAAAAGGGCATGTTTTGATCAGTCATAGTGTAGCTTAACAGTGTGTGTTCTCACATTAAACAGATGCAACTTGCTGATATATGGAATACATAATTAATGTTCACAGCAAATGTTTTATTCAGTGTGCAGTCACACATATATGTATGTTATCTCTTGCGTGTATTTCCATTCACCAAAAATCACTAAATAGCAGTTTCTTTTTCAAGTCCTTAGTAATTTATGAATTGGGTTGAATATCCAATAAATTTATTGGCATTCATGTTGCCTAATTTAAGAAGATATGGTATTTCATAGCTGTTTTTGTGCATTTTCACATTAAGGATGTTGTAGATATGTCTTTTTAAACTCCTTCATAATGAATGGGTTTTCATCTCCACATAATATCAATCAATTGTGCATCAAAGAGCATAGCCACATTTACATTTGTGCTGCTATACATGTTTCATTTGCTTATTTTGTGGAATTTTAATTATTAAGGAAAATTTCACAGATACATAGCTTGTGTGCGCTTGACTTTTGTCCTGAATTATTATTATACACAGACTAAGATTGCATTATGAGGGGAAAATTCTGGGTGCCTAATCATAAACTGTTCTTTATTGCAGTCTATGGAATGTTAAACAAAACAAGCACAAACAGAACAAGAAACATTGGCAGTAGTAGTGAACATAATAGATTTTGTAGGCAAAAAATATTATTAATACATATTATATAACACAGTCTGCGCCAAATACGTAGCATTACCTCCTGATCTTATATTTATGAATCAGTAGTACCAATGATTTTTCTGCTTTTCAGTATTTTTTTTTTTACAAAGAAACTAAGAGAAATGTGATACTCATGGTGTGTCGGTGTAGTTAATATGATGCCAAAGACGAGGTAGTGAAATAAATATTCATGCAACTCACTAGCTCCATGTCTTTATGTCCTTGCCTCCAAAATGTTTCCCACATTCCCTTCAAAAATATAGAAACCATGCCATTACTTTCATAGGCTTAACATGGGTGGAAACAAATGGGTGGCAACCCTAGAATCAGAGGTTAGTATGTGTCATAGCCAGTTGGATTTGCCACATGCTGATATTTATATATATATATATATATATATATATATACAATACCTATGTAATTTACACAAATACAATCATTAAAAAAGACCCTGTCTAAATAGTTTCTACATTTTGTCAGGAGTTAAAAAATGCTTGTTTCCATGTTTTTCTGCAGTTTTTTGCAAGTTAAAAAAACAAACAAACCAAAAACTGTGTTTTTTTTTACCCACAGTAACCTTTGGACCCCAACCAGAACCCTAAATTTAACCCGAAACCTGAATTTAACCCTAACACTAACCCTTTTGCTAACCCTTAATTTATTCTAATTTAAATTCAATCGTATCCCTATCCCTTATGCTAACCCTAATTTAATTGTAACCCTAACCATTATTCTAACCCTTTATTTTAGTTGTCTTTTTCAGAGCGAGGGGCAGTAGCCATGGAGCTGACTAATGCCTCGACATCAAGGCGATGGAGTAGCACCATCAGAGCGGCTTTCACGATTGCTGACCACAAAAACGTTCATTCCACCACAGGATGTCCCAGGCACATCCATTGTCGGCAATGGAGGGTTTAAATAAATGTTAATGAAAACATGTGGAGGGCTTATCAATAAATGTAAACAACTAAACAGATTCACTAAACTGAAATCATCTCCTAAACAACACAGGGATCTGTCTAATAAAGAAATCTGCAGTCAACTGGTTAACCGGGTTGACCTCCATAACACATAATAATACATGTGAGTATTAATGAGCACACCTATTCCCCGAACCCATTCTCAGATTTTTTGGGATCTTATTTTTTTAAAAGGATATTTAATGGTTGCTAGGTCTCCATGAGATCTAGTGTGAAAGCCCATGGCAGATTTGATAGAAGTGGTGTAAAGACGTTCACATGATTGGAAAGAAATATACAGGAAATATATGATGCTTATGAGCCAATAAATATATGCTATATAAGCAATAAATACACATAAAGGATTTATTTGATGATGCCCTTGAGCAACAGGTACCTCCCTCTATCTCTCAGGGACCTTGCCAGCTGCTGATTAACATGTATCCCACTAACAGGTTTTGTAAATTTCTACCCGGACAATGATAAGACATTACACCACATCCTCTCGTGGGAAAAACATAAGGCAGTAATTAGGGGCCAACTAATTAATATATGTTCCCAGTTCAAAAAACAAAGGTCTGCAGAAGTATTAAAACTCTTGTAACAAACAGCAGAGTTTGAAAATTCTCACAAACAGTCGTAGACTGATCCACAGGATGCAAACGATGTACAACCTGACCTTTGACCACACACTTCGCAAACAAGCCCAGCGGGTCCACATTACAGTTCTGGCCAAAGAAAATAAAGACTTGAAACTGTGCCAACACTATAGACCTATGCTCCTACTCAATATAGACATTAAATATTTGCAAAAATATTGAGCACATGGCTAAAAGAGACACTGCAAGATGTCATTCACAGACACCAGAGGGGTTATACCTAGTTGCAGGGCTATAAATATCACAACAAAAGTGTAAACCTTATGCACCATGCACATCCAAGGGCAACCCTGCCAGGATGTTATCAGCTGATGCTGAGAAAGCATTCAATACGATGAACTGGTCCTAATTGTGAGCTGTCTTGGAACACACAGGTCCAGGAAACTCCATGCTTAAATTGATTGCAGCCCTCTACATATTCACTTAGCTGTCAAACGGGAGGAGGCAGGGGTGCTCACTCCTCCCATTTTTGTTTGTGTTGACACTGGAACCCTTGTTTAATGTGATTTGGGAAAATACAGCAATCCATGGTATAACTAAAGGACCACATCACTATAAGGTGGTAGCCAATGCGACAAACTCATATTTGTAAAAACACAACCCCAACTGTCCCTGCGTAACACAATGCAGGAAATTGCCAGTCACGGTGAACTGTCAGACTTTAAAGTCAATATGACTAAATCAGAGGCACTAATATCTCTCTATCCCTCCTCCCATTAGTGGACACCATCCAACAAACCTCCTACCTTTTTTAATGGGCCCCCTACAAAATAAAGAAAAACTAGGCCTCAAACTATCTGCTACACTGTACTCACTGTATGATCTCAACTACCTTGCTATTCTTTGGAAAATTAAAGCGGACACTGATAGCTGGACAACACAACACCTGCTTAGTATGTAAAAATAGCTTTAACACAGCCCAACACCTCCACCCTCATTCCACACCCACCTGACTGACATCACAACAACAGCGCTTTACTCATTAGACTTTACTCATTAGACTACTACACAAGACCCTCTCAGGATGGACAAAGCACAGGTAGAGATTGCCAGGTCAGTTGTAAATTAAATGTTATGTTATTATGTTTTTATACATCTGTATCTCCCTCCGAGGTTTACAAGATTTTTTTTTAAAAACTAATATTAAAAGATAGACATAAGGAGGGAAAATTAGGAAATGGAAAGATGAATACCCTTGCACTTTTTTATAACATCATTTGTTACAATACATTGGTTGTTTCTGATATTTTTGGACTTTCAACAATAAAAAGATTAAAACAAACAAGAAAATTGCTTTAACAAAAATGAACATGCTTTCGAGAGTTTTATATATTATACAAACTCTTCAAATCCACACACCTACCACATTCTAGAGATTTAAAAAGAATAATAACTAAGTTCATATGGAACTCTAGATCTCCACACATAGAATATCAATATTTGATAAGACGAGGGACAAGGGGGTCTAAGTTTACCGAATATAGAAATATATTGTAAAGCCATAGTTCTTGTTAGAATCGTGGAGCAGACTATCCCCACAAGTAAAGCATTGATTTCAAATGAACAGAGGGCACTCACAGCTCCCATCCCAACTAATGTATGGTGAGACTTCCAACAAAACCTTATTAAAAACTCCAAACAGCCGACTATGAACTCCACAGGAAAAATATGGAAACAGATATGCTCTCATAAATAGCTAAATAGACTTCCCACCGGGACTATCATATAAAACCTTACAACAATTATTTAGGTTGATACCCCAGAATGATAGCAGACATTACAGGCACATCTGCCTACATACAAAGTACCCACTTTTTTATAGATAAAATAGAAACATTTCATCACATCTATCTACATCTATCTATAGACACTCTCACCCTATGAATTTCTATGTGCAACTAAACAACAGCCCCAAAATACTATTTTTGAAATACACAAAATCCAAACATACCACAAACACTCCACAAAAACATATTTTGTGTGGTGCTGGGAAAGGGACTGCAACACCACTCTCACAGATGCCCAATGGCATAAAATTGCAACACTACACATAAAGGACCAATCTCCACAAACATGCAATTTATATACTCACTACATGGTACAAAGTGCCTTCTGTGTTGCATTTCATCTTTCCCAGCACCATAGATCAGTGCTGGAGATGTCAGGAACAGAAAAGTGACTTTATGAACATATGGTGGCTATGCTCTAATACACAAACCTTTTTGGAATCTATTGTGGACAAAATCCGACAAATAGGCAACTGCTCACCATGCTGACTTGCCTATTGCACCACATGCCACAACCTATCTCACCAGACACTCATTCCATAGCACTGGAAGCAATGATTTCCCTCATCATATAGAGAATGGATGTCTTCCGTAGAATAAATTAGGTTGGCTGAAGATATGCTCATGTCATCACAAGAAAGGGGAACCCAACATAACAACCATTGTCTTTACTTGTTTGAATAATTAGCAGGTGATGCTGGCAAAAATCCTCTCCAAAAATATAATCCATATTAATAAAGCTTTTACAATACCTATGTAACTATTTTGATCTATTGGATCTGGCAAAGTACCCACACCCCTCACCACCCATATGTTTGTTCCTTTTTTCCATTTATTACTTATCCTCTTTCCTAGTTAACACCCTAGGATCTCTTCCTTTTCTGATGTTTTGTCCCAAACCTGATTATATCCCCCCCCCCCCCCCCCACCAACCACATACCAACATTAGCTGGCCTGGGAGAACCCCTATCCCTGCTACTGATGCTAGGAGATACAGCCTGGAGCTCAACTATTTCTATCTGCTTGGAAGTTGGATGCTTCATTCCATTCAAACCTGTAAAGGAAATGTGGACTAAGTGTCCTGTTAAGCACAAATATTGATGGCATGACAGCTTCATTACATCATAGCACAATAGTAGGCAACCAGTGCTCAAGGGTACCAGAAAACATTAACCAGGAAGTTACATAACCAGAGCACTCTGAGAGTTGTAGTGCAATAGAACGTTAGTAGAGGAGGTGTCTAAGTACATGCACAGTAGGGTAATCAATAAAGCCAAAAATAATGGTGGTCAGCAGGGACAGTAAACACCATAGAGCAGGGCTTATTAAGGAAACATTCTCACTGTATATTGAATCATCATGATGCCAGACCCATAGGACTGCACCATTAAGATTTTTTAGAAAATAGCAAGATTGCATTTTTAAAAAGCATAGTTTAAAAATATAGAAATCGGTGGCACATCTCACAAAGTATGGACAGTCATAAAATAGTCAACCCTACAGCATTTAACTCACTTGGAAGGAGCATCACCATTTTTTTCTCACTTGCACCATTGCCATATCATAGTGGTCCCACCCGTAAGGGCAGTTCATACCTGAAATCCTGGACAAACCTCCTCTGCATGAGGTATACAACAATTACAGATGTACATTACAGATGTACAACTCATATTTGTAAAAACACAACCCCAACTGTCCCTGCGTAACACAATGCAGGAAATTGCCAGTCATGGTGAACTGTCAGACTTTAAAGTCAATATGACTAAATCAGAGGCACTAATATCTCTCTATCCCTCCTCCCATTAGTGGACACCATCCAACAAACCTCCTACCTTTTTTAATGGGCCCCCTACAAAATAAAGAAAAACTAGGCCTCAAACTATCTGCTACACTGTACTCACTCTATGATCTCAACTACCTTGCTATTCTTTGGAAAATTAAAGCGACACTGATAGGTGGACAACACAACACCTGCTTAGTATGTAAAAATAGCTTTAACACAGCCCAGTTCATACCTGAAATCCTGGACAAACCTCCTCTGCATGAGGTATACAACAATTACAGATGTACATTTTGGCCAACATTGGATTTTCAGTGTAATACAGCTGCTGTCCTTCTAGGTGCCGTGAGCCAGGGACCCACATCTGGGCACACCCTGATAACTTCAATAAATTTTATAATTAGCATGGCATTGTTTAACCATTAAAGGTTATTAATATTTTTTGGAATGTTAATTGAGTTAACATAGGACACCAAACAAATGACAGGGATAAGGAGACATACAAAAATACAAACATAAATATAGGAAACAGTCTAATACTCTGAGATTGCAAATGGTGAGGGTTTAGTTGCACCCGATTGCCATAAGATGATACGCTAGTCAACCAGCATCAAGGTACGTCACATAGGCAAGTCCCTAACACTAAAACTAAGACATATAACATACCTTTATCAGGAGTGCACAGACTAAAAGATTATAACAAGCTGAACAGGTGTGGCAATATTTAAATAGAGGAACAGAGAAACAAGGTAAGAGGATACAAGGATAATGGAACAGAACAGTACAACAAACATCAGGAAACCCAGAAATAGATTAGAAAAAGAGAATAAAGGAACAAAGATGCATGGACAGGGAAACCCTTTAACGGGAATCAGGAGAGGATACTAATATGCTCAAAAACAGGGGAGAACTATAACAAGGTTTAGAAAAGGGCAGATGCCGGACTATAACTTGACTTAGCAGGTGCTGGTCTGTGGCTAGGCTTGGGAAGTGAGTGGCCAATAGATAGACTTGAGCAGGTACCGGTCTATGGTCGAACTAGGGAAAGTGCCACTCTGTAGCCGAACTAAGGAATGTGCCAATGGTGGCCAAACCAGGTAAGGAGAGACAGGATACAAGAATACAAAGAAAAAACAGAAGAGAGCATAAATCATAAACAAGCAAGAAAAGAAAAAAAGGGTCCCGCACATGGGTTGACTTGCATTATTTGGCTGTGGAAAAGGGTTTATCAATGCCCCATGCATTTATTTTTGTAGGGCAGCCAGAGTCACTTGGGCATCCCTTGGTCCCATGGATTTATTTTGTAGAGGTGCCAGAGTTATGTGAGCAGCCCCTGGCACCGTTTATTAATAGAGCTGGAGCATTTGAATAGCCCCTGAGCCCATGTAATGAATGGGGAGGGGCTATGGGCATTTGAGCAGCCCTTGGTCCCATGTAATAAACAGGGGCCAAGGTATTTGCGCAGTCCTTGGCACTGGTATTCTTTTGGTAGGGTCCCATCCTCTGATTTTAGGGGAAAGGGGACTGGGGTAACTATTAAACCCTCTTCTGGCATCTATTTAGGTGTTTTTGGAAACAATTGTGTTTGTTGTTTTTTAATAATGCCATATTTCCTTTTCACCAAACTAGTGTTTTAATCCATGTTAGAATAATGTGTGGTAAAAAAAACACAAACTTAACCTTTAAAATCAAGGAATCAAGATGAAGGAGCCCAATATGAAGGAGAAACCAGGACATGGATCAAATAAAAGAGGGTCAAGAAAAAAAAAAAAAAAAAAAATATATATATATATATATATATATATATATATACATACACAATTGGTAGGAGGTGCTCACCAGTGGTAGTAAAGGAGAGTCTCAATCCGGTGTTGGTACAGGCAGCAGACAAAGACGTAGTATGGGTTACAATCAAGGGTCAAATCCAGGCTCAAATAAGATAGCAAAAAAGGATAGTAGAGAGACTCAGGAAAATAGGCAAGCACTCTGAATATCTGAGCACCGCCATCAGGGAAGCGCCGCCTCCCCCACCATCCTCCATGCCCCTCCATTGCCACCCACTCCAGCTCCCTGCGAGGACACAGGGAGTGAAGAACAGAGGGACGGAGACACGGCGCCATGCCTCCTTCCTCGAGGACACCCCATGGAGACCCTGCGCAGGACAGGCACTCTACACTACCACATACATAAGATGTATATAGATTACCTGTGCATTTAAAACAAACACACATATAAGACATATGCCACTGTTTGTTTTTCTATGTTTGAATTACTTAAAAGTAAATATAAAATTAGTTGTCTATCTCCTGAATACATTTTGGGAATTTTAACCGTGATGCAACATTCTCCAAAATCTTCCAGCAAGTCTTTATAACTGTGGTCAGAGCATGTATAATGATATCATAAGATACACCTCTGCTCTCTTTCTGGCTCCTTCTAACGCAAAAAGTACATATCTCTGAAGATAGAGGTTACATTATCCTCCCATTCAATACAAGTCTATGTCCTAATGCTGACTTATAGATGGCATTCTGTGTCCCCAGCCCTATAGTGAGAGACTAGTACTGTAAAGTCACTGTGGAGTGACACCCAAAAACACTATGAGGGGCATGTACTAAAAAAATGCAAATATATTTTATGTCCAAAACTATTTTTGTGCTTTGCTCCTGTTGCAGTGTTCTAAACATTTAACACTCAAATAGTACATACAAGGAAATTGCAAATAAAACCGGGCATATTTAGAATAAAAACAGGCATTTTTGCGAATATTTTTTCTACCTCTTTTGATGGCACTTGCTAACAGCTGGTGTAATTTGCACACGCATATATGAATTCTTTTTCACAAAATATTTGCAAAGCTCTTTAGCATGTGCAAATATAATCACAATTTATTTGCGCAACCGGAAAAGTGCACGCTAAATAAAAATAAACAGAAGAGGCGCAAATCAGGAAAAAAAAGAGCAGAATGTTACAAATAGTCACAAATTGCTCCTTACTCATGGTTTTCTCACTTTTTTTCCCCACTGTACTTATTTAGCACATGACCCCCTCAAATTCACAATATGAAGACGCCCAGTCTCACTTGTTTAGTAAAATGTTTTATTAAATAAACTCACAAAACAAAAATAAAAGACAAATCTGGAAGCAACAATGGAAAATAAAAATACAAATTGGTTGGAGTGTTTAAGTACTGTCAGATAAACAGGAAGTATACCTGGTTATTAACTGAGCACCAGTATATTTAGGTTTCTTAAAAATAATGTAATGGTCAACTGTAGATTTCTTGCATCAAGTGGTGTCTTTAAACAGGAGCCAGCATATTTTTGCTTCCCTGTTGGAGATTTTTAAATAGTTCTTTTAATTATTGTAGATCCCGGCAGGCTTATATACTGTTTATTCTTTAAGATCTGCAAACACATATTTTTATGAAATGTTTCTCTATTATACTGATGTTATTGCCTTTGTCAGTCAACTTAATTGCTAGTTCTTTGTTATTTTTTTAGTTCTTCTACTGCTTGCAATTTCAATGTTAACAGATTGCTATAATTATCATACTTTACATTATAAACCTCCATGGTCATGGTAACTTATTTTTGCAAAATTCTCTACATTCAAACTTTATAAAAGTAGAGGAGAGACTTAATGGAACCATCTTTTAAGGTATGAATGTGTAATTCCATTATGAAAACTGCTTTTCTTATAATTGGAAATTGTAAAACATTGTTGTATATTGAGCATAAATATTTACAAATAGCCTAACTTAATTTGATTAAGGTTGCTATCAACTTTTAAAATACAGGAATACGTGGAGTATACATGGGAAGTTGCACCTTCCCAATCCAGCTACAGTCTGATCCTACCATGTTCCAGAGTAGCCCCTACCTGTGAGCACTCCGTGATATATGACCAGGGAATCTGTATGTGTGATAACTTCTGTTCCCTTAAAGAAGTTATCGAGCAAAGCAGTAGTGCTTGTCGCCTCCGGAGGTTGCTCATGTAATTGTAGGGTATGCCTGCTATTATGCCCTGTATCCTGATCCCCTGTATTTCTCAGCCCTGTCTCAGTACTCTGTTATACTCTCATGTTCCTGTTACTTTAGTTTATGCTCTGATCCATTTCTGGTTTTCTGGCTCTCTTTTATTCTATTGCTCCTTTCTAGGTTTTCTTTGTTTCTTCTTGCTTAATTCCTCTATAAATGCAACCACACCCATTTACTCTGTTTGCTTTCGTCAGCCCTGCAGGTATTTTCTCTGTTTGTATGTCTGTGTATTGTGTTTAGTTTGCAATTCAATTTTAGCATAGGGACTTGCCTAATTGTCAAGTACCTTCACGTGGTTGGCAAGCTTCATGTTATCACCATAATTAACCAAATCCTCACTTTTTAATCTAAGAGTGTTAGGTCAGTTCCTGCATATTTGTTTGTATGTATATATATATATATATATATATATATATATATATATATATTCCCTTATCCTCTCTCCCTGAAGCACCTGAGGATCTCTGCTCCTCTCGCCTAACCCCATGTCCAGTTTGGTTCCCCTTATGAAGCGTCTCAGGATCTCGGCTCCTCACTCCATCCCTTGTGTTCCTTTAGCCCTTACCCTGTCCTCTGTATGTTGTTCTATGTTATATATGTATCTCTTTGTCACCTTTGTTATGTAATGTCTTATGCTTTGCCCTTCCTTGCATGCTTTAGTTCTCCTTTTGCACCTTGCTCTATCCTGCAGCCCTGCACTCTGTATTTCTTTTCTGCCACAGTCCCTTTGTACTTGTTTTGCTCTGCTTGGCTCATCTCTATGCTTTATCCTGCTACATCCTGCTAACCTGTTCTAGTTATACTCCATACTTGCTGCAGGATGTTTGCTGGATCACTTCAGTTATCCTCTAGGCATCACTGGATTCCACAGCTGCTTCACAGGGCCTGGGAACATGGGTGCATGAACTTGGGGGTTTCAAACCAATGAGGGATTGCAGTTATACAGCACCAGGCCCTGTGTCTCCATTACTCGCACATTGAACTCCTGCATTGGGTGCTCAGGGTGCCATAACATCCTGGACCCATCCCTGACATAAAGCATCTAGTCAGGGGCCTGACAATTAGGCAGGTGGTCATAATGTTATGGCTGATTAGTGTATGTGAGAACAATATACATAACATTAATATAACCATAAAAAAACTAGAAATAAAATAGAGATTTCCTATGTCGTTAAGAAACTGACTTCTGGAGCTCCAATATGGCCCCTGGACTCATAAAATATATGGGAGGGGCCAGAGTAGTGGAATGGTCCAGACCTGCGCCCAAACTATGGGTGTCCCTAGAACAATAGGCCCTCTCTGTACCCATACCTGTAGCGGCATGGACTTCCATGGACCAGATGGTCCCTGACTCGACCTCGCACCCAACCGTGGCTCCGACCCTTCGTATTTGGAAACATTATATTAAATCGACACTCCTAATTAATACCCCCTCACTATTACTGTCACTAATTGGTAACGACCTGTTCTCACACGGTCATGATTTTCGGTATTTCCGAGATATATTTCAGGTCAATGTCAGATATCCGAGATTAGGCCACATTGTGGAGGAAGGTGTGCTTCGCCCCCCCCATGATTTATCATCAATATCCCCACCTACCCCCTGGATACGATATAAACATAACTAACTTGCCCATTTTGTCGGGAAGCTGGGTCGCACACACCCAATAATAAGCGAGCTCTCCTTATTTGAATCATTGATTGCGACTAAAGATCCCCCACATCGAGTAGTCTCTACCATATACCGTATTATTATAGATTTGATAGAGCAACCACGACCTCCCTATATTCTCCAATGGGAACGAGATTGTAATATAGTACTCACTCAAAAACAATGGCGCAAAATGTCTTTGCTGGCACACAAGTGCTCAGCATCTACCCATATCCAAGAGAATGCATTTAAGTTGCTCTCAAGGTGGTACCTGACCCCTCATAAACTACATGCTATTTTCCCGTCTGTCACACATCTCTGCTGGCGCGGTTGCTCACAAGTGGGAGATTATCTGCATACCTGGTGGTCCTGCCCTGTGATAGTCCTTTTCTGGCATCAGGTCTTGATGGTTATCAGACAGGTTGGTGATGAAACCTTACAAGACGATCCGCTGACAGTCCTACTACACAACACCCCACACCCCATAGGGGCGTACAAACGGTCTTTGACAATCCATCTGTTGAACGCAGATAAGCTCTTGATTCCAAGATACTGGAAACAAACACGAGCTCCTTCGTTCCGAGAATGGCTAGATGAAGTGGAGTCTATACGGGTCATGGAGGATGCGATGCAGACCGCCCTGGGCAAGGGAGAGCGGCACTCTAACACTTGGATACAGTGGTCTATGTATGTGGGGAGTGCCGAGTGCCGAGATGATATTGATCTGGCAGAGAACCCAGTTGTTCTGGACGGCGAGTGAGACCTACTTTGGCTCTGTTTTTCTGGAATGATCTCCTCCTGATCTTTCTTTCTCCTCCCCCCTCTCTTCTTATCTCTCTTTTCTCTCTTTCCTCTTATATTTCCTCTTTTCCTTTCTTTCTTACACTTCTATTTTTGTTTGTTTATACATGAAAATTATTTGGGTACACTGCCCGGCTGGGTACAACTACCCGTTATTATTGTACCTGATTAACTGGAATTATAGGGTATTATATGTTTCAAAAAATGAAGCCTGATCCTGTACAACTGTTTGTTTATATGGTCCTTCGCCTTTGGTGGACGAAGGTCTATTTGTCACCATTCCGGGCTTTTGTGTATATTTGTACCTGACCGACCTTTATGACACTGTTTCAGTGTATCTTTTATTCTATTATGTCATATACTATGTTCATCGCCAATAAAAATATTTTAAACAAAAAAATATATATGGGAGGCCAGGGCAAATGGCCCTTATCAATAATATGTCCAGAAGCTCCCCATTGATTCCTAGATCCCTAAATTACATATGGGGAGGCAGGACACATGGCCCAGACCCCCCTGTAATAATCGACTCCCGGGCATCCTAAATACATAAGGGGGGGGGCCCTCAGTCATAATCAGAGATGGGACTCAAACCCTCCATAGAGGTTTCAAAACCATCCAATGGCTGGCCTTAAAGGGGATGGGACACTTCATCGCGGCTGCTTCCGCGCAGCCTCTTCACCGCTGACTCTACAGCACAAGACAGATCGTCGCTGGAGATTTCATCGCGGGACATTTCATCGTTAAAGGTAAGTATTTTACCGATTTTAGTTGGTTTAGAATTAGGGTTTAGGGGGTTAGAATTAGGTTTAGTGTTTAGTGTTAGGGGTTAATTTTACTATTAGGGGTCGGGGTTAGTATTAGGGTTTAGGGGGTTAACTTTAGTATTAGGGGTCGGGGGTTAGTATTAGGGTTAGTATTGGGGTTTATGGGGTTAACTTTAGTATTAGGGGTCGGGGGTTAGTATTAGGGTTAGTATTAGTGGTCGGGGGTTAGTATTCGGGTTAGTATTGGGGTTTAGGGGGTTAACTTTAGTATTAGGGGTCGGGGGTTAGTATTAGGGTTAGTATTGGGGTTTAGGGGGTTAACTTTAGTATTAGGGGTCGGGGGTTAGTATTAGGGTTCGGGGGTTAGTATTAGGGGTTGGGGGTTAGTATTTGGGTTAGTATTAAGGTTAGTATTAGGGTTTAGGGGGTTAATTTTAGTATTGGGGTTTAATTTTGTTACTATTGGGGGGGGGAATCATTTATTAGGGGGGTTATTTTAGTTTTACTTTTAGATTTGTAAGAGCTGACAGTTCAGCGCTGAACTGTCAGCTCTTACATAGCTGCAGCCGCGGTGAAACGGCCGCGTTATACTTCATTGCTGACAGTTCAGCGTTCTAACTGCCGCGCTGAACTGTCAGCGATGAAAATGCGGCGAAGAAGTGTCCTAGACCCGGCCTTAAAGGCAACAAAAGCATACTTTGCTATTTGAAATCTCAGCCCTCTTGTGCGAAGATTTCCTTATGCTTCTATTCTCTGAAGTGGATGGATGCTAAAGAGGTTGGTATTTTTTTTATATTTTGACAGCATGATTTTTTATGGATAGGAGGGTACAATTTTAATTTTTTTGTATGGTCCCTTTCCCTGGGCTGTAGCTTATGATCCAGGGTGTCGACATTATTTAAGGTATATTTTTCTTCCACAGGTGCACCCTTTGTGTGCCCGTAAGGTGGGCAGTGATTTTCATGGCACTAAAAGGATGTGTTTTTACAGGTTAATATTACAAATTCAATCCCCCCTCCATGGGCATAGTAAAAGTAGGGCAGTAGGTAGAGTTATTTTTATATTTTTTAATTGATTAGTTATATTTGCTAAAATTTGTTCAAGCTTAGATTAGTCTCCTTGAAAACGTATTAAACCTAGATTGTCACTGTGGCTATATCTGCCAAGGCCTATTTGTTTACTACATTACAAAAAATGTCCTAATATGTTGGTTGTTGATGTATATGTAAAATGTTCAGCACATCTGTTGAATGTCCTTGGGAGTTTATTTTATAGGTCAATCTAGAGAAGTAAAACACAGGTTAAATGGACACAGAAATTCTTTTAAAAGCAAACAAGCAGTAAACAAAGACATCATAGTCAGCAAACATGTGAAAGAGGTTAGTGTTGTTTCTACTAGGCGGCAAGTAATTGATTGTGCACCTGTAGGTTATAGCTCTGACAAATAAACTACTATAGAAACATATGTTTTAGATTTAAGATCTAATGTGGGGTTATGTGGAAGAAGCAATTCTACAATAACGATTAACATGGAGCAATCACCATGGGAACCAAAGGAATGTTCCTGTCCATTGCTCCATTTCATGTGTTCCCAGGAATATAGTAAGACCTGAGCATATCTTTTAATCACTGCTACTTCCATTAATGGAATAAAAATTCTTAGCTGTGTAAATGTATTTTCTTTGATTGCCACCCTGAACAGTTGATCTGAGCAACCTACTTAGTAATAGAGAAAACTCACCAGTAACATCTTTAACTACTTTGACATTTTCTATAACATATCCAAGCCATTATTTTCTCTCTGTTTCCACAGTCTTTTTCTCACTTTTACACATTAGACTTGTTAATCTCTCATTTAACCTACGACATGCTTGTATAGATTTGTTTATTGCTCTTTTTTTATATTTTAAAATATGTGTAACATGGTACGGGACTTGATCCCCAGAACATCCTTGAAAACAAAAGAAAGTTCAATGTATTCTTCCTTATAAAACACTTTATAAATAAATAAAATTCCCCTGCCTTTTTCTATCTGCCTTCAACCTTTTCCCCCATTGAATTTGCCACCTTTTCTAACCTTTTTCACCACCAGATGTTTACTTACAATGGCTAAGACCCCTGAGGAAAGATGGAAACTAACCCTGAGGTTTTACATTTAATGATTGTACTAGAGTCTAATATAATCTTCTCTTAAATAATATATATAAAACTTGCAAAATGCAGCATCTATGCTATTCATCGCACTTCAAGGCTGACCTTCTTACGTGTACCATCAGTGGCAGCATATCAATATATGATGTCAGTTTTTGTCTAAGTTTGGAATTTTACGTTTTCTAACTTATGTAAAAGTTGTCATGGGAGCTATTGTTTGAGTGTCATTTTGTATAATTTGTTGTATTTCAGTTAGTATCTGTCTAACAATAACAGAAGAAAGGAAGCACTCTGGAACAATTTTTAAAAAGATGCCTATTACTATTCTCAGAAATACTCAGGCAATGTTTGCCATTTATAAGAAAAAAATATGGTTTACAGTGAGAACGATATAGACAAATCGATATCCAAAGAATGATTCTTTACATAGATTCAAAATATAACAGAATACTCTTTTTTCTCTTTCTTTCGTTCTTTTAGGCTGTAGGGATTAGACATTATACATAATATTATAACAGTACATGGACCGTGGACCGTATTGGAAATGTAACATAAAGTATAGGTTTTCAGTGTGGTTTTGACTGACCCTGTTCTCCTCCCAGGGAGGGTGTGTTGTACAACAAGGTTTTAGTATCTCCAAGATATCTTCTGGTTTAGCTCATTAAATTATGGTGCCATATATGATTCTCTAAATGAAGTGTTCTCATATAGGTTTTGTAGGTAATTAGCAACTGGCATACAGTCTACCATTACTGAAGTAGTGGGTCCTACTGTACCAGATATTGTGTGTTTAGGTTCAGCTTCTCGTTAGTTGGTATGGAGGGAGAGGTAGATATCAGCCAACAGCAGGAGAGGCACACCCATAATAAACTACAATACATACAGTATCCCT
Source organism: Pelodytes ibericus (assembly GCA_036172795.1). Taxonomy (NCBI): domain Eukaryota; kingdom Metazoa; phylum Chordata; class Amphibia; order Anura; family Pelodytidae; genus Pelodytes; species Pelodytes ibericus. The sequence continues at coordinate 212,950,916 of CM069857.1, read as the reverse complement.
AAGAACAGCATAAGACTTGTTGAAGGGAAGTCTGGTGGAGAAGGCAATATAAGTGTATTATCTGTAGCCACTACTTCCTTTAAAGTTATAATAGCATATATTTACTAGTACCCTTCTTTTTTTTTTTTAGTTCTGAGAATTACTCATATTGGTATTCCTCAAAGCTGCAACAACCTCCTTTTTTTCCCTCTTCCATCCTTTCTTTTTATCCCTCCCATCTTCCCATTCTCCTTCTGACGAACATCCCAATTATCTTTCCTATTCTAGATATAAGATAAGGCCAGGGACTCATAAACTGAGCGAAACCAAAAAAGGGGGCAGAATAGACAGGCCAAATTGCTCTTATCTGCTGACATATTCTATGTTTCTATAAAAATCACCGTTGATTTCAGTATAAAAGAGAAGAAGAATGAATAGAAACCGTCTATTCATGTTAATATCAGCAGGTGAGTTACATATCTCCATTGCTGCCATGGAAAGAAGAAAAATATTGTTTGTCCATTAACACCTGAGATTTACTGCAGAAAGTATTGTGTTTCCATATTTGAATATTTAAGGTATTTTACTCCAGATGAAAAGATTACATTAATGTATTATTTTATTTTTGCTTGAATTTGTCAGCATGTACGTTTGTGGCTTCAGGAAAACAGCATCTCTATTGTAATCTGCATGAGTTTTTAATACAGTGGATTAAACATCTAATTACATGTAGGCATAGAAACTGGTATTGCTATGCAATGAATTCAATATTTTTGAACAATATTATTATTAACAGAGCTGTATGGAAAAATTAGCAACCTAAATAACCTTTTGACTTATTAAATTAGACCATGAAATTAATAATTATACTTCCTTTATAACCAAATTCTGACTGAATAATTGTACTTCCTTTCTAACCGTTTATGGACCACAAATGTCAGGGAGGGATGATAAACCCAGAAGCTTGGTCACAGAATTAAAACTAACAAAATACAGACAGTTATGGAGTTTTATGTAATTGATTTATTTGAAATATTGGATACATTGGAGAAACATAAGTATGTTTCTTTTGGATTTTGAGAAATACAATTAAAAGTTCACAAGGTTATTAGGAAAATAAAGATTAGAGCAAACACATATTCTGTGTAAATGTTACAGATATTGTATTTTTTATTATCAGACATAAGGCCACTTTAGACTGATAAAAATTTCTTCTGAATGATGCTCATAATGTTCACAGCCACATGATATTGTTCTTTTGGACACAAATCCAAGCTCCCATTTCACATTGTTGTGTTCCATGAGCAGCTCTGAAAGTTGATCAAGCGACAGGTCATCTCTGTCATTGGCATGCTGTTGTATCAATCACAAATTGACATGCCTCGCTCAACCCATAGCTGCAGGGAGATAAGTATCACCTCCCAGCTAGAAGATTTGATGACACCAATAGCTATGATCATGTCACATAGCTGTAGTTTCTTCTCATAGCAAATTTGAAGTGTTAGGTATGACTACTGTATAAAGAATGAGGCACAGGGGAAAAAAATAGAAACCAGGCATTGGGGGGGCGGAACGTCATGACGTAGGACGCACGCTACGTTTGGCGCGGTGGATGCTGCGAGGCAACAAGCTTTGATATGATGTGGTCCAGCCGAGAGTTCTACAACCGCCGACAGACGACTGGTCTGTGACACTGCCGGATAGAAGTTCTTCGATCTTCGATCAAAGGAGAGGAAACCTGACTAACATTAGCATAAAACTGCAACATAACTCTAGTAATAAAACCTCCGAGGAATAATTTTGATAAAAGTCAGAGTGGTCTTAGTACTGATTGGTATATCTATAACATAAATCTCAGACAATAGGCTATATAGGATTGAGTACTAACTCTAAATCTGGTGTATCTGGCGTATAAACTTGTACTATAGATCTCTGACAAGGGATCTCTGGTAAGGGGATACACCGGGCTGAGCTACTTTAATCTTGTAAAAACAACTTGAACCTGTATTATAAATCTCTGACAAAAGGATACACCTGACTTATGCACTGACTTTAATTCACATTATATGTGGGTGATTTAAGTCAGCTAGAACAAATTTTTAACAAAGTTTACATACTTAAGGCTGGTCCCAAAACTATAAATGGCTTCTAAAAAAACTGCAGAGCTAAAAGGCACAAAAAAAAAGCCGGAAAAAAGGTTATCAAATTATTTTTCACCTCAAGCAGAGAAACAGCCTAAAGCTAAATCCTTGCAAGATTCAAGCAACGTCCCGATGGGTGACTATGAAGCTGAGCCCCTAAGTGAAGTACAGGGGGCTCAGGTTTATGATCAAGACCAACCTATACTTACACAAGATATGCTAATTCAAGCATTGGAAGTCCAGTTTGTCAGAATCAGGGAAGTGATCGATAATAGTTCGGAAGAGTTAAAAAAAGATATAACCCTAGAGTTAAACAGACTGGGAGAGCGCATTCAAAAAGTAGAGGACCAGTTTATACATATAGATTTTCAGTTGCAAGAACAAAAAGAACAGAATAAACACCTAGAATCAAAAGTTATAAAACTGGAAGAAAAACTGGCCGATATTGAAGATCGGGCAAGGAGATGCAACTTAAGAATAAAAGGTGTACCAGAAAAGATAACCCAATAGATCTGTTTGTATATCTGGGGTTGGAAAAAAGGGTAGGTGTCCAAACACTAGAAAGATTTCATCGTACGTTCAAATCAAAAAATCTCTCAGATAATACTCCCAGAGATGTAATAGTCTGTTTTCACAGTTATAGAGACAAGACTAAGATTCAAAAAGGATTCACACAAAAAGATCATACAGGAACAGATTATGCAATCCTGAAAATTTTCCCAGATATCTCATTTTATACTAGAAATCTGAGGAAACCCTTTAGATCTCAAACAGAAATACTACGCAAGCAAGAGATCAGATATACATGGAAGTTTCCATCAGGGATCTACTTATTACACGAGGGCAATCGACTAAATTTTGGTAACCCACAAATGCTTCAGGAGTGGATAAATCAAAGATACCCCCACGAGCAAGCTTCAAAATAAAGATAATGAAATAAATGAGAGGATCAAAGAAATCCCCCATAAGATACAGGCAGGGAAGATCACAACTAAGCAGAATATATAGAGGAAAGACAGTTGCGGACTAAGCAGGGCCAAGGACAAGTAATCACTTTATAAATAAAACAAACAGAAGGGGGTATAGAGGGTAATTTTTTTTTTCTTTTTCTCCTCTTTTCTCTCCTTCTCTTCGCCTCCTCAGAGTGCTACAAGAGTTGTTAAAGAAAGTAATAACTATATACAAAATAAGGGATAAGAAGGATAATACCCAGTATAGATCATCTAAGAAATACAGATCGTTAAAATAATATTTAAGACGTATATCTCACAAATAATCCACGAAATTGTAGATTAAAATAAAATAATTAAGATATTGACGCAATATGAAGCGACAGACACACAAGCTGACACACAAAGCAAGGATAGGGTAATAAGGTTGAGATTAAACATAATATAATTCTTCGGGGACTATGGGTAGGTTAAATAATTATAGCTATCATTGACATACATTTTAGAAAGGGGAGATACTCACTTTAGAATATATAGTTTGTTAATTGAATATATAAAGAGTACATCCAATATAAAAGGGGGGGAGGGGGGGGAGGGGCGGGAAGAGGGGGAAAAGAAGGGGAAAAAATTATCACGAGTTTATAGTACAACACAAAAGGGTAATGCTACTAAAATTTAATAATGAGAGATAGATACACTACTTTTAGGAGATAACACTTAGGGGAATTAAATTTAAATTAGTACATAGCAGAATATTAAAAAATAAAATTTTACAACTAATTCACTAAATATAAATAAAGAATAAATATATTAGAGTTCACTTGAAAGGATGGATAATACGATAAAATAAGTAATTAATATAACGGTACACAATAATAATATAATAATTAAATTATAAATTACAAGTATTACAATACAAACAGTCTACCTCATAAGAGAAGAGGCTTTAAGGTGGACAGACACTGGGTACGGTAAAGGGTGGTAAAGACTAAAATCAATAGCATAATCACTCGGGTAATAGGGGCAAAATAAACAGTATAGGTTACGATTTGAGACTTGCTATTTGCCCCTTCCCGGTCCGATCGCATCCGGTGCTATGGGGTTTTTTTTTTTTTTTTCTCACTTCCCTATACCCAATTCGAAATTCTATATTAAAGATATGATGAAAAATCACAAACTGATAGCTTGTTGCCAAACAGCGGGAACCTTTTGTGGACAAGTTTTACCCACAATATGGTACCAAATTTTTTATTTACGATGGGAGCCTTCCGGTATAGGAAAGGAATACTCGTCTTCTGGTGGGAGCCAGTCACTTCCCAAAATAAAAGAGGGGGAGGTGCGAATTTTTGTAATATATGTTTGTCATGTTATATATGTGTGTGCCAGGGTCGCTGGGGACGGGGGGTCGTAGGGAGAAGAATTAGTCCAAACGTTCTAGATGACGATTAGGTTTGCATCTTTAAATGCACAAGGGATCAATTCCCCGCAGAAAAGGAAGATAATATTCCAATTCCTGAAAGAACAAGATATCTCAGTTTGTGCCCTTCAGGAAACACACTGGAGAGATAATGATTATCTAAGAGCAAAGAATAAAATGTATCCTATAATGATTCAAGCATCAATGCCATTTAAAAGGAAAAGAGGAGTTGCCATTCTTTTCTCCAATAATCTTAATATTAAAGTAAAACATGAGATATGCAATAAGGAGGGAAGATATATAATCATAATTGTGGAAATCAATAATTCCCTATATACACTAGCTAATATCTATGCACCGAATCAAGCCCCTACGAAATTCATTTGCTCCATCTGCAAAAGACTCAGTAAAGTTGCTTAAGGTCATTTGATAATGCTAGGAGACTTCAACTGCGTGATGGATTCCCATGAAGACATCAGCAGACAAAAACACAAGAATGTAAATAAGAATAATCTGAATAATTCTAGAAGATTAAGAGAATTTATGACATATTATGAACTTGTCGATTCATGGAGAATTCTCCATCCTGCAGAAAAAGACTTCACATGCTTTTCCAAATCCCACATTGTATATTCGCGAATAGATCATATTATGGTAGACAGAAGGAATGTAAATAAGATCTTAAAAATTAATATCAAAGAATTTACATGCTCTGACCATAATGCATTGATCTTGGATTGGAAGGATTCCTACAGTGTTCCTAGGAGTGACTGGAAATTTCAGCAATACCTTCTGAAAAAAACGGAAAATAGAGATCTGATTAGAAAGATGACTGAAAATTACTTTATAGAAAACGCTGGTACTGAAGTAAACCCAGCAATGGTTTGGAGCGCCTATAAAAGTGTCATAAGGGGCCACTTAATCAGCTTAGAAATAAAAGAAAAAAGAGCAAGGGGGTTGCCCCTAAATCAATTGTACCTAGATCTTGACATATTGGCCTCTCAAAACAAAATAAACCCGAATTTACAAACATCTGAGTCAATAGCAAAAATTGAAAGAGATATTAACGAAAGGTTGATGGAAGATGCGAGAAGAGGAATTGAACGACTGCAAAGGTCTTGGTATTATTATGGAAATAAAGCACAAAAGATGATGTCCAACAGACTAAAGAAAGACAGACTAAAAAAAGTAATAACAAAAATCAAACAAGCGGACAACCTTGTCTTATGCCCTGATAAAATCGCTGAAGCCTTTAAGGATTTTTACAAAGATCTATATAATCTGCCGAAACTTGAACAAGTAGATAGCATCAAGGAATATTTACATAAATTACGTCTCCCTAAAATTAATAAAGATCAATTAAGTTTATTGAACGGGCCCATTCGTACAGAAGAGGTTGAGAGGTCCTTAAATAAATTAAAAAGAGCAAAAGCCCCAGGCCCGGATGGGTTTGATAACGGATTCTATAGTACAGTAAAAGATCTGATATTAACGGACCTAACAAAGGCCTTTAATGAATTTAAAAAAGGTATACCCCAGGAGCTACTTAGGGCTTTTATAATTCCGATCCCCAAGCCCGATAAAGATATAGAACTTATAAAGAACTATAGACCAATAGCCCTAATGAATACCGACTTGAAGGTATACTCAACGGTCCTGTCGGACAGACTGAAAAATATTCTTCCTCAGATTGTACATAGAGATCAAACGGGCTTCTTACCTGGGCGCTCCTCTATAAATAATATCAGGAGACTGGTGGGCATCGCTCAGATGTCTAAGATGGAGCGAATCCCCATGCTGACCCTGTCATTGGATGCAGAGAAGGCCTTTGACAGGGTCAGCTGGGTGTTCATGAGGCTGGTGCTTCGGTCGTTCGGGTTTGGGGGTGAGTTCCTCTCAAGTGTAATGGCTCTGTATGAGGGTCCATCTGCACAGATCAAGGGTGTTGGCTTTAAATCGGGCTGGTTCAGCATACAAAACGGTGTAAGACAGGGCTGCCCACTTTCCCCCCTGTTATATCTATTAACCATGGAACCTCTGGCCATGGCAATACGGGCCAATACAGGGATCGGAGGAATGAATACAGGGGGAGAAGAGTTTAAGATAAGTCTTTATGCAGATGACGTCATACTGACGTTAACTGATCCATCCAACACAATGAAAGAAGTGATGAAGGAGATTCAAACGTACTCCGCCCACTCAGGATATAAATTAAACTGGGATAAATCCACGGCTATAGCCATTAATATCCCGTTAAACAGGAAAGCGGATTTAATACAGAAATATGGATTTCTATGGGCTAAACAACACTTAAACTACCTGGTTAAAATCTGTCCCGATCCAGACCAACTGGTTCAGATAAATTTTCTTCCCCTCCTAAAGGAGACAACCAAAAAACTCAAATCATGGAAAACAATGGGTTTTTCATGGTGGGGTCATATAAATATAATAAAGTCTTACATTTTACCTAAATGGACTTATTTATTTAAAATGCTAAATTTGGAGATCCCAAAACATTGGATACAGATGGCACAGTCGGCTCTAAATAAATTTATCTGGCAGAACTCCCGCCCAAGGATAAGATTAACTACTATGGCAATGACAGTAAAGGAAGGGGGTTTGGGAGTCCCAATCCTGGAGGACTACTCAAATGCATGCCGAATTGCTCAAGCAATATATACTCAACAAGACAAATCCAAACAGGAAAGCTGGTATAAAATTGAGCAACATTTATCAAACACCATAGACCTGGGGGGATTGTTTTGGAAGATGAAGAAATCAGCAGGATCTGAACCTAAAAAAGAAGAAAAACCTAGAGTCTTAATACTTCAAGATCTAATAAAAAGCTGGCAAATGTTAAAGAACTCCTTGGACATTAAAAACCTTATACTATCTGAACTTCCCTTAAAATTAATAGCCGCAAACATACAAGACCTAAACATAAAAAATTGGACGAACCATGGCTTCCATAACATAGAAGATCTATTTACCCTATTGGGCCCTAAAACATTCACACAGATTATCGAAGAGACAGGAATCCCAAATAAGGAGTTATATTCATACGTCAGAATAAAGCATTTAATGAATAAATATGTCAGGAAATCGGAAAATAATTTGGAAAAAGAGCTGGTCCGAGCCATGAATCAATACAATATGAAAAATATGATCTCCAAATGCATGTCATTAATTAGACAATCTAAAATCAAGACTGAAAATAGCAATAAAGACAAATGGAGTAAAGATACCAATAAACATATAACACAAGATGAATGGCTATCCGCCATGAAAACAACATACAAAGTGGTACACTGCTTGAATCTAAAAGAAACATATTTTAAACTTTTAAATCGGTGGTATATGGTTCCTTCCCGATTAGCTAAAATATCAAGAAACAAACCAGATAATTGCTGGCGCTGTCAAAAGCAGAGAGCAGATATCAATCATATATTCTGGAGCTGTGAGGAAATTAATAAAATTTGGAAAATGCTGAGGTCAAAAATAAAAAAACTAACTGGTAAAGAGTTACAGTTGGACCCAACAATATATCTACTACACATAAACATCCAACAAATAACTAATCCGCAGAGAGGAATCATAATCCATTTGTTATTGGCAGCTAAACTGCTGATAGCAAGAAAATGGAATACCCTAGAAACACCTAAATGGTTGGAAATAAAAAATCAAGTCTTATTTCAACTAAATATGGAACAGTGTATTGGATATCAATTCAACACATCTGATAATCGTAACATAAAACTGGACGAATGGATAAGTAAATTAAAAACATTGGATTGAAGGAATGCATAGATATTGAGAAATCTAGAAAGGAAGAATAAAGAAATTGAAACCGGTGCAGTCCCCCCCCCCCCCCTCCCCAGCGACTTAAAATACAAATGTCTATGTGTAAGTCTGTCTTGTCGGTTACATATTCCGCACAGGGTTTAAATGTAGATGACTTGGATGGTCCAATACAAGAGACCATCTAGCCACTTGCAATTTGAGAATTTAATGTAACTAAATATAAGGCGGAATTTTATATTGTTAATGTAATTTATAAATAATAAAATATTAAATTTATAAAAGGAAAATCAGAGGACTGATTAATGTAACTATACTAAAAACAAAGGAAAACATGACACAGGGATGAACTGAGATATCACAAGGAATTTTCTAGGTTAACTCCTGTGAATTACAGTCTGAGTGTTAACAGGAGAAAAAAACAAAAACAAAAAATTAAGAATGAGGCACACCAGGAGCACTCTTCAAAAGGCTTTTTGATCAGTCAGAAATTGCTTTGTGCCTTACTACAACTATATATTGGGTATCATTTATCTTTAAGCTTTTAACTTGAGCCCTAACTTTGCTTTCAGTTTTAATGCACACAGGCACATGCATTATATTTAATTATGTGTGGCAATGTAGTTAGCTATAATATATACTTGAAACATAGAATGTGTGAGTACGTAAGAACCATTTGGCTCATTTAGAGGGACATATATTAAAAAAACGCAGATATAGTTTATGTGCAAAACTATTTTTGTGCTTTGCTCCTATTGCCATGTACTAAACATTTAACACTCAAATAGTACATACCAGCAAATTGCGAATAAAAATGGGCATAATTGCGAATAAAAACAGGCAATTTTGAAAATATTTTTTCTACCTCTTTTGTTAGCACTTGCTAAAAGCTGGTGTAATTTTCACACGCAAATAAGAATTATTTTTCACAAAATATTCAAAAAACCGGAAAAATGCATGCTAAATAAAAATAAATGGAAGAGGCGCAAATCAGGGAAAAAAAAGCTCAAAATGTTACAAATAGTCACAAATTGCTCCTTACTCATGGTTTACCTACTGAACTTGTTTAGAACATGACCCCCTTAGTTTGTCCAATTTCTGACATTTACATAAATAAATACAACTAAATCTGAACACTTTCATTACTTTCTGGTCTCATTTTATAACTACGATGACCTTATGCCTTTCCCATGCAGGCTTTAAATCCTTCACTGTACTAACTTCTACCACCTCTGCTGGAGCACTATTCCATGCATCCACTACACTCTCAATAAAATAATATTTTCTATCATATCCTTACCTAAGGGTCATCAGATCAGATCTTCATTTAAAAAGGAATATTACTAAAATGTCAAACATCTTAGTGTCATCTCTCTTATTAATGTGTTTTGTTTTGCTTATGCTCTAAACATTACTTGTATGTTTTATTTACATGTTAGTTTATTTTTTTTTATTTTTTGGGGGGGGGGGGGCGGGGGCCTTTGAATAAATACTTCCCTATATCAATTTAACTTTTCTTTTCTTCATTCATATAAAATAGCTCCAAAGGGGATTGGTCTGGGGTGTTGCACCACTTTTATATAATATACCTCTCTGCAATATTTCTTAGTTGATGGCCTAATACAGGGGTGTCCAAGTTTTTTTTTCAGTGGGCCACTTCACAAGAAATGTATGTGTGCGTGGGCCACATTCATTTTTCATTGAGAGAAAATTATATTGTATTCATTATATATATATATATATATATATATATATATATATATATATATTTATAAAATTATAAAATGCACATTAATGTGCAGTGTTGAGTGTTTCACAGATTCCACAGCAGACACATAGCAAAACTCACATTTGTTACACATACAATCACACTTCTACATTTACATTCACTTCCACAAATACACACAAAGTCACACATATAAACACAGCCACTTACACACAGAAGCACACCTTGACACCCTTATAAACAGACACCCGTATATATAAATATACACACCCTTACACACATGCACAAACATCAAGACACACATAAACACACAGGGACACCCTTACACACACACACACACACTCCCTTACACAGATACCTACACACAAACACACTCCCTTACACAGATACCTACACACACACACACACACACACACATGCACGCACACGCACACACATTTCCTTACACAGATACCTACACACACACACACACAAATACACCCTTACACATATACCTACACACACACTCTCCCTTACACAGATACCCACACACACACTCCCTTACACAGATTCCTACACACACACACACACACACACACTCCCCCTTACAGATACCTACACACACACAGACACACACTCTCTCCCTTACACAGATACCCACACACACACACTCCTTTACGCAGATACCTACACACACACACTCCCTTACACAGATTCCTACACACACACACTCCCTTACAAAGATACCTACACACACACACACACTCTTACAAAGATACGTACACACACTCTCTCCCTTACACAGATACCTACACACACACTCCCTTAAACAGATTCCTACACACACACTCCCTTACACAGATACCTACACACACACATACACACACACACACACTCTCCCTTACAAAGATACCTACACACAGACTCTCCCTTACACAGATACCTACACACACACACACACTCCCTTACACAGATACCTACACACACACACAGACTTCCTGCCACACATGCACACAGACTCCCTGCACACAGACACCCTTCCACACATGCACACAGACTCCCTTCCACACATTCACACAGATTCCATTTCACACACACACAGATACAATTACAAAAATGTATTTTCTCTTTACCAAAATAGCAATAAGTCATTGTCGAGGTCGTCTCCCTCTAATCCGGAAGTCATCATTTTCTGAGTGCCTGGATGTCACCTGACAACAGGCGCTCCAGCCGTATCAGGGAGCATGGGGGCTGAGCATGCAGCCCTCACCCTGCGCTCTCCCCTATTGAGCAGATGTTGGCACTGAACGGAGGTGCGGTTACCACATCCAATCCATTGCGGGCCGCACCTCCGTGTCAGGCCCTGGCCTAATAGGTGCCATTACATTTTCTTAAGTCTTTTTTTTATGCTTTTCTAATCTCTTAATATTGAACAGCAGTGTTTTATTGTAGAAAACGTAATATCACTGGTGATTTTACACACACAACAGGGATGTAGAATCCAGCCCTTGCTTTATTGTGCAAATCCATGTCAGTGTGCATAGCAACACAAATGGAGACAATATGAAAGCAACAAAAATGAGAAAATCAGCGGTCAATATCTTTAGACGTATTAGCCTTGAGTACTGCAGTAAAAAGCAAAATAAGAGCTGTGATAATAAGAATTGTAGTGCCATCTGATTGCATTACACTTCTGCTTATAATGAATCAGTCATTTTCAGAGCTAATAGAGGATAAAAAGCCATTGATTTTTATCTTATTTTTCGGGGAGGATCTTTGGTGGTGCAGTTGTAATGGTTGTAATTAAATCTAATAACAAGATCCAGTTGATAATGGTGCAATATTTTCCCTTTCCTACTTGCTTACTTTTCATTTAGCCAGAAAGATAAATATACATGTCACACATTTTAATACACACACACAAATGTATGTTATCAGCCCTTTCATGTATTGTGTTAATATACTGTAAAATCAGATAGTATTGTCAAAATGTGGATTTTACACTGTATTTCATGAGGCAGTAGTCCTTCCCTTTCTTTTTTATTTCTATATGATAGCTGGCAAGTTCTCAGGCCTTTTCATGGGCTTTTTTTTTATTACCTTCTCAAATCTTACTAAAAGAAAATTACCTTGCTCCGTTTGCTTTTTTATAATTTATATGGCAATGACATGCTTAAATTATTATGATCAGATGTCAACTTTAATTGGGACACATTAAAAAAATGCATCCTGCAGGCTTGTTTTTATTTTAATGCAACCCCAGAGTATACATTTTCCAATTTTCCATAACAGTCTCCCTTTTAAAGGAGAGTTCTGTTCACCACAGGTTAAAAGTCATTCAAGGGTAGCCAGAGATTATGGCTGTTAATTGCCTACTACAAGGAAATTGCATATATATTGAATATAGTCTTATATTTTGCAACATTTAACAAAGCTGAAAGGCAGCATAACTGTTTTAAAAGTTAAAAGATTTATTGGCTCGTACTGTTTTTTTCTCCTTTTCTTTGTGTTTTATACACTGCAGTAGTCATAATTAAAAACAGAAGGCTGACAATTTCAGTGGTGCATTCTTACCCAACCTAGCCATTAAAAATAATTTGCTCCTTTGTGAAACTGCAATGACTTTTTTATTTTATGAATGGTGAATGTGTTCATGTTGATAAGCAACACTGAAGCACTGTATATATGGTTTGGATATTTCATTGATTTAAAAACTGTATAATCACTTGTTTCTGGAACAAGGCAAGTTAGAGAGCAATAATTAGAAACAATTGCTTTCAGGCAGCAGTGATTCTAAACTAGGGCATAGCAACATGTTTCACATAGATACTAGTGACAAGGAACATGTAGAAAGTAATGATTTGCCAGTGTGTGTTTCTTTTATTGTAGAGCTCTTATTTGTTTCCATTGACATGTCACACTAATTGATTTAAGCATAATAGACATATATGAAAGTATATTTGTTTGGTCTGTGATGCATCCATATAATTTACATAAATGGAAACCTTGACCTGCCAATCTCAATATGGCCACAATCCGTTACTGTCCACTTAGCTTTGGAACAAAGTAAGCATGCAATACAGCAGGGATATTAAACTGTCAACCTCCAGCTGTTGGAGGACTATATCTCCCATACTCCTCTGCTACCATGTTAGCTGACAGAACATTATGCTTATAGTATTAAGTTGTAGGCCTAGGCAGCAGTGGACCATGTATGTGTAAGGGGGTGTGTATGAGGGTGATTGACATCCAGGGGGGAGTGGCTGGGTATAAATGAAACATATAAATAGCTCCTCACCCCGGTTTTTTGCTCAGTGGCCATTATAGATAACGGACACAGCAGTGAATTTTCTTTGACCGCTAGTATCTTTAGTCTCCACAGCCAAGGGGATGGATATGGAGGACATCCTTGCGCTCTTAGGGCGCCCACCTCCAGCAACAAATGGCATGTTTGCGGATGTCTCCGGCAGGTGCCGCCGCTTCTTTATATGTCTGTGTGTCAGGCAGGCGGGTAAGTCAGCCAGTGGACGTTGCATGGTGTGTCCACAGTTAAACTGGTATAGGAACCACAGGGCTGCGGACATTCTGTTGGCAGGCTTTGAGGAGGGAGTTTGGATCCCTTTTCAGGAATGGCCCAATGTATTGTCATTTCGGAACCTTTGCTCAGTAGCTTCTCACCCTTCTGTCATGAGGGATAAATTGGGTAAGGAGGTTGAGCTGGGAAGGATCCCCCCTTTACAATCTTTTTGTTTCCCCCCTTGGGGTGGTGCCCAAGAAGGAGCCGGGAAAATCCGTCTCATCCTACACTTATAGGGGTTCGGTAAATGATTCTGAATTATGCTGGGTGTCATATGTATCTTTCCATGCGTTGGTCAGCTGGCCAGGGGGCCCTTATGGCTAAGACAGATCTTGAGTCTGCATTCAGGCTGTTGCCTGTTCACCCGGATTGTCATTACCTATTTTAGCATCCCTTTGGGTTGTTCGTTTGCCTGCTTCTATTTCGAATGCTAGCACCTTTCTGGAATGGGTGGTATGGGTGGAGTCCAGTTGTGACTACCTGAATGATTTCTTGTGTGTGGGCCCGGCCCGGTCAGATGTCTGCAATCATTTGCTCCAGTTGGTGCAGTTATATATACATGTTAAGTTATAATATTAAAGTATAGAGAAAACTGAGGTAATTTTGGCTTATACAGTTACGTTTGTTGTATTTAAATAAAAGCTGTGATCTATTTTAAACTCCATACCCAACTGGCGTCTTTTATTGGGAGTACGGGGTTGTGTATACTAAAAGAAGGAACATTCCCCTTTACTACCATACATGTCCCTGCCACTTCCCTACCTTTATTTACTCTGCACTGCTAATGATATATTTGTCTATGTACGCACTGTACAATACCGAAGGTCTCACTCTTTTCCATTCATTATTTGCGTTTTCCTCACTTATTTCCTACTATCCTCTGGGCCCTCTGTGCTATTTCTAATTAGACAACCCTTTATTCACTGTATTTCTATAAATAAATATCTTGGTAACAAGACCTCTCTTGAGTAGAAAATTGCTTAGATTTAGACAAATAGTTGTGAAAAATTATGTTTTAAATATAAACCCTATTACAGGGTCTGTGTTAATTTATATATGTTTAATACAGTTACTTTTAATATAAAATAACATATTGAAACACTTGAAAAAACATAATATGGCCAAGTAATAGCCTTAAAGGACTAATCATGGTATAAAATAATGATCTTGTTCTTTTGTGCTTTGTACCTGTCTGCACCTTTTATTTTTCGGGCTTCTTAGCCAAGAAGCTTCTTTAGCAGGGCTTATTTGATTTACCAATTAAAAACTCTATCCCCTTGGGTCCTTAATAATGATTTCCTCCTCAAACCTTTTCTGTAAATTTCTCCATTCATTCTCTTCTATATTTGTTTGTCTTGTATTGTTTTTAGTAATGAACTGTCAGCAGATGTGTCCCCAAATCCGAATCTTTTGCTTTAGGGGCATATAACTTGTATTTTTCATATTTTCTTTTTATTGGCATATTTTCATGTGTCCAACTGTTCATCATGCAATTTATTTTCCCCCGATATGCATTTTATCCATAAATATCTTTTACATGTTTGTATATACAATATCCCCTGCCATGTAACATGTATTATTCATATGCATTATTTTACATTTTAGATGTTGTTTTTATATGTATCCCTTTTTTATGTTCATTCATAAACATCTTATGTTTCATTTGATTATTTCACTGTTAACTTTGTACTTAGTTATGTTTATACATATCTTTGGAATGCGAAAATACACATCATTTACGACACATTACTTATCAGTTGTATATTACATTTTTATATATATACATATTTTTTCATATATTTTAAGACATGTCTATTCCACTCATACTTTTTTCTTTCATTTCAGACAGTATATATATATATATATATATATATATATATATATATATATATATATATATATATATATATATATATATATATATATACACACACACACTGAACAAAATTATAAATGCAACACTTGTTTTTGCCCCCATTTATCATGAGCTAAATTCAAAGCTCTAAGTACACAAAAGGCCTATTTCTCTCAAATATTGTTCACAAATCTGTCTAAATCTGTGTTAGTGACCACTTCTCCTGTGCTGAGATAATCCAGCCACCTCATAGGTGTGGCATATCAAGATGCTGATTAGACAGCATGATTATTGCAAAGGTGTGTCTTAGGCTGGCCTGCTCTCCCTCAGTTACTTTTCTGTTTTTAGCTCTGCTTGGCTATCATCTAGTTCATTTACTCTTAAGCCTTGGTACCTGGATACAGCAGCTGCTTCACAGGGCCTGGTTGTGGCTGCAAAGACTTGGGGTCCCAAACCTCCAGGCGATTGCAGTTACCCAGCACCAGGTCCTGTGTCTCCACCCTGCAATGCAGCTCCTGATCTCGGGCGCTCAGGGTACCTTTACCATCCTGGACCCTGTGCGTTACACTGACGTTTGGCAACTCGAACCTTCAGCTCCCTCTACAGATTTTCTATAGGATTTAGGTCTGGAGACTGGCTAGGCCGCTCCAGGACCTTAATGCCCTTCTTCTTAGCTATGTGTTTTGGGTCATTGTCATGCTGGAATACCCATCCACGACCCATTTTCAATGCCCTGGCTGTGGGAAGGAGGTCCATCATCCCTTTGATGTGGTGCAGTTGTCCTGTCCCCTTAACAGAAAAACACCCCAAAGCATAATGTTTCCACCTCGATGTTTGACGGTGGGGATGGTGTACTTGGGGTCATAGGCAGCATTCCTCCTCCTCCAAACACGTCGAATTGAGTTGATGCCAAAAAGTTTGATTTTGGTCTCATCTGACCACAACACTTTCACCCAGTTATCCTCTTAATCATTCAGAAGTTCATTGGCAAGCTTCAGACGGGCCTGTACATGTGTTCTCTTGAGCAGGGGGACCTTGCGGGCGCTCCAGGATTTCAGTCCTTCACGGCGTAGTGTGTTACCATGGTGACAATGGTCCCAGCTGCCTTGAGATCATTAACAAGATTCTCCTGTGTAGTTCTGGGCTGATTCCTCACCATTCTCATGATCATTAAAAGTCCACGAGGTGAGAACTTGCATGGAGCACCGGACCGAGGGAGACTGACAGTTATTTTGTGTTTCTTCCATTTGCAAATGATCACACCAACTGTTGTCAGCTTCTTACCAAACTGCTTGACGATGGTCTTGTAGCCCATTGCAGCCTTGTGTAGGTCTACAATCTTGTCCCTGACATCCTTGGACAGCTCTTTGGTCTTGGCCATAGTGGAGAGTTTGGAATCTGATTGATTGCTTCTGTGGAAGCAATCAATCAATCCCTTTAAGAGAGTACTCCTAATCTCAGCTTGTTACTTGTATAAAAGATACCTGGGAGCCAGACATCTTGCTGATTGATTGGGGATCAAATACTTATTTCACTCATTGACATGCAAATCAATTTATAACTTTTATGACTTGCGTTTTTCTAGATTTTTTTTTTGTTATTCTGTCTGTCACTGTTAAAATACAACTACCATTAACATAATGGACTGATCATCAAAATGGGAAAAAAAGCATCAAATGCTCTTTTTTCCCTCACTGTATATATATATATATATATATATATATATATATATATAGTCATTTTATTATAAGTATCATTTCTCTTTAAATCCCTCTCATTAGCCGTGATTTTGTGTATATGTATGGCTGCTCTCTCTGACTATTTTATATGCCCTGACGAAGACTACAGGTCAAAACATGTTGGCTCTTGTTTTGCATATCGAAAGTTATCTGGAAGCAAGTCCGAAAGCATCCTGTTGGAGAAGAAAGCCCACAGTGTTCCTCGTATTAGTCTGTTGCTCCTATCTACTTCTTGCTTTTAATTAGTTTTACTCTTCAAGGATTTTCCAAATTTGCTATCAGTTATTAAAGATTATTGTATACTTACCCATAGAAAAGAACCAGCTCGCTAATATGGTCTACCTACAATAAAAATCTCACATTTGTTTTAATTATTTATTCTTCAAGATAACCCTATGCACAACCCTTGAATTGCTCTACAGTGTTTCAAATACTTCCAACTGCCAACTATCTATTCTGTGAAATAGTATTTATTATTTTAGCTTTAGTTACTCTGCTGACATTTCTACAACATTGGTTGTTCACTTCCAATAAATATCTGAACTGGACTTTAAAAATACTACCAAATACCAACCAACTTGAAATATATTAATGAAATCAAAGACAAATATCAAAGTGATCCACAACTCCTTTCCCAAAGGATATCATAATAATACCATTTGAATAACATCAAAAGAATTTATGCATGTGGAATGTTGCATAAATATAATCTGTTTTGCTTTCAAAATTGTAGCTAAACTTCCTATATGATCAATAAAAATATAACAATTCTAACCTTTTCAAATACATGATAATGTATATTATTCATGTTTTATGTCTAAATCTTTATTATAATACTAACACCAAGTACTAAATAAAATATGTCTAAAGATAAAATGCAATGGCAATAGGTAAATAAAAATGTTAACGTCATTAAAATCACACATCTAGATCTAGTGATAATTAACTTTGCTTGTTTGACTCTACTAGCAGTGCATAAGCACTGTATCCTATTCCTGACAAATTAATTTATTTCTAGAAGTTTCTATCAAATACAAACATATTTATAAATAAATTTGCATGCTATGTCTGTACATTATGACAGTTTGTGTTTTGTGTAACACTACAATAAAATAATTTCTCAAATAACCTTTTTTATCTATCATCCATTGTTATGGTTATAATTTATACCCACCCATGTGTCTCAAACTACAACATTCTAAACTAAAACATTTGCAAATTATTGGTAATTATAAGGGTCTTCTGAATACAAGGGGAATTGCAGGTAATTTCAAACTTTAGGCCAATGTAGCCCAGTTGGAAAAAATATGCAACTGAATCAGAGAATCTTTCCAACTCTGCTATTTTGACCTAAAGTTTGAAGTTAACGCCTCAATTCCCTGCAATTTTCTCTTTATTGTGTAGCTTCTATAGTATATTTTAATAAATGACTATCCTGATATTGTTAAAACTTTGTTCAAACAGGCGGATCTACATCTTCAATTCCATGTTTGTACCGTCAACTCATAGTATGTTGTATCTGACTATTGTAAATGGCTACATAATGCTTTAAAAGTATTAAAATTATTTACAAGGAACATACTTTCAATATACCTACAAGAGAATTTTTTTTCAAGTTTTTTTTTATTCTTTCTGTTTAGACAGACTAGTAATTAATTTACAATGCCTTTCCTAGTCACCTCAGGAACCTTTAATGAGCTTTAGACATTAAATATAATATTTTAGTCATCACTGCAATACATACAACAGTTGAATACTAGGATAACTCCTATACATCTGAGTCTTTATTAAATATATACAGGTTTCTAGCACAATATTACTACAGCAGGTCACAGGACATAATCAAATCTTATGAAGTATTATTACTGGTAAACTGTAAAAAGTACTTTTTTAACAAACATGTTTGTATAATTTTTATATTAGTTGTGTCATTTGTTCCTTATATGTATGTGTACTCTTGTGATTATATAATATAGATATTAGACATTTCTTTTCTTGGTAGCACTATATATATATATATTTTTTTTTTCATCCAGAGATGTATTGGGTTTGGTGCTGATCTCTCTGAAGAGGGTACCAGGCACTCTGTTTGATACCAAGGCTATCACAACAGGGTGCTCAGGCACAGGTGTCAAGCCGGTGGCCTGGGTATTGAAAGGGGACAGGCAAGAACAGGAGATTTAATGGGATAACTGCGACCAAGTCGCAGACCCCACGTATAGATTGGGACATAAATCCTCTTCCCGTTGGTCACTACGCCTGCACCTCCAGATGCCTGTATATGGGGAATCAGGTAGATGCCTCAGTGATTGGTCACTCAGACCAAGTCCCAGACCCCACGTATAGCTAGCTCCTCTTCCCATTGATCACTGCGCCTGCACCTCCAGATGTCTGTATATGGGAGGCATGTACGCCCCCAACCCATTAGCTTCCAAATTAAAGGGCAGTATTCAACACGTCGGCCACACCTTCTGTTCAGTGATTTGTCGATCCTCTGTGACTCTGTTCCTATTGGTGCCTTCTGTTTACTATATAAATATCTTCAGAAATTTCAAGTAAAGTGTTCTATTTTGCTGTACTGAATATTAGTGGTCATGTCCACTCTATTACAATACAATTAAAAGAGTGTGTGCCTGCTTGAAAGCATCTTATTACAGGAGATAATATAAACTGTGAACAAAAGAACCATTACAAGAATTGTCAAGAATTTAAAGAAGAGACAAATTATACTTAAACTTCGTTGTCAATTGTTGCTTTAATAAACATGGTGCTGAATTTTCAATACTTAACTGATTTGTACATAAATTTACACATTATTGTAACTACATATAGAGAAACTAAACTCATTAGATACAAGTAGTGAGAAGGAATGTGGTGTTGTTCCATAAAAAGAGAAAGTATTACTGCTAATGACACATGGTAGCTCCTCACAGAAGCCCCAGGCAGCGTAAAGGATGTAAGAGAGAAAGAAAGCACGAATGGATGAATTACCCTTCTTCACCAACCCTTTGTCTGATAATTCACTAGAGCTTTTTTAAATGCAACCAAAGATTGGCTATGGTCAGATTGCTGTGACCATTTAAGCCGCAAGAAAGTAGCCAATCCATTGCATTTTGAAGGATTAATCTGTGTGATATGCTACTGGCAGAAAGGTGATGACAAAAACTAGTATTTACTTGTCACTGGCAGTGTGATGCTCCCAGCAGTAGAAAGGAGGCAGCTTGTCAACTGTGTGTGTAGCCTTACACCATTATTAAAAGCTCATCAAAACCATGTGTTAATGAGTTAAAATTTATTTCCTAATAATGCATCATTAATTATTTTTTTTTACACATGGCAAGGTGAGGCCCCACATTGCAGGAAAGAGTATTACTCCATGCAAAATATGTTGCTTACACTACATTTCATGCAACATTAATGCCTAGCTCTTAAATCTTTCTAGCTTGCTTTATAAGCTGAAATCAATGATAATTAAAAAAAAAAAAAAACACCACATAATGAATGTCAATAAAATGTAAAATGTAAAACAATACAGATGTATAGCCCTATTTAAAGCAATGTCAGGAGAAATAATTAAATATATACATATATTTATATATATATCTGTGTGCGTGTGTGCGTGTGTGTGTGTGTTGAGTAGAACAACCTGATCATAAAAAAATAGTTAAATAATTGTTAAAATACATTATATAAAATATTATATTGTAATATTATAAAATATAAACATTATAAAACATGATGTGTAGCCTTAATGTTAATATTTAGTATACAAAAAAAATTAAAGGACACTCACTTAGCATTTTCCATAGGTCAACAATAAAAAAAAATTCTGTTGAATGAAATATATAAACCTGTATGTCTTAACAACACACAGCATTTCCTTTCTAAGGCTATCAGTAGTCAGACACGTGGCAGAACAAAAGCTTAGCAAATACACATATACAGCAGTCTGCAGTTGAAGATTTCTGAAAATGGATGTCACTTTAAATATATACTATTCTAGGCATAGACTAATTCATATAGACAATATACTAAACATACTCTGTTGTAACCTCACACATGTCAGTTGACTAGCAGGATGTAACATCTACTATGTTTTCTTTACAGTGCCAAGAAAGATTTACATTTCTCTGGTGAATGCTATCTTTGAACTCTCTCTGGAAGGTCAGGTAAGTATCAGCTAAGTGTGACTGAGCAGATAATTTAATAGAAACCTTGCCTGAGGCCTAAACTATAATATGGCCAAGTCTATAACACTATCCCTTTATGCAGCTCTGTCTAGAGCAGTATTGCCTATCTAGATTTACACTGTCTATAAGTATATTAGTGTCACTTCTTGACTTCTCCTTTCACAAGCAGATGCATCTTATGTCATGTTTCTTAACACCAGTGACTGTACACTGTGATCTTGTCTAATGTGTGTTTTTGTCTAATGGGCCCATTCCAAACTCAAAAAAATATATTTTTTTATATATTGCCTTATTGCCACCTACTGCATTCATGCCTACCTCTGTGAATGACCATTGTTTTTATAGTTATACTTTTCAGTGCTACCATACAGAAGGTACAATTAAAATTATTGTGTGTTCAGAAGGAAATCAATTAGTTATTATGGGATCACCTCCTTGCAAGTAGGGCCTCAGGTTTTAGACTCATGTTTGGTTTGTAACTCTTTTTTATGCGTTGTACCTAAGTACTGTTTAAATTGTTGGCACTATATAAATAAATGTTAATGTAACGATTAATTAATTTGTTCCTTTTGTGCACACATGCATTCTGTAAACTGCAGGTGAGCATGTAGAAGTTACATATGTCGAGCACAAATAATAACGTACTTGGGAAACCTAGCTGTACAAAAGAATACACTTACATAATCTTAATGGACGCCTATGCGATACATGTAGATACATATTGTTAGTAAAGACATCACCTTGAAAACTTTGTTTGATGCATTTTTGAAACACTTTAAATGTTGCATTTTTAACTCCCTCACTTTAGCCAAATACTGGAGAGCTCAGTGGGAGAGTAAGGAGAAGCTGCTAACCTTTGTGAGGATTCATGAAAAAAGGAAGCTCATTTTCAAGTGAAGTGGTCCCTAAACATCCAACAGTAAGGGTATGTTTATCGCCAATAAACTCCTCAAATCAGGTTCAAATGGTTGACAATATATGTTTGGTATATTGATTTGTGGCTTTCTATTTAAAATAAAAGGTCAACAAACTTTTAATTAAAAAATAAGAATAAAACAGTTGACCCTTGGAAGGCATGAGTAACTGACAGATTGCATTATCAGCACATGAATGAAAATAATTTTTTGCAGGCTTGGGACGTCTAAAGTTAAGTGGTGGACATGACAAACATAGTTGGTTTTAATTCAGGACAATGCATTGACATTGTTATCCTTGTACTAAAAGAAATAGATATCACACACATCTGTTTACTGATGTTTGAAAGGCCATCGTATCACTTAATTTAACTTTTCCCTTCAATGAAGCTACAAAGGTCACCAGCTGCAGCTCCATGAGAAGCCAAACTGGAATGCAGGTAGCTTTGTTTGAAATGACAGTCAATGTTTGCCTTTGACCGCAATAGAATGGCAAATCAATGATCTGTTGGACATTTCCAACAAATTAATTTCACTTTGTGCTATGCATGCAATAGAATCTAACCCAAAGATCATCAAAGCACGAACAAGCTTATAATATAAAGGAAGACGATATCTTATGTAATGCAGCTGTGTTATATATTGATAAGAATAAAAGCTTGTCCTATGCAAAATTGTTTTTTTCCATTATAAATGTTTAGTTAAAATAAACTAGCATTTTCTTTTTATTTATCATGGCTTTCAAAAATAAATGTCAATATATTTTTATTAAATAAACATATATGTTAAACCCCTCAGGGTTTGAATACATTGAGTAGCATTTTCATCAGACTATGTCACTTTGAGTCATATGCTAGTTGACATTTTTTATTTCTTTTTTTATTACCGTATTTTCCGTTGTATGACAACTTTTTAACCCAGGAAAATATTTTCAAAAGTTGGGGGGTCGTCTTATACACCGGGTGCTAAGGGTTAACTTACCTACTTTCTGGTCTGTCTCCTCTCCCGCTGTTAAGCCAGTCCGTGGCTGTGAGGGAAGCATTGTGAGCTCCCCTCAAAGCCGCGCGGTCAATAAATTTTGTTTAAACTTTTTTTTAAAACAAACTTTATTGACCGCCCGGCTGAAGGGGAGCTTACAACGCCTCCCTCACAGCCACGGACGAGCTTAACAGCGGGAGACAGAGCAGAAAGTAAGTAAATACTGGGGATTAGGGAAGGGGGGAGGAGGGTGGCAAACTCTATATTTTAACTTCAAAAGTTAAAATATAGATACTATTTTCCGGCATATAAGATGACTTTAACCCAATAAAATCTTCTCAAAAGTTGGGGGGTCGTCTTATACGCCCAGTCGTCTTATACACCGGAAAATACGGTAAGTTTGTGCTATACCTTCACAAAGAAAATATTTTCCGGAATAATATAGTTTCATTCTCATCAAATCTCCTCTATTTCAAATTATGTGGAGCATTTATGCAAAGATTGATTAAGAAAATTACACATTTTTTTAAATAGTTTTCATGTTAAAGAAATTTTAATAATGAAATAAAACCATACAAATGGAAGCGCTCCACATGTGAGTTGAACAGGCAGTCGCTTGGCTCGGACTGAGGGGGCACGCAGGAAAAAGGAACAAATGAAGACCAAGCAGTCAAGCCAAGGTAAAAAAAATCTAAAAAAACTTGATTGGAAAAGTGCCATAACAAAATTATTAACTCACAGTGCACAAGAGGAAACACCCTTCAAGGCGGCTGGTCACCTGACACATTTCCTACCGGTACGCCACTTAGATTAAATAAAGATACAACCATGTGACCATGTAAATAAATTATATACCAAAAGTAAAGGCAAACCAACTAACTGTGCACAGTAATACATTTAAAGGTGCATAAGTAGCACACACAAAAGGGGGAAAAAAACACAGATCTTATTACCGCAGGACGCCAAATTGGATCTTGAAGAAGTAGTAGATCGATCGAGCAATGGTGAGCCTATGGTAGGGGCCTTATGATCTACCATATGGTAACCATAGTCTATTGTGTCCGATAATCTATTATCTGTAGATAAGATGGTCAAAAAATGAGCAATGATTTTTTTAAATAACTTGGAATTGTAAGATCTAGGGTATACTAAAAACTGGGCAGGATGGCTCATTATATGTCGATTTTGGAAAACCAGTACGTGAAAGCATTGAAGTTCTGTCTTGTTTTAAGGCTCAAACAAATGTTTTCTTAGTGTATGAAAAAGGAAACATCTAGCCAAAAGTCAATCATGTAAGCCACATGACTCTTGCAAAAAAATGGGCAAAATCCAAACATTTGCGCTTGATGCAGAAAAACTGACCTTAGGGATACCTATCAGAAAATGGGATGGATGCTGAGATTCCGCATATAGAATTGTATTACCACTTGTCTACTTATGGTAAAGTCTAGTTGATACTGTATCAAATCAATAAATGGACATATTAATTTAGGTTGAAAAAAGACACAAGTCCATCAAGTTCAACACTTCTACCTATCATTCCAGCTTTTTATCCAAAAGAAGGCAAAGACCCCTTAGGAAGCTATTTTCACATTCCTTCTTGACTCCAAAGGGCAATCAGATTCCTCCTTGGATCAATAAGCACTATTATTAATGCTTATTTTATTATTAATAGCCCTGCATGTTCTGCTTTTCAAAAAAAAAACTTCCAGGCCATTGTTAAATGTATCTGTAGTTGATAGCACTACCTCTCTTGGCAGTGAGTTCCATAACTTTATTGTCCTTACTGTAAATAATCTATTCTTTGCTGTCTATGAAATTTTTGCTCTTCCAGTCTCAGGGGGTGACCTCTTGTTCCTTGTACATTTCTGTTAATGCACATAATTGTATAATGTTATCATATACCCTATGGGATGCCTTTTTTCTAACGTACATAATTGCAATTTTTTAAGTCTATCTTCATAACTAAGATCCTCGAATCCCCTTATTAATTTTGTGGCCCTCCTTTTCACTTTTTCTAGTTCCATAATATCCTTTTTAAGCACTGGTGCCCAGAATTGTACTGCATATTCAAGTTGAGGTCTTACCATTGACTTGTAAAGAGGCAAAATGATATCCTCCTACAGTGAATCTATACCTCATTTTATACATGCAATGTCTTATTGGCCCTTGCAGCTGCTGACTGGCATTGAGCACTATTGCTAAGTCTGTTATCTACAATTATTCCTAAATCCTTTTCATTAGTAGTGTTTCCCAGGGAAATACCATTTAAAGTATGCTTTGTTATTATTTTTCCCATAATACATAACTTTACATTTGTCTATATGGAACCTCATTTGCCACTTAATTGCCCAGTCCCCCCACTCTGTCCAAACCTTCCTGGAAAGAACAAACATCAAGATTAGTCTTTACAACCTTACCTATTTTGTGTCATCAGCAAACACTGAGACATGGCTCTCAGCACAACTTGGGAGATCATTAATAAACAAATTAAAAGGCAGAGGGCCTAAAACACACCCCTGAGGTACTCCGCTCAATACCCTGGCCCAATTTGAGGATTTTCCATTTACAACAACTATCTGCATTCTATCTTTTAGCCAATTTTCAATCCAAATACATACATTTGCCCACAAACCTATTTCTCTCAATTTGTAGAGTAACCTTTTGTGTGGAACTGTATCAAATGCTTTCGCAAAATCCAAATAGATCACATCAACTGCCCCACCTAGATCTATATTTTTACTGACTTCTTAATAGAATGTTATTAAGTTTGTTTGACAAGACCTGTCTTTCACAAAACCATGCTGACTTTTACTAATTAGATTCTTATTAAAGATGTATTTTTGAGTGTATACCTTTAGCAATCCTTCAAATAATTTCCCCACTACAGATGTCAACCTTCTTGGCCTATAATTACCCGGCAGAGATTTTGATCCCTTTTTAAATTTTGGAACGACATCCGCCTCTCACCAGTCTGTTGGCACTATACTTGAACTGAAAGAATCCCTAAAGATCATAAATAGTGGTCTGGCCAGAATTATGTTTAACTCTCTAAAGACCCTTGGGTGTATACCAACTAGCCCTGGGGCCTTGTCTATCTTAACAGAGTTTAATTGTTTAAGCACTATTTCCTGTGTCAGACAATCTCATGTTTGCGGTTAATGTTTTCTAACTTCCGGTAGCAGGGGCTCATCCATCGTTTATTCCTTAGTATAAACAGAAAAAAAGTATTTACAATTTCTGCTTTCTCTCTGTCCTCACTAACCAAATTTCCCATTTGGGATAACAAGGGCCCAGCATATTCAGCATAGCTTTTTTTCCATTGATTTGCTTATAAAAATGTTTGGGGTTAGTTTTACTCTCCTTAGCCATCCTTTTTTCATTTTCCAATTTTTAACCCCTTAGTGACAAGACATTTTGACCCTGACCCTTGGTGACAAGGGCTGATTTTACATTTCCGGGGGGTATTTTTTGTTTAGCTGTATTTTTCTTCTTTCTCACATACTGTACCCACACAAATTATATGTTGTTTTTATCATCATAAGGTGGGCTTTCACTAGATACCATTATGTTCATCATATCTTATAATTTACTACAAAAGAAATCATAAAATATGTTGAAAAATAATAAAAAAACACTTTTTCTAAATTTAACCTAAAATATATTTTACACAAATGCAATCATTAAAAAAGACCTCATCTAAATAGTTTGTAAATGTTGTCCCGAGTTCAGAAATGTGCTTGTTTCCATGTTTTTCTGCAGTTTTTTGTGAGTTATGGGGCA
Source organism: Pelodytes ibericus (assembly GCA_036172795.1). Taxonomy (NCBI): domain Eukaryota; kingdom Metazoa; phylum Chordata; class Amphibia; order Anura; family Pelodytidae; genus Pelodytes; species Pelodytes ibericus. The sequence goes on along the minus strand of CM069857.1, from coordinate 212,923,890 downwards.
AAACCCCAAAATAGTGTTTTTTGTTTTTTCCTATATTGAACTTTTGACCCCAACCCGAACCCTAAATTTAACCATAACCCTAAATTTAACCCCAACTCTAACCCTTATACTAACCCTTAATATATTTTAATTGTAACCCTATCCCTTATGCTAACCCTAATTTAATTGTAACCCTAGCTGCTATTCTAACCCTAACACTAGATTTAAGCTAATTAAGTTTTTTTCTTTTTTAATTGCAATGCTGCTGACTGCCTCTAGGGGCAGTCAAGCAACATATTCAGAGCGTTGGAAGCGTTGCTGTATGGCGCCCACAATCGCTCCGTGGAGCGATCATGGGTGCCCAGAAGCGGAATTTCTGTGCTGGATATTGCCTCGACATCTAGACAATGGAGGAGCACCGTCAGAGCGGTTTTCTCTTTTTTCAGCACAGGACGTGTCAGTCACGTCCATTGTGCACAACGGAGTTCTCGGCTGGACGTGCCTGACACGTCCATTGTCGTGAGGGGTTAATTGCCTTTTTCCAGTCTTTGATGACATCTTTGTACTCTATAAATCTTCTGTGTTTAGTCTGGAAAACAATCCTTCCCAGTCTATATGTTCAATCGATGCCCTTAGTCCATCAAAGTTGGCCCTCCCAAAATTAACTGTTTTGATTGCGTGGTTACTAATTTACTTTTTTGCATTTATCTCAAACGAAACCATGTTATGGTCACTATTCCCCAAGTGTTCTCTTACTTGGATATTTGAGATAAGCTCCTCATTGATTGTTATTACCAAATCCAGACAAGCATCCATTCTAGTTGGGTTGTCTACTAATTGTGCCATAAATTTGCTATTATGCAGGTTCAGAAACTTGCTGCCCTTAGCGAAACTAGTTTTGACACAGTTTTAATCTATATCTGGGTAATTAAAATCTCCCATGATTAAAACTTTGTTCAGATTTGCAGCCTTTTTGATTTGTAATAAAAGCTAATCTTCACCATCAGTGCTAATATTTGGTGGCTTGTGGCATACACCTACAAGTAATGTGTGACTCTTTTTAGTGTCTGTGCTAATCTCCACCCACAGTGTCTCCACATCAGTTCCAGTTTCAGCATGCACATCTTTTTTAATACTGGGCTTTAACTTATTATTTACATATAGACAAATCCCTCCCCCCTTTTTTTTTTTTTTTTTTATTAAAGTATCAAAAAGAGACATATAAATTATCATTTCATATTAACATCAATTTGTGAATAACACAAATAAATATACAATTCATATCGAAAATATGAGGTCACAAATATCGATTTCTAAGGTATTTTACCTATCTTATTAATTTCATTTTTATTTAAGTTGCACTACTTATCTTACACCTTTGAGGCCTCTCTCCATTTATATTTCCTCTCCCTCCCCCCTTTCTATTTACTATGTCCTTTCTAAAAAGTGAGTAGCCTTATAAATTAACTGACCAGTCATTGGTCTCATTCCACCACTTTTCTGTGATTCCAATTAAATCATTCTGTTTTTCAATAGATGCATTTAAAAATGGTTTGGATGTTCCTCCTCCAGGGCACTCCCATGGTCCAGCTTGGACTGAATGGGACATTTCTTTTATTCAATATCATATTTAGCCTGGGTCTCCGGTTTATGTTTATGCATGTTTAAACTCTCCAAATGTGGTCCTTAGCGACGGTCTAATCCAAGTTCGACATATATCTATTCCACCTCATCTGGATAGGAGTTCAATATACTGTTTTTCAAAATGTTATCTGTCCTACATTTTAAATGTGGACCTATATGTTTAAAAAAATGAAAATTGTATGTGTTATTTGTATTGTATGCACAACTCTATTTTATATCACTATATGAGAATACAAAGTATACTGTACATGTTGTGTATGACTTAACCGTGATGCAACAGGACTATTAATAATATAACAAGCATTATTAATAGAGCTTATTGATCCAAGGAGAAATTTGATTGCCCTTTGAAGTCAAGAAGGAATTTTTCCCCCAAGGAGGCAAAATTCGAAATAGCTTCCTTTGGGGTTTTTACCTTCTTTTGGATCAAAAGCTGGAATGATAGGTAGAAGGGTTGAACTTATTGGACTTGTGTCTTTTTCAACCTAAATTTACTTGATTGAGTTAAACTCGGCATTAGGTTAATGAGCAATACAAGAGAAAATAGTAAAACCAAAATTTCAATAATGAAAACACTACTTGAAGAAAGTTGCTGAACATCTTGTTTATTTTATGCAATTTATGGGAGAGTTGTGGCAAACATTTTTTGTAACATTGTTACATTATGAATTTTTATTACCAAAGTCAATGTTTAAATAAATACAGTTTTATTTATAAATTTCTAAAACAATCATTAAATTCTTAACACTAATTCAGTTTTAATGCTAGACTGTTGAAAGTCATTCTCTTTTTCTTTTCAACCCCTAGTCTTTTATTCTTTTTTTTTAACTTTAGCTTGTAATATGGTGATTCAGCTTTTTTGCTATGTAAACAACATCAAAATTAACATTACAAAAGTCTCGAATTTCTCCAAAAAATATAGAACTTGTGAAGTTTGTTGATATTGTTAGGTTCACTCATATTCTGCAGATTACATGAATACTTAAAAATAAAAAAATAAAAATAGAGGTATATTTAACATCTACCAAGGTAAAATGCAACAGCTACATCTAATGGACATTAATTTCACATTTAGTAAATCTGCATGCCCATTTGCATTTCACTGAGTTGTTGCATAGTGTCGGTGAAAGTGAATGAATTACTGGATAATAATCTCTAGTCAGAATAAAGGGATTCCATTCCAAAAATATTGGTTGCAATATGAATTAAGAGCATAAGAGCATACAAATGTATGTGTGGTGCATTTTGTTAGTAAGAGAAACAAATGCTGTTTCACATAAGGTTGCGGCCTCATATGCAAATTACATATTGCCTATTTTAATTTTTAATTTGGATAATAATTACTGACAGGACCACAGTGACAATAGACACCTCACAAAAAAAGACATTTTTCTTTTCTTTTGAAGGAAGTTCTGATAATGCAACGGATGCAGGTTTTATTCTCTGCATTCATATTGCAAACAATATTAAAAGAAATAATGACTTGTAAATGAGTATTAAAAAAAAAATTAATAAAAGTAATAGGGTGGGTCAGTTTCCTTTTATCACAGAGTACATGAGTGCTAGCAGTCACTTCTGGGATAAAGGTTAGTGCTGGAAGTGGACTGTCCTTTAAGTGAATAGTAGTACACACAAAGTCTTTGATATCAGAATGTAATTGTTAAAGAAATAATGTTACTTTTTAGATCCATTTCAAGGACAGACAATCAATACAATCTATGCTTTAAACAAGCAATCAAGAACCTTTGCTACTACCGTAGGATACCTTCCGAAGGTATGATTCATATTTTAAATTAAGATGAATGGATAGTTTAGCACTTTAGTCAATCCCCTTCATGGGCTTACTCTGATCCTGCTTTATATAGCAGTACATTTATATATGATTCTATATTACAGGGGTATGTGTACTGAATCAATGTCACTATCAGTACATGAATCTAAATCCTTCAGAGGAAAAATCAGCCTTTTTTTGCACTAAAATTTGATTATGTAGAAGGAATACACTGATCAAATAAACTGATATATCCAAATAAACTGATATGGTTCCAGCCACCACAATAAACTAGTGTGTGTACTTAAAACAAATAGGTAAATTATCTTCTGGCATTAATGCTCAGTCATAGTAATTAATCTGTAATCTATCACTTCTAATAAATATACTTAAAAAGGAGAAAAATCAGCTATACCTTCCACAACACTGTATGTATATTAGATGAATGCCTATGAGGTATAAAGTACAGTCATAAAGGGCAAACCGGTGTTTATTTATAGTAGGAATTTGTTACTCTTTATTATTTTCATCAAGCTGAATTTATACTCATGGGGAATAAGATATAATTTGACTACTATATGCTTTTTTTGTCATTCACCTAATACACCTATATTGCTGCAGAGGTTATAGCTGTTTTCCCTCTTTCTTTAAGTGGTTGTTATTACAAGTGATAGATTAAAAATTATTATGTTTGTAGGAACCATATCTGTTTATTTGGTCACAGGGTGTTCTGTGAGTGTGTGTGTATATATACTGATCCGCCATAACATTATGACCAAGTCATTGGAGGGATTTGATGCTTTGGCCAATGTTCTGTTGGGAAACCTTGGGTCTTGCTATTCACGCAGCTGTTACTTTGACATGAACCACCTCCTTAAAGGAACTGTCTAGTGCAAAATATGCCTAGTCTAGTGCCTCCTCAACATTTTAATGCATATTAAAGTACTTTAAAATGCATATTTTATATTTTACAATACTTAAAAAATGAATATATTACACCTAGGCTTCTAGGGGAGTTTATTTTCCCCGCAGCAGCCAATAAGAATTGGAATATGATTTCCTGTTTAGTGATGAAATCAGGCAATGTGTTGCATTAGAGATCCTACTGTATACAAGAGCATTATAAGCCCCAAGAAGCCTCTAACACCAGTGTCCAACCCTGGCGATGCTAGTAATGAAAGGTGACAGAAAGGCTGTGCTCCTTAATATGCAGACAACATAGAGGACAGGAATCTGTTCTGAGACTGCTGCGGACCAACAAATGGTGACTGCCCTGGAATCCTGCACAGGGGCCATCCGACAGGATCAGACCACAACATCTGGTCAGTCTGAACAGATGATACCGCAAGTATACAACTGGCAGATCATCATGGATGATACCAAGCTGAGGGAGGAATATCCCTGTGTGCATGGCCTCCACACCTACATACAGGACCTGCTAAAATACTGGGGACCTACAGATAGAGATCCTGCTACTAGATCAATACCGTGGGAAGAAGAGGGCGCCACAAGATGCCCCAAATGACATGATGATCAGACTGCAATCCATGGCCCCCCTTAATAACATGCGTGACCTCCAGGTACATAAAATACAGATGGGTCATTTTCAATCCCTAATCATTTTTCAAGATAACCAGCAGTTTACTATTGAGGACCCGGCAGAAATCCCAGCTTCGTGTGTTACCATGGAGACGTGCGTGCAACGCAGACAGGCAAGACAGCGTGGATGGTGACGGGAGATGCAGCACAGGGGTTGCTGGGAAAATAGACAACTGCACATGCGCAAGACCCGTGTGGCCATATGTATGCAATACCGAGGGCTGCCACTTGTGGAGAACTTTTATAGGTAAGTATTTTTTAATTGTTAATGAAAATAAAAAACTGAAAGTGACATTCTAGTTCACGCTTTGGTGCCTACAAGTTGCACCAAAGTCATATGGGTGACTAGACTGTCCCTTTAATCATTTTTGCAGACCATGTACACCGTTTCATGGAAACAACATTTCCTGATGGCATTAGCCTCTTTAAGCAGGATAATGCAGCCTTCTACAAAGAAATAATGGTACAGGAATGGTTTGAGGAACACAAAAATTAGTTCAATTTGCCTCTATTCTCCAGATCTAAATCCAGACGAGCATCTGTGGGATGTGCTGGACAACAACATTTTCGATCCATGAAGGTACCACAACTTACAAGACATAAAGGATCTGCTGCTAACATCTTGGTGCCAGATTCCACAGCACACCTTCAGAGGTCTAGTGGAGACCATTCCATTCCTAGATGGGTTATGGCTGGTTTCCCTTGTAAAAGGGAGCTACACAATATTAGTCAGCTGGTCATAATGTTATGGTTGATCATGTATGCAGCAAGTCAGATGAAGGAGCAATGATACTATTGTATATTTTTGTATGACACTGAGAATTGTCTCTCCCTCTCTCTCTCTCTCTCTATATATATATATATAAGATTTCAGTTTGTTTTTCAATTGAGTTGTACAGTTTATAGGTCACATTAAAGGTGGAAAAAGTTCTGAAATGATTTATCTTTGTCTCATTTTTTTACAGCACAGAAACCTGACATTTTAACAGGGGTGTGTAGACTTTTTATATCCACTGTAGATGTCAGCATTCATTACATTGTACCCTACTTGTATGTATGGCAGATCATGAAGACTGAAGGGGTTCATGAACATTGGGGGAAATTCAAGCAACGTTATTTAAAAATATATATGTTTCCTAAAAATATTAAACTAGGTAATCGAGGCTGAGCAACATATTTCACCTGGCACATGTTTTCATTTAACAGGGGAAGATCATTTAGTTGTTTATTTTTATATTTTTAATGTATTAGTGGGTGACAGGCTTTTGAATTGGGAATCCTAACCCCCAAGTTTATTTTAGTGTTGGAGTTTGGGTTAAGGGTTCCAAATGCTAGGGTATTTGGGGCATAATGGGTATTACAACACCATGGTTATTTAATTATATGAAATAAATAATAAGTCACCTAAGCTTCAAGTATTAAGAGAGCTGGTGTTAGGTCAGCCAATGGTTATTTTAGGAGGAAATGTAAGGTTTGGCATCCCACATCATACAGAGTTAAGTATTAAGCACCTTCAACTGCACTGAATATTAGAGTTGTGCAAATGCCAATCATTTTACTACATGCCACCATTAAAACTATACATAAAATGCAGAGAATACATGAATCACTTAAATAACAGTGCACAAACAGCAGTGCATCTTGCTATTAAACAATAACTACTGCTACAACTATAAAAAAAATCTATTTGTTATTCTTTTTTTTGTATTCCTCCAATTGACTTCCTGAAATAATAGATATTATATTACAGCCATGGGCGTCCGCAGAGGGAAGGGGGGGGGGGGGGGGGGCAAGGGGGCCCTGGATTTTCAAGAGGAAAAAAAAAGTGCCTTAGATGTAACAGGGAGTATAACGCTGCCGTTAAGCTCCCTGTTACACGTCTCCTCCGTGCATCAGGAAGGAAGCTACTGTCGCATTTTTTTTTTTAAACTTTATTGATGTTGCGCAACTTCAATAAAGTTAAAAAAAAAAAAAAGTGACCGGAGTTTCCTTCCTCCGTGCAGGAGGGAGATGCACGGAGGAGAACACCGAAAAACGAGCAAATCCTGGCATATTGAGAGGCAAAACCTGGCTTATTGAGTGACAAAACCTGGCATTTTGAGAGGCAAAACCTGGCATATTGAGAGGCAAAACCTGGCATATTGAGAGGCAAAACCTGGCATACTGAGAGGCAAAACCTGGCTTATTGAGTGACAAAACCTGGCATATTGAGAGGCAAAACCTGGCATATTGAGAGGCAAAACCTGGCATATTGAGAGGCAAAATCTGGCATATTGAGAGGCAAAACCTGGCATACTGAGAGGCAAAACCTGGAATACTGAGAGGCAAAATCCTGGCATATTGAGAGGCAAAACCTGGAATATTGAGAGGCAAAATCCTGGCATATTGAGGGGCAAAATCCTGGCATAGAGTGGCAATATCCTGGCATATTGAGGGGTTAAATCCTGGCATATTAAATGGCTAAATCCTGGCATATTGAGGGGCTAAATCCTGGCATATTAAATGGTTAAATCCTGGCATATTAAATGGATAAATCCTAGCATAATAAATGGCTAAATCCTGGCATATTGAATGGCTAAATACTGCATTATTAGGCGCTAAATCCTGGCATATTAAATGGCTAAATCCTGGCATATTGGGAGGTTAAATCCTGGCATATTAAATGGCTAAATCCTGGCATATTAAATGGCTAAATCCTGGCATTTTAAATGGCTAAATCCTGGCATATTGAATGGCTAAATCCTGGCATATAATGACAGTAAAAATATGCCCCCCCCCCCCCTGAAAAAATTACAGTTACAACTGGAAACTTCTAGTTGTTTCATCTTGTTAAGAATAAAAATATGCTAAGTTGTCGTTTTTCAATATACCGTGGGTAAATAATTTACAAATATACAGTACAGTGGGTTGCTTTCTTTAGCACTATTTGGTACAGGCAATCCATGTAATCAGGTTTACTCAATATGGGAAAATTGTATATTTTTTCAGACCCAACCAAAAAAGTTGCTTTTTGACATAAATATAATTTAGTATAATAAGATATCAATGGGTATATTCTGTCAGGAAAAAAAAATATTACGCAACAGTGATAGAAGATATATGTTTTAGGTTTCACACATTTTGATAAATGAGGGTCTGTCATTCTTTTGATTCATTTGTTTTCTGGTTGGAAATACCCTGAAGCAAGTATCGGAGGTCTCCTCTTTGTTGCAGTGGTGAAAACTCACAGATATATCAGCAGTAAGGGATCATTGTGCACTGCAATGTATCAGAGGTTTTTGTCATTTTTATTTTGTTTAACATACTATTACAGCTGTAAAATACACTGCATATAGATTGTATGATGGAGAGATGCCCCTTATTCAGGACTACAGGTACTAACAACACAGCTAAATAATGTACCCTATAACACATTTCTGGAATATAAAAAATCTTATCACCATAGCAGAATACTTTTTTTTGTTAATAACATTGAGTAGCTTGAAGTAAAAAATTCCTTTGTCTCCAAATGGTATATTATTTAAAAAATGTGTTGTAATAATTTCTAATTTGAAAACACCATATATAGGTTTTGTATGTGGTTCCACAAAACCATTGCATAATTCAGGGCTGCTCTGAGACAAATGTAGACAGGTCTTTAATTACCAGTAATAACCCATGAGTAAATATTTAGGGTTATACCATACTATCCTGGTACATTGGCATTTATTTCTAGGAAACTTATTAACAATGCACGCAGTATGGCTACATTAATTAAAATAAATACTTAATAAAACTGCAGTGTGATCACTTTTACATTTAACATTTAACTAAATGATTTGACATCAGAGTAGGATGACAAGATTTCCGATTTAAGTGATTTTTATAGTAAATCTGCACAACAAGATTACAGTAAAATACATGCAGTAAAACCTTTTGATTCATGCAAGGATACTTTCTGGAATTTCTGAGACAAATGGCAGATAGTACCTGTCTTTACTCTCTTCTTTGACATTGGTACTAAAACCTGCATGCTTCTATTATGGACAGGTGCCCACTAGATTCGGTGTTGAACCATGCTGCCATAGAGAATTAGGAACTGTTCATGCATGCTTCTAATGCATGTGCATACAGTGTTGCTTGTACATTCACACTGCCTTGCTCACTGTCTTCTCAATAGAGCTCATATCCTGAGCTTACAAATGCTGAAGATGCAGAAAGGAAAGAGATCTGTGCTGTGTTTCTACCACATTGAACACACAAGTGAAATATTTCAAATCCACTAAGCTTTAAGTGACTAAATATCAGATTTGAAATGTTAAAGGACAACTGTCTGAAGAATATTAAGTTATAATTAATTGAGTATTGCATAAAGTGTAGACATTTTAAATAGAAATACTTTAATAAAAAATTATAAATAAAGTACCTTACTGAGCTCTCTTCTTTCTGTATAGTTATATCATGGGGCTGACATATTTTATTTTACAGGGAAGATTTAGAATTTTTACTCAGATAGAAGATTCCTTCAGCTGGCCCAAGATTTGAAACATGTCAACGACATGACAGACAGGGCTCGGTAAGGCACTTTGTTCATATTATTTTATTATAGTATTTATATTTAAAATATCTACACTTGATGTACTCTTTCAATTAAGCATAAGTTATATTTAATCCATAGTTGTCCTTTAAGGACATGACATGTATGGTGATTAAAACAGTGATGGCCAAAATCTGGGTCAAACTGTTGTGGGCTATTTTAATGCGATGGTAAGTCAGCCAAACAAACGCATATTAAACGTCCATGCTATGCTATTGAAGTAAGTCTTCAATAAGAAGAGGAAAAGAATGGTAAAAAGAGTACTGCAGTTTGAGTTAATGAGATCATGGGAGCTCTAATGCAATACATCTAATTATAATAAACATACAAGATACCAACATGGAAAAACATTTAACTAAATCTGTAGCATACCAACAAACATGTTTATAATTAGTATTCCGTTTAAATAAATACGATGCATTCTATCATTTCCATGTGTTTATCAGATGATTAACTTATTGAAGCATTTACTAGAAGTCAATAGATGTGATTACACTTTTTAATAAGAAAGTTGTTCTGATGCTAAAGAAATATAGCACCAAATCAGTGTAATTAATTTGATTGAATCTCAGTAATTAAACACAATATCATGGCCTCTTGCCTCAAAACGTAAACATAAAAAACTATTTAATAACACTTTGCTTTGGTTTGGGGCCAGTAATACACATTCATGTATTATGTTTCTAACCAAGACCAAGCAAGAACAATTGGTATGTATGCCACTTTTTTTCCTAATTCGGTTTGGGCTAACAGGTACCAAAGGCAGATGTAGCTGCTGGCACATGTTGCAAATCAGTGTACAATATGGCCATTTTAACCTGTGTCAAAAAAAGGCCTCTATATATTAATAATTATTATTATTTAGCTTCTGTATTTTATGTGCCCATTCTCCATGTCATCTTTGGTTTTAAGTAATTTGGACATTAATTACACAGGTGATCACTGAGACATCTAGTGGTTGCAAATTGTGTACAAAAAAGGTGATAGAAATAATCACAACTGGCCATGTATATTGGTTCTTAAAAGTATAGCATTTACATACCATTAGATATTGCCAGTTCTGAGTTGCAGTCTTCTGTAAACAATATTAAGCTATCTGTTCTAAATGAACATCAAACATATATCAAATTAAGACATAGACCCACAAAAAGCAAATCACTGCAACTTAAAACAATAAATTAATCTCCACATGCAATGAACGTCATTGTTACTAAGTCACACTCAAATAAAATTAATTAATCTAATGCAAAAATGTTCTCCATGCATTGTTTGGAGTCAAATTCATTTGCTACCGTCAGCAAACAGCATGTCCTTGTCTGCACAGAACAGCCACATTTGTCATCATCCGTTAACCTCTCAAGTGCCGAACAATGATGTATTTTTGAGATGGTCTGACAAGCCACCTCTCTGGCTCCTAAAGGGTTAATAAGATGACATCCATATTCCCCATTTCGAATCTGGCACAATACACTTTAGTGGATTTGCTTTGTTACAATACCACTTACATTTTGATGGACTCTCCTTGCTCAAACAATATTTGTTAAGCGATGTAAAACCACTGTGTCCACTGTCAATAAAAATGACTGTATTGTGTGTATATTGTATAAATAGAATGGAAGCTATTAAAACAGGAAATGATAAGTGGCTTAAATAAATGATAGTGCTATCCTGGAAAATGGAGGATATTGGGATGATAACCAAAACCCCTCCCAAAATGTGACCAGACTGCAACTGAATGGTTCCTGTACATAGAGTCAGGTTGAAAAAGATATCCCTTTACCAGCAAATTATTCTTTTTTCATTTCTACATTCCTTAAGAAGAAAATAAAATACGATTTGTCGCCTTGTACTGCCATCTGTCGGTTTCCAAACCCCTCTCCCTCACTCACAAATGTGGCTTTTTCAATATGTGTGTGTGTGAGAGAGTGTAAGTGGTGGGGAGGGGGGGTGACACTGCTTGCTAATAAACAAGTATATTATCTACAATTCTGGTTTAAATAATGACAAATAGAATCAGTGCAAGGATTGAGGATGCAAATAAATTCGACTGGCACTGCAAGGGTTAATAGCATCAATGGCAACAAAGCCCCATACATAGGTATCCCTGTCTAAACTGAAAAAAAGTGCAACAGGAGAAAAGCACCGCCATAAATCAGCTTACCTTACAAAAGAATGCAACGGTGTATGCACTAAAATTATAAGGACAAGCCTGCAAAAACAAAGCAGAAGCCAAGAATTGCTGATGTGCAGAGAATCTGGAATAGTACATCGTGTTCCTATCTGTCTCACCATAGCAGACACATTATAATACTGTGCATTCCAATCAGGAAACCCTCATGCAGTTATGGCTAACCTTTGGAACTCCAGCTATTGTGGACTGCGTGTCGTGTGATCCAGATGGCTGCCTGAGCCTCATGAGGAACGTAGTTCACAGCAGGTGCCAAAGGTTAGCCATAATATTGGGGCCCTTAACAACCACTACTATTCTATTTCACAAATACATATCGGAATTAATCATGAGAGGTTTTGGAGGATAAGAGTGTACTAAAACATTATCCCCCTTTATCAATTTAAACGTAACGCAGTTTTTTTTTAACCCAGCTTCAAGCCATCATCCATCCGATACAGATAAGGTCCTGCTGGTCCTCTTGCAATATGGGTGTTCTGGGTACCACCAGGATCGCAGACATATGTATTTACACGGTCTGATTAAATAAACTGCTCTTGGATTCTAGAAGGAACGCCAGATAACAAGAGAGAGCGAGAGAGACGACAATAGGAAAACAATGCTTGTGATGGTTGAAATAATGAAGTATGTTATGTAAAAGGAATGGGTGAGTGTAGTCGTGGACTAGATTGAAATGTAATGCATTGGGGAAACTAAGGGGTTGTCAAGATGATAACTAGAAAGGCTGAGTCTGCTCAGTGTTATCCCCTCATCCACCCTACCTCCTCTCAATCTCCTCCCCTCTATGGCTGGATCCCACTACCCCCCACCGTCCCCCTTTTTTTCTCCCGCTCTATCATCTCTCCTCTTTCTATCTCTCCCTATCTGTTGTCTCTTCTGCAATCCCATCAGGTTAAATTTCGCAATGGGTTACTCGAAGCTGGAGGATGTGTGCAGCAAGCTTCTCAGTGCAGGCTGTGTCTGTCTGTCTGTCTGTCTGTAGGTGCTGGTCAGACTGCATTTCGCAGCCAAGCTCTGGAAGAGCCGCCTCTACTTATCCTGCCACCCCAAACACACCAGATGCATTTTTTATGGCTTTTGGCGATGGTTGGGCCCTGGAGACTCATGTCTGAGTGAGTATTGTGATTTACCCTTTTAATGAGGATCAGTGTGCTGGTTAAGTAGCCATATAGGTGCTTTATTGTTTCCTCCGTGTCTGCTGTTTTGGTCCCTGTTTCATTGGTATGATCCAGGCAACGTACTGTAATTGTGTTGGAGTCTGCTCAGAGAGACGGAGGATTGGATTGCTGCTCAATGTCGGATGCAGTGCAGAAATCTAGGACTCGTTGGTTCTGGTGGGGGACCTCTACTACTGAGTAGTCAAACACTTGCTCATTGAGGAATTTGGCAAGTGGGGGGTGGGGGGGGGGAGTAACTTGATTGAAGCAGAAGGGCTATGATACCCCTGTCTCACGTTTTTTTTTTTTTTTGGTAAGCAAGTGTAATTAAATTAAAGTTTCAACACGTTTTTTGGGGGGGTTTGGGCTCCAATGATTAACTGGACAGCACAGCCATAGATTATTATTCCCCATACACTGCTGGCAAGAATGGTTTGGAGGATGCAAATATTTGGGAAGCAATTGGAAAGGTATGGATCCAGTTCCTAACTTCCTTCTAGCAAGACATTTCCTTGGGTTTTTGTTTTTTTGGTTTAACCTTGCTTTTGGGATGTAATCTTTTTTAATACCAGATGTTTTCATTTCGATATGTACGTGGGTGTCTATCACATTGCCAGGTTGTTGCTGTGTAGATTGTTGGAATACAAATTATTAAAGGGTGGAAATAAATACATAACGTCAGTGTTTTGTGCATAAAGACTACATGGATGCTGACAAGAGCTTGTGATCAGCCCAGCCATGCTGTATCCGTGGATCGTGCTTTATATCGCGCTGCCAGTGAATTTTATGGTAAAGACGCAATTGTGGACAGTCACATATCGATTATGCGGATCTTTGAGTTATTTTTTTATTTTATAATTCGGCAGGGTTGTGGGTGGGATTTATCTGCATCGCAGGAATGATGTGTTTTATTTATTTTACCTTAGGTACCACTAGCATCATTTCTTTTTCTGGAATGGACATCTCTAATGATGCCAGTATTGACTATAGTGAAAACAGATATGATTTGTTTGATTATTTTTTACTGAGCTCGCTGTAGATCACCTTTAAAGTAAATTGTACTTGGCTAAACATGATGCTCGATGATAAATGCGTGTATACATGCTTATTGTATCTTTTATGACAGTGACGGATTTGCCTTTGGCTCTACAGCGGTTGTAAACTACATTGCCCACGATTCTTATCCTTCATTTTGTTGGCTGAGCATCATAGCAAGTGGAGTCCACAACAACTGGACTGCCAAAGGTTAGCCATCACTGTCCTGTGAGTACCAGCAGCATAGAAAATGTAATCATTAACCATTAAGTGTGTGCCTTCGTTGGATTTTAAATGCTTTCTGGCTAGTCATCAACTGTGACAGATTAGCATTTGGCTATTGACAATAATGCCGTGGGATTTTCTTTTTATATGTGAAGGAGAATGGACGAGAGAATCTGTTTTTCAAATAGGCTGTAAAAGCAGAATAGCAATGTAAGTGGGTTATATTCCACAGCACAATCCTAAGCTTCTCTCCAAAGTGCCATTTTGCTTATGAATCCGATTAGCATTATTAAAAAAAAACATAGTTGGATGACGTTCATTTCTTTTTCTCTGTGTGATTGTTCCAACCTTGTAATCATCACCTTGTCCAGATTACAAGACAGAGAGCTATGATGTGATGTCTTGGTGAAATCATTTTCTACTTCTTGTTAACCCTTTTACCACAAGAAGAGAGACTACAACGCATTGCGGTAGAAATGCCTTGATAGCCTCTCCAACTTCGTCGATACAATGTAACAACCTTGTGTTTATAAATAGACCGTTCAAATCTTTCCGTGCGCTCTTCCATGTAGCGTTGCTGAAAATAAGGGAAGGTATAACACCGGGATGGTTAACCTTTGGCATTTCAGCTGTTGAGGACTACATTTCCCATAATGCTCATACAGAAAACAGGGCTCGCTGAGCGTAATGGGCAGTGTAGTCCACAACATCCAGAGTGCAAGTGGTTAACCATCCCTTCTGTATGGTATAGGTAAAGTAGGGGAAACATCTCAAGAAACTGAAGTGACAGCCATTTTATGAATTCTTACGTATGATCATGGAAAATCTGAATCATGCAATTGGAATAGTCTGAAAATGTCAATGAATAGCATATTTAATATAACTGAAGTACCTCTTATCACAGATGGATATGATACAAGTGTCAGAAATATATATGTATGATATTAAACTCAGATTATTTTTCTATTAGTGTGCATGGTTGGTTATGTCAGACATATAGTTTATAAAGCATGCAGCTTATGCTACTTGGTATATACATGTACAATTATTTAAAATGTGTTTTGTATTTCCCCCATAGGAGGTAATATGTACTATTGCTGCTCCTCAGTCACGTCTGACCAGGACTTAAACAAGAAAATGCAGATGTGGATGCTACAGTCGATTGCATTTGCTTTAACATCCCTGGTTCTCTCCTGGGCAGAAACAATAGAATATTATGGAGAGGTCTGTGAGAATTCGTGTCCTTGTGAGGAGCGAGATGGCATATTAACTGTAAATTGTGAAAACAGAGGAATCATCAGCCTTTCTGAGATTACCCCTCCACGCTTTCCAATATATCATCTCTTACTCTATGGGAATCTCTTAAATCGCCTTTACTTAAATGAGTTTGTCAATTACACCGGGGCTTCTATATTGCATCTGGGTAGTAACGACATACAGGATATTGAAACTGGGGCTTTTAATGGACTCCATGGTTTAAAGAGGCTTCACTTAAACAACAACAAGCTGGAACTTCTAAAAAATGATACTTTCCTTGGCCTAGAAAACTTGGAATATTTGCAAGTTGATTATAATTACATAATCTCTATTGAACCCAGTGCTTTCATTAGGCTGCATTCTTTGCAAGTGTTAATATTGAATGACAACCTCTTGTCCACTTTGCCTAACAATCTTTTTCGTTTTGTCCCTTTAACTCACCTAGACTTGAGAGGGAATAGACTTAAAGTGCTTCCCTTCCTGGGTCTGTTGGAACACATGGATAAAGTGGTGGAACTTCAGCTAGAGGAAAACCCTTGGAATTGCTCCTGTGAATTAATTGCCCTCAAGGATTGGCTGTATAGCATCTCATATTCTGCTTTGGTGGGTGACGTTGTATGTGAAACTCCTTTTCGACTATATGGGAGAGACTTAGATGAAATCTCCAAACAGGAATTATGCCCCAGGAAATTGATTTCTGTATATGAGATGCGGCCTCAAATTCCTCGGAGTACCAGTGAGTACTACCACACCACCCCAGCCTCAGTGAATTCTGGAGCCACCATCTCATCTTCTGTTTACAAAAACCCTACAAAACCCAAAAGCACACGGCAGCCTAACAGATACCGAGTGAGGACCACATCACACCATCCTCCCAAAGATACTGGATACAGTATAAGCATAGCTTATCAGACCAAATCCCCAGTGCCTTTGGAGTGTCCAACAAACTGCACTTGCAACTTGCAGATATCCAATCTGGGACTTAATGTGAACTGTCAGGAGAGAAAAATTAAGAGTATCTCCGAATTACACCCTAAACCTTACAACCCGAAAAAGATGTATCTGACCGGAAACTACATCTCTTTGGTGCGCAGGGTTGACTTCATTGATTCAACAGGACTGGATCTTCTTCATCTTGGGAACAATAGGATATCAGTGATTCAAGACAGAGCCTTTGGGGATTTAAGTAATTTACGTAGACTCTACTTAAATGGCAATTCTATTGAGAAGCTGACACCAGAGTTATTTTATGGGCTCCAGAGTCTTCAGTATCTGTTCTTACAATATAACATTATTAAAGAAATTGAACCAGGAACATTTGATGCTGTACCTAATCTTCATCTTTTGTTTCTCAATAATAACCTGCTAAAACATTTGCCAGGAAACATCTTCACTGGATTAAACCTTTCCAGGCTGAATCTCCGAAGTAATCATTTTTCACATTTGACAGTGAGTGGTGTGCTAGATCAACTCAAGTCACTAGTGCAGATTGATCTGCATGAGAACCCATGGGATTGTACATGTGATGTTGTAGGCATGAAATTGTGGCTGGATCAACTTAGCGTTGGGGTATTGGTTGATGATGTCATCTGCAAATCCCCCAAGAGATTTGCCCTAATAGAAATGAGGTCTATTAAATCAGATCTTTTGTGCCCTGATTATTCTGATATTAATGTTCCCACCACCACACCATCTGAGGCGCAGCCTCTAGAGAGCACCACCACTTTAGTTTACCCCATTAAATTCAACAATGTGTCAAGTGCTGTGCCCCTGTCTGTACTTATACTGAGCTTGCTTTTGGTTTTCATTATGTCTGTGTTTGTGGCTGCAGGGCTGTTTGTCCTTGTCATGAAAAGAAGGAAGAAGAACCAAAATGACCCAGCTAGTACTAACAACTCAGATGTGAGCTCATTCAACATGCAATACAGTGTGTACAGCAACAGACCCCTTCCCAAAGTAAAGACCCCTGCTGGGCATGTTTATGAGTACATCCCCCACCCTCTTGGTCACATGTGCAAGAATCCCATCTACAGATCGAGGGAGGGCAATTCAGTGGATGATTACAAAGACCTGCATGAACTTAAGGTCACCTATAGGAATCACCTAGAGGAAGACCGTGAGAACCATCTTAGGAGTCCAAATTACAGTGTTAGCACTATTGAACCTAGAGTGGAGCTCTCACCTGTACAAGACACTGATCGGGTTTACAGAGGGATTTTAGAACCGGATAAAGGACCATCACCAGGTAATAATATTGATTATAAATATAGCAACCCTAACACGTTCACTTTTGCCCCCGCGTATGAAGCCAAGCGTCAGTTCTTGCACCCGGACAGGTTAAGGGAAGCAGTGCTTTATAGCACACCCAGTACTGTCTATGTGGAACCCAACAGAAATGAGTATCTGGAATTAAAAGCAAAACTAAACGTTGAGCCGGATTACCTCGAAGTTTTGGAAAAACAGACAACATTTAGCCAGTTCTAGACTATTATCTACAGTATTAGCTGTGACATAAAGGACTATATGACGATTTTGTTGCTTCAACCTTTGGATGAAGTGCCTTGGCACAAGATTTTCAGCTGCAGCAAATTATACTGAAAGGGTGTGCAAATCTTTTTTTTCTAGAACAATATCCATTATATAAACTGGGCACAACATTTACTGTTTGCAAGCGTTCCTCTGTGGTCAACTTCCGCAGCCTGAGAAATATTGAGTTGGAATCACTCCTGGTGCTAGGAGGTATCTATAAAAAAAATAAACCACATATGCTATATAACCCTTCAGAAAAAGGGTGTGTCTAAATGACTTTTATGGTGTTTTAGAACCCCTATCCCAAGTTTAATATTAAAGTCCATTTTTACAGGATGTATTTGTATGCTTTCTGGACTTTTGAAGTAAAAAGCTAAATTATGTACTCTACTACCATCTTTATGCATCACCATAGATGGTGTAAACAAAGACATAGAATCCATAACTTGGTTAGTCAAATTAACTTATTGTTAAAATATCAAATATTTTAATGTAGCACCTATTTTTATATGCACATTAGCATTTATTTTTTCTTTCTTCTTCACTATTCCAGTCTTTGATTTGCTCAAATGTGTTGCACTATACAAAATCCAATAGTTGATTTGCAGAGCAGATATTGGCTGTGAAAATGTCAAACAGGAATTAAAATGACCAAAATAATATAGAGCAAATAAAATGGTCAAAAACAATGGCTGGGTTGCTTTACAAAAAATATATACTGGAATTATTGAATCCTTAATTGGACATTTCTTAGGCCTGAATAGTGAGAGGAACACAGAAATTATTGGTGTTATGAGGAAAATGATTTCATTTCATTAGTGAACCAAATGTAATTATTCGACTACTGTTGTAGCCAATTCAACTGCACTGTACAGATTGGCGTGTGTCCTGTCACCTGGTAGGTTAAACATGGAATGTGCAAGCTTGGAAAAAGTCATTGTTTTATTCTCATTTTTTTTTATTTTATATTTTTATTTTATTTTAAAGAAACTAGTGCAATGAAACATGTATCCAACGTGCAAGCTTCTTACAAGAAAATACATATACACAATCAGTACCATTATGCATTTTATATTTCATTAGAAAAAGAAAATGGGTACTGTATGAATTGGGTACTCATACACCATCTTGTATTCTTTAATTGTTTATGACAAATTTTAAAAATATTGAAAAATGACATATTTTCATTGTTCAGGGAACATTCTTTTTTTTCTTTTCTTGACATTAAAATACCATGACTGTTTCACTTTTTATGTTTGGAAATTATTTAATATTTGCAACAGGGTAAGTAGTAATAGACACACAGACAAAACACACACACATGGACGAACACAAAGACAGGCACTAATATGTAGATAAAAAATATATATACACGTTCAATAAAAATGAAAGATTCTAATCAGGATTATTTTTCCTCTCAGTGGGGACCTATTGACAATATTCTACACGGTATTTATGTACAGACACATTTATAGCATCTAAAAGAACTAGTTTGTAGATTCCTCAAAATTTTTTATATTTTGCATACTGAGAATGATTTCTCATATGCAATATCCTACTTATTGAATACACGTATTTCTGGATTCTTCCATGAAGATATATTTGTTGACATATTGTGCTTTGTATTCCTAACTTTCAAATGATGATTAAACAGGGATATGCAACTTTTCCAATAACTGCCCTTAAAATTATTTTTATGAACAATATTATAATAAATATGAGTTTAGTCTTCTGCATTATTTATTCATATAATAGAACAAAAATATTTATCTTACTGTTTCATGTAGAGTTCCTAAATGGTTATATGCATATTATTTCTTTCATTTGTCTTTTTTAGCTCTGTAATAAAAACACAATGGTGACATTAAAATAATTACATTTAAATGCTATTGTGTATATTATATCTATCTGGTCAGTTCTTTGCCTTAAATCACAAACATCAATGGCAAAGCATTAAAAAAGATTGTAAAAAAAATGACAACTAGATACAGTTTTAGTATGTTATTTAACACTTTAAATAGCAGAGAGGGTGTTGAACCACTTACAGGGCCATCACATTTATTCCAGCATTTTAATTTGTCATCCAAATATAAATATGTTTTTATTTTCATTTTTATTTTTAAGTCATTATTTACATAGTATATGTTGTGTGCTTTAGTCAGAAAGGGTAAAACAATTACTGGACATTTTGACAAATACACATAAATATCTTGCATTATATACTGTATCTGCTTCAAATTATAAGGCAAAGCCACTTTAAGTAAAAAAATAAAAAATAAACACATCACAGAGTAATGTTGCATTAAACAAAAATGATGTCAATCTCTTGAACCAAGATAAGAGAAATGTGTGTATTTTACGGGAATAGCAAAGAGTACACATCAATCATATGTCTATACCAAACACTTTTTGCTGATTTTGTTTTTTTGGTTTTCTTGATACATGAGAAATGAAGAGACAGGATATTATAAGGCAGCTTTGTAATGTACGAAGGATGTTATTTTATTTACATTCTGATATTTTGTTCAGTGATATGTACTTTATTTAATCTACAAACTTTTGGGATTTCAATGTAAAATTATATTTTAAGAAATTAAATAATTCTATTAAAATTAAAATTGATGATACCAATCTGTATTAAAGCATTTACACATTTGTTACTTATTTTTACCTTGACATGTTTAATGTTTACAGGCATCAGAACAATTGTTTTATTCTTTTTCATTTTATTTTCCAGCTGAGTATATTGTTCCGCAGCTATATTAATGACTAATTCAACTGAACCTGAAAATATATTTATTTCTTTAAAGTGATAGTAAGGAGTCTGTTTCTTCTAAAACATCAATGTTTTAAAACTGCTCTCTTTAAGGTTGTTTGTGTTCCAAACAGGTAAACCAACTGCCGATTGAAATTAACTGCTTGGCTAAAGGTAGACTGCAATAGATAGTGTATGAATAATATTTGAACAATGTTGGTCCTCAATGGCTTTCTGCAAATCTGTATATAAGTGCTATTTTCCCCATTGAATGCAGCTTAAAGATAAACCTTTGCCTATACGTTAGTGAAAAAGTTAGCTATGGCACAGATAGATATATTGTCTACCATGTGTGAGATATACTTATTTAGACTAGCTGCTCTTAATGTAATACCTATGTAATACAGTACGTCTCATAAGTCTTTACTATCACTTTAAAGTGAATATAGAGTGGACCACAGTACAACTTATTGTGGATGGTTGTATGCATACTCCTTGGGTTTTTTTTATATGAACTTAAAAACACATATTTCAGCTAATTTAATATTTTAGAGTGCAATAATAATGAGTATAGAAGCGGATCACTAGATGTGAGGACAGGTTGTTGATGGCTCACAAAGGGGATAAAAGTCAAATTATCTTATTAATAATATTAACATTAATTTTGCTAATGCACAACTCAGGAGCTTAATAACATGCATGCGACAGTACCCATATTGTGATTTTTTTTTCTTACACATGTCCACCTTTCAAGGGTGCTTGAATACGAGGTAAAACAGGAAATCTGTTCTCTTGGTGGTATGTCTATGGCTTCCTTGTTTCCTCACACATCTGTTCTGTAATACAGGCTGAGATTGACAGCAAATAAAATTATATAATGGTGCCATTAGTCAGTACTAGTGCATTCCAGAAAGGTATAGACTTTTACTGCCACCACATACTGGCTCCAAAGTGGATGCAGATCTTCTGGATCCATTGGAATTTGGTGCCCAGTTTCAACAGCTCATCCTGTAATCCTTATTATGTCATTTGAAGCTCAAGTGGTAATTCTCTGCACACGTCTACATAATTTGTTTATTTCTGTGTTGCATTCCTGTATGGTATTATTTTTGTCTAATAATACAGTGTAGTACTTTTAAGGCCCCTAATTTTCAAGAGGCTACCTCTATCTATCTATCTATCTATCTATCTATCTATCTATCTATCTATCTATCTCTCTCTCTGTAAATGTATAAAAAATGTTCTTCCTTCAAATATTACCATTTAACAGGTTTCCCAATGTTTAATATTGGGTCAATTTTAAGTTGTATCTCTGGAACAAGTGGTTACACCAAATCCATGTACGATGATTATATATTGAGCTATAACAAGCTTTCTTATTAGATTATTTCCTTATGAATACACTTTGGAGATGTTTGTATTTTTAGCCAGCTATTATCAGCTATTATATATTGTCTATTACTGCACAGAGTGGATAAGAGTAATTCTGAGACAAAAGTAACTTGACTTCCATAGTGGCCATATAATTGTTAATTGCACAAAGCTGTGATGTGCCCCAAACACCCAAACATGATTACTGTTTGTATCATTTCTAGCAATTATTCACATTTTTGGATGGCATTTTTTTATGGTTTTCCTAAAACAATGATAGTGTATTTCTACCTCAATTTAATTACATTTTCCTTGATTTATCCATTCATCAATATACAATAAATGGATATTCATTTCTAATAGCAATATCTGTAGATATACAGTTTCAAACGTATTGAAGTGTGAAGTATTTTTTATGGAATATAAAAGAGGAACAGCTACGATTTTTATTGGTTATTTATTTCCTTAGGTAGGTGTTCACATATTTCTTGTAGGACTAACTCTTCTATCAGTTGTTTGTTGACATCTGCATATCTAATTTTCCTAAGTATACTTATGCTTAAGATCCCTTCCATAGTGTCAATGGCAATGTGGAGGAGAGCTTAAGACATTTCTGTTAATAGTGAGTTTCCCAAGTTGTGTTAGAATATTCATTTTTATTTTGTGTTAACTAGCTTGACAGCTAAAACAAGTGGTTTGCAGAAAAGACAAAACATGGCAACATAGCACTATGAACGTACTTTTGAAAATGGCACATTCTAGTCCATTGTAATCTAACAGCTCAGTAAATAGAAAGCTCACACACCAGTAACGCGTATAGGAGCATATGGAACATCTATCTATGGAAAAAATCCAAGCACCTCCCTAGTGTCCAATAATGCTACTGTGTGTAGAATAGAACACTCTCAGTGTTGGCCTCTTATTAAACTTGCCTTTATTGTAAAAATTGTGGTCGCCTTAGTGGTGCTCTGTGCAACATATGCTGGTTCTGGGGTGCTGTCCAAACCATTGTTTTTGCATATTTATGAAGCCTGACCAGCTTTTGGGCGTGCACTCCACCCACTCACAGGTGCTCTGTGTATGGTGTCCAGTGAGATTTGTATAAATTCTAGTTTAAGACAGATTGTCAGAGAGATTCATTCCAAGTAAGTAGCTAGAGATAGGACTCACCAAGTTTGGAGTACTTTGGCGTAGTGGTGGGCTAAGCAAAATATGGCCATATATTGTGACTAAATCTCCAATATTTTTTCATCTAAGCTAGGTGCTTTTAAAAATATTTAAAAATTATTAAAAATGTTTAAAATTATTAAGATTATATATTGTATGGGTGCACACTGCATTTATTGCATTTATTGCTCTTATTAAACTTAGACATTATGATGACATGAAACATTTAGCATTATACATTAACTATGTCAACCAAGCAGTAAAGAAAATTGCTTCAGAAAATGAAGCATATAAGATTATGAGAGAACTGTTCTTTTATTGTGAATATACACTATTTTAATAGTGATGTAATAACAAATATCAAAAGATATGGAAGGAGCGCAGAGATAAAAAAGAGATTAATATGAGTGTTACATTTTAGTGAAAAAACTAATATATATATATATATATATATATATATATATGTGTGTGTGTTTGAATAAAAAAATAAACAATTTGATGTGAAAAAACCTTCTAGACTATACTTATGTTTCGGGTAGACAGAGTCAGGTGAAATTGATTGAAGATCTTGATTATGGTGGAGGTACCCAAAATACAAACAGAAAAAAATACAATAGTGTTCTCTGTTTTCAGAATTTTTCTATATATGTGGTGGATAATAGGAATTGTACTCACAAAACTGGAGCAGTATACTGCTCTCTCAAAGCGTATAATTGGGATCCACAGTTGTCTGAAGGGGAACTGTTAGTTTTCCTTTAGTATTATTTCTGCAACTCATCGAATGGTTTTTTATTTTATTTAAATACATATATATTCCTTTTTTCACTAAAATTTTATAATACTCATATTAATCTCTTTTTTATATCTCTGTGCTCCTTCCATATCTTTTACTATTTGTTATACTTATTTTTCCACCTGGATGTGAGCAGCAAAAACACTAATAATATATATTTACTAATTGTCCATAGTAGTGCCTAACACTTTAACTTACTTCAGTAGTAGTGATATAATAAACTCAAATGCATTTGTTATCAAGAAATTATTAATACTAAGCAATAAATATCTCTCAGAGTGCCACCATAACAAATATTCTGGTTCAGGTAAATTTAATACAATATGTTCTTCATACAGTTTTCCATTTCTCACATTGTTTACAATCTCATCCTAGGGCCTGTATCTGTAAAATAAATCTGTAAAGAAATCTCCCTGAGTTCCCCAAAACATTTTTTAAAATGAGACTAATTTGAAGACAATTTATTGAAGTTATGGGTTAAAAATAATTTTCTTTCTGTAATTTTATCACCAAATATTGTCCAGAAAATAGCTCAAACTAAACTCAACTCAGTTGAGAAAAATACAATAGAATCGATTCAATGAGGCCCTTTAAGTGCAAAATTGACATTAACAGTAAATTAACGGGCATAAATGAATGAGCATTTGTGAATCAATGCCCACACAGTTAACAGGTGTGATAAAATCATTACACTTTCAAAAACCCTATATGAACTGTGTTTGTGCAGTAATTACCGCACAAATAGTGATTCAGTGAGGACCAGGAAAAATTAATGATGTTATGATTTATACAGTTTTTTCTCATTAACTTACCTCCTTAAAAATGTCGAGTAAGCTGTGCTTATCACTGATATTCTGAAAGCAGTTACCTTATATATAACAAAGCCGGGGGAGCGACAGAGGGCTCTATTGTTAGCCCCCTCCCAAACAAATGCCAGGGAGTAGGCCACTTATATATTTTATGGGGGGTAGGGGTTAGCAAAATGCCCCAGGATCCAACACCTTTATAAATGGGACTATGTACCACTGGCCCCAACCCTAGTATAAATGGGTCCAAGTGCTGGAAAAATAGAGAACACAAATAACCACTATGCTGTGTAAGCAGAATTGCAAGCAATGCAAGTATTAAAAGAAACGTGTTTAACATATGTATATTGTCTTTCCTGTTGATGACATCACCTTGTGCTTGGTATGCAAATCAGACATTTCCCACCGAAATGAACCATTTAAATATCAAGCTACACAACAGGAGACATCACAGACAGATTTAAAAACATTTTTTTTTAATTTATGGATTTATGCTTTTCTTGCAGACTGCTAACAGTGTAAATACCATTTTTTTGAATAATTTACATGTATGAACATCTATAGTCTAAGTAATGTTTAGGTGAGTCCCTTTTGATTTGAATGCTCTAATTGGTGCGTGCGCCTCATTTCATTCGGCCTAATTTTAATTATTAGCATCCCTAATTCTAGCCTAAATTCTAATGCCCTTACTACATTGTATATATTCCTACTACAGACATTTGATAGATTATGTGAATTTTTTTTCTTCTTCTTTGGAAATTCTATGTAATTTCATAGTTTTTATTTATATTATTTCTTAAGAAAAAAAATGTATTCACATTAAACTATGAATGATAATGTTTTTAGGAGATGTTACATGAATTGTAACTAAAGCATTTAAATACAGGCAAAAAAGTGTTTGTAAAAAAATGTTTGGACTGGAACTTTTTTTTTAACATTGTGCAGTATTTCTTTATTTAATATAATCTGTGTACAACAAGAAATTACACAAAATGGCATGACATGTCGATCTTCGGCAACAATCATATAGATATATAACATCATTTACTATTTAAGATCTAGCAACTGATATGTTTAATTATGTATAACATGTATGAACTCTGATGTATTATCTAATAGTGTTTATATAACAAGAGATAGTATATATAGGATGATATGACATGTTTACTGATGCCTACAAAACCTGCATATATCTAATAACCTCTACTTTAACTTATCAATTAACCTATAACTGGATACAGTTTCTAAGGATGTGGTCGTTTTGAGAGTATCCATGAATTGTAAGATCTCAAGGCTCAGGCATCATATTTTTGTTTTTAGCGTGGACTGGAACTTTAAGATAAAATATTGTACTGTATATATAAATGCATGAAGTCAAACTTCTGTTTCTAAGTACCAAGCCTAACACATCATAATTTTATGCTCAGGTACCATATGTGGCTATTGAAGACCAAAGGTGCTAGATTTTCTTTACTTTATAAAAACTAAAGTGAACATCAATAAAGCACTGCTGTGCCTTGATGTATAATCTGCAGTTACATTTATATACTAGACTTAGGCAGAAATTAGAACCTACATATTCGCTTCACTGTTTACACCTGAGTCATCACTCTTAATAAGTTACAGAGTAACATTTGGTATAGTTAAAATTTACCCATATCACTATATTGCATAGTTGCATAAAGTATATCTTGAAAACAAAGTAAAGGATTGTATAAATCTCATAACATTGTACATGCTTGTTTGACCTTGTTTTTCTAGCCTTTTCACAGCATAGTTACCTGGGTTCCACTTAAAACCATATTTCCAGCACTAGAGTTATAGGCGAGTCTAAGCATTAGCTCCTGTCAATAAAATAGGGATCTCACCTTTAATTTATCCCTGGTCTTATCTTTATCTAGCATAGCTTTATACCAATCTCTCATGCATACTTAAATTCCTTCAATGTGTTAACCTCTACCTCTTCCACTGGAAGGGTATGCCATGCATCCACCACTTCTTTTACTTTTAAACCTTTGGAGGTTGCCTTTCATTTTGAGACTAAGTTAAATTCTGCATTACTTTCAATGGGAATGATTCAAACCTGGGTTACACTTACTGTGTTGAATCATTTTATGTATTTAAATGTTTCTATCCTATCCCCCTGTCTTGTCTTCCAAAATATACATGTTAAGTTCCTTTAACACTGATGCATATAATTTTTTTACATAGTGAATCAATGTAGCACTACTCCAAGTTAAACTATCATAGGAAGTACAAATACAATTCAGTGTTACATTCATATTTTATAAAAAATAAAATACACAGACAGGTAAAAATTGCTTCTGTAACCAGAACAGTGCCTAGGCAGTTATCTACAGCAAGGAATGGGTTAATATCTTGTAGAAGACTCTTTGTAGCACTGTAATAAATTACAGTGCAAAAAATTAACCCCCCTAAAAAAATGCACATGTGGCAACAAAAAATTGCTGCTGTGCAAGATCACTGCTTATGCCCCAATTGGGTCTCAAAATGTTATTACATTTTTTAATTTAACAGTATTAATTAATTCTGATCTGTCTCTCTCCCTCACAAAAATGTAAGTAAGGAGAGGGAGACAGATCCAAATTAGTCAGATGGATATTTTACAAATAATGACCTGACCAGGCAGTGGTGATTGCTCATTTTAGCAATCAACAAACTGCCTTACACTCTGATTGGCAGTTACTGTAGTAACGCGTCAAGAGCACGGTAACAGTGGCCGAACATTGGGGGCTGCAATTTTCTTTTTTTTTAAGTGTTGCCGACTGCCTTGACCTGTGAGGCATGCCAGCTACACACAGAGAGCAATAGGAAGTGATTAACACCACCAGGCATGCACATGTTTTAGAGGTACTGAGCCTTTTTTTTGTGTTGCACAATGTCTCCATGTAGAGGGATTGTGCAATACAGGTGGTGCACTGAAGTGATAAAACATTGGTTTCAGTGCCTGTTTTACTGTAGGTTGTACTAGTCTGTCCAATGTTGGCAACACTTTGCCAGACAGGATGAACCTAGTGCGTCCTATGTCGCCAAGGGGTTAATAAATATATTTCAATTTTGGGCAATGTTAAGATACCCACACAAAAAGCGTGCCAGCAGAAATCATCCGAACAGCAGACAAACCAATTTTCAAGTTGGCAGTGAAAAAGTATTTATTAATGGTAGCAAAAAAAGTTAAAAACAATAAGCAGAGGGACGGAGACAGACAAACGCTTTTGTCTGTATTGCCTGTCTCCGTTCCTCTGCTTATTGTTTTTAACTTTTTTGATACCATTAATAAATACTTTTTCACTGCCAACTTGGAAATTGGTTTGTCTGCTCTCCGGATGATTTCTGTTGGCACACTTTTTGTGACATTACTGACGTATAGATCATTGTGCCTGATCGTACTATGCAAAGTATATTTTTAGTAACAATTTTAAATATATATATATATATGTGTGTGTGTGTGTGTGTTTGTGTGACATTTTAAATTGTTCCATCAATCTGTTGCATTGAACAGTTGGATCTTGCAGTCAGTGGTGTATCTTGATTTTGTGCTGCCCTAGGCAGACAAAATCCGGGCACCCCCCTACCCAAGCTGCACACCCACGTTACACACCTAAGACATGCCCCATCACCTCCATTTCATGACCCCACATCATACATTACATTCAGACTCACATCAAGCTCATACTCCCATCACACACACACTCTTACTCCCATCACACTCAGTCACACACTCCTACTCCCATCACACTCAGTCACACACTCCTACTCCCATCACACTCAGTCACACACATTGACTCCCATCACACACACTGTCTCCCATCACACACACTCTGACTCCCATCACACTCAGTCACACACACTGTCTCCCATCACACACACTCTGACTCCCATCACACTCAGTGTCACACACATGTCTTCCATCACACACACTCTGACTCCCATCACACTCAGTCACACACACTGTCTCCCATCACACACACTCTGACTCCCATCACACTCAGTCACACACACTGTCTCCCACCACACACACTCTGACTCCCATCACACTCAGTCACACACTGTCTCCCATCACACACACTCTGACTCCCATTACACTCAGTCACACACACTGTCTCCCATCACACACACTCTGACTCCCATCACACTCAGTCACACACACACTGTCTCCCATCAGCACTTACCTTTCCCTGGTGGCTAGTGGCAGGCAGCATGGTCCCTCCATTTATTTTTTTTATAATTTAGGACACTTTGCTTTTCTGAAACTTTGTTTTTTTTCTATCTGACTTCAGCCAGATGCTATAAGCATTAGGAAGTTCACAGAGAAGACGCAAACCTGATGTTCATGAGAACATTAAACATATTTAGAACACAGATATTAACATTTTAACAAATAAATATATTTTTAAAATTATTTAACTTTAATAATCATGAACAAAAGTAGGTACATTTCTAAACAAGCCTATGAAACACGTAAGGCGTATTGCTGATTTAGGCATACTGTACCCGCCGAGCTATTTTGCACATTAAAGCACCTTTTTGATGTTTTTTGGTTTGCAAACAACATTTTACTTTTAAAAAGCAGAAGAGAGACAGTTGGGTCTGTTGACTAAAATGTGAACTGTGGTGAACTGACAAGGATCATTTTAATCCAATGATCGTATTAGCTTTTGGTATATAGAAGGATCACTTTAATCTAAGGTCAGCACACTTTATGGGGACTAATCACGAAAATTGAAATGCCAGGTAAACAAAAAAAATTAGGCATTAATAGCTGATATGAAAAAACATTCCCCAACTTCTCTGTATTTATAACTTAGCTTTTAATAGCTTTGTTTCACACATCAGGCATTAATAGCTGAGTTGAAAAAAAAAATAACATTGTTACTTGCCAATATATCAGGCAAAGCTATTAATGCCTAGATTTTGCAGTTCACAATCAGTGACTAACCACCTGAGTAGAGTGATCCTTCTCTATATCAACAGCTAACACAAAGGGGACTGTTTCTATTATTTTGTGAGATGCCTACAGAAAAAACTGACACCTCACTTGAAAAATACATTAGTATGTATAGTCATATATATTGTACATACATTTTTTTCTGTATATAAACTGTGTATATTTTTAAATCATATGTGTATGAGGTGTCAGTTTTTTCTGTAGACATGAAAAAAAACTATATATATATATATATATATATACACACACACACACACTGGCTTGTTGCATAAAATTCCAAAGATGAGCACTCACAGGATTTGTTGAAAAGTTTATCTTTAGTTTATCTGTGGGAACAAACTACCATTGTTTCAGTCTCTATTCAGGACTTTCCCCAGGATAACTTTTCAACAAATCCTGTGAGTGCATATATGTATGTATGTATGTATACAAATAAACAGTTCTGTGCAAACATTTTAGCAGGTGTAAAAATATGCCATAAAGTAGGAATGTTTTCAAATATCATCATTTATTTTAATCAATTCCAAAGAATGCAAAGTGAGTGAACAGAATAAAAATGTAAATTCAATCAATATTTGGTGGGACCACCCTTTGCCTTCAAAACAGTAACAATTCTTCTAGGTACATCTGCACACCGTTTTTAAGGAATTCAAACATTTTGGAGAACTAACTACAGTTTTTCAGTGGATTTAGGCAGCCTTGGTGGCTTCTCTTTCCTCATGTAATCCCAACACATACATGTAGGGAAAAAGAACACTGTGCAACACTGTGTGACAAACAAAAGATAGCAGCTCCCAATAGGTATCACCAGTTTGTAATTATTTAGATACATATACCGATGTAAATTTGTTTATACACAGGTAGATACAATTGCTACCATTTCTCGAGGAAGCCAGGGATCTAGTGAAACCTATTGCAATAAAGAGGACAGTGAATTTAGTTCTTCCTCCCATGTAGCTGATACTTCATACCTTGTTGTAAGTGCATTATTTTTTTTCACTTTATACCCATTGAAGGGAGACTGTGCTATTGGTTGCTGTAGTTTATATCATTTAGAAATTAAGAAATTAAAGATTGTTTATGAGCTCATTTAAATCTTTAAGGATTTGAGTGCAATATTTACCCTCACCACATTGTATTTGGCCACACACTGTTGTATTTGTATTGTTCTTCTTCCCTGCATGAACGTACACCCCATTGTAAGGATTTATTAATGCTCTATGGGTAATACAATCACTTCCAGGACTCCTTGACTTTCTTTATGCTGAAGATAATTTTTTTATGACTTTAGCTGTAGATTTGGGCTCATTGTGTGAGGTATAGAACACTGGATAGAGGTCAATATGCAGGATCTAAAGATAACCCCTAAAACAACACGATAATAAGGGTATACTGAGTGTGCGAGGAGGTGATAACTAACCTTGAACCCGTAGCTTGATAGTAGTGTAGTATGAACAGGACAAAGTTCGTAATACAGAGTTAAATACAAAGTTGGAGTAGGTAGCAAGGAAGGATAATATACCTGTATTCCAGTAATGAGATGGTTAAGCAGGAACACAACACACTTGTACTCCAGCACCGTGAGGGTAAATTCAGGAACACACCACACTTGTAATCCAGCACTGCATGGGTAAATGCAGGAACACACCACAAAATACTCCAGCACTGAGATGGTAATGAAGGCGAGTATAGATAACCTAGTCGGGATCACCATAAAAACTGCAGCACGATATAAACAGACCAGGATCAGGGGTACCAGAGAGTCAGCAAAACATTAAACAAGCCAGGGTCAGGTTACTAGAAGATCAGCAAAATTATAGAAACAGTCCAGGTTCAGGGGCACAGGCAGACAGAAGAATAGTCAGGGAAATCCGAGTTTAGCAACAAATAGGAAGTAATAAATAACGCTAGTCTTCAGAATACATGAGAATCACCAAGCAATGAGTACTTGGTAATTCTGCCTTTTAAATGTTCCCGCGCCTCGTGGGTATGCGATGGGTCTGACGTCATCGAGAGTGCGCCCCTGTACTGGAGAAGGAATCATTGGCATCAGTGGCATGAGCGAGCTTGCAAGCGTGTGTGGTGGCTCCTGGCTGGTAAGTAACAGCGGATATGTGGGGGAGCTACTGTGGGGCAGATCCTGACACATTGTCATGCTGCAGAACAAATGTGGGGCAAATCAGATGCTTCCTTGATAGTATTGCATGTGCTTTTCAGCATTGAGGAGTCCATTCATTCTCATCAAATCTTCAATTCCTTTTGCAAAAATGCAGTCCCAAACTGACAACGAACCTCAACCATGCTTCACTGTTGGCTGTAGACACTCATTCTTGTATAAATCTCCAGCAAACAAACTGTCTTCTGTTATAGCCAAAACAATTTGGCTTATAAGTCCAGAGAACCTGATGCCATTTTCTGCCCCAAAGTTCTTGTGTTTTTGTGCATAGTTGAGTTACTTTGTTTCCACATCTTGTTTCTTGAAGTCATCCTCTGACCAGACTTTTCTGGACAGTAGATGGGTGTACCAGAGTCCCACTGTTTGTGTCTTTCATTTGCCAATCAATGCATCTACAGTCCCCAGTTTTGCCCATTTCTGTGTTCTTCTTCAAAAGGGCTTGGACAGCACATCTAGAAACCTCCATCTTTCTTGATATTTCTGCTTGAAAGAGACCTTGTTGCTGTGATCAGTTTTGCCATGGTGTATGACTTTTAACATTAAACTGTCTCCAGCAACTTCACGTTATTAGCTGAGTTTGGCTGTTCCTCGCCCAGTTTTATTCCTCCTATAGCACTGTTTCTGTTTTAGTTAATGATTGCGTTTCAGCCTACTTATTTAATTGATGATTATTAGCACATATTTGTATAATTGGTTATTCATACACTTGAGTCTATGCCTACAAAGTGTACCCAAAACAAATGTATACAGTTTTGAAGGCAAAGCGAGGTCACACCAAATATAGATTTGATTTAGAGTGTTCTTCTGTTTGTT
Organism: Pelodytes ibericus; assembly: GCA_036172795.1. Lineage (NCBI taxonomy): Eukaryota > Metazoa > Chordata > Amphibia > Anura > Pelodytidae > Pelodytes > Pelodytes ibericus. The sequence continues at coordinate 212,891,080 of CM069857.1, read as the reverse complement.
TACTTTTGTTATTTGATACAAATAAACTATTAATATTTTTATTATTGAAAACATTATTACTTTTTATAGCATTTTTTCAAACCTACCTAAAACCTTTGTACAATACTGTATAAAAATAAATATATATGTGTATGTGTGTGTGTGTGTATGTGTGTGTGTGTGTGTGTGTGTGTGTGTGTGTGTGTGTGTGTGTGTGATATATATGTACATGCAGTGCATATACAGAAATAAAGACATATATATATATATATATATATATATATATATATATATATATATATATAAATTGATTTTTCAAGTCTGGTGTCAGATTATTTTTGTAGACACCTTGGCAGTAGAATCTAAACCTTTGAAATTGATTTTCTCTTCAAACTTTTACTCTTTTTTATAAAGCTTGACACAAATATCTTGTAACTTGGATAATTAATTTTACAGTCAGAGGAGAGCTCTCTTGAAAGCTGTACACTCTTGTACACTGTTGTTTATAAGTGTTGTATTATTTTCTGCAGACATTTTTAATCTGCTCACAAACATTTTTTTCTATACAGAGCATATCTTTTCATGAATGGGGGTGGTCAAACAGGTATCCTTGTAAACTTGTGATGGGCATATTTGAGGAAGGAAACTAATACTGATTTCAAGACTTCTGATGATGGCATCTCTATGTGCAGAAACTCAAAGTAGGCGTAAAGGCAAACACTTTTGTTCCCCCTCAAAAAAAAAAAAGAATAGCCCAGTGAAACCTTTTCACAACTTCAGCTGGAGGTACATATGTATTGCCTTATTTAAATGATACACTGTAACATTCTTTAACATGAAAATGTCCCACTGAACTGAAGATGTAAATAATAAAACACAGGGACTGTGTTGTGCTCAAAATGCCTCCTCCGAATGGCAATGAAAATGTAAATACTTTCAAAGTGTTTTGTAATGCATATTTTACATTTTGCATTGCTTATATAAGAATCTTACAGTTAGAAGAATCTGTCAATTTTCAATGTTTTTCAGCTATTCAGGATGCCTACCTCTCTCTGACTCTGTTAAATAATTCTTAAGAAAAAATCCTATTCATTATAATGGGATTTCCTGTCCATTAGTGATGTCATCTGTGCTGCATTAACATATTTCTGTTATAGGGTGCCTGCAATGTAAATATGGCCTTGGTGAACATGCATGTTACTAAAAATATTAAACTGTTCTGAATTAGTATTAACCCCTTAGTGACAAGACATTTTCACCTTGACTTTCCCTTGGTGACAATGGCTGTTTTGACATTTCTGGGGTGTGTGTGTTTTTAGCTACAATTTTCTTCTTTCTCACATACTGTACCCACACAAATTATATGTTGTTTTTATCATCATAAGAAGGGCTTTCATTAGATACCATTATGTTCATCATATCTTATAATTTACTACAAAAAAAAATCATAAAATATGATGAAAAATGTTAAAAACACCACTTTTTCTAACTTTGATCTAAAATATAATTTACACAAATACAATCATTAAAAAAGACCCCATCTAAATAGTTTCTAAATGTTGTCCCGAGTTCAGAATTATGTTTCAATATTTTTCAGTATTTTTTTTGCGAGTTATGGAGCAAAAACCCCAAAAAATGTTTTTTGTTTTTTTCCTATATTGACCTTTTGACCCCAACCCGAACCCAAAATTTTACCATAACACTAAATTTAACCCCAACTCTAACCCCTATTCTATCCCTTAATATATTTTAATTTAATTTTACCCCTATCCCTTAAGCTAAACATTTTTTAATTTTAAACCTATAGGCTAATCTAACTATATAACCAGTTTTCAGCTAATTAAATATATTTTACTTTTTTTTTTACATTGCTATGTAGCTTGGCTACCTCTAGGGGCAGTCAAGCAGCATATTCAGAGAGACGGAAGTGAATTTACTTTCACATCCGAAGCTCAGACCACCAGAGGGCATAGCCATTTTGATGGAGCATGCTGCTCTGTCAATATGGCTCCAACGATCGCTCCGTGGGGCGATCGTGGGTGCCCCAGAAAATAAATTGTTGTGCTGGCTATTGCCTTGACATCGATCGTTGATCGCGAAAACCGCTTGAATGACTGCAGGACGTGCCCCAGGCACGTCCATTGTCGCGAAGTGGTTAATTACCACTACATGACCATATATCCAATAGTAAAATACGCTAAAATAAAAATAAAATCAATGTTTTAGCTAATGATTCATTTTCCTTGACAGAAAAAAACATAATAAAAATGTAAACATACCTACTTTCAGAGCTATAAACATAATTGTCAGTATAGAAAGTTGGTAATATAGAGACTGTAATATCATTTTTCTATATTACATGTACTTTCTTGGATCAGAATACAAGTGCCGCAAGCTAATCATACTAAAAATGATTCACAATTATACCATTTCAGCATGCACGGTGGGTACACAGAATATCCTGAGCACCTCGCTTCTGAATATTATTATGTACAAATTGCCTCCTGCAGGGAACGTTTACATAATTTTATTCCCTGAAAATAAAATGATGTGGATTTGCCTGACTCTATGAGTGAAAATGGCTAATAACAGGGGATTATTAAGAATTATTTCCAATAACTAGAAGGTGTTCTCTAATTTGCTGTTTAAGGGCACAGGTCATATGACCAAAGGGTTGGATATGACATTTACAGCATGTGATCAGAACATTTACATACTTCACAGTGCAATTCATAAATCCATTCATGTCACATATTTTTTTAGGCTGCTTAACAAACCTGTCACACTTCCTTCTACTCCCTCCAGACTAAAATATATATATTTTAAAACCAACTGTGTTTGGGTGACATTTTTAATATACATTTTCAATTCAACTGTGTTTAGGTGTTCTTAATGTGCAGGCCAAGGTGAAAAAAATATTATATTTGTGATCCACATAGACTATCCTAGATCATATCCAGAAGTGGGATTTATAAATGTGTATTAATTATACGTGCAATTACCTGAAAGTCATCATTTATACTACATACTATAGATTTTTTTTTTTTTGTAGTAAAAACGTTTCTGTCTGTTTTAGATCTTTTCTTTAGATTTGGCTCTTTAAATCAGTTTAGGGGAACAACCATGATATAATAGACAATTTCAAAGATCAGCTGTATTTTTCATAAACATAAACTGTAGTGGCAGAAAAAAAATATTTGTTCATGAGGTCTGCCAATACTAACTCCCCATATTTGTTTTATACATTTGCTCTTCTGTATTGCCTTATGAAAATGTTTAGAATTGCTTCAACGGGTTAGCTTTTATTGCTGATATTTATAAAAATATTATAACATTATAAAACCTTCTCTACAATAGTGTGTTCTCAAATGTCCACGTCTACTACCTAACTTTAAATCTTTCCAATGTATCATAACCTGAACAATTATTAATATATACCCTGTAATTATTCCCAGAAAACACAACCAACTTCACTTAACCTGCAGGATCTTGATCAATAGTAAATAGATCCCTGGGGCCATATAGGTTAATATGTCAACTGAACTAAAAAAAAAATCAGCTCTTGATAGCTGAATTGAAAAAATTCTCCAACTTTTGGTCAGTTCATGTTTAGTGAATAAACCCCAAAACATGGGTGTTTAGAAGAAAGTTCATTTGTTCCCAATTGAAAATTGGCCTACTACAGCAGAAGAAGCAAATGGTAGACTTGAAAAAAGCTCAGTGCTGGGCTGAAACGTCGTTATTTTTTTGTGGATTTAACTCCCTTAAACGCTGTGCTGAGTCTCCTGTGTTTTCTTTTTGCTTTATGGGCGTGAATGACGCTCCCTCGTTGCACCCGATACTTGTAAGTGTGCAGACCCAATCATACGTTTCACTATTTCCAATGTATCATTGTACCTGAACAATTATTAATAAATACCCTGTAATTTTTCCCAGAAAACACAACCAGCTTCACTTCATCTGCAGGATCTTGATAAATATTATATAGATCCCTGGGGCCATATAGGTTAATATGTCAACTGAACCAAACAGGTGTGAGCATGCAGCAAAAAAAGTGTGCTTGGCTGTACAATGTATACAAAAAACAAAAACTGTCTGCGCTTCTCAACCTAATAAAGTTGGCAACAAATATATAAATATAAATGAGAGGTTTTGGTTATATGAATTGGCCAAAGCATAATTAAGCTCACCCGCCACGTCAAGGCACACTCTCAATAGGGCGAGAACCTACTCTCACCTCCTATCTAGTGGGCACACAAAGCAGTAATACTGCTACCAAAACCTATTTAAATGTGTTGGAAGAGGTACAATTAAACCTCCTCCCAATTTTGGTCAGTTCATGTTAAGTGAATAAACCGCAAAACATGGGTGTTTGGAAGAAATTTAATTTGTTCCCAATTGAAAATTCCAACAGGCCTTCTACAGCAGAAGAAGCAAATGGGAGAGACATAGGAGGCTGGTTTGAGGGAGGTTAATATAGAGAGCATAACAAATGTCTAGCAGATAAGGGAGTGCCACAAAAATACTTTTATTTAATTCTGTATTGTAGTCAAATATAGACTTTGGTTGTGGGGGCCTGCAGTACACTACACAATACATTAACTCTTGTTGTTTACTGCAGCTCCCTTGATATACAGTCTGATGCAGATTATTAGCCCCCCAAACACTGTAAGCTAAAGTTTACATGATGCTCAGAATCATGCTAGCAGAGCATCATAGTGAATGTTAGCTACTAGTGCCACATCTGTAATTCTTCCGTATTAATTTAAAATATATTCTATTTTTGCACTGTATACACTCTAAAAGTATGTAACTTTTCACATACACAATCCATATTGCACTTGTTAAGAAATGCTCTGTTGTTTAGGTATTTTACCATGAACCACATTTGTATATTGTAGCAAATAAATTCTTTTAAAAGTACCAATGTATCTTATTGTATAACAGAGTGGTCTCTTCACTAAAAAAAAAGTGAATTTAGAAGAGAATTGCAAAAATAGGGCATATTGGTAAGAACGGTAATTTCACTGTTTAGTGAATAGAGCTTGGTTCCTACTCGGGAACCTCTTCTCTAACTCAACAAAGATAAGCTATGAGTAGGAGGTAAGGAATAATTCTGGGGGGAGAGGAAAGGCAGGTGAGAATAATTGTCTTCTCTGCACCCTGAAAAACCCCTGAACACTGATGGTCTCAAGGATTTTTTGGTAGTCAGCTCAAAGATAGTCTGACTGGAATAGAAAAACCATTGGAATTTATTTAAATCGATGCATAACCACATATAATAACAAAATCAACATCACCTCCAAAATATAGTTAGTATATTTGCAGATTTGTGTGGAGATGTATCAATTTATGTAGATTGTATTACAATAATTATTAACATCACGTTGCCATTTTTTATATGACTTAATTACGTGAAATCACACAATAATTTGTTACAATATTCTTCCTACAGTCTAAAATATTCATTTTATTGAGTGAATTTAATATTATTGCACATTTACAGAGAAGGAACCTTTTCTAAAGGACAAACACAAAAGAGAAGCTATAAAATAGCTAAATGTCAGTAGCAGTTTGGATTATGTGTTATGGTCAGGTGGAAGATAAATTGAGCTTCACAGACAATTGTCATACACATTGGACCAGAAAAAGGTCCTTGAGGAACGATCAGAAAACCTTAACAATAAGTACTACACTAAATGGAGCATATTAGTTGCATTCAAGCTAAACTTTATTCCACAAGATTGGGAGTGCATGATTGAGCATTATCTTAATATTTTTATTGTGTAATATTAATGCTAACAAACATATACTTGTGAAAACTACATTTTATAAAGGCAAACATGAATGCGTTGTTCCCGTCTTGGCTAAGACAGAAGTGTGGTGTCAAAAAGCATGCTTGGACCTCTTAGGAAAGGATAGGTGCCATCAGAGCAGACTAGTAGGAAGGATACACATTCTATAACAAGAATATGCAATGAAGAATCCACAGCCAAATCATTAAACAAGGTAGAATCAACAAGCAAGACCTAAAGCAGAGGTTAGGCCAGTCAGTATTCTAGTGATGTCAATAGAGAAGAATAGGTCAGATGGCATACAAAAAACCTGAAAGGTGTCAAGATAAAAATAGCACAGTGTACAAACATTATAGGGAAACAAAGTGCTAATAATAATAATATATTAGGCAGGTAATGAAAACGTTCCCAGTGGAAGGCAGCTATTAATCAGGGGAATATTGGGAATTCAGAACTACCAGAAAATGGGGAGCAGTCTCAGACATTGATTTTAAAGCAGATAAATAAAAATAAAGACTACACATACACTGGCACTAAGGAGCTTAAGTGTAACAATCTATGAACAGGAGTTTGCCATGGGCGTAGGAAGTGGGGGGGATGGGGGGGACGGATAGGGTGAAATCCCCCCCAGAACGCGAGGCAAACGGGGCCCCCATCCGGCGGGGGACACAGAGCAGTGAAGTGTAAGTACTAGGGAAGGGGGGGTGGGGGGACTGGCACAGTATTACAGGCATCTGACTGGCATAATATTACTGGGCATCTGGCTGGCACAATATTACTGGGCTCTGACTGGCACAATATTACAGGCATCTGGCTGGCACTATATTACTGGGCATCTGGCTGGCATAATATTATAGGCATCTGGCTGGCACAATATTACTGGGCTCTGACTGGCACAATATTACAGGCATCTGGCTGGCACAATATTACAGGCATCTGGCTGGCACTATATTACTGGGCATCTGGCTGGCATAATATTACAGGCATCTGGCTGGCACTATATTACTGGGCTCTGACTGGCATAATATTACAGGCATCTGGCTGGCACTATATTACTGGGCTCTGACTGGCATAATATTACAGGCATCTGGCTGGCACTATATTACTGGGCTCTGGCTGGCACTATATTACTGGGCATCTGGCTGGCACAATATTACTGCCCAAATGAATGTAGGCAACAAAAAACCTGGCAAATGAATGTGGGCAAAAAAAAAAAACCCTGGTAAATGAATGTGGGCAAAAAAAAAAACCCTGGCAAATGAATGTGGGCAAAAAAAAAAAAAAACCCTGGCAAATGAATGTGGGCAAAAAAAACAAACCCCTGGTAAATGAATGTGGGCAAAAAAAAAACCCCTGGCAAATGAATGTGGGCAAAAAAAAACCCTGGCAAATGAATGTGGGCAAAAAAAAAAAAAAACCCTGGCAAGTGAATGTGGGCAAAAAAAAACCTGGCAAATGAATGTGGGCAAAAAAAACCCTGACAAATGAATTTGGGCAAAAAAAAACAATGGCAAATGAATGTGGGCAAAATAAAACTGACAAATGAATGGGCAAAATAATGTAATTAATAAGTAATGATGGTCTGTGCCTTTGTAAGAGGCACAGACAAACCTGGAACGGAAATTCCCACCTTCCCTGCAATGAGATATAGTGTGTGTGACTGACTGTGTGAGTTTGTGTGTCTGTGACTGACTGTATGAGTTTGTGTGTCTGTGACTGACTGTATGAGTTTGTGTGTCTATGTGACTGACTATGAGTGTGTGTCTGACAGACTGCATGTTTGTATGAGTGTGTGTCTGCGACAGACTGTATGTATGTATGTATGTATGTATTAGTGTGTCTGTGAACGACTGTATGTATGAGTGTGTGTGTGTCTGACAGACTGTATGTATGTGTGAGTGTGTGCCTGGCAGACTGTATGTATGTATGTATGTATGAGTGTGTGTCTATGTGACAGTATGTATATGTGTGACAGGCTGTATGTATGAGTATATGTGTCTATGTGACTGACTGTATATGACTGCATGTGATTGTGTGTATGTGCTGTTGTCTGGCTCCTAGATTTTTTTACAGGCTCCTAAAACTTAGTTAAGGTTGTCAAGCCCTGGTATAAATGTTACTAGTTATATACATATATTTGGGGTCCACCTTAAGCTTTTGGAAATGCTGGAAATATTTAATATTTTACAGTTTATTTTCTGGTCAGAAATGTAATGTTTGTTTGCTGAGAGGGTAGTGGATGCATGGAATAGTCTTCCAGTAGAAGTGGTAGAGGTTAATGCAGTGAAGGAGTTTAAGCATGCATGGGATAGGTATAAGGCTATCCTAGATATAAGATAAGGTCAGGGACTAATGAAAGTATTACTTTACTGAGAGGGTAGTGGATACATGGAATGGCATTCCAGCAGAAGTGGTAGGTTCATACTGATGTATGTTTTATGGTGTAGACACAGCTCGCTGACTATATTTAATGTAACAGTGATAAAATGCACCTGCCTGATGCAGATGTTGTGCTGTGAATGTATCTGTTGTATACCAAGGATCCTGGTAATGTTGGTGGGAACTTGGTGATATAATATACACTGTGACAAGCTTTATTTTTACTGCTGCTATACCCGGCGAGCAAAAATGCTGTCCCCCCCAGTCATTTAATAATGTACACCAGATGGTATGTGTCGGAGGTTCCTGTAAAATAATTTATGTTCACTTTATAGCTACCTGCTCTTGTCTGCCTTATGTCTACCTTGCACACAAAAGGCCTAAATACAATAATTTCAATCACATCCTATGACAGGAATTAGAGGACACCACTGGAAAAAAACCTGATTAAATGTAGTTTAAATGATGCCTAAATAATGTTTGAATGATTATAGTTGTGTTTGCAATTGATTTAGTTTTCTACTAGGTAAACCTGTATTGAAATTTCTATTCGCTTATCTCTATAAATGTAATTTTGATATTTTTGTAATAAACAAAGAAGAAAACACTGCATCTAGGTAGTGCTAGTAACCATCTGAATAACATCTAAAAATATATTTAAACATTTCTATATATATATAAATATAAATATATATATATATATATAAATTATACAGTGGGAGAAAGAGGATGACATGAATCTATATGGAATAAAGTGATACTTCCGGCTTCTTCACTCGCCTGCTCCCAGAGTCTGACCCAAGTCTGACCACTTCAGAATCCAAAATGCCTTGAAGGCCCCACCTGACGCCCCACGGGCGTGGTTATAAAGCTACGATCCTCGACTGAAAAGGCATCGCTACTTATCCTATGCCAGTAAGTAACACGGGAATTTTGCTATCAATATCAATCTATGATGACCTGGCCCCTTCTACGATGGCCTGGAGATGCTCCATGATCAACTTAACCACACATTTATGCTCTTTCCCCAAAATGCTGACCATCGAGCATGCTGCTGGAATAGATCAATTTCTCCGGGACTTAGATGTACCTCCTATCAAAATAGGGTCTGACACGGATCAGCACATTGTTACTCCAGCCCCACATCCAGAAGGCATCTATAAAGTAACCGTGTCATCGGCTGGGACAAGCCTACCTGCCTTGGGATCTGACTCCCAGAAGATTTGCAACCCTATATGCCCCAATGGGGCAAACCAGGTTAGATCTCCTGAGCCCTGTGTGCTTTTGTTGATTGTTATATTGTATGTTTCCGATCTTTGCCTGTTGTCCAGCGACCTTACATATATCCCCCCCCCCCCTCCACCTCCGGGCATGCTCCCATGTTTGGGATACATACTTTTTAATTTTGGACCCCACAAGTTGGTTCCGAAGCCCTCCTTTCACCAGCTCCAACCTGAAGCTGTCAGCAGTCCCCTCTAGGCCTGCTTCTTTTCTTATTCAGACACACCTGCTTCCTTCACTTTTCTATGTCTCTTTTCTCCCTTTTCTCCTCTCATTACCCTCTCCACTTTCCGTTCACTACCCTACTCTAGGTTTCTCCTCTTCTCTCACAAAGTAGTCCTAACAGCTTGGGATGATAAAAAGTTTTACTAGTTGCGGCCGGAGCCATTGCTTTGGTTTGCAAGATCTTATTTTTTAATATATATATTTTCTAAGGGATTTCCATTGGGTGTTTTTTCGGGGGCACCGTAACGAAGGTTCAGTCTTAAACTATGTTTAAACAACATTCTTTACTGATTTATAGCCCTCTAAGGTACAGGTCTCAGCTCCCAGGCTTTCTAGAGGTCCTGTTTACTATTTTGCATCTAATTAGTGTATGTTTGACTTTTCACCTCTGTATTGGTTTCATTTAATTTTGGATAGATCATGTTCCCTCACACAGTTACCCCATCAGAGGAGATTCCATTGCCATCTTGCTCCTTGCTCTCCACTGAACCCCTGTTCTTTTTTTTTATACTCCACTCTATTCTTATAATGAAATACTTTGTTAGCATTATTGACCACACTTACAAATACTAGATGTTTTGTCATTTATTTTTATTCTTCTTTAGTTTTGTACACAATGTTATTGGTTGTCTTGCCTACAAAATATTGTTACAAAAGTGTCCAAAATTACCAATATTGATAGCTGTTCTTTATATTTTAATATGCTATATTTTATCATTTTGATGATTGTAATTTTCTGTCTCCTGACTCAAAAACTTTAATTAAAAGATAATTAAATAATAATTCTACTACCATAAGAACCATTAGATAATTTCAGTTTAAGGTACTATATCTACTGCACTCCTGATGAATTCAAAAAATCACCTGATAAATCTGTCACGTTCACAGATTAAAGTTTGTATAGTCTAAAATGATTGTGAAATAGTTCTTGAAACTTCATGAACCTTATTTTTATTATGATTTACTTGTGTTTAAAACGATTTACTTTTAGCACTCTGCCAGAAACTTGCTGTAGACAATAATCTAAAAAACAAGATCTCTTGGTTATACGTTCAGTGAATCAGTTGTCCAACTGCCTCGCTGACTCAATTAAATCTCTTTTAAAACATTTGCAGGATTAAAATAACATCTTGTCCATCAATAATATGTATCATTCCTTGAAATTAACCATAATGCTGAAAACATAGAAACTTACTATTTACCATTAGAGAACAATGATTCTTAGACATACTCCTACAGCAAAGTAAAGGGGGCTATTCACCAAAAGGTGAGTTGAGGTGAGATAGGTGAGTTGAGATTAACATTTCATAATGCCAATTTAGCAAGTGCAGGGACAAACCTAGTGAATTTGTTTAGGAGGGGACACTCACCATGTATGTCCCTGCACAATGTAAAGTTAAATTGATGAGATTATATGTTTATCTCAACTCATCTCACCTTCAACTCATATTTTAGTAAATAGCTCCAAAGGTCTTGAGGAGAAGCATCTCCTAACCATAAGAGTTCATGATGTTTAATATATTTACTCAATTACCCTTTATTTATTAAACATAGTCTTAAATTAGAGGGGCAACAATTTAAAAGTAATATCAGGAAGTATTAGGGTAGTGGATGTATGGAATAACCTTCCAGCAGAAGTGGTAGAGGTAAACACAGTCAAGGATTTTAAGCATGCGTGGGATAGACACAAGGCTATCCTAGCTATAAGACCGGGAACGGGGAACTAATAAAAGTACTCAAAAAAAAATTGGGCAGACTAGATGGACCGAATGGTTCTTATCTGCCGACACATTATATGTTTCTATGTTTCTATTATACCCCCAACAATTAAAATTTAATAGTATGGATAGGTAATCCCCAACAATTTTTACTCTTATTCTTACATATACTGTATGTCCCGATCTGACAGTTGATACCACTGAATCCTCATGTTTAGCCTTTGAAATTGTTGTAGTCAGGGAAAACGTGGCATACAGATCTAGCCATGGGTAGCATCCTTGATTTTCCTCTTTTAACTGAAACTTTCTGTGGCAAGTAAACAACGTCCATCTTTCTGTGTTTGTCAGTCTATCAATCAATCTATGTATCAATCGATGTATCAATCGATGTATCTTATCTATCACTATATTTGTCCTCTATGTGTATTTGTGTCTGTTACTGATGATAATGTGTGGGCTGATAAAATTTCAAAATGAGCCACTAAACGTTTTTTGCCCCCTGGGCCAAAAGTTGTCAGTCCTCCCTAATTGGCAAACAAAGATTGCTTAAGTAGTTAAGGAACTCTATATCCACAAAGGGAAAAAGAAAATAAATTAAAATAGAAAGCAAATAAAGAAAAGAAAAATACAAGAGAGAATATTTAAAAATGCTTAATTTTTGCTGATGAATTGAATGCTTAACATATGTGGACAATAGTATATTGGTTAGGAGAAAGTTTTATGTGCTTATTATCAGGCCAGATTAAGATAATCCTCAAACGTTATCAGAAAATACACATGATGCTTATTAATTGCAGTATGTGAACAAATTATGTATAAAACTGATGATTAATAACTTGCAAACCTTTCCATAAACACCTGTGTATAAAATATAGTACAAAATATCAATCAGTATTGAAATAACCATTTGCAGCAGTTAAAATAGCCATACTGCAAGTATTAGAATGCAAAAACCCTTACGTTTTTGTTTGTTTTTCAATTAATGTAATTATTTAATGCTATATTAGCTAAACTTTTTAATGTTCGAAAATATTTACTATACACAATGCTATTCTATATAAAACCAATATATTGTTACAATTTAATTATGCTAGTTTTACAAATATATAGTATAGCGTAACATAAAGGAGTGAACATTGCTGCATATGTTCTAAATGAATATAAATAACATTCTAAAAAGCTACCAGATGTGTCTTCTTGATTGGTATGCAAAAAGCTTAAGGGTTGTAATTAGACTTTTGGAGTTAAGGCTTAATTATAGGTTATTTAAGGTTATTATGATTATCATTGTCAAAACATACTTACCATCTCCAATTGATACACTATAGCATCTACTCAAAATGTGCCGGCATTCAGGCCTGAAACGGTGCCTCTGAAGTCTGGCCTGATTCGGGGGTCATCAGGGACATATAAAGAACTGAATGTCGGGCTACTCAATATGCCTCAGTGTGCCATGAAAAGGTCTGTAAATTACATGGACATCATAGCCTATTACATGCTGAGACCTGCAGAATCCAAATTAAACAGAAAAATGCCCAAACTGAAATTGTACCACTACTCATTTCTGAGAATGTTTTGGATTTCAGAGGTGCACTTATATTCTCACTATTGTTTTATTGTCCTAGCAATACATTTGAAATATGCAAATATTTGTTCAAAGCAAATTACCTTGGGCTTTCGCTATCAAAGATAATTAAAAAGGGGATGTAAACTAAAGGTCAGAGTTGACGAGTTGGAATAATTTTCTCTCTGTGGTTTGAGTAGGGTTCTGTTATTTACAGCTTTTTGTTGTTGTAGATTAGCTACAATTCAATAGCATGATGTGTTTCTGAGGAGAGAGAGAGAAGGTACAGGTAGGAACAGGTAGGATAGATGAGGAAGCAGGAAGGATGGAGTTTTGACTGAGAGAGGATAGATAACAGAGTTTGGAGAAGGAAAGATGGGGTTTGAGGGTATAGATTACAGATGTCCTATGATGGACACCATAATAGTCTCTTTTAATACAAACCTTAAGACCACTATAACATAAGAGAAAGGAAAAAATAAAATATTCTTCAAAATAATTATTAGTATTCTACTGACCAACATACTATCATCTTTTTATTGACATAAAACCCCCTGCTCTTTGATTGTACTCCTTAAAGCATAAACATGTTTTCCGCTGTGTCTTTACTGTGTGTCAACCTTGTGTATACTTTTTGTTAAACTGTTTATAATGTATATAATCTAATATGATTATTTTGTTTGCTTCTTCCTTTGTTACTCCATAAAGGAAGGTGCAATGGAGAGGAGAATGTGCTTGTCTGAATAGGCAAATAACAGATTCAAAGCAACTTTTTTAGTTAGATCTGGTAGAAACGACTGTGGCAGGCGTGCGTCTGGTACCTTTGTGCTAAGCTTATATTCTTGTTTTATATGATACAAGAAAATAGAAATGGATTGCACAGTTCCACTTTAGTGAACACAGTATGAACCTCTGCTTATATTACTATTTCTCAAGTTAGCTTCACACTTTGGATTTTTTCTGTTGTTGTTGTTTTGTTTAGTGCTGAAGCCTGCACATCTGTACCTTTTCATATTAAGAACCTTAGTGGATGTTCTAAATCTATAATTCTCAGAAAAGTAAACGTAAACCACCTTTACATTAATTTTGTATCCAATTACAGATAATGTTCTTATATCTATATATGGAAATAATTCCTTTATGATTTATAAATAAATTATAATGCTTTAGGACTAGTCTAATGAGATAGTGCTGTTATATATAATAATGTACTGCACGGGAAGTTACTCTAAAAATAAGTGAACTAACTATGAATGTTACTATTATATTACACGTGATATTTCTTGCAAAGACCATTTAGTTGTTCTTGACTAATTTAATGTTATAATGTTAAATTAAAGCGAAAAATTGCACTGTTCAACCCCCGAGGCAAGTACTTGATGTGATGGTCATATAATTCACTTGTCAGTGAGTCAGATGCAGGCTTCCCACTGCCGATGAAAACACAATAGAAATAAAAATATGTTTACTCACTCCACAGTTACCAGACCTTCTGTGATAAAATGTAGCTTTTATTCAGCATTTAATAAACAGGTTTCAATACATAATTGACTTGAATACACAGAAACAACTTCTGTTTTAATTGAATGTACTTAATCATATGCACATCCTTTTTCTCTGGTCATCCAGTTATAAAGAGTATATATAACAAGAATATATGTAAATCCAAATTTTCACAGATGGTATATACTAATATCTTTAAAAGTAGAATCATCAAAGAGTTAATTATGTGTATTCTGGTTTTGAAATGCTTAATAAAAGAAATGTTGTATGAAATGGCCTGTAATGGTAATTAAGAAACACCATGAGAAATTGAGTAGCCATACACCGATTAGCCATAACATTATGACCACTGACAGGTGGCAAGCCGGCAGAGGCAGTGTAATGTTATGAGTGAAGCTCTGCTGGAAAACCTTGGGTACTGCCGTTCATGTGGATGTTATACAGTTATCTAAGCTTTGTTGCTGACCATGTACACACTTTTTTAAGAAATGGTATTTCCTGATGGAAATGGCTGCAGAATAATGTGCCCTGCCACAAAGCAAAAATGTTTCAGGAATGGTTTGAAGAACACAATAAATAGTTCAAGGCGTTGACTTGGCCTCCACATTCCCCAGACCTCAATCCAACTGGGGTGTGCTGGGGTGCAGACGGGTGACACACGTGCTGCGGGCATCCCCCCACAGTGCATCGTGCTGCTGTACTTTTATTTTTTTTCTCTGACAGCTGCATCCGCTGGATTCGTGCACCGAAAAAAAAAATCAGAAAAAAATAATCCCTGCAACTGGATGTGACGTTACGTCACATCCGGTGTCTGTGTTTTCCTCCTCCATGCAGGAGGGAAGACTGCACAGAGGAGGTGTCCGGGGACACGGAGAAGCAGCCAAGCGGTAAGTACTGGGGAAGGGGGGAGGAGAGAGGAATAAAATGAGCACTGTAACGACACAATATTACTGGCATCTGAATGGCACAATAATACAGGCATCTGAATGGCACAATATTACTGGTATCTGAATGGCACAATAATTATGGCATATGAATGGCACAATATTACTGGTATCTGAATGGCACAATAATACAGGCATCTGAATGGCACAATATTACTGGTATCTGAATGGCACAATAATTATGGCATATGAATGGCACAATATTACTGGTATCTGAATGGCACAATAATACAGGCATCTGAATGGCACAATATTACTGGCATTTGAAAGGCACAATATTACTGGCACCTTAATGGCACAATATTACTTGCATCTTGGTGGGCAAATTGGCTGGAGCATCTTAATGGCACAATATTACTGGCATCTTAATGGCACAATGTTACTGGCATCTTGATGGGCAAATTGGCTGGGGCATCTTAATGGCACAATATTACTGGCATCTTAATGGTACAATCTTACTGGCATCTTGATGGGCAAATTGGCTGGGGCATCTTAATGGCAAAATATAACTGGCATCTGAATGGCACTATATTACTGGCATATTAGGCAAATTGTCTGGCTTATTAGGGGCCAAATAATACTGACATATTTTAATTGTGTGTGACATAATTTGTGGGGCTCCTGTATGTGGCATATTTAATGGGCCATCTGACTGGCTTTACTAAGGTATCTTAGTGGCATGGTATTGGAGGAAATCCAGGGGGTGACACCATGAGTTACTGCACCGGGTGACACCAACCCTAGTGACGCCACTGATTTACTGGACAAACAATTCCAATCCACCACACATCTTTAGAGGTCTAGTGGAGTCCATGCTTCAGTGAGTTCGGGCTGTTTTTGTATCAAAAGGGGACCTACAAAATATTAGACAGGTGATCATAATGTTATGGCTGATTGGTGTATTTCAATTTGTGTTGTGTTTACAAATTATACCTATATAATTTTAACCCCCTTGTGACAATGGACATGTCAGCCACTTCCTGCAGTGAAACCGATCTAATGGTGCTGGTCTATTGCCTCAATGTCGAGGCAATAGCAAGCACCAAATTTGCTCTCTGGGGCACCCACGATCGCCCCATTGAGAGATCGTGGGCACCATATTGACAGAGCAGGATGCTCCGGCAATACGGCTATGCCCTCTTGTGGTCAGACTTTTGGAAGTGAAAAGAAAATCACTTCCGTTGCTCTGAATATGTTGCTTGACTGCCCCTAGAGGCAGTCAGCAACATTGCAATGGAAAAAAAGAAGATTTAATTATCTTAAAACTATGATTAGGGTTAGATTAGCTGTTGGGGTGAAAATTAAATCATTTTTAGCATAAGGGATAGGGTTAAAATTAAATTAGGGTTAGCATAAGGGATAGGGTTAAAATGAAATTAAAATATATTAAGAGATAGCATAGGGTTAAATGTAGGGTACAGGTCAAAAGGTCAATATAGGAAAAAAACAAAAAACACTATTTTTGGTTTTTACCCCATAACTCACAAAAAAATGCAGAAAAATATGGAAACATGCATATTTCTGAACTCGGGGCAACATTTAGAAACTATTTGGATGGGCTCTTTTTAATGATTCTATTTGTGAAGATTATATTTTAGGTCAAAGTTAATTCGTTTTTTTACATTTTTTCATCATATTTTATGATTTTTTTGTAGTAAATTATAAGATATGATGAACATAATGGTATCTAATGAAAGCCCTTCTTATGATGATAAAAACAACATATAAATTGTGTGGGTACAGTATGTGAGAGAGAAAAAAATTACAGCTAAACACAAACACCCCAGAAATGTAAAAGCAGCTCTTGTCACCAAGGGAAAGTCAAGGTCAAAATGTCTTGTCACCAAGGGGTTAATACCGTATTTGCTCGATTATAAGACGACCCCCCAAACTTTGGGTATTCCATTGGGAAAAAAACTAAAAGCCTGAATATAAGACTACCCTATAGGAAAAAAGTTCAACTTGTATATATTCACATGTAAATTGCCTTTTTAATAACAAATTATGATATCAAAACATGTATTTCTTGTTTTTATTAATTTTTATGTGCCAATGCTGCCTCTCTCTTTCCCTTGTCCCCAGCCTTCTCTCTCTCTCTCTCTCTCTCTCTCTCTCTCTCTCTCTCTCTCTCTCTCTCTCTCTCTCTCTCTCTCTCCCTCCTCTTGTCTCTGTTTCTGCACCCCCTCCCTCCCCTTGTCTCTGTCTCTTCAAAGACCCTCCCTCCCCTTGTCTCTGTCTCTTCCCCCTCCATCCCCTTGTTGCTCGGTCCCCCCCCTCCCCTTGTTGCTCTGTCCCCCCCTCCCCTTGTTGCTCTGTCTCTTCCCCCCTCCCTCCCCTTGTTGCTCTGTCCCCCTCCCCCTGTCTCTCTGCCCCCCTCCCTCTCCCTGTCTCTCTGCCCCCTCCCTCCCCCTCACCTGTTTCATGATCCCTGGTGGCTAGTGGGGGCAGCCGGGGGATGTCTGCACGATACGTGCAGACATCCTCCATGCTGCCCGACACCTCCGTCTATTATGACAGTCAGCTGGTCCGTCATAATAGACGGAAGTGTCGGGCAGCATGGAGGATGTCTGCACGTATCGTGCAGACATCCCCCGGCTGCCCGATTCTCCCTGGTGGCTAGCGGGGCAGCAGAGGATGTCTGCGCGATGAGCGCAGACCTCCCCTGCTGCCGCCCGGCACGACCGCCGGGACTTTTATGATGAAGCCGGGAGTAAACGGCTTCTTCATAGAAGTCCCGGCGGTCGTGCCGGGCGGCAGCAGGGGGGGTCTGCGCTCATCACGCAGACATCCTCTGCTGCCCCGCTAGCCACTGCACGATACAGACATCCCCTGCTGTTAGAGAGGGGGATCCAGGTCCCCTGCAGCTCTGCGGGGGACCTGGATCCCAGTCTTATAGTCTGACCTCAATTTGAGGTCAGATTATAAGACGACCTCGATTATAAGACGAGGGGGATTTTTCTGAAAAAAATTTCTGAAAAAAACCTCGTCTTATAATCGAACAAATACGGTAAGCCATGTATATATTTAAATAACTCTCCTAAACATTGATTTGCAAATTACACATTTGCAAGTGATGCCAGAGGTGATTTCATAAGCAGGAGACTCCACAGACACATTTAATGTGTTTTTTTTTTGCACATGCATATGAAAATGTTTAGGTGATAGTGTCCCTTTAACATGTTATTTATTCCTTATTTAAATGTGATAGCGAACGCTGTCTGATTTTGTTCTTTTTATTTGTAAAATATGTTCTTATAGCAGTCATTTTACTGACTGAACTGATATATAATGTTAAAATAATTTTATAAACTCAAAATTGTCTTGTGTTCTTGAGACCAGACAATCTACTATTCAAATTTAGCTTATATTTTCAATTTTTGTATGTATAGTTCAATTCATCTTAGCTACAGTTTTATACTGTTGCTTTTCTTTTAAGTAGCGTTATATACCTAGGTTTGCCACCTGGCCAGTATTACAGAAATATGCAACTGCTGTTTTATTTTTTTATTTTTGTGGCAAGAGGGATCTGGGAGCCTATACAACATGTGACTCTGCCAGCAGTGGGGAGGTAAAGGGTGGTGTCATTGGTGGCTGGGGCAGTTGCAGTCCCTCCCACCTTGAGTAAAGTTGCGGAGAGCCTAAAAGGCAGCTGCAGGTGTGATTGCCTTTTTTCATTGTTATCTTTAAAAACTGAACAAAAAAATCCGCTAGACATTTATCCTTTTCTATATACCACTTTTCTTTTGTTTTAATCTAACTAAGCCTTGGTTTACTTTCCTTTTTCTCATCTATGTTTTTATCCTCTTTTGCTGCTAACTTGGATATTTTCTCTTCTGTGTGTGTTTTGGAAGCTCTTGTAACTTGTATACTCTCTTTCTGCCTAGTATTATAGATCTGTCTATTTTCCTCATTTATAATTATTAAATGCTAACTTTTTACTATTTTGGCCACGTCTGCGGAGTACCAGAGTGGTTTCTGATAATGACTCTGTAATGCATATTCTAATTTTTTTAAATCTAAAACTTTTATTTTGTGTGATGTGACTCACTTTTCTCATACTAAAACTACCACTTACATAAGATGTAACTAGATTACCTGTGCATTTAAAACAAACACATAAATACAGTGAGGGAAAAAAATATTTGATCCCCTGCTGATTTTGAATGTTTTCCTACTGACAAAGAAATGATCAGTCTATAATTTTAATGGTAGGTATATTTTAATAGTGAGATACAAAATAACAAACAAAAAAATACAGGAAAACGCATGTCAAAAAGGTTATAAATTGATTTGCATGTCAGTGAGTGAAATAAGTATTTGATCATCTACCAATCAGCAAGATTACTGGCTCTCAGGTGTCTTTTATAGGTAATGAACTGAGATTAGGAGCACTCTCTTAAATGGAGTGCTCCTAATCTCAGCTTGTTACCTGTATAAAAGACACCTGTCCACAGAAGCAATCAATCAGATTCCAATCTCTCCACCATTGCCAAGACCAAAGAGTTGTCCAAGGATGTCAGTGATAAGATTGTAGACCTACACAAGGCTGGAATGGGCTACAAGACCATTTGCCAAGCCGCTTGGTGAGAAGGTGACAACAGTTGGTGCAATTATTTGCAAAGGAAGGAAACACAAAAATAACTGTCAGTCTCCCTAGGTATGGTGCTCCATGCAAGATCTCACCTCGTGGAGTTTCAGTGATCATGAGAATGGTGAGGAATCAGCCCAGAACTACACAGGAGGATGTTTTTAATGATCTCAAGGCAGCTGGGACCATAGTCACCAAGAAGACAATTGGTAACACACTATGTCATGATAGACTGAAATCCTGCAGCGCCTGCATGGTCCCCCTGCTCAAGAAAGCACATGCACAGGCCAGTCTGAAGTTTGCCAAGGAACATCTGAATGATTGATTCAGAGGAGAACTGTGTGCAAGTTTTGTGGTCGGATAAGACCAAAATTGAGCTCTTTGGCATCAACACAACTCGCCGTGTTTGGAGGAGGAATGCTGCCTATGACCCCAAGAACACCATCCGCACCATCAAAGATGGAGGTGGAAAAATTATGCTTCCGGGGTGTTTTTCTGCTAAGGGGACAGGACAACTTACCACATCAGGGATGATGGACAGGACCATGTACCCTCAGCCAGGGCATTGAAAATGGTTTGTGGATGGGTATTCCAGCATGACAATGACCCAAAACACACAGCTAAGGCAACAAAGGAGTGGCTCAAGAAGAAGCACATTAAGGTCCTGGAGTGGCCATATCTGTGGAGGGAGCTGAAGTATCGAGTTGCCAAATGTCAGCCTTGAAACCTTAATGACTTGGAGGGGATCTGCAAAGAGGAGTGGGACAAAATCCATCCTGAGATGTGTGCAAACCTGGTGGCCAACTTCAAGAAACTTCTGACCTCTGTGATTGCCAACAAGGGTTTTGCCACCAAGTACTAAGTTGAAGGGGTCATTTACTTATTTCACGCATTAACATGCCAATCAATTTATAACTTTTTTGACATGTGTTTTTCTGGATTATTTTTTTGTTTTTCTTTCTTTTTTTGTTAAAATACACCTACCATTAAAATTATAGACTGATCATTTTTTTTGTCAGTGGGCAAATGTACTTTTTTCCAGCACTTTAAGACATATACCACTGTTTTTTCTTCTATGTTTTGAATTAATTGCATATAAAAGTAAAAATCAAATTAGGTCTTGAGCATCCATTTTGAGAATTAAACCCATGATGCAACATCCTCCAAAATCTTCTAGCAGGTTTCACTTTACAACTGTGGCCCAAGCCCTCATGGTGATGTCATAAGATACACCCCTGCTCACTTACTGGCTCCTGTGTATCATAGTGGACAGAACTAGGTGGCTGTGTACAACTTTTTTTACCTCTCTTCCAATACAAAGAGAGGAGAATGACCTGATCAAACAGGATTATAACCCCTTGTGAGAAAGTAGTTACATTACCTTCCCATTCAATGCAAGTCTATGATCAGTATTATGACTTATAGACTGCTGTCAGGCCCCAACCCCATCTCACACATCCTGCAGGGACTCCCTACCTGGTCCGGCCGACTCCCAACACCAGGTATCAGGCATTATCGCATTTTAGGCCGCATCCACAGCGACGAGCGTGAGTGTCAGGCTGATGGCGGGGGGCATGTCCTGTGAACCAGTTGTGCACTCCCATTGGGGGATGCACAGGAGGAGGGGGTAGGAGCAAGGTCCCACTCCTGTCCCTTCTATCTTGCTAAAGCCATTGGAGGGCAGTGACCTGCAGGTTGGTGGGTGGAGCTGAGGTCCCGGCACCCTATTTAAACAGCAAGGACTGTTCATTTAGTGCTTGCTTGTTTTCAAGCTTTTAGCATGGCTAGTCTTCCAAAAGTTTGTTTGGCACTAAAAAACACTATATTTCACAAAATGGCAGCACCAAGTCACACTTGTCTAGGACAATATTTCATAAAATAAACTCACATAACAAAAACAAAAGACATATCTGAAATCAACAATGCAAAATAAAAAAATACACCCTTTTCATTTTTTTGGTGGGCATGTCCCTTTCAAGCACACCAACTGGTGATCACTAGATCCCAAACTTTCACCTACAGTAATATCTCTATTTTGTGAACACTACATCTAATATGACCTCCCTATAAGTTTGCTCCTCAACTACTTGTTTTAGAGATATTTCCAGTAGAGAATCACAAATCAACCATTATGGTAACTTTCCCCTTAAATGTAATTTTAGCTATTTCCACAGCTAGTAAAGTATCTAACTCTTCTATTTGTCCAGCAGGCCTATTAATCAGATCTACATGAGTTACTGTACGATTACCAAATTCTAATGTAACCAAAAATGACTCTGTGTTCACCTCACTAACTTGTATTAGGTTAGGTTTAATGCTATTCTTACCTTTTTTTGCCCTCTGCATCTTTTCTATATAAAAAGAGCACCCTGGTATTTCTATGTCCCAGTAATTTTTCTCATTATGAGGCTGATATTAATTCTGTACAAGAGTATATTTCATTCCAGTCACTTTCTTCGCAGTGATCTTCAGATGATTTGGGGAGCACTGAGGAGAGCAGGGACGATTTTTCTGATATGTGCGCACTTGCAAATTGGGAGAGTTTGCTACAGGAGAAATCCTTACCTGTTAAAGTTAATGGTCAGCATACATATTTAAAAATTAAAATCTACTTTTAATCAATTCTTTGTTAGGGGTGTCCCTGAGGCAACTTTCTATCAGTCGGTAGAGCAGGATTTACAAGAAAACCAAAAAGTTGCATAACATTTTTTCACAGGCAGTGAAATAAAAGATATAAATGATTTGAAAAATAAAAGCAATATAATTATCAAAAACTCTAACAGAAGGTAAAATAGTAGTTATGATAAGAGCAGCATACATTCAAGAAGCAGAGAGTCAACTTAAAATGTTGACATGAATACATATACCAAATTAAGGGGAGATCCTTAAAAAAAAAAGTTGTCTACCTTGGCTGCCTTAATTGATGATAGAGGTTTTAAAGATTTGATAAATGTAAAGAAAGGAAATTTATAATTAATTTACATCCCACAATGGCTACTTTTTATCATATGCCAATCAGAGTGGATAGACATGCGCTTACAACCTGTTGTGTGTAATCTGAAGGGGTACTTGATGGATACAAAACATGTTCTAGAGAGCTTGCACAGGTTCAAATGGTCTGAAAAATGTATCACTTTAGATGTAAATTTGCTTTATTCATCTATACCTCATCTTAAAGGAATCAAAGCCGTGCAGTTCTTTCTGGAGCTTTTGTCAAAAGACATGCAAATCTTCATCTCACATTGTATTGAATTTCTTTAATGCCACAACTAGTTTGTTTTCAATAATTATTACTATTCACAAAGATGCGGAACAGCAATGCATGCAAAATGTGCATCCTCATATGCGAACATATATATTGCGGGAAACAAAATTAATTTTTAATAGTGATAACCCCTTCAGAGAACATATGGCATGGTATGGCAGGTTCATAGATGATGTGCTTATTATTTGGATGGAAAACAGTATGTGGGACGTACAATTCTATGTATTAAAGAAAACATACATGAATATTTAACATGAATATTCTGGATCAAAAATCCAATATATCTATCCATAGACACTTTGATATTTGTTGCAATTCGGACCTCACTTTCTTGCAATATGAAATAATTGAAAAAGTTAAAATGCCCCCTTGGAAAGGTGATGTTTTTAAAACACAATGCAAATGTGGTTTACTGGATGTTTTTCGTTACACACTCGCTTTCCAAAAGATCTAAATTCAAATCATGATGTGACTACCTTTCTAAATAGATAAATATGGAAATTCCTTACATTGTTTAATGACAAATATTTGTAAAGGTTCTCATCCCCCCCTTTATTTATAGAATACTGTTTAGTTGGGAGCAGGAATGATTCCTTTTTGTAGAACTGTCCTTGCTCCTTTGTATTTTCCTTCTAATATTTTAAAAAAGTATTGTTTTTAATTCACTTTGTCAACATTAATAAATTGTGATCAATACTATGTACTTGTTTAGGATTTAATATAAATTAAAGTCTTTTTAGTACATGATGCACATGCAGTGTGAATTTTAACTTGCAAAGAAAAGAAACATTGTTAAAATTGAATTGGTAATTAAAGATTAAGTTAATGGCCAATTGCTGCACTCAGTATAAAAACACACCAAGATGTAATTCTGTATGCCTATGATTAAGTGCTAGCATAGTAACACATCAGGTGTATTTTGCTTCTGTTTTTGCACATTTGTACCTGTCATCACTTTACAATAAATCTATTATTTTTACAACAACATCACCTGATTGTGTGAAGTGGTTCCCTCTGCATATTCCTCCTATTTTTATCATTATACCATGTCTCAATAACAGCCACTAAAAGGTCAACTTAATATTCCCCCAATGTGGCCAAAATTGAGACACATCTGGGCATAAAGCTGAATTGCGGAGAAATACTTAAATTTGACTATCCCCTATGGCCAAAATCTGCAAATTTTAACAAATTTTGGCCACATTTTTTCCGGGGGGGAAGGGGGGGGGGGGATTGGACACTGTATTCCTATGGATTTTGCTTACTATTAAAAGACCAAATCTCCCGTAAATTGGCCTGAAATCAGCAGAAATGGCAACATTTTGTACAGTTCAATTCAGAAGATATGAACTGGCACATAACTTCAATGTTAATAAAAATGTATAAAAAAAGAGTAAAAATATTAAATTAAATATTAAATAGAAAAAACATTAAAATAAATAATACAAATTACATTAATTTTATATCTATGATAGTAATATGCATAATACACTATCATACAAACAATAGGCCCATCTTATTGCTACCTATCCTTTCTAAAAATCCTGGAAAAATGTGCCCATGATCAACTGTGCAAATATTATCAACTGTCACACCATCTACCCTTCTTCAGTCTGGGTTACGGTCAAATCACTCCACGATTACTGCCCTCTTAAAGGTGAGCAATGACATCTAGACTGGTATGGAGAGTGGTGAAATTACAGGTGCAGCTTTCCTAGACTTTGCAAAGGTCTTTGATATGGTTGATCATGATCTTCTGTAACAAGCTAAATTGTTCCGGTATAAATGAGAGGTTGTTCTGTTGGCTTTGTTCATACTTGTCTGATAGAACACAATATGTGTCCTTTGCCAGTACTGCCTCCCTCCCATTGCCAATCAAGCGTGGAGGATCAAGGATCCGTCCTTGATAAAGGATCTACCCTCAGTGTGTGACCTGGCTCATGTGCATATGTACGCTGATGATACAGTAATTTATATGAGCGGTACTAAACTATCTAGTGGAATAGATACTACAGGGCCAGTTTTCTAAAGTTGAAAATTGGATAGCTAGCAACAAATTATTCCTCAACACTGAAAAAACTGTGTCCATATTGTTTGTGACTAATGCTAAGCTACTTATCCTTATTACTTTTTATATTATACAGCTGCCTTGGAATATTTAATGGACAAATGGCGGCATATTTTTATAGACAAACTGACTGTTGCATATGTTAATGACAAAGTGACTATGGCATGTTAATTGGTACTTGACAGTGGCTTATTTTAATTGGCAACATGATGCCATAGCATGTTCTGTGGGGCAAAATAACATGTAATATGGGGAAAAGTGACACTGTGGTTTGTTCTGCAGGGGCAGTTCTGTGGGACAAAATGACACTGTGGTAAGTACTGTGGGAAAAATTGACACGGTGGCATGTCAAATTGTGTGGGTGCAATATAGTAATTTAGTAATTTAGGTTGAAAAGAAACAAGTCCATCATCAAGTTCAACCCTTCTACCTATCATTCCAGCTTTTGATCCAAAAGAAGGCAAACCCCGATAAGGAAGCTATGTAGAATTTTGCCTCCAAAGGGCAATCAGATTTCTCCTTGTATCAATAAGCTCTATAAGTAATGCTTATTCTGTTATTAATTGCCCTGTATGTTCTGCTTTTTAAAAAAAAACCATCTAGACCATTTTTAAATGCATCTATTGTGGTTGATAGCACTACCTCTCTTGGCAGTGAGTTCCATAACTTTATTGTCTTTACCTTAAAAAATCCCTTCCTTTGCTCTTCCAGTCTCAGGGGGTGACCTCTTGTTCTTTGTACGTTTCTGTTAATGAACAGGTCACTAGAGAGCTCGTTATATTGGCCCTGCACATATTTATATAATGTTATCATATGCCTAACCCTCTGAGATGCTTTTTTTCTAACGTATATAAATGCAAATGTTTAAGTCTCTCTTCATAACTAAGATCCTCCAATCCCCTTATTAATTTTGTAGCTCTCCATTGAACTTTTTCTAGTTCCATAATATCGTTTTTAAGTACTGGTGCCCGGAATTGTGCTGCATATTCAAGGTGAGATCTTACCATTGATTTGTAAAGAGGAAAGAGGATATCCTCCTCCACTGAATCTATACCTCGGTTTATACATGCCAATATCTTATAGGCCCTTGCAGCTGCTGACTGGCATTGAGCACTGTTGCCAAGTCTGTTATCTACAATTATTCCTAAATCCTTTTCATTTGTAGTTTTTCCTAGGGAAATACCATTTAAAGTACATGTTGCGTTGTTATGATATTTCCCATAATGCATTACTTTACATTTGTCTATATTGAACCTTATTTAACACTTAATTGTCCAGTCCCCCACTGTGTCCAAATCTTCCCGTAAACCTTTGCAGCCATGCATTAATCTCCCTAAGCTCCCTCTGTCTCCCTAATGTAGCACGTGGTACTGGTAATATTTCAGAGAATATTACCTTGGAGGTCCTTTAATTCAGCTTATTTCCTAGTTCCCTAAAAAAAATTTTAAGGGCCCCCACCTACCATTAACTTTGTCATTAGTACCAATGTGTACTAAGACCACTGGATCATGACCAGCCCCTCCCGACAATATGCCTACCTGGTCTGCAAGATACCAAACCCGAGAACCCAGGAGACAACATACAGTTAAGCATTTGGGGTCCTGGAGACAGATTACCCTATCTACCTTCCTAATAATAGAATTCCCTACCACCACAATCTGTCTAGCCTTCCTAGCATCCTGGCTCCCAACTGTGCTGGGGAGGCTACTCTCCTGGCTGCCAGCCTGCCCCAGAAATGCCTCTTCTTGCTAATGTCCCCAGCTTCCTCACACAAGCTGGCAAACATGTTGGGGTGAACTAGCCCAGAACAAGCCTCCCTAGCTTTCCGACCCCTACTTCCCCTTACACAGCTAACCCAGCTCTCTGCCCCTAAACCGCTTCTCCTCCATCATCACCCTCCTCTACACTGGCCCCAGCCAATGCCGGATCTGTGAGCAGTAAACTCCACTCCATGTTGTTTATGTCCCTCAATGTTGCCAGTTGCCTCTTTAGATCTAGTATTATATTCTCCAAAGCAGCAACCTGCTCACATCTGCAGCAGCGGTATGGATTCTGTTCTCCAAGACAGAATACATGCTGCAAGACATGCACTTAGTGGCATTATCCAACATGCTCTCTAATTTTAAACACACAATACAAATAGAATAAATAAGGTTTTATACTTTACCCTCCTTCTTGCCTTTAAACTTGCTTCTAAATCCAACACTTAAGAAGCTTGATCGCTTTAGAAGCTGCTCACCTGAATTCGCCTGGATTAGTATTCGCCTGCTCCTTTCAGATAAATGGCCTTCAAAGTAAACAGAGTCACAGAGAAGGTTAGAAAATATGAGTGCAAGCCAAGTGCCGTGGGTGCAATATAGGTGTATGGCCAGTGCTGTGGGTATTGTATGGTGCTATATAACTTCTTTAGGTGCAATTTGGGTTCAGAAAAAGGGAATAAAAACAAGAAATGCAAATTTTCAATAGCGTGTTTATAACATATACAAATAGTTGAATGTGATATGAAAATAGTTGCATATAATATTAAAAAGTTTAAATTTGTATACAGTTTTTTACAATGCGACTTTAGGGTCTTAAAGTGATAACATAGCTTGTTGTCCAACCCAGTTGTCTGTTCACTACAGTGCACTGTTTAAAGAATTAACCAATTTGCATTATACAAAAGCATTGGGATATACAAATTTGAGATCAACAGATTTATTTCTTAAGTTAAGTTAATCATTTATTTTTCAAAATTTTAGTTTTTTTAAGTTGACATACAGTTTACAAATTTATGCAATAAATATTCTTGAAAACAATAAAAAAAAACAAATTCAGTTTTTTTTTTTAACATTTTAAAGGGGAGGCGTGTGGGGGCAGAAAGGTGCCAAATACAGGATCCACACTGGATGACAAATGCTCTAGGTACAGCCCTGATAGCGACTTTATGGAAACTGTTAACTCAAAAATTAAATAATTAGTAGAGATGGATTGCTTAACTGCATTAGTTCATGAAAATCTTAAAACTTTGGCCTGGTTCAAAATGTAAATAATATAATTTGTATTTATTTATTATATAGCTATGTATTTTTAATGAATAAATATTTTATTTGTATTATCTTAGTATATATATTTAAAATATATACTCCCTTTGTATGGCCTTTTGTTAACTTCAAATTTTCTCATTAATTGTGAATTATTATGTTAGTATTTTTTATTTTGTGATTATTCTAAAATAAAAAATAAGAAAAAAAAATGAAAAAAAGAACAAAAAACAATATGTAGAAAACTGTTTACTAATTACTGATAAGTGAATAGGCCCCTTATGATAATGTTGCACCCGGATTGTGGTTATGGAGTTATTTAATAGAGCGGAACTGGCTACTGAACTGCAAAAATCACATTTTCTTCATGGAAATACCAGCCATGCAATTGTCTCCACTAAAATAACATTGGCATCAAACAAATGTTTACCTGCCTGCCAGCAAAATACAGGTTAACTGCAAAAGTAGGCAAGTTGGAGAATTTTGTGCTGTTCACGTGCAGTTCATTTTTTAGTAAATAACTGTCATAAACTCTGTTTAAGTGCAAAATTCTCATTATGGGGTCTGTTCACTAAAAAGCAAAACTGTGGTGACCTGAAAAAGAATTAAACATTTAGAATAATAGATCAGATGGAGAATTTTTCTAGCTCAACTATGTTTTCCTGACATATTCACCACAGTTCACTGTTCAGTAAATAGTAAATGGGGAGTGGCACTTACTTTAACTACAGGTACAAAGCGTAATGGGCACTCTAATATGCTCAATTCAAAACATAGAATTATGCACAACGGACATAATATTCCAAGCTGTTTACACATTATAGTGATGAGCATCTTTTGTGATTAAATCTGCTTAGGCTTTATAGGTGTTCTTTCATACCAATGGTTGATTTTTACAGGGCGGAATTAAATGCACCTTATCTTAGAAAAATGGAACAACATTGATTTAAATAACAATGGTATGCATGGTCTGGTTTACAAGTATGTGCTAGGATATTACTTTAACCCAATTTAGTGGCGCTTATTCTATGTACCTTAGAAGCATAAAGAACTGAATTGACCCCACCGGGAATTGAACGAGCAACTGTGGAAAAGATTCTACAGATCATGCATTAGTCCACCATACTATTCAACTGACATTTATTCATTGTCAAAGTAACAGCAAGGGCTGAACTGTGATTCAGCCTGTTCACACCAGCAATGGGCGATCCTGTTACTAAACCTTTTGCAAGTTCGCATAACCAGGGTTTCAATAGTCTGTAACTTAATCATGTTCTTGCTCCACACCACTAGATTATGAGAACATTTTATGCGGAAAAGCTTCATACCAAGCTGTGTGGTCCTGAATTATACCTTGAGGAAGGAGTAAGTATCCGATTATACAAATACTGCTCCAGATTGGATTTTTACAGAAAGCTTATGCATATACTGCTCCGGATTGGCTTTATACTGGGTAAGCAAATGGTAAATGAGGTTCAATATAGACAAATGTAAAGCTATGCATTATGAGAAAAATAATACCAATGCAACATATACTTTAAATGGTAAAGATTAGGCATACACTTCTCCAGATTAGTTTAAATGGAGTCCCGGGTAGATGGGATTATTTAACCTCTAAAGGATAAGCCGTTTGGGACATTTTTGGTCATTCTGGACAATGGCTGTTTAAACATTTCTACGGTGTTCGTGTTTAGCTGTAATTTTAAATTTTATATTTCAGTATACTAACACATAATATATATTATGGTATATAATATATATTATATAATGTTTTTATCACCATAAAAAGGTCTTTGGTTTGATACCATTTTTTTTTTCATCATAACATTCTAACTTTGACTTGAAAAATCATTGACACCATTAAAAAATGGTAAAAAGATGGTCTAAATAGCTTAGGCAAAAAGAGGCAAGGCAAAGCAAAATATTAGTGTTTCAAAGGCACACACAGAAGAGAAAATAGCACAGTCAGTTAACCCCTTAGTGTCAAGACATTTTCACACTGACTTTCCCTTGGTGACAATGGCTGTTTTGACATTTCTGGGGTGTTTGTGTTTAGCTGCAATTTTCTTCTTTCTCACATACTGTAACCACACAAATTATATGTTGTTTTTTATCATCATAAGAAGGGCTTTCATTAGATACCATTATGTTCATCATATCTTATAATTTACTACAAAAAAATCACAAAATATGATGAAAAATTTAAAAAAATAACACTTTTTCTAAGTTTGACCTAAAATATAATTTACACAAATAATATCATTAAAAAATACCCCATCTAAATAGTTTCTAAATGTTGTCCCGAGTTCAGAAATATGCATGTTTCCATATTTTTGGGTATTTTTTTGCGAGTTATAGGGCAAAAACCAAAAATAGTGTTTTTTGTTTTTTTTCTATATTGACCTTTTGACCCCAACCTGAACCCAAAATTTAACCCTAACACTAAATTTAACCACAACACTAACCCTTATGCTATCCCTTAATATGTTTTAATTTTAATTTAATTTTAACCCTATCCCTTATGCTAAAAATTATTTAATTTTAACCCTATATAACAAGTTTTTAGTTAATTAAATATTTATTTTAATTTTTTTACATTGCTATGCTACTTAACTACCACTAGCGGCAGTCAAGTAGCATATTCAGAGGGACGGAAGTGAAGTTACTTTCACTTCCGAAGCTTAGACCTGCAGAGGGCATAGACATATTGGCGGAGCATGACGGAGCATTTTTTTTTTTTTTATATTGACGGAGCATGCTGTTCCATCAGTATGGCTCCCACAATTGCTCCGTGGTGTGATGGTGGGTGCCCCAGATCAGAAATGTCAGTGCTGGCTATTGCCTCGACATCGAGGCAATAGACCAGCACTGTTAAAGCGGTTTTCGCGATCATTGATCCCGAAAACTGCTTGATTCCCCGCAGGACGAGCCAGGCACGTCCATTGTCGCGAAAGGGTTAAAAAGGGTGATACTAAATTTTTTAGATACATAAATTAAAAAGGAAAGTTAAACAAGGATTTATCATTCCACATGAGACAAGCAAACCATTTGCACTGCTTACAAATTAAATGAGGGAGAAAAATATTGATTACTAATGGGGATTTCCTGTCAGCTGAACAGTTTTTTCACAAGGCTCAAAACTTGTCTTTAGGATCCTGGAAGCAAAAACTGATTTAAAAAGTGAAGAATTGATTATTTGTTTTCATCAGAATGGGTTCTGTCACTCACTGGCCATTGTGGAGCCACATAGAAAAGGGGAGACATGAATGTATATGTTTTGGAAAGGGAGGGAAAGTAAGTGGGGAAGGTTACATACGTGCACTCATTGAATAGCTTTCTGTTATGAGTGGACTAAAGCAAAATATTTAGATGAGATATGCTAACTTTAAATCTTTTTTTTACTTGTGAGAGGCGGCATGAGGTAGAGGGGAGAGGAGGTGGGCTATGGGGGAAAGGAAGGAGAGAGAAGATTATTTTTCATAAAACAATTAGATGGTTTGGGGGCACGATAACTAGGTTTAAGGATAGGCACATTGAATAAAGCAGATAGTCACAATATTCAATGGAAATAAATATAGGGTGATATCCCCTTTTCTCTCTTTTTTGAGTGTACTAAAGACCAGTAATATCCACTTTCAACCATACTCAAAAAATTTTTTCTCATTTTTCTTACCTTTATTTTTACATTGAAAATAACTTAAATGGTCTTATTTAACACAGTTTTAACAAGGACATATTCCTACTGAAAACAAACATTATCAAAATCGTCATTAGGAAATAATGGAGAACAAAGTGCTCAGTTAAAAAAATCCAATGTGTCTTACACTAACAAAATCTCTTGATTCTATTGCCCCCTCTGTGGCCAATGTTGACCCATTCAATCATTAAAGCTATATGCCTCTTCTCAAATTGTAGCAATGCTCAAAGAGCTCGCTTGAATGGGTGACTTGTCATGCCTACATACTGGAGGTCACAAGGGCATTCCAGCATGTATATTACATAACTTGTCCTGCATGACAAAAACTTTCTTATCTGATAAACTTTTCCAGTATTATTATTACTACTGAAGCTGGTCTGTTTCTTGATATCATTTAATTTATACCAGCTCAGCAAAGGTTTTAAGAAACATTTATCTCTTGCGGATCTATTTTATTCAATGTATTGGAAATGTCTGAACAGGCCAACACATTTTTAAAATGTTTGTTTTTCCTTCAAATTACTCTTCCTTGATCAGGTATTGTATCTTTCAAAAAGTTATATTCCTTCAGAATTTTATGAATAATAGTTTTTATAAAACACTGAACAAAATTATAAACGCAACACTTTTGTTTTTGTCCCCTTTTTTTATTTTTTTTATGAGCTGAACTCAAAGATCTAAAACTTTTTCTATGTACACAAAAGGTTTATTTCTCTCAAATATTGTTCACAAATCTGTCTAAATCTGTGTTAGTGAGCACTTCTTCTTTACCGAGATAATCCATCCACCTCACAGGTGTGGCATATCAAGATGCTGATTAGGCAGCATGATTATTGCAAAGTTGGGCCTTATGCTGTCCACAATAAAAGGCCACTCTAAAATGTGCAGTTTTACTGTTTTGGGCTGGTCCAGGGGGATCCTGGGGGGTCCGATGGGGTCCGAAAAAGAGTCATGATCTGGTGTGACCACCATGTGCCTCACTCAGTGCAATACATCTCCTTCGCATAGAGTTGATCAGCTTGTTGATTGTGGCCTGTGGAATGTTGGTCCACTCCTCTTCAATGGCTGTGCAAAGTTGCTGGATATTGGCAGAACCTGGAACATGCTGTCATATACGCTGATCCAGAGCATCCCAAACATGCTCAATGGGTGGCATGTCCAGTGAGCAGTGGCGCTGCTGAACTTTTTTGTTTTTTCTGGCAGCTGCATCCGCTAGATTCGGCTGCCGACAAAAAAATTAAAAAAAATAAATTAATGTGACCAGATGTGACATTCCTCTGTGTAAGGGGGCAGAGCAGCCAGGAGGTAAGTACTGGGGGAGGAGGGTGGCATATAACAAGCAAAATACTGGCAAATTAAGTGGCTAAATACTGGCATATTGAGTGACAAATACTGGCATATTGAGTGGCAAAATATTGAGTGAAAAAATACTGGCATATTGAGTGGCAAAATACTGGCATATTGAATGGCAAATACTGGCATATTAAGTGGCAAAATACTGGCATATTGAGTGGCAAAATACTGGCATATTGAGTGGCTAAATAATACTGAGTGGCCAAATACTGGCATATTGGATGGCAAAAACGGGCATATTGAGTGGCAAAATACTGGCATATTGGATGGCAAAATACTGGAATATTGAATGGCTAAATACTGGCATATTGAGTGGCAAAATACTGGCATATTGAATGGCTAAATACTGCCATATTGAGTGACAAAATACTAGCATATTGAGTGGCTAAATACAGGCATACTGAGTGCAAAATACTGGCATATTGAATGGCTAAATACTGGCATATTGAGTGGCTAAATACTGGTATACTGAATCGCAAAATACTGGCATATTAAATGGCAAAATACTGGCATATTGAATGGCAAAATACTGGCACATTGAATGGCTAAATACTGGCATATTGAGTGACAAAATACTAGCATATTGAGTGGCTAAATACAGGCATACTGAGTGGTAAAATACGGGCATATTGAATGGCTAAATACTGGCATATTGAGTGGCTAAATACTGGTATACTGAATGGCAAAATACTGGCATATTAAATGGCAAAATACTGGCATATTGAATGGCAAAATACTGGCACATTGAATGGCTAAATACTGGCATATTGAGTGACAAAATACTAGCATATTGAGTGGCTAAATACAGGCATACTGAGTGGTAAAATACTGGCATATTGAATGGCTAAATACTGGCATATTGAGTGGCTAAATACTGGTATACTGAATGGCAAAATACTGGCATATTGAATGGCAAAATACTGGCACATTGAATGGTTAAGTACTGGCATATTGAATGGCAAAATAATGCTGGCATATTGAATGGCTAAATAATACTGGCATATTGAGAGGCAAAATAATACTGGAATATATTAAATGGCAAAATACTGGCATATATTAAATGGCAAAATAATACTGGCATATATTAAATGGCAAAATAATACTGGCATATTATTGGGAAAATTGGCTGTGGCTTAATAATGGTAAAATAATACTGGCAATTATTGGGCAAATTGGCTGAGGCTTAATAATGGTAAAATATTACTGGCATATTATTGGGCAAATTGGCGGTGGCATATTAATGACAACATAATACTGGCATATTATTGGGCAAATTGGCTGTGGCATATTAAATGGCAAAATAGTACTGGCATATAATTGGGCAAATTGACTGTGGCATATTAAATGGCAAAATAATGCTGGCATATTATTGGGCAAATTGGCTGTGGCATATTAAATGGCAAAATAATGCTGGCATATTATTGGGCAAATTGGCTGTGCCATATTTATGGGCAAACACTGGCATATTAATGGGAAAACTGGTTTATTTTAATTGGCAAAGTGATGCTGTGGCATGGTCTATGGGGAAAAATAACAGATGGTGAAGCATAAATAATGGGGCTCTGGTGTGGCATAATTTATGGGGCTCTTGTATGTGTCATAGTTATGGGGCTCCTTAGTGTCGCTTAGTTAATGGGCTCCTGTGTGTGACATAATTTGTGGGGCTCGTGTATGTGGCATATTTAATGGGCCATCTGACTGCCATTACTAAGGAATCTGTTTGGCATGGTATTGGAGGAAATCCAGGGGGTTGACACCATGAGTTACCGGACCGGGTGACACCAACCCTAGTGACCCCTCTGCTGGTGAGTATGCTGGCCATTCAAAAACTGAGATGTTTTCAGCTTCCAGGAATTGTGTACAGATCCTTGCAACATAGGGCCATGTATTATCATGCTGCAACATTAGGTGATGGTCGTGGATAAATGGCACAACAATGGGCCTTAGGATCTCATCACGGTATCTCTGTGCATTCAAAATGCCATCAATAAAATGCACCTGTGTTTGTTGTCCATAACATATGTCTGTCCATACCATAATCCCACCAACACCATGGGCCACTCAATCCACAACATCTGCCCTATACAGTGAAAAATGAGCATGCAGATGAGCTTCCCTGAGATGGTTTTTTGACAGTTTGTGTAGAAATTATTTGGTTATGCAAACCCATTGTTGCAGCAGCTGTCTGGGTAGCTGGTCTCAGATGATCTTGGAGGTGAAGATGCTGGATGTGGAAGTCCTGGGCTGGTGTGGTTAGACATGGTATGCCGTTGTGATGCCGGTTGGATGTACTGCCAAATTCTCTGAAATGCCTTTGGAGTTGGCTTACGGTAGAGAAATGAACATTCAATTCATGGGCAACAGCTATGGTGGACATTCCTACAGTCAGCATGCCAATTGCGCGCTCCCTCAAAACTTGCGACATCTGTGGCAGTGCTGTGGGATAAAACTGCACATTTTAGAGTGGCCTTTTATTGTGGCCACCCTAAGACACACCTTTGCAATAATCATGCTGTCTAATCAGCATCTTGATATGCCACACCTGTGAGGTGGATGGATTATCCCAGCAAAGGAGAAGTGCTCACTAACACAGATTTAGACAGATTTGTGAACAATATTTGAGAGAAATATGCCTTTTGTGTACATTGAAAAAGTCTTAGACCTTTGAGTTCAGCTCATCAACAATGGGGGGCTAAAACAAAAGTATTGCTTTTATAATTTTGTTCAGTGTATTATAAAAACTATTATTCATAAAATTCTGAAGGAATATAACTTTTTGAAAGATACAATATCTGATCAAGGAAGAGTAATTTGAAGGAAAAACAAACATTTTAAAAATGTGTTGGCCTGTTCAGACATTTCCAATACATTGAATAAAATAGATCCGCAAGAGATAAATGTTTCTTAAAACCTTTGCTGAGCTGGCATAAATGAAATGATATCAAGAAACAGACCAGCTTCAGTAGTAATAATACTGGCAAAGTTATTTGTCAGTATAGTTGGTAACGAATGACAGGACTAAATCCTGATTCTGCTGCTGACTTATTTACATTTGTACCATCTATACAGACAATTATCAATTTCTTAAACTTGTGTCCAATCAAATTATATTTGATTTATTTGTGAAAATATATATTTTAAATGTGTATGTGTATATTGTTACTTTTAATATTATTTGCATTATTAATAAAATAAGATTTTTTTTATATCAAATCCTGGTATTGGATATCTATCCTTTATCCAATATTCTAAAATTGTTAGAGCTGTCCATTCTTTATTACAGTATTTACTTGATCCTTAGGTCGGATGGGGAGAAAGAACATGGAATTAAATTCTTATCTGTAATTTATGTTACCTTGAGTAACATATTTAATCTTGGCAGACTCAGTCCCAGCTCTGGACTCTTAGTAGAGTCCAAATACTCATGTCTGAGATATCCGTGGGGATGCAAATAGCATGTGCTGAATACACGTTATAAAAGATCTAGGTTAGGTAAACTATTGAATAAAGAACAAATAGATGTGTGTCTGGTTCAGGAGACCGATTGAACCAAGGGAAATTGTAAAGAAAATGTCTATTAGTAGATTCACCATAATTTCAGAAGCATCTTTGAAGAAATGTAAAAAAAAAAAAGGGCAGTGTTGTGATTTTGGTCTCAGAGAAGGTAAAGATGGAATTGAGCTATGAAGAAATAAACAACTCGGAGGGCAGTTGTAGAATTAATAAAACATGTTTTACCATTATTAATTTATATATATATATATATAATATATATAAATAGTCTATAGTGACATATAACACCCCCAGGTTATGCATATTTCTATATTAAATTCTAATACTAAATTGGAAGTTGATGTGGATAATGAGACACAACAAATGACATTGTTAAAGATAATAGCACATTTTAAAAGTCAATACAATGTTTGATTCTTATAGAGCTGCAGTTGAAGCTCATGTACAGATGGCATTTGGTGCCATTGAGGTTAAAAAAAAAGATCTATCCACAATGCTGCATCATTCTTTGTAGTTGTGGGGGAAAAAGGGATCATATCTGAATATTTGGTGGAGCTACAAGTAGCTAGAAATATTTTGGGAAATGATTGATAAAGTGATATGCACTCTACAATTACATTTAAACTTGCCTAAAATGAGACGCATAAATAAATATCTCTTGTCCCATGTCCTGATGGTAGTTCAAATGATACAAATCTTTACTAGAACATACGTTAATTCAAATTATATTTGTTCTGACCCATGCCTGTGGTAATAAGACAGAAATAATATCACTCTTACAGAAAGTGGAAGGAGTATAAGGTATAGGCACAGAATGACAACGCCCATCTCATCTTGTATTTGTTCTATTGTATGTTATCTATGTAACTATGTTATATAAGGGAAACAAACAGAATGGTGACACCTTCTTGTCTTATATTGGTTCTGTTATTTCTTCTTTCTATAATACTGAGAATCTGATTGTAAATTATAATATCTAGATGTATGTAATGTATGTTTTTGTAATACATTTAAAAAAATGTTTTATAAAGTATTAATTTAATTTTAGAGGTAGGTAGATACAAACACAGAACCATTTAATGAGTCAGCTTCACCTACACATATATTTTTTTTAAACTTCTGTAGGTTGTATATGTTTTTGGTATTGTTTAAATACTTTTTTTTGGTTTTCACTGAAAGCAATCTGACAGCTATTAATGTCATCAGTGGGATGGAGTATAGAGTAGACAGGCTGCAATTCTCTGCAGCACTTTTCATGTGTCCTTCTGAGAAAGTGCTATTATTTGTTATTAACCATTACAGCGGAGTCATCTTCTCTTTGTTGATCTCATCTGTTTTTAAGTATATGAAATGCAGACAGAAATCGTTTTCATATCTTCAGTCCATATCTTCCCCTGATGAATGTTATCCATTCCGTCCAAACACTTTTTTTTTTTATTACACTAATCATATGCATATGAATGTAAATGGCTTACATTTCAGACAGCACTTGAAGAGTGTCAGTTGATCATTAGTAATGCCTATAAGGTATAATAAAGCATTCTAAATTTCCTGCACAGAACCATGTAAATGATTATTTCATATTTATTCCTGTAATTCCTGACAAAAGGTTGGTAAGCAGAAAGGTTTCTGGATACCCGCTGATTAATAATTAATTTAAATTTGGGAAATAATTACTTTGCCCTAGCTTATTTCAGTACTGTACAGATTGCATTCCTCTCTATCAATTCCCCAGACCCCTCAGAGTGGAAAAGCAGCTGTGTGTGAGAATATGTGCCAAGTAAGCCATATTCACTGTGTGCATGAAGATGCTACACTCTGTACTAATTGATACATAAGTATAAATGTAGTGCTGTTGGGTTGTAAGTAAAGGGATTAACTAACCAATCAACCCTGATACCAAAGGATATAAAATTTAGTAGCCATAAACCTATATGTTAGGAAAAGGGTTAATTTTTGTAGGGCTAAAAGTATAGAATGCAAGACTATGAATATATTAATATTGTATCGAGTTGTATCAGAATTAGATTAGTAAGAAAGCACACACAGTAATGGATGCTGTTCTACTTGTATAGCAATATAGCTATGTATCTGATATTACTACACTGCCAAAATATAGCCTACAGGGTTGCACCCAGTTGCGTAACTTTCATTGTTGCAGGGATCACAGCTGCAAGGGAATGCCTGCGAGTGTTGCTGTAATGCCGAGATGTGTTACAGTGTTGCTATAATGCCTCAGTGTTGAGACTTCCAATTAACATTGAAATTAACCGGAAGATTAACCTGCTATCATTCCCTGGAGCAATGCCTTTATTGGAAGGCAGCATGCCTTTCCAACATGTAGCAGCCCTGTTGTGGGAAGAGATTTGGAAGTGAGCGGTGATCACTTCTGTCCCTCTGTTGGTATTGCTAGACTGCCTCTAGAGGCAGTACAAAAAATAAAAAATAAGCTTTAACCTTAGGGTCTAAGGTTATACTTAGTGCTAGGGTCAGGTTTAGGGTTAGGGTTTGGGTTAAAAGGTCACCATAGCAGAAAAATTATTAAGAAAAAAAATGCTACTTTTAGGTATTGCCCTATAACTTGCACAAAAACAATAACAATAGACCTTAAAAAGTAAACAGATATTTCTAAACTCAGGACAAATATTACAAACAAATTTTTTATTAACATTTGTAGATTGTCAAAGATTTGTTATGCATGGTTCAAATTTTTTCTTTTTTTAATTTAAAAATAATATTTTATGTTTTTGTTTCTAGTGAATTATATTAAGATGATAAAAATAACGGCCTCTGTCACAAAGAATTAGTCATAGTAAAATTATTCCTGCCACCAAGAGATTAGGAGAGGGATGTTTATTGGAATGATGTTGAGAAGAGGCTGTAACAAAGTAAAATTATTGTGTAAAAAACTATAGTGTAAAAAAAATGTGTCTTTTCAAGAGTCACTTTCACCAGCTTGTCTTTTTAGTAGCAATTTTGAGGATGTGTATGTGAACAAGGTTTAGACTCTACTTGCGTCATCTATGAACAAATGGACCTGTTTGTAAAATACTTAAATAGCAACTATTACTTTCAAAAAATATTAAAAGTATGCATTAAAAAAGTGTATACTAGCTCTCCACATTCAGGACCTCTGAGAGGAAATGTATCAGGGGTTACAACATTTATTTGTCCATCTCACTTCTACATTAGTCATTTATGGTTCTATTTATGTTTTTATACACTAAGGCTCTATGCCATGAGCTGTATCCTGTAAGCTCAAAAATGGTAAGGAAGACAAGAGGAGGTGGAATGCAGCACTCCTTTATTTTTCTGCATTTAAGGGCTTATGCTCTTTAGCTTACTCCATTATAAATATAGCTATAGACAGATAAAATAAAATCAAAGGTAAGAAAACACATCTTATTTAAACATATTTGTTTATGCTACAATACATATAAGATAAATATCATATTTGCTCAAATATAAGATGACCCTGAATATAAGACGACCCCCAAACTTTGGATATTCCTTTACGAAAAATATGAAAATCCTGAACATAAGACTACGCTATAGGAAAAAAGTTTAACTTTTAAATATTCACATGTAAACTGCTGTTTCATATTTAATAAAAAAAATTATGATATAAAAAAAAATGCATTTCTTGTTTTCATTTCATTTTATGTGCCATTTCTGCCCCTACCCCCCAGACTTTCCCAATGCTCCCCCTCCCTCCCCCAAACATTATATCTATCTCTCTCTCTTTCTCCCTCCCTCCCTCCCCCAATGTTGTCTCTGTCTCCCCCTCCCTCCCTCCCTCCACCATTGTCTATGTCTCTCCCTCCCTCCTTCCAACATTGTCTCTGTCTCCCCCTCCCTCCCCAAACATTGTTCTGTCTCTCTCCCCCCAATGTTGTCTCTTTCTCTCTCCCCCTCCCTCCCTCCCCCCAACGTTGTCTGTCTCTGTCTCCCCCTCCCTCCCTAACCCCAACGTTGTCTGTCTCTCTCTCCCCCTCCCTCTCCCCAACATTGCCTCTCTGGTGGCTAGTGGGGGCAGCCTGGCTCCCTCCCGGCTTCCGTCATAATAGATGGAAGTGTCAGGCAGCATGGAGGATGCCTGTACTATCGTGCAGACATCCCCTGGCTGCCCAAATCTCTCTGGTGGCTAGTGGGGGCAGCCGGAGGATCTCTGCACGAGACGCGCAGACATCCTCTGCTGCTGCCCGGCACTTCCGCTGTGACTTCTATGATGAAGCCGGAAGCCCCGACGGACATGCCGGGCAGCAGTGGAGGATCCACTGCTGTTAGCGAGGGGGATCCAGGCCTCCTGCAGTTCTGCGGGGGGATCCTGGATCCCAGTCTTATAGTCTGACCTCGATTTGAGGTCAGACTATAAGACGACCTCGAATATAAGACGAAGGGTTTTTTTCAGAGCATTTTCTCTTATATTCTTATATTCGAGCAAATACGGTAATTCAATCTTAAACATCTTATTATATTGCAATGTCGATGAGACCACCAGAAAGCAAAGTTATTAGTAAAACAAAGGGTAGATAACATGATTACTGACTTTAAACAAAGCGATTTAATGGCCTTTTTTTTAGGTAATTTCAAATCATAGTATGATTGCAATGTTTGATTCCAAGAAATTGTAAACCTTAAATAATTCTTAGTTAGCTTAAGTTTCCTAAATTACCTCTCTCATGAAGCTACTGAATGATTAATAGTATTCTCAAGGTAAAACAACCCTTTTGATAGTGTGGCATCATGAGAAATTTAGTTAACAATAGAATGTTTGCATCCCATGATGCCCATTCACCCAAAAGCCTTTTATCTCAGGAGTCAATTCATTAAAGGTGAGTTGCAGGTGAGTTCAGGTGAGCTGAGGAAAGTTGAAAATTTAGTCTCACCATTTTAACTATACATTGTGCAGATACAAACCTGGTGGGTTTCCCCTGCTAAACAAATTCATTAGGATTGTCACTGCACAATGTATAGCTAAACTGGTGAGATTAAATGTCCATCTTGCCTTAACTCACATAAACTCACCTGCAACTCACTTTTTAGTGAATACCCCCCTCAGTGTTGTCTTGTGCAGGTTCAGATTCACTTCTATTCCTTAGTTGGAGAGTGCAGTATCTTATAATTTTGTCTATCTATTTAGAAGCTTTTTGTCTGCTTCTAGGCTGCTATGCACAGCAATTTGAAATTACTAGACCTCTTTAACACTTTGTTTGAAGTAGAAAACGATATTTACATGCTCTCCAGCATTTCTCCATTTGTAGTTGCTGTCTTGTCTCATAACTCTGTAGTAAGTCATAGCACTGCATTTCATGTTTAGTTATATATATTAAGTAGTCTGTTTTGGGGCATGTTTTCACTTTTAAACTGCCTAGATATGTAGATTCAAGCCAAACATATAACGAGTAGAGTTGAGCGAACCCGAACCACAAAGTTCGGGTTCGTACCGAACATTAGGATTTTAGGACCCCGGACAAGAACATGGACATTCCACTGTATGTCCAGGTTGGAGTTCGGGGTTCGGCAATTCATATCGCCTTAACAAATTTAAAATTACTAGTGACTGGAAAGCTATTGCTGCCAAGTCACTAGTAAAATAAGCCACACACCCCCGGTCACTACCCATTGCCGGCGGGTGGGGACCCTATAATAATAATGAGGGGGGACCTAGTGTCCACCCCCCCCCCGGTCCCCACCCCTTACCGGCGGGTGGGGACCCTATAATAATAATGAGGGGGGACCTAATGTACCCCCCAGGTCCCCACCCATTGCCGGCAGGTGGGGACCCTATAACAATAATGATGGGGGGAC
Organism: Pelodytes ibericus; assembly: GCA_036172795.1. Classification (NCBI taxonomy): domain Eukaryota; kingdom Metazoa; phylum Chordata; class Amphibia; order Anura; family Pelodytidae; genus Pelodytes; species Pelodytes ibericus. Next base: position 212,848,374 of record CM069857.1, on the reverse strand, counting down.
CTAATGTCCCCCCCAGGTCCCCACCCATTGCCTGCGGGTGGGGACCCTATAACAATATTGAGGGGGGGACCTAGTGTTTATTATAAAATAATTCATAATCCATCTTCGCCCATGGAGGGCCCCATGCAGACTGAGCTCTGCAGGGTGGGGGAAGGCTTATAAAGTCTTTCCCCGCCCTGCAATTAAGCTCAGAGCACTCTGATTGGTTGGTTTGAAATCCAACCAATCAGAGTGCTTTGTGTCATTTTACACAGCGTGGGAAAGTTCTTTGGAACTTTCCCACTCTGTTTAAAATGGCTAGCACTCGGAAATACAGCCAATCAGAGTGCTAGCCATTTTAAACAGAGTGGGAAATTTCTAAAGAACTTTCCCACGCTGTGTAAAATGACACAGAGCACTCTGATTGGTTGGATTTCAAACCAACAATCAGAGGGCTGTGACAGGTAAATGGAGAGACTTACCTGTCAGTCTCTTCATTTCCCTGTCAGAGCACTTTGATTGGTTGGCTTAAACCAACCAATCAGAGTGCTCCGAGCTTAATTGTGGAAAGGAGTATCCATCTAATGCATTGAACAATTACAATATGCCATTTGAGCCTATCTGATAATGTAAACAAGTTGCCACTGCAACTGGGACATTGACTTCACAGAATTTAAAAAAACAGGACAAGCTACACAAGCTTAGACACAGTTTGTTTTTTGCTTTGGTTTAAGCTGTATATATTTGGCAATTTCTAGTTCTATATTTACTGTTCTAAGTTAATTTTAAGTATGTTTCACGCTCATGCTATGGGTATAACAGATGTCTATATATTCTGATAGTTACAAGCAAATGCAAGCTGTGCCTTCAGCCAACACCCAGTGAATAAACCTACAGAAGCCTATGAATCCTTAACACATATGTGCTCCCAGTTGCAGTCTCCCCAGCAAGGCAACAGTTTGAGTGTCAGGATTACAGATGAGTTAAGTCCTCATCTCATTAGGTAGCTGAAGAGTATTATTATTGCAAGCTAAACATGCTGCTTTTTTATCTCTGAAACTTTGTCGTATTTATTATGATCCAAAAGTGACTACTACGTGGTCATCAAGCACTGTCAATCTGCCTGTGTGTCTTCACTCATAGAACTATATCTAATTCAGAGATTTTTCCCTGAACAAGCTGGTCTTAGGCAGAGTGCTACCCTATTATGGGTAAATAAAAGCATGGAGTCTGCTTTACGATTAAATCTGTGCAAGTGTCTCTTCTAGTAGTACTGTGGCTCAGTATACAATGTCAGGACCATTTAACAAATTCAGTGTTGGATGATGTCACTGTTTTGAGCCTGGTTTATTTGTAACCTCAAACCATAATCCTTTTGTTAAATGGGAATTTTTCTAACACGTTTCTAAACTGAAAGCGTTGCCAGGATGAATCCTTGAAATAATTTCAGCTGTTTTTAAGAAGAAATTGAACACACTGTTTTCCATTTTAAAGGCTGATTAGTCACCCAGAGATTTTAGTAATACATTACTTTAGTAGTTTAGAAAGCGTATTAATCCAGTATGGCTTCCATCTCACTAGCCCAGATAGCAATGGCTCATAATGTCCCTACTGCTGGCTTCAACCTTTTGAGATTATTTTTGTTTGGTCCCCTATCAAGGCTCCATTTTATGCTGAATGGTTTATAGAGTATACTAATCACTGTTTAGCCCTGTATTAGTGGGACTTTGTTAAACCCACGTTCTGTAAATGATTATAGAGTCCATATTGGTTCATGTATTTAATGATTGGTTAGTCAGGAACTTCTGTAATTAGGTCTTTATTTATCTGACCTTGAATAATCACATGTGTGCACATACAGCTGATTTATCTGATCAGACAATATTACAGTAATGGCAAAGGATTTAGAATCCAAGTACCCATTTTCATATAATCTGTTTTTTGTTTTGTTTTTTACATTTCCTTCAGTTATGCCATCCCTCCATATATGTTGATGCAATTATGCAGTTAGATGCTAATGGGTCAATTAAATAAAATTGGAGGTCAGCTTTCTTTTTGAGACTAAGGGACAAATCTATCAAGGCAAAACAGGTTTAATTGGTTACTACTACTATTTAAGCACTTTTTCCTGATTTAGCTTCTATGTTCTCTTGATAAATATGGCCCTAAGTCATATTCGGCACCGGTGTTAGACTTAGAAAAAAAAACAGGTTCAAATCTCCCGCATTGAAACTAATGGGAGGTTAAATGATCAAAGCTTTTCGACAAAGTCAAATTCGGCACCATTGTCCTCATACTGTATACTTAATACAGAGCAGTTCTATCCAAGTGTGTCAGTTATTTCGCTGTTGTACCTAAACCTTTTCAGACTTTGTACTATTGGTCTTGTTCAGTCAAAGTATTTATTTTCCGATTAATAGTCTAATTTTCTGACCGATACCTTTGTTTGAAACGAACATAGATAGGGGCCAGGTTATTTTGGATGCACCATTATTTCCTTTGCAGAACTTGCTACATCAGGTAAGATCCAATGCAGAGGAATTAAAGCTGTCTTCTGGATGGGAAACTATTCTTTCAAGAAATGGTATTCATACTTCAGTTGCAATTCCTTATTATTTTCACAGAATCCTAATGTGAACTCTGTCCTCACAACTAAGGTTGTGCATGCATATAGACATGTGCAATTGATTATAACAGATGAATGGACATGGTAATTTATTATATTACTATAGGCATAAAATGTATTAAGGCAAATGCAAACTACTACCATGAATAACAATGTATAGACATGCAAAAAAAAGAAGCAAATATTTTCTTTTTTCCTTGAACCAGTACTCGTATTAAAAGACGTAAAATCTGCTTGGATTTGTGAATTTTGCCAGGAGCAAAAAACAGGACCTTTTGCCCACCTCTGTATAAGTGCTGCTCTGTTCATCCAGCCATTAAAAAAACTGATGACCAGAACATGGATTGTGTGTCTAAGAGATCCGTAGAGCATGTTACTGTCAGAGCTGGATCAAGCAAAGGGTCAAAGAAGCAGTATTTGCTGTATTTCAGTTTGAGATGACAGAATTGCATTAAAAATGAATATTTCAGCTATATTTTTATCAAAATGTATTATTATACTTTGCATTGGGGTTATATTTCTGAAGCCTTTGAATATCCTGTAAAAGTAGAATTTGGTTCTCTATAGTATTTTTACAGAACATTTTATGACACCACTTCGTGTCACCATTTTGTTCAGAGCAAGATTGTTGAACATTTAAGGTCAAAAGTGATTTGAACAATGTTTTAGAGATACACTCATTTACAATGAGATTTCAAGGAAATGGGTGATGGTGAACATGTACTTTACTTGGTATTTCAGTCTCAAGTAGGTCTAATTCTAATAAAGCTATATTTTAGTAGAAATAATTCCTTAGTCCATAAAACATTAGCCTGCTATTTATGGTCTTCTTTGATTCTTCAAATAATAATTGGTTACAAATAATACGTATGTCTTCTAATGCCTGTGTTTATCAATAATATCAGCTTCAAAATCTTAAATATATTCTAATTTAAAATATATGGCACTAACACACTAAATTCACACATTTTCATAGACCTCTGGTGCAATATGTTATTGATAGCTGATTCTTTTTTTTTTTTTAATCTATTTTATTATTTGTCAAACATGTAAATATATATATATATATATATATATACAAATAGTGGGAGGGTGAGTGGGAATATTGGGGTGCATAAGAAAGGTAGGGAGGGGGATTGGGGAAGGGGGGTACAAGGGTACTGATAATCAAGTCACAGGAAATGGTAGTATGTTGCATCATTTAAGAGGTACATCTAGAAAGAACAGATAAACATGTGTTGCGCTTGTTGCTACTCCTGCTCATTCTCAAAGTGCTTTAAGTCCAACTATATTCCCAATTGGGGATACCTGGATCATAGGGTATGTTATGTCCCCCTAGAATAGTTACAGCCAGCGATGTTCACTTTACAACTCGTGGTCAAATAGCTAACGAGTTGGGATAAGGGGCGTTCGGGGGTCCTGTGACGGATCTAGTCTGCCAATATCGGTGTACCATAATGAAAGTCAGTGAGTCAGTCTCTTTCTCCAGAAATATCGCCTATGGGCATTTAGGAGCTATGGAGATGAGGTAACTCTGCCTCGGAATTAAATTCCATCCAGTGGAACCAAGTTTTGCGGTATCTGTCCTTTTTTTGTGTGGTGGTAGCCGAAAGGTCCTCCCAGGATCTCAACTCCTCCACTTTTATCAGCCACTCCCTGTAACTTGGGGGGTTTGTAGATTTCCACTGGGTGGGGTTCAGCAGCTTTGCCGCATTTAGCAAGTGCTTGGTCAGAGATTTTTTATAATGGGCTATCGATTCTGATGTGTGGTGTAGTAAGAATGTCGCAGGTGAGAATTGTAGTACTGTATCAGTCAGTTTCATGATTGTGTCTCTAATCTTCTCCCAAAAAGGTTTGATAACTGGGCAATTCCATGATATGCATCATAGTGCCTTTATTACCCCCGCACCTCCAGCAGGGTTAATTCTGTGTGGGAGACTCAGCGTTTTGTACCACAGAGTGAGTACCTTGTAAGCACTTTCCTGAACAACCGTATACGAAGAGCATTGTTTCGTAAGGATAAATATCTTATCCCATCGTTTGGGAGTAATAGGGGGTGGCATCAATTCCAGTAAAGCCATAAAATACTGTTCTTGGGTTGGTGGGACCCTTTGCAAAGGTGTTCAATTGTCTGGTCAGATTGTGTTGTTGTCCCAGTGATTGAACAATGTGAGTGATTTGTAGTTACCGAAGGGTTGTAAGGAACGAATGTTCCGTGTCCAGCAAGACTGAGTACAGGGGTAGAGCCCTCTTTGTCTCCATGACCTCCCTTACATGTTCGATATGTGTTAGGAGAAAGATTGGGCCAAGGGTGACTCTTTCCCAGGTGGGAACGCATCATTGTATAACAGAGCGGTGAGTGGCAATGGGAACGTGGTGAGTTGGACTTTGGTATTCAGGTTATGCCAGATTAACAGTGTAGCTGTGATAAAGAAGTGTTTTTGTGCTTGGGGTTTACTTGCCTCAGGAGGTAGCCATGGGAGACACTGTATCAGAATCTTGAACAAGGAGTGTTCCATGTCTATCCACAGTTTATCAGCTGAGGAAAGCGTCCAGTCTATAATCTGCATTAAGTGAGTGGCTATGTAGTATTTCTGAATGTCAGGGAGGGATAGTCCACCTCTAGATTGTGGGAGAGTCAGATATGCAAAGCAGGTGTTTGTGCCAACAAATGAATTTCGTGATGGCCTGCCGTAATGTGTTGAAGAAGTCCTGGGGTAGCTTAATCGGGAGGCATTGGTAGACGTACAGCAGTCTAGGAAGGATGTTCACCTTGACCACATTTATTCATCCCTGCCAAGTCAAGAACGTAGGTCCCCAATTAGATAGATCAGAGTAGATTATCTGAGCCAAAGGTAAAAAGTTTGCTTTATATATTAGGTCTAGGTCTTTAGGCAGCCACGCGCCCAAAGATTTATGTTTCTGTGCTTGCTATTTGTAGGGAAAGACCTCTTTCATAGCTTCATATTGAGTGGGGGAAATTTTCACTACCAGTATTTTCAGACTTCTGATTGTTTATTTTTAAGTTTGACATATTGCCAAATGTTTCAGATTGTACCATCAGTATGGGGAGAGTTTTTTTCTGGGGATGTAATAAAAAATAGCATATTGTTAGCATAAACTGGAACATTATGGTGTTGTCCCATGGTTTCAATGCCCTTAATATTAATGTTATTTCTTACTGTCTCTAAAAAAAGGCTCCAATGAGAGGGTGAATAAAATGGGGTAGAGTGGACAGCCCTGTTTATTTTCTAAATGTGTAAGAGAATAGATTAAACTAATATCAATTAGTTAAATAGTATACATGAGTTTTTAATTCAGTTTGCATTTCCATATTAAAGGAGTTTATATAGCTGTAACAAACATACTAATTAATTCACATGAAGAGAGTTGGTCTGATCATATGGAGATTCAATGATTAGATTGCTGAAAGACATTTATTAGTGTGATACATATTGGTTTAAAATACTTTGCATGCTGTATACTGTGTTTTCTCCATGCTTTCTCAAATAGCTGTAACAAATGTGTTAATAAGTGTATTAAAACAAGCTTGTGAAAAATAATTTAGGCACCTAATTAGCTCTCTATAAGCCTGTTGGGTACTAGCTTGCAATATTCTACAGTGGCCTTGCGCGAAGGCAAGAAACATCTAAGAACTTTAATTCCAGTGCGAATTTAGGTTATTATGTTGATCCTATGTATTAAGCATAGTAATTTGACTGTAAATTAACTAGTATATTAATTTAAAATGTGATGAAACAAAAAAAGATTATCTAAGGGTTTTACCATAGTCTAAGCCCCCAAAATATTGGGATCTAGGGACTAAAAGGTAAACTGCAGGTGAGATGTACATTTAGGAGCATATTTATATGTAGCACTGGATTTTGACGTGAAATTAGGGTACTTCCACTTGTTCTTTAAAATTAGCAATTCAAATACTGTCAAAAACCAGAGAACATGAGGAGGGGTGATAGTTTTGTTTTCTTCTAACAAATTATTTATGATGCTTTGCTATTTTTGTAAATAAAAAAGGTCTTGTATGCATACTTGCAGAACCAGTGCAAGGATTTTTGTCACCCTAGGTGAAGATGGACTTTGCCACCGTAGTGTTACCATTTCAGGGGTGGTATTGTCCAGCTCAGTCTATAGTTAGTACAGATGGGGAACAGTGTAACTCCCATTAGTATTCAGTCGGTTTTACAGATCAGCTCTAATCAATGTATATACTGGTAGTAACAATAGGGCTGTAGATTAGCTCCCATCAGAATATAGTTAGGCAGATCCTGTTAGAATAAACGTTATTGTCCCAATTAAATCTAGAAACATTAAATATGACACATACATGAGTCCATTAATTATGCCACATAGAGAAGTATGTTAAACATATAAAACCAATCTGCTCCAAACATGCCAATCTGTCCCCAGATATATCACTCTGCCCCTTAGACATGCCAATTTACCTCGAGACTTGCCAATCTACCTTACAGACATGACATTCTACTCCTACTTACCCAAACATGTTGATTGCACTAACAGAACTAGCCCCAGCATGCTGATTAAGTGTCTTTCTCTATCCATGCTCATCATGTCTTTCTCTGCCCCATGCCTCTCTCTGTCCCCTTGAAGCTCCCTATGTCTTTCTCTGTCCACAATGAACCGCTTATCTGAAATGGGTGAAATAATCAGTGGAGACAGAGAGAAAGCAGATATTTTAAATAATTTTATTTCTTCTGTTTTTACCAAGGAAGGACCAATGGACAAGAATTTGTCTACGTTTATAGAACAGACACAGCAAGCATGTGATTGGGTGACACAAAAAATTGTTAAATCAATTAAATGGTATTAAAATAGACAAAGCCCCAGGGCCGGATGGTATACACCCACGGGTACTTAAAGAGCTAAGCCATGTCCTGTCCAGACCGTTATTTTTGGTGCATGATTGGCATAAAGCTGATGTGGTGCCCATATTTAAAAGTGATCAAAATCCCAGCTGGGCAATTACAGACCGGTAAGCTTGACAGCTGTGGTGGAGAAGCTGTTTGAGGGATTGCTAAGGGAATATATTCAAGATTTCATATTGAACAGGAATCTCGTTAGCATGAGCCAACATGGCTTTGTGAAAGACAGATCTTGTCAAACTGTCTTACTTACATTCTATGAGGAGGTGAGTAAAAATATAGATATGGGTGCTCCAGTAGATGTGATATATTTAGACTTTGCTAAGGCATTTGCTACAGTTCCACATGAAAAGTTTACTCTACAAATTGACTGAAATAGGCTTAGAGCAAGAGGTTTGTTTGTGGATTGACAATTGGTTGGAAGACAGAATGCAAAGAGGGTGGTAAATGTTCTCAAATTGGACAGATGTAACGTGGAGTACCTCAGGGTTCTGTGCTAGGTCCTCTTCTTTTTAATTTATTTATTAATAACCCCAGAGGGCACAGGGAGCCATGTGTCAGTGTTTGCTGATGACACAAAATTAAGTAAGGTAATACAGTCTGAACTAGATGTATATTCGACTGAAAGAGGATTTGGACAAATTGGGTAATCGGGCAGATAAATGGCAAATGCAATTCAGTGTAGACAAGTGTAGAATTATGCATTTTGGGGACAATAATAAAAATGCAACATATAGCTTAAAAGCTGTTTCCTTGAGGAAATCTACTAACGAAAAAGATTTGGCAGTTGTTGTAGACAATAGACTTACAAGTAGTGCACAGTGTCAGCTGGAAGCTGCAAAGGCCAATAAGATATTGGGGTGCATTAAAAGGGGTATTGACTCACAGGAGGAAGATATTATTCTGCCTCTTTATAGGTCCATGGTAAGACCTCACCTTAAATATGCAGTTCCGTTCAAAAAAATGCATTATGGAACCAGAGAGTGCAGAGGAGGGCTACAAAACTAATCAGGGGAAGTCTATAGACTTGAAAAAAGCTCAGTGCTGGGCTGAAACGTTGTTATTTTTTGGTGGATTAAACTCCCTTAAACCGTGTGCTGAGTCTCCTATCTTTTCTTTTTGCTTTATGGGCGTGAATGACGCTCCCTCGTGGCGACCGATACTTGTAAGCCTCAACAAGAAGGGAAATGCGTTGTGTGAGAGGAGAGGAGTACACAGACAACACTATTGGTTTTATGGACAAGCATCTGGGACTTTTAAAACGTTTTTAAATGTAAGATCTTACTGTTTGTTGGTTTTATTGCTTATATATTAAAATACTTACTTGTGCAATCCTGCCTTCTCCTTCCCATGTGATCTGGATATCTGGGCTGCCTCTGGAGCTGGTTTACAAGATCTACCTGCTCTTATCTGAGCTCACCCACGCTGTTTATCTTGAGCAGGGTATTGCTCATGTAAATGTGAGTGTACCATTTATGCACTTTGCACTATTATATCATTGCTCTGATATACTACACTATTATTGTTTTTGTTTTTTTTCCCTTTGCATAATATCTGAGCATTTCGTCTCATAGAAAAGGGTAATGCTCTTTTTTTTCTAGTGTTGGTCACTAGCGCACATGTTCACTTTATTGTATTTGTTTTCACTGGTTTGCTAGGAGTGAGACACTAGCTGTGCACAAGTGCTAGCTTACTCCATCACAGTTATTGGCGCAGTATACTGTATTGTTTGTTTATTACGATACTTGTAAGTGTTCAGACCAATTCATACTTTTCACAATGGAACATTTTAGTTATGAAGAAAGGCTGGAAAGTTAAATCTGTACATGCTAGAGAAACAGTGACTTAGAGGGGATATGATAATGTTATATAAATATGTACAGGGCCCATACAAAGGACTTTCTAAAGACCTGTTCATTAACAGAACAGTACAAAGGACAAGAGGTCGTCCGCTAAGACTTGAAGAAAGGAGATTTAGTCTACGACAGCGGAAGGGATTTTTTACAGTAAAGACAATTAAGATATGGAATTCACTGCCTGAAGAAGTGGTTCTAGTAAATACCTTTACGAGCAGCCTTGATACTTTTTTAATGAGCCAGAGCATAGAGGGCTCTGCATGTTATTATAGGCATTAATATTTATTTATTTATTTATTTTCCTTTTTTCCTTTTAATATGTAATTCTTTATTCAATTTTCTGTGTCAAAAAACACATACATTAAATTTACTTTTCTCTTCTTCTTTGTGCAGGAAGTCATATTTTCAACATGAACACAGACAAGTATCTTCCTGTTTGTCAACTTACAGGACTAAAATACATTTAAGACATACCACATAGAAACATTTAATAAAGTGCCATTTAGCTTGTTTTTAAAGTTAAATACAAACAATTTACACAATAAAAACAACACAACATCTACGTCTGCGGAGGTCTAGCCAAAGAGGGGGAGAAGCTCCCCGTTTTAAACCATTTACAGTTCTAATTCACCCAGGTCTTAGTCACAAATCCCAAGCCAGGAGATCTATACATTTATTCAATTTTTCCAAATTTTTTCAAGCTCTTTGATTGATAAAGGGAGACTCCTCTGTCCATTTTTAATTGATGTTCTAATTGTTTTTTAACCTCACTCCAGCCACGGACTTGTGACGATTTCCATTTCCTACCTTTTAAATTCAGTCTTGGCATTTTATTTCGCCATATGAAATTTCTAAAAGATGCTTGAATCAAAGTTAGCCAGATATCTGGGATTTCTATAGGGAGCATCCTAAACAAATAAAGCAATTTTGGCAAAATATATGATATAATTATATTTATTCTGCCCCACCAAGAAAAATAAAAGTTATTTCAATCTCTTAGTTGTTTCGTTGTTGAAACATTAATATTTATTTAGTTCTTGTCGATCCAAGGAGAAATCGGATTGCCATTTGGAGTCAAGAAGGAATTCCCCCCCCTGCTGAATGCAGAATTCAAAATTGCGGAAAGGGTTTTTATTTGCCTTCTTTTGGATCTACAGCAGTAAACATGGGATACGAAATGTAACTATGTAACCCATATTTTTCTCTGTCCATGCATGTTTTTCTGTCCCCCATGCCTTTCTCTCTCCCCTGATTCTTCCCATGTCTTTCTCTGACCCTTTAATATTTTTTCTGCCCCCTCCATGTTTTTATGCCCCCCATGTGTCTGCCTCCCCCATGTTCCCTTTCTGTAACCTCATGTTTTTTTCTGTCCCCCATGTTTTTTTCTGTTCCCCCAGGCTTCTGTCCCCATGTTCCTTTTCAGTCCCCCATGTTTCTGTCACTTTCTTTTTCTGCTCCTTCTCATTATTTACATGAGGTTAAGTTATCCCATCCTATTTACTAATGACAACTTTAAAAGGAGAAGTAAGAGGTAGGCTGATGGATTCAGGAAAGGAAAGTAATTACCTATGTAAGTTTTATTCCACGTTGCTCAACTCAATTTTACTGAAGTAAATTTGTCTTGTACATTGTTTTAAATATTTAAAATAATAAATTAACACAAAATTATGATTACTTATATTTAATTACTTTGATAAGTTTGGATGCACATAACTCACGTCCATTGAAGGTGTAAAATTTTAAATGTAATGACATATTAATATTAATCACCTTAATATTTTCAATCAAATTTTAACCATAATTCCTTTAATTGTTCCAGCTCCACCTAGCATATTTTTTAAAACATAAATAACGTTACTGTCCATTTCACTAAGGATTTATTTAAATATATATTTTATTACATTTTTAGTCTGCATTATGAAAACATGTGCAAACTTTCTTACACTGCCTTTCAAATGCAACCTATAATGTTGTATTACTGAACAAGTTCCGCAGCAGCATTTAATTAAATGACAGACAAAACATGAAGTTATGTTTAATTGATAGATCAAGTGTATTCATATTAAAGAGAAGTGCTGACATATTGTTTGGAATCTTGGGTTTGATGTTTGTTCATTTGGGTCAGATGTAGGAAGATCTCACCCAAGATTCTGAACTCTGGTGTCTTGATCCCTATTAGACATGTGCATTCGTTTTCGGACGAATGCATTTTCGGACGAAAATAGCATTTTCGGACGAAAATAGCATTTTCGGACGAAAATAGCATTTTCGTCCATTTGTCCGAAAAACGAATAACGAAAATTTTAACTAACAAAATCCGAATAAACGAATGGTTAATAAACGAAAATCATTCGTTCATTCGTCCATTCGTCCATTCGTGCTATTGGCATTCTAAACCGAAATAGAGTCGGTTTATACAATACCAATAGCATTGTACTACATTCCATAAACCGACATGAATGACTTTCGGTTTATGGAATGCATGTAAGGCTATTGGCTTCCTATAAACCGAAATTGAGTTCCCATTCATACGAATAGGTCAATTGACCTATTCGTATGAATGGGGACTCTTTCGGTTTATAGAAAGCCAATAGCATTGCATGTATTCTATAAGCCGAAAGTCTTTAAAACGAACGACATTCGGTTTATAGAATACATGTAATGCTATTGCTGTTCTATAACCCGAAAGTCTATAAACCGAACGTCGTTCGGTTTATAGACTTTCGGCTTATAGAACAGCAATAGGATTACATGTATTCTATAAACCGAACGTCGTTCGTTTTAAAGACTTTCGGCTTATAGAATACTATTGGCATTCTATAAACCTAACTAGAGTCCCTCCTCATTCATAAGAATTTCTTATGAATGGGGACTCGACTCTAGTTCGGTTTATAGAAAGCCAATAGTATTCTATAAGCCGAAAGTCTATAAACCGAACGACGTTCGGATTATAGAATACATGTAATGCTATTGCTGTTCTATAAGCCGAAAGTCTATAAAACGAACGACGTTCGGTTTATAGACTTTCGGTTTATGGAATGTATAATGTAATGCTATTTGCAATGGCATTACTATAAACCGAAATAGAGTCGGTTTATAGAATGCCATTGCCAATTCCATAAACCGAAATTCGTTCATTATGTCGGTTTATGTAATGGCTATTTTGCTATTGGTATTCCATAAACCGACTCTATTTCGGTTTATAGAATTGCTAATAGCATGAAATGATTTGAATTTAGTATTAAAAAATAAATTGAAAAAAGTGGAGAGTTTTAACCCCTTTGTGACGCATGGTGCTTGCGTCCCAAATGACGTAAGCACCAAAACGTCACGATTTGTTCCTGGCCACTAATCACAAGGTGATCGTTAGCCAGGAACACTATGGCAGAGACCCAATCAGGGTCTTAATAGACCCTGTGGGTCCCTGCCCAAAAATTGCAAGCCCTTCGGACGTCACGCACGATTTAGAGAAATGTAGCTGGTGCTCGTTTTGAGCACCAGCTAAAATTCCCCTGTCAGACTGAGGCCATTTAAAATGGCCTCATCTGACAGGTGGGATCCCGCTGCAAGTGAATGCAGCATGATCCGAGCTGCGATATGAGCTGTTTAACACAGGACGTACTATGCCGTCCTAACGACTTTAAGGGACTTAAAATCAGGACGGCATAGAACGTTCCAACGTCATGAATGGGTTAACGTTTGCTCTGGTCATAATCACAGCACAGGCTTGTAGGAGTTAACTGTAATTACATTAATACATGAAAAGAATATAAGTAATATAGTAAAAATGTACAAAATAAAATTTATTTTGAAAAAACTAAATGAGGTCCATAAACTTGGAAGGAAACGGATCACAGTAAAAAGAAACTGTGATCAGCAAGGGAAGTGTTAATACCCCTTTTATTATCGAGGTCGTCTTATAATCTGACCTCAAATTGAGATCAGACTATAAGACTGGGATCCAGTTCCCCAGCAGAGCTGCAGGGGACCTGGATCCCCCTCTCTAACAGCAGGGGATGTCTGCGCGATGAGCGCAGATCTCCCCTGCTGCCGACCGGCATGACCGCCGGGACTTCTATGATGAAGCTGGGTACTTCCGGCTTCCTCATAAAAGTCCTGGCGGTCGTTCCGGGCGGCAGCAGTGGAGGTCTCGCTCATCGCGCAGACATCCTCCGCTGCCTCGCTAGCCACCAGGGAGAATCGGGCAGCTGGGGGATGTCTGCACGAATCGTGCAGACAACCTCCATGCTGCCCGACACTTCCGTCTATTATGTATAGTGCATACATCCCCCGGCTGCACCCACTAGCCACCAGGGAGCAAGAAACAGGTGAGGGGGGGACAGAATAACAAGGGGGGGGGCAAAGTAACGAGGGGGGGGAGAGAAACAAGGGGAGGGAGGGGGGAAGAGACAGAAACAAGGGGAGGGGGGCAGAGAGAAACAAGGGGAGGGAAGGGGGGAAGAGACAGACACAAGGGGAGCGAGGGGGGAGCCAAAGGGAGGGTGAGAGAGAGACAACACTAAGGGGGGGGAGAGCGACAAATCTGGGGGCAAGGGAAAGAGAGAGGCAGCATTGTCACATAAAAGGAAATAAAAACAAGAATTTTTTATATCATAATTTTTTATTAAAAAAGCAATTTACATGTGAATATATACTAGACATGTGCATTCGTTTTCGGACGAATGCATTTTCGGCCCAAAATAGCATTTTCGTCCATTCGCCCGAAAAACGAAGAACGAAAATGCTAAGCTAACGAAAGCCGAATGAACGAATGGTTAATAAACGAAAATCATTCGTTCATTCGTCCATTGGTAGTACTATTGCATTCTATAAGCCGAAATAGAGTCGGTTTATAGAATACAATAGCATTTAACTATACGGAGACAGAGTCTCCATTCATAAAATTATGAATGGAGACTTTGTCTCCATATAGTTAAATGCCCACAGCCTATAAACCGAACGTTCGGTTTATAGGCTGTGGGCATTTAACTATACGGAGACAGAGTCTCCATTCATAAAATTATGAATGGAGACTTTGTCTCTGTGTAGTAAAATGCCCACAGCCTATAAACCGAACGTTCGGTTTATAGGATGTCGGCTTATGGAATACATGTATTCCTATGGCTATTCTATAAACCGAACGTTCGGTTTATAGAATAGCCATAGGATTACATGTATTACATAAGCCAAAAGTCTATAAACCGATCGTTCGGTTTATAGGCTTTCGGCATTTTACTACACGGAGACAAAGTCTCCATTCATAATTTTATGAATGGAGACTCTGTCTCTGAATAGTTAAATGCCGACAGCCAATAAACCAAAAGACTTTCGGTTTATAGACTGTCGGCATTTAACTATTCAGAGACAGAGTCTCCATTCATAAAATTATGAATGGAGACTTTGTCTCCGTGTAGTAAAATGCCGAAAGCCTATAAACCGAACGATCGGTTTATAGACTTTCGGCTTATGTAATACATGTAATCCTATGGCTATTCTATAAACCGAATGTTCGGTTTATAGAATAGCAATAGGAATACATGTATTCCATAAGCCGACAGCCTATAAACCGAACGTTCGGTTTATAGGCTGTCGGCTTATGCAATACATGTATTCCTATTGCTATTCTATAAACCGAACGTTCGGTTTATAGAATAGCCATAGGATTACATGTATTACATAAGCCGAAAGTCTATTAACCGATCGTTCGGTTTATAGGCTTTCGGCATTTTACTACACGGAGACAACGTCTCCATTCATAATTTTATGAATGGAGACTCTGTCTCTGTATAGTTAAATGCCTACAGCCTATAAACCGAACGACTTTCGGTTTATAGACTTTCGGCTTATGTAATACATGTAATCCTATGGCTATTCTATAAACCGAAAGTCGTTCGGTTTATAGAATAGCAATAGGATTACATGTATTCCATAAGCCGAAAGTCTATAAACCGAAAGTCGTTCGGTTTATAGACTTTCGGATTATAGAATACAAGTAATACTATTGCCTTTCTATGAACCGAACGAGAGCCCCATTCATAAGAATTTCTTATGAATGGGGCTCTCGTTCGGTTTATAGAAAGCCAATAGTATTACATTGTATTCTATAAAACGAACGAATAATAATGAACGAAACGAAAATAATGAACGAATTTCGTCTGAAACGAATGCATTAATGAACGAAATTCGTTTTAGACTAAATAAATAACATTTTCGTCTGAATGGACGAAAATGAAACGAAAATTTTAGTTTTGCACATGTCTAATCCCTATACCGCTGTATCCTCTATGTGTGCTATTTGTGAACCGCACAGCTCTGCATGATCCTATGCTGCATTTTCAGGGTTTGTGTGCTCCAAACAGGTGTCAAAATATAGCTAAGAGGCCAAGAGCAGCAGAAATTTGGCAGGAATTTAGCTTCAGAGTCGCCCTGGAACTAGGGTTGCCACCTTTTCTTCAAAAAAATACCGGCCTTGGTGTGGTCTCCACAGACTTACTATTGGGCTGATGCCAATTTTTTACCGGCCTGCCGGTAAAATACCGCCCAGGTTGCAACCCTACCTGGATCCCTGGCTTGCATTTTAACATCTAAAGAAAACATTTTCTGGCAATAAAAACAATATATAATACGTGTGGGTAGAGTACATTAGAAAGATGGAAATTACAGCTAAACCTAAACCCTGCAGCAGTGTAAAAACAACCATAATCCAAAATGACCAAATATTTTCTAGAAATCAGGTCACTAAGATGTAGTAGTGAAATTGGGTGAATATTTGGGCATATTGTAGGAGGTATGTGTAATGATATGTGCTTCTAACATTTCTTTTGGGAGATCTGAATTGGTCATAGTATTATTAAATAATTTACAAAGTTGTTGAAATTTTAACAAATGTTATTAAGTAGCCCATCAGGCATTGTGGGGATCTATGAATTTATTTTATGAATTAATCGGCACTATGAAGGTGCTTTGTCTCCTCTTTCATAATTTTGGTAAATATTATACAAAGTACAACTTTGAAGAAGGATGGCTATGAATATTAATATATTAAACATTCTCAAAATGGAAAGTGTTTACAGGACGGGCAATGCATGTGTTTCAAGCTGATATTACCAGGAGACTAAAGAAACGGAAACTATGCTTAAATTGTCATTATTTATAACAAAGGCACTATGCAATGTGTACAAAATAGCTTTATGCTGCTCATAAAGCATGGCTAAATAAATATCCTTGCAAGGGATCAAAGCAAAGGTGGACACCATTACCAAGTGTTTTGTATGTAACATAAAACAAATATTTATAAGGCCATCAATTCAACTAAAAAAAACTGTAGTTCAGCTTGCATTAATCATTTTAGCTAGCATGTATATTTTACATTCATATAAATTCCAAAACAGAACAGCTATAACAAATATAGGAAGATATTAAAACACATTATAGAAGCAGGGACCTTTGTTCTATACATTATAATAATTATGAAAATACAGTATGCATAGTCTATTGTATATTCTGTTGAAGTCAGCCATGGTGAAAGGGAAATGAGCTGTCGGAAATGTGATTTAATGCTTTGTGTTATCTTGAAAGATCCAGCAGTGGTCCGAAGCCGCGGCCTGTAGTAGTGCTGTCTACCTGCGACCATGGTAGCACGGTAGGCCAAAACCAGGGCCTAAAGTTGGTAAATGCCCAGAGATCAACATCTATAGTTTACCCAAATCAAGGAGTGACTATTTTCACCTATAGACTAGAGTTAAAGACTGTGACTCTACCATCATTATTCTCCTGGCAAAGAATCAGAAAGGTATATGCTATAAAAGCACATCCCTCTGACATCTAATCTAGTAAGGGATTTGTCCAACAGAGGGGAGGTGTGGAGACCTACAGCATAAGTGCTGCAGGGGCTAATTGATACCTACTATTTAACAACCCAGATACATAAATACATACACAACACAAGTATTTGCAAGAAAAGGTTGTGGTCTTTTATTTGATTCACACATCATTCACAACATAACTTCAATTCACCTTACAACCACAGATCTCCACTCTTTAACCCCTTCATGACCAGACTGTTTTTGGAACAACCACAGATCTCCACTCTTTAAACCCCCAGAAAATAAAATTTCAACATTCAGCCCAATTTGGAAGAACTTAATACTAAGCAACTAACATAACTTCATATTGTTCAGTCCCATTAACCAGAACTTAAATATCTAATAACTTTAAAACCCATCTAGTCCACTCCACTCTAACAAAAGACTACAACAATATTAACAATTAATAACAAAAAGGGTGAGGAAGGGTGGGGCAGCAGCTATCTTCACCTCCTGGCTTCGAAGAACACCTGAGGTAATCTGATAAATATTTATACTTTCAAACTTCCTGCCACACAATGCCCTCACAGACAAGCTCTCCTATCACAGCGCTGACAGGACAGTCACAAGCACAGTTGCTGACCATGAGGGCATCATGCCACCAACAGCAGATGCCCTGGAAGACACACTGAACCACCAATCAAATAGCTCCACACAGCGCAAGGCAAGCACAACAATAAAAGTTCAAAGTGCTTACTAACTCTAACTCTGCACCACTTATGTACATTCTTTATAAAAAAAAAAAACCACTTAGACTGTTGCCAGTGTTCCAGAGCTTTGTTTAGTTGTTTGTCCTTGGACTCCAGTTTCCTGTGAATTTAACTTTGCTGTGCTACAGTTTCTATATTGAACTGCCCATTAACTGATCTTTGGCTCGTCTACTAGATTACCACATTTGCCTGAACCCTTACCTTTGCTTGGGATATGTATTATTCTTGGAGCTACCCTGATCTATTGGACTATTTCTGACTTTACTTTTGGCTTCCCCTTTCTTAATTTCGTGGCATTCTCATCCTCTCATGGTTACCAGGGCACTCAGCCTATATACATCTGTGGACCTCCTGATAAGTGTGCCTGGGAAGAGATAGCATCCCTGTGCTCATCCCTGACAAAGCTTGGCCGAAATTGTGTCATGCAACAGGACAATGATCCCAAACACACCAGAAAATCTATAACAGAAAATCTGGAATTAAAGAATCAAGGTGTTGCAATGGCCCAGTAAAATCCAGACCTCCACCTGATTGAAATGCTATGAAGGGAACTTAAGAGAGCTGTGCATAAAAAAATGCCAGCAAACCTCAATGAACTAAAGCAACATTGTAAAGAATTGTAAATCCCTCCATAACAATGTGAGAGCCTGATAAAGTCAGACAGAAAATTAATACTTCATGATATTTCTGCTAAAGGTGGTTCTAGAAACTATTGAATCATAAGTGTACTTCGTTTTTCACACATGGCTACTCCACATTAGCTTTATTTTTGTTAAATAAATCATGACCAAGTGTAATATGTCATGTGTTGTTGTTCAGCTGAGGTTGTATTTACCTAATTATAAAACCTGCCAAGGAACAGATGATTGTTATTATGTGCTGATATGTAAAAGCAAATAATTCAAAGAGGTTGTACTTTCCTTTTCCCATGACTGTATATTTTGGAGTCATATAGTCTGCTCAACCCTTTTGACTCATTCTTAGAATCATCATAATCATATTTTCTTCTATTTCCTTTCAGCGAGTGGATATTGAAAAAAAATTATATGGGTCTGATCTTTTTTTCAAAATCTATGTCATGCTTGAAAAAGAGAACATTCACTTATCAGAGGTCAACATACCATTCTGATGCTTGTATTTTAATTAATGACCTCATACAATGGTTGGGTTGGCTTAACCCCTGACTCCCTCTGCTCAAGATAAAGTTTTGATAAACTGTAATAACACAACACTGATTAGTACCTATCCAAATTGTATAATTTTCATATTGACAGGACATCAATTCTGCAACCCACAGTATCCAGTTTTTATTTCCATCCAACTATCATAGATAAAATTGACCTCTGAGCATGCATATGCATATACAAAGCTTCTCTTCATAACATTAAAATCTGTGCAGCAATTCCCTATGACACTATTCTTTCTTACAGGTAGCAAAACCCTCGTACAATGTGTGACTGCATGGACTGACCTTGTCAGTGGGGTTGCAGTGAAATTGTGGTGCTTTATGGCATGATGAAGCTGCTGAATCTAATTTTTCCTTGACAGGAGAACAAAGTGCCCTTGGCACAAGCACTGTAAAAGATTTTGCTATTTATTTGCAAGTACTTGACACATTTATTGCAACTGCCATTTCTTTTCTTCCTACTAAATATTACATGAGTGTGTTTAAATGTATTCTATGTACCTTTAATATTCTTTCATATCATACATATTGGTAGTTATTTGATCATTGCTCCTTGTCCCTCTTGCAAAACTAATAATAATACCATAAATATTGTCTCTGTTTAGAGATATAAGGTTTCCATCTGAATCTTCAAGTTTGCTACATTTACAGCTGTTGTTCTCTCTCAATATATTCATCGTTGTGAGGCAACGCATGGATCATGAAACATTTTTCATTTGAACACAAACAATCCAATTTTTCCCAACTCCAAGATATATCCCACGTGGGGTCTGGGGCCAGCAGGTAGCCCCAGCCATTATACAATAATATTTGACCCCCTCTTTTGGTCTGGAACTGACCATTGAAAATCACTTACCAACCCCCTTGCTCTCAAAGGGTGCCATGTAAACATATATTACCTGTATCCAGGTTCCATTTGTGATTCACGATGCCCTCAATACCTGTAGACTGCTGCAGAGGACTGAACAGCAACGTGTGTGGTTTAAACAGTAAACTGACAAGGCAGAGGGAATCAGAAAACCTGGAATGGAATATAATCACAGACAAAGGAAAACCAGGAATGGAACAGAGAAAACAGAAAAACTGGGAACAAGAGCGAGGTATAACTAAGACAGGGAGCAAGGCTAGAAACAGAAGAGACTGTAAACTGACAAAGGATTACATTTAAAGGGACAGGACAGGTCATCCCACGGAAGGGCCTCTCGGACAGGTCATCCCACTGAAGGGACTCAGGACGAGGCATTCCACTGAAGGAACTCATGACAGGGAATTCCACTGAAGGAACCCATGACAGGGCATTCCACTGAAGGAACTCTGACAGGGCATAGGCAGAAGCCACTCTGGGGCCAACTGGGCAGGTGCCAGACAATAGCCAGACTCAGGCAGGTTCCGGTTCATGGCTAAGCTTCGGCAGGTACTGGACTAGCTAGTGTAAGAGTGAGACAGCGCTATATATATATACATAGGTAATACAATATAGGAAACTACACAAACGAATAGATATAAAAATATATAAATTTATTACAAAGAAATATAAATATACAAATAAATATACGTATATAATATACGACAAAATTCCAGAGTCACAAAATAAATGAGTGATCACATGGAGAATACATGTACATAAATGAAATATATAGTAATATACAAAATAAAAAGCCGCAAATGGGCAAAAACAAGAGAATAGAATAAAATGAAATACAAATAAAAACAAGATCTTTACCCACTGGGTCTGTTTGCCTGGCCAGGTCTATTGAACAGTTAGGATATTGCACTATAAAGAAATACAGCTACACCCCACAAGACTTGTTTCAAATTATCTTCATCAGCTGGTGGGCGGTAGTGCAATGGCACTTGGGATCTTGTTTTTATTTGTATTTCATTTTATTCTATTCTCTTGTTTTTGCCCATGTGTGGCCTTTTATTTTGTATATTACTATATATTTTATTTATGTACATGTATTCTCCATGTGATCACTCATTTATTTTGTGACTCTGGAATTTTGTCATATATTATACACGTATATTTATTTGATATTTATAGTTCTTTGTAATAAATTTATATATTTTTATATCTATTCGTTTTTGTAGTTTACTATATTGTATTACCTTTGTATGTATATATATATATATATATATATATATACATATATATATATATATATATATATATATATATATATATATATATATATATAGCGCTGTCTCACTCTTACACTGTTTCTCCTTTTTTGCAGTGGATTTTTCCATTGCATTCCATTATAAGACTAGCTGCTTTCACTGTATTTCATATTCAGTCATTTGTTACTCCATACGCTGTCTGATTATTTTTTTTATCTCCCTATTGTCATCTTGTGCCCTCCCTGCCTCCAGTGGTTAGTACCGATTCCATTATTTGTATATCCCTTTTTTTTGGAGTGGGGGTCACCTTACACACACATTATTATTTATTTACTATTCTCTAGCGCTGTGCCTTATCTTTTTTCTAGCTAGACTTAGGCAGGTGCCAGTCGGGGATAGACTTGGCAGGTACCGGACTATTGCTAGGATTAGGTAGGTGCTGCTCTATAGCCAGACTTAGGCAAGTGCCGGTCTTATGGCTAGGCTAAGGCAGGTGCCGCTATGGTGCCAGGCTAGGCAGGAGCCACTACGGACAGGGACTAGGGAAATTCCACAACTGTGCCCTGAAATTGGTGGAAATTGCCAAATTTAAGGTAGTTCAATTCTTTAGCTTTTAGCTTCAAAATTGAACAGAAAACTGTAGGAGAATTAAAGTAAACATATTTGAAACACATTAGGTTACATTACCATTTATTTATCTAGATCTAACAATTTATGTAGCGCTAGATACAGAGCATAGAAAGAAACTACTTACTAAGTTAGACAAACCGGAACAGATTGGTACGTGAGGTAGAGAGCCCTGCTCGCAAGCTTACAATCTAGAGGGAACATGAAAAACACAAGGGAGTGAAGAGGACAGACTAAATGTAGTTGTAGTAACAGTTATGTGGAAGGTTGGCAGTAGGTGAGTTTGACCAAAGAGTATTTGTGTGCATTGTAGCTGGATCAGTTTTAAGCTACCTGATCTTAACAGTTAATGAAGACAGTGAGAGCTAGGTGGGAATAGCTAGAGGTAAACCAATCGGTATGCTAGTTGGATGGGTAGTAAGCTTCATTAAAGAGATGAGTTTTGAGGGACTTTTTAAAGTTTGAAAATGAAGGAGAGCGTTAGATTCTCTGTGGAAGGGAGTTCCAAAGAGAGGGGGCAGCTTGGGCAAAGTCTTGGAGGTGTTAGTGGGAAGATGTGATGAGGTGGGAGGAAAGCCGTAGACCCATTGAGGAGCGCAGAACACATGAAGGGACGTATCGGTTCACGATGGAGGCAATATACGGAGGGGACAAGAAATGGAGGGCTTTGTAGGTTAAAGATAGAATTTTAAATTTGAAACTAGAGCAGACGGGGAGCCAATGGATGGCATTGCAGAGGGGACCAGCCAAATCATTCGAGCAAGAAAGATGAGTCTGGCAGCTGTGTTTTGAATAGATTGCAGGGGAGAGAGATGAGCCAGAGGTAGTCCAGTCAGAAGGCTGTTACACTAGTGTAGGCGAGAGATCACAAGTGAGTGCACTAGTATTTTGGTGGTCTCTTCGCTGAGGAATGGGCGAATGCGTGCGATGTTCCTTAGGTGCAGCCCACAGGATTTGGCTAAAGACTGAAAATGAGGAACAAAGGAGAGAGCAGAGTCAAAATGGACACCAAGACATCGGACAGGGTCATCTCGTACGATTGTTGCATTTTCAATGGTGACTGTGAACCCAGGTGTAGAGACAGAGTTTGAGGGAGGGAAGATAATCAGTTCTGTTTTGGAAAGGTTAAGTTTCAGGTAGCGATCAGACATCCAAGGGGAGATGGCCGACACTCAACACAAAGGGGAAAAGGGATATAGGACAGTTGTGAGTTTCAGGGGTAAGGAGCGTATTGCTGAGTGGCGGGTGGAGAGATGGGTGACTCCAAAAGTGACACAACAAAAGGGTAAGACAATAGAGTAGTCAGTCCAATCCAAAAAGTCAATGCCGGTAGCCAGGATACACAAAACAGGTATAGAAGTCCAGGTAGGGATACAGAAATAAGGATAGTCCAGGGAAAAAGCCAAGGTCGGTACACAGGAATATCTTCATTAAATGTAGCAGGAAAATGGGAAGAAATGGTACTGAGAGCAGACACCAAAGCTCAACAAGCAAGCAATGATTGAGGTGAGTGTGGGGTTTTTATAGAGCTGTTGATTAAGGACCTCTCCCCTTTACACCTGGGGACCGCCCCTGCACCATGTTGTGAATAGGGAGAAGAGGTACAGCCTCTTCTTCCTCTTCTCCTTGCCCCTTTGCCAACAACCAATCGCGCAACGTTTCTCGCGAGTAAGCTCCGCCCCTAAACCTCTTGGAAGTAGTTGCATTCACTGTTAGCGGGTGAATAGCAACTAGAGGCCAGGAATTCGGCCTACCTCGCGGTCGCGCTAAAGAGCGATGGCGGCAAACAGGGACAGAGGATGACTTTGGCTGTGAGGGTCCCCTGGGCAAGGTAAGTGAAGGTCCTGGGACCTGACAACAGTAGTTAGATGGAAGTGTGGGGTTGAGGGAAGATTTTTTCAATACGATTTGGGCTTGCTTGAAAGTTGACGGTACTATTCCAGAGGACAGAGAGAGGTTGATGCCATGTTTTAGAGTTGGACAGAGTAGAGGGGAAAGAGAGGATACAAGGTGAGATGGGATGGGATCTAGTGCACAAGTAGTAGATCTCGAGCAGGAAAGCAGATCATCTACCTCTTTATCAGCTACAGGGAAGAAGATATTCAGAGTAGGTTTGGAGGATGGGTACGAGGCAGGAGGTAGTTGGGGCAAGTCCTGGGAGGTGAAGTTACACCTGATAGCGTTAACTTTGTTTTTGAATTGAGAGGCAAGGTCTTGGGTCGTAAGAGTGGAGCAGGGCGGAGGAGCAGGGGGGCAGAGGAGAGCATTAAAAGTTTGGAAGAAACGTTTGGGATTCGATGAGAGGGTGGATACTAATGTAAAAAAATAGTGTTGCTTGGACTGAGCGAGAAGCAGAGTTGTAGGAACACAGCATGAACTTATAATGAAGGAAATCTTCCTTGCAGCATTATTTCCTAAAACGCTGCTCAGCTGTGCAAGTAAATTTTGGGAGGTACCGTGTTTGCTGTGTGTGCCATGGTTGTTGGTTGGGTCTGCGGGCACGTTTGGCAACAACAGGGGCAATGTTGTCAAGGGCTGAGGTGAGGATCCTGTTGTAAGATTTAGCAGCTTCCTATGGACATGAGATTGATGGGAAGGAGGGGGATGAGGTTTGAAGAGCTGTGCTAAGTAGTGGGAGGGTGGAGTTAGATAGCAGTCTTTTGAATTGAGTCAGGGGGAGACGTGCAGTAGTCTACTGAGGTACAGTAGGATTGAAGATAAGAAGGTGGTGGTCAGACAGAGGGAAAGGTTAATGGGAAAAGTTAGAAATGACACATGATTTAGTGAATACTAATTCTAGTGAGTGACCGACAGTGTGGGTTGGAAAGTTGGTCAATTGGGAGAGGCCAAAGGAAGAGGTTAGGGAGAGGAGTTTCAAAGTGGCAGGAGAGTTGGTTAGGTCAGTGGGAATATTGAAATCTCCCAGAATGAGACATGGTACATCAGTGAAAATAAAGTTGGGGAACCAGGCAGAAAAGTTGTAAAAAAACTGGGAAGTGGGTCCTGGGAGGTGATAAACAATGGCAACACAAAGGGATAGTGGGGAGAAAAGGTGAATAGTGTGTACTTCGAATTATGAAAATGAGAGGGAAGGGGCTGAGGGTAAGGGCTAGAAGGAGCAGTTACGAGATAAGAGGATGCCAACACCTCCATCCTTTTTGTCCCCAGGTCTTGGGGTGTGACTGAAGTGTAGGTCACCATAAGAGAGAGCAGCAGGAGAGACCATGTCAGATAAGGTAAGCAAGGTTTTCGTAAGCGCAAGGAGTTTAAAGGAGTGAGAGATGAATAGATCATGAATGGCTATAAGCTTGTGTGCATGCAGAGCGTGTGTTTAGCAGGGCACAGCTGAACAGCAGGTGACTATTGCAGGGGATAGATATAAGGTTATCAGTATTGCATTTAGTGTTGGTGATTTTATTTATGGCCAGGGTTAGGGCAGGTGTCACGGATGAAGGAGTAAAAGGTTGAAGAGAGGAGGAGCTGGTAATGACACTAGGAGGTCAGTGATAATTGTATGCTGCTGATTAAGTAGAGTTGGGTATTTACTCTATTGTGAGTTGCAGTGTGATTGTATTGTAAAATGCTCAGGTAAGTTAATGAGCCTACAACTCAGATAGGCAGTGTGTTTAATGTAGGTTTTATGTTGAAGGAGAAACACCAAAATATTTATATACTTTTATGATATATTAATGAAAAATATTATAATAATATATTAACATTAATATAAGCATTTTTAATTTTTAATAAAATATTTACCCCTTAGTGACATGAGCTTTTGAGCTTGTCTTTCCCTTGGTAACATGGGCTGTTTTGACATTTCTGAGGTGTTTGTTATCTGTAATTTTCTTCTTTCTCACATACTGTACCCACACAAATTCTATATTGTTTTTATTGCCATAAGAAGGTATTTTGTTAGATACCATTATGTCCATCATATCTTTTTCTAACTTTGACCTAAATTTTTTTTTACACAAATACAAAATAGGTAAAAGAGACCTCATCTACAGTAGTGGACATAATTATCATGCCAGTAATTAAATAAAGTATTGTACCTTTTTACCAGTAATAGAATACAGTAGTGTGTGCGTGGGCACTGGACTGAACCTCACCCCCTGTTCTTTGTTCCAGCTCATCACAGAGCCAGCTCCCAGTCAGATTCCGGTTTTAAGATGCAACTGACTCCGGAAGTCAAGACTGTATTGCTTGCACTACGCAGCGAAGGTCTGTCATCCTGGCAGATTGCTGACAGGATTCAAACACACCGGTCCACGGTGAGTCACTGACTGAAGAGGCACGCTGAGACGGGCAACATGGAGCAGAGGAAAGGTCGAGGGTGGAAAAGGCGCACGACCTCAAGACAAGACAGGCTGCTGGTATGGCTTTGCCTGTGCGATTGCTGGCTCACTTTTCCACAAATCAACCAGGATTGGAGAGCAGCCATGGAGGCGATTGTCAGCAACAGAATGGCAAGGAGAAGATTGTTCCAGGCAGGGCTCATCGCATGACGCACCCGCAAGAAACCCTTGGTGATGGAGATCGTTAGAACCAAGCGTCTAAGGTGTTCGAGAGCCCACAGGGCTTGGACACTGGACATGTGGGAGAAGGTCATCTTCTCAGATGAGAGTAAGTTCAACATTTACGGGATGGATGGCATAGCCTATATCAGGAGATGCAGGGGTGAACATCTCCTACCCAGCTGCGTACTCTCCACCGTCAAAAAAAAGTTCCCTGTGCCGCAAATGATACGTTTTGCCCTATCAGGGCTTTTTCAGAGCAGTGACGTCCGGATGAAGGAGTGCCAGGTTATAATGAGAGTTCCAATTGCAGTTGCCATAGGAACGGCTGTATGACACCCACAAACAACAGCTTTGTGTGTAGGGTGCCGTGCTGTCATAGCTGCCCATGGAAGGCCTACAACAAGGTTAACGTTCACTCTGTGTTTGTCTTTTCTACAACACTACCTTCCCCGGGGAGACAATACACACACACACACACACCTACCTTTATTTCTCATGGAGACTTGAGCCTCCGCACCCATGCTGTGTGGGGGCTCAAGTCTCCCTGAGAGGGAGAGAAGACAGAGCTGGGGGTCGGGTGGGCTTCTGGGATACAGTAGTTTTTTCTGGGGATGTAGACAAGGGACCACTCTAGAAGGCGGGGAGGAAACAAACTTTGTCTATTTCAGAGGGACACCAGAGACCGCCTGAGCAAAGGTCTCCTTCACAGTGTGGATGTGGGGTGACGGATAGATCAGAGAAGACAGAGGCGGACGACGAAAGAGGGAGACATAGGTCCCGTCGCTATGGAGCTCCCTCCTAGGCGCAGACTGCCAACTTGCATCCTGGTTCCCATGGCTGGAGGTGTCCCAGGCCAAGTCCCCTGCCAGGGCTCCCCACAAGAGAGACAAAAGCTTGGCTCAAATTATGACTTTCAATAGATCGCAGCGAGGTAGCTGCTCTGCTATGCACAAAACCCTGACCCAGAATCAGTCCGTCTATGAATGATTTAGCACCGGGTTCCCCATGAACGTGCGGTGAGCTCCGGGAGAGACGGGGCCCCCTTCTGTCCGAGCTCCGGTCCCAAGGAAAGTGGCTCTGCCCACCGTCCTTTTGGCTGGCTATCCCAGGCCAACTGAAGCTCAGCGACGCTGCGGTATCGTCACGTTTAGGGGGTATTATGACTTAGAGGCATTTAGTCATAATCCCACAGATGGTGGCTTCGCCCCATTTGCTCCTCAACCAAGTACATTCACCAAATGTCTGAACCTGCGGTTCCTCTCGTACTGATCAGGATACTTTTACCGGCGGCTCCCCGCGAATGGGGCCTCACACTTATCCTACACCTCTCATGTATCTTCATAGTTGCAGACTAGAGTCAAGCTCAACAGGGTCTTGTTTCCCTGCTGATTCCGCCAAGCCCATTCCCTTGGTTGTTTCGCTAGGTAGTAGGTAGGGGCAGTGTGAATCTCGTTCATCCATTCATGCGCATCACTAATTATATGATGAGGCATCTGGCTACCTTAAGAGAGTCATAGTTACTCCCTGACTCCCGTCGACTTCTCCGGGATTGGTTGCAACGCCACACTGGGCGCCCATCTCGGCCGAGGGCAACGAGGAGGCCGGCGGTGTCTTTTTCCTCGGGCCCTTCCCAGAGGCTACGCACGGCTGTAGAGGTTCCATCGTTTGCACCTCGGCGCTTCCTCCGAAGGTCAGGCCTGGATGTGCGGCCCCCCACCGTCCGTTCCCCTCTCCCCCCTTGCATGGCTTGGACACCTGCACAGCCGAAGGGTGGCGCATTCCGACAGAGGTGCTCCTGGCTCTCCCCGTTGCTGAGGGAGTGGGCTGACTTTTAATGCTGGTTCACCTACAGAAACCTTGTCTTGACTTTTACTTCCTCTAGATAGTCAAGTTTGATCGTCCTTGTTCATGGGAAATAATTGCAATCCCCAATCCCTTTCACGAACGGGGTTCAACGGGTTACCCGCAACTGTCGGCGAAGGGTAGACACACGCTGATCCGTTCATTGTTACGAGCATGCAGCCCCAGACATCTAAGGGCATCACAGACCTGTTAATGCTCTGCTGAACACCACTTGTCCCTCTAAGAAGTTGGATGCCAACCGCTGGGGGTTGCGTAACTAGTTAGCATGGAGGAGTCTTGTTCGTTATCGGAATTAACCTGACAAATTGCTCCACCAACTAAGAGCGGCCATGCACCACCACCCACAGAATCGAGAAAGAGCTATCAATCTGTCAATCCTTTCCGTGTCCGGGCCAAGGGAGGTTTCCCGTGTTGAGTCAAATTAACGCGCAGGCTCCACTCCTGGTGGTGCCCTTCCGTCAATTCCTTTACGTTTCAGATTTGCAACCACGCTCCCCCCCAGAACCCAAAAACTTTGGTTTCCCGGAAGCTGCTCATGTGAATAACGCTGTTGGTTCGCTATTCGGCATCATTTATGGTCAGAACTATGACAGTATCTGATCGTCTTTGAACCTCCCACTTTCGTTATTGATTAATGAAAACATTCTTGGCAAATGCTTTTGCTTTGGTTCATCTTGCGCTGGTCCAAGAATTTCACCTTTAGCAGCACAATACGAATGCCCCCGGCCTTTCCTCTTAAACATGGCCCAAGTTCTGAAAAAAAACAAAATAGAACCGAAGTCCTATTCCATTATTCCTAGCTGAAGTATTCAGGTGACCGGCCTGCTTTGAACCCTCTACTTTTTTCAAAGTAAACGCTTCGGACCCCCGGAACACTCAGTCAAGAGCATCAGGGAGGTGCCAAGAGGAAGGGTCTGGGACAGGTGGTAGCTTGCCTCGAGGCAGACCATCAGCTTGATCCCAACTACAAGCTTTTCAACTGCAGCAACTTTAATACTTTAATACTTTAATACACTATTGGAGCTGGAATTACCTTAGCTGCTGGCACCAGAACTGCCCTCCAATAGATCCTCGTTAAAGGATTTAAAGTGTACTCAAAAGAGTCCTGTATTGTTATTTTTCGTTACTTCCAGAATTACGGCAGCTTGTTCCCGCTCGAACCCCCTGTGGCGCCACCCGGTGGCTGGATTTCAACTTTCTCCCAGCAGTCCCCCAGATGGGGCCTGTCACAGGAGTCCCCCGCGGACCCCGGAACGTACTACCACCCCTTTGGTGCCCCCCGCCCAATGGCGGTCAAAAACAAGCAAGTGAATGAGCCAGCAAGTGAACCCACAGCCCAAAACAAGCCCAAGATGTGTACTGAGAGTTGGTACTTGAATTTACACCAAAAATTGTTTTTTTTAAAAGCTCCATAGCCTTCAGGGGACCGGCCAGGCCGGCGAGACCCAGGCAGAGTTCCAGGACAATGATTGCTTCTTCCCGCTCACCAGACCATGCTGGATATGGAGTGATCCAACATGGGAAAGGTAGGTAGCGGCAGGGAACAAAACTACATGTTACCTTCCTGCGCACTATTGTGCCACCGTAGGCAACATGTAATGATCTGGCCGGCATTTTTCGAGCCTAAAGGGGCAGTGTGGGACCCACTATAAAAGCAGCCAGAGCAGAGGAGCTATTTGAACGGGGCTGGAGCAAAGGATCTGTTTAAAAGGGGCATGTGTCGGTGTTTCTTTGACTGAATCCGGAGTTTCTTTCACCGAATCACTCTAGTCAGGTAAGGTGCACTGTTACTGGAGTTGGTCAAGTGGTTCATGTCCTCGACACTTGACGGGGCGACCGGACACCGTCTTAATACTAGTCAATAGCCTGGTGCATTTTCCATGGCCACTACTGTATATAGTTTCTAAATGTTGTCCAGAGTTTAGAAATATGCTTGTTTCCATAGTTTTTCAATGGAGTTATAGGGCACTAACCAAAAATCTTTTTTTTTTCAAAAAAATTTCACCTACAGTAGTGACCTTTTGACCCCAGCCCAAACCCTACATTTAACCCTAATGCTAAACCTTAATGTATTCTAATTTTAATTTAATCGTAACCCTTACCCCTATTTTAACTTTAACCCTAGATGTTCAGGCAATTAAGCTTTTTTTTCATTTTCATGTTGCTGGATTCCTCTAGGGCAGTCTAGCAACAGCATCAGAGTGAAGGTGAAGGAAGTGAATTTTTTTTCCCATAAGATGGAAGCAGACCTTGAGGCGTAAAGTGAACAAACACCGCTCATTTACCTACAGATTGGACTAGGTCCGTCCAATGTAACCAACGGTTTGCCAGACAGGACGGACATAGTCCGCCCTATGTTGGGAAGGGGTTAATGTAATTTTTTTTTTTACATTTTTATATTTTTACAGATTTTCATTTTATAAAATTTTGGGACATTTCAGGAGTACATTGGCTGTACCTGAAATAGGCAAAGTCCTCCCAATGACTTCTATGGGAGGACTCTCGCTATTTACATAATAGCCAAATTCCTTCAGAAATGGCCCCAAAAGAAGCCAAAGTCCTCCAAATAGACGTCTGTACCATTTTGGTAGTCAAACTCTGGAGGAGTTCAGCTTCTTGAAAAGTCGGCGTGAAAATCAGTCATATTGGACGATTTTTTTGCCTATTCAAGATCACTATGGTGGTCTCCGAGTTGCCCAAATTTGAGGGGTCCTTGGATCAACAAAGTAATCTGATTGGGTCTGAAACTCAGAGATCCTATTTTCTCAAGAAACCTGTATAATTTAAACAGTCTATGTTCTCTATCGCACAGGTGAAATATGTTTTTTTAGATATAATTCAGTTGTATGAAAAGCAACAACAATTGAACAAATACCTACTTTTTATTTATAGTTATTAATTCTATTAACTCTCTTCTGCCCCATCCCTTTTCACAGTTATACTATTGCAGGAATTGACTAATAATAAAATGTACCATCTTCCTATCTGTCATTTCCTATTACATTTATTCCTTTGCTTTCTTAATTAATGTATAACATTTTCTCATTATAATAATATTTGTGTATTGCTAATTAATACATTTTAATAACATCCACTAATAATGAGTAGCATAAAGCTTAACTAGCTATTATTTACAAAGATAGCATGTGCCCAGGGCCAGCGCCACCTATGGGCAAAGTAGGCGCTGGCCTAGGGCGCATTTTTACGTCGGGTGCCCCCCTGCCCTCCTATCTTTGTGCCACAATGCGCCACTGAGAGAGGGAAGCAGACCACACTGAGTGAAGGCCCGCCCTTTCCTTCTGTAGCAGCGCAGTTTTTACCTGATGGCTGACGGCAACATAAGCTCTATGTAAATGTACTTTTGTGTATGTGACTGTCTCTCTGTGTGTGTGACTGTCTGTGTGTATGTGTGAGATTCTCTTTCTGTACCTGACTGTCTTTGTGTGTGTGTGACTGTGTGCACACGACTGCATGATTGTGATTTATGTGCTGTTGTCTGTCCATTAAAAGTAGGCAGGGTAAGGGGCGACAAAATGAGGTTTCACATAGGGTTGCAAAAATGCTTGCACCAGCCCTGCATGTGCCCTAACAAAGTCTTTCCTCCTATTTAAATTAGTCAGCATTCTATGCTTCTCTAATAGGCAATAATTTTAAATAATGCAAGATATGTATACATTTACATGGCTTTTTCACTATTATCAGTCATACAGAAAACTTTACTGAAACATGTATTTTAGTTGTTTTTAAATTCTCATTTATATTATGCCTTACATTTTACCACACTTGGAAAATACATCAGTATGAGACATTTTTAGCAGTCACAGAGGCTTTATAGAAATGTCAACAGATATGCTCATTAACTTGATACCTGAGTTTCATATCCATATCAGAGTTAGTATTTGATAAAGAAGGGACAATATCTGGTCTGGATCTTTATTAAGGTAAAAAATCTGGTATATTACAGAATTCATCTGGGATTCCACTGAACAAAATTGTTGCATCTTCCAAAAGAAACTTTCCATTTTGAACTTTTAATCTGTAGACCTTTGGGAAATGTGTGTGCACCAAACAGCCATATAAAGCCATTCTCTGTCTCAATGTTTTTTTCTGATCCACAAAATTACAAGCTTTATTGGCCAATTTCCCTATAAATTACAAATTATTTGGCTCTCCTACAGATATTTCAAACAACATGGGAAATAATCCATAAAGCTAAAGGAATTCAAAGGATTTATTTGTATACTACAAGCCTGAATCAGTAATTAAAATACATTGAACACTTTAGTGTTTGATACCTGAAACATTTTTTGTTTGATTTTCTCATATGACTTTAAGCACAAATCTACAAGCTTTGTCATTTGGTTTGCAATTACAGTGAAAATGTTACAAAATATGCTTTGTATAAGTGTATGATAAACAGTATAGTAATCAGCTTCATTTAATGTACATTTGTTACATATAAGCCCTCAACTACCCAGGGCTACTTAAAAAATAGACACTTCACATTAAAAAAAAATGCACATTAAAGCTTACATTTTATTAAAATAAATGTAAAACGCACAAAGCATCTCTGTGCAGATGTAGGAGAATAGACTACACATATGCAAGCTGTGTATCACACATGCAAAAAAAACACTGTGCATGTATACTGCACTGCTCCATGTCCACCATACATGCATAGATCTGAGTGAATAACTATATGAGCAACAACATATCTATCAAGAGTATGTATTAGAGCAACAAGATTTTAACAATTATGAGAGAAATGCACTGCAGCTAATGATCTCAAATAACAATTGGCATTGTATCATTATCTATATGAGTGAATTAGAAAGTGCTGCATAATTAGAATATAAATATGAACTCTATTGAGCATGAAAACCAAATGGAGGCAGGTATAAGCAGTAAAAATTATAATGATTTCAGGTTTGGAGATATTCTCAGAGAAGCACAGAGACCTGACAGACTTGAACAAACAAATCCCCACGTGCATCGTCGGCAGTAAATTAAAAGCTCCAGCTAGTTGCATGAGGAGGAGCATACAGGGAGTGCAGAATTATTAGGCAAGTTGTATTTTTGAGGATTAATTTTATTATTGAACAACAACCATGTTCTCAATGAACCCAAAAAACTCATTAATATCAAAGCTGAATATTTTTGGAAGTAGTTTTTAGTTTGTTTTTAGTTTTAGCTATTTTAGGGGGATATCTGTGTGTGCAGGTGACTATTACTGTGCATAATTATTAGGCAACTTAACAAAAAACTAATATATACCCATTTCAATTATTTATTTTTACCAGTGAACACAATATAACATCTCAACATTCACAAATATATACATTTCTGACATTCAAAAACAAAACAAAAACAAATCAGTGACCAATATAGCCACCTTTCTTTGCAAGGACACTCAAAAGCCTGCCATCCATGGATTCTGTCAGTGTTTTGATCTGTTCACCATCAACATTGCGTGCAGCAGCAACCACAGCCTCCCAGACACTGTTCAGAGAGGTGTACTGTTTTCCCTCCTTGTAAATCTCACATTTGATGATGGACCACAGGTTCTCAATGGGGTTCAGATCAGGTGAACAAGGAGGCCATGTCATTAGATTTTCTTCTTTTATACCCTTTCTTGCCAGCCACGCTGTGGAGTACTTGGACGCGTGTGATGGAGCATTGTCCTGCATGAAAATCATGTTTTTCTTGAAGGATGCAGACTTCTTCCTGTACCACTGCTTGAAGAAGGAGTCTTCCAGGAACTGGCAGTAGGACTGGGAGTTGAGCTTGACTCCATCCTCAACCCGAAAAGGCCCCACAAGCTCATCTTGCTGGCGTCTGAGTCGGACTGGAGCTCTCTGCCCTTTACCAATCCAGCCACGGGCCCATCCATCTGGCCCATCAAGACTCACTCTCATTTCATCAGTCCATAAAACCTTAGAAAAATCAGTCTTGAGATATTTCTTGGCCCAGTCTTGACGTTTCAGCTTGTGTGTCTTGTTCAGTGGTGGTCGTCTTTCAGCCTTTCTTACCCTGGCCATGTCTCTGAGTATTGCACACCTTGTGCTTTTGGGCACTCCAGTGATGTTGCAGCTCTGAAATATGGCCAAACTGGTGGCAAGTGGCATCGTGGCAGCTGCACGCTTGACTTTTCTCAGTTCATGGGCAGTTATTTTGCGCCTTGGTTTTTCCACACGCTTCTTGCGACCCTGTTGACTATTTTGAATGAAACGCTTGATTGTTCGATGATCACGCTTCAGAAGCTTTGAAATTTTAAGAGTGCTGCATCCCTCTGCAAGATATCTGACTATTTTTGACTTTTCTGAGCCTGTCAAGTCCTTCTTTTGACCCATTTTGCCAAAGGAAAGGAAGTTGCCTAATAATTATGCACACCTGATATAGGGTGTTGATGTCATTAGACCACACCCCTTCTCATTACAGAGATGCACATTACCTAATATGCTTAATTGGTAGTAGGCTTTCGAGCCTGTACAGCTTGGAGTAAGACAACATGCATAAAGAGGATGATGTGGTCAAAATACTCATTTGCCTAATAATTCTGCACTCCCTGTAGAAGGCAAGAAGATATATCATGATGGACACACCTCTTTTTGAATACCTTCAAACCATATAACAATTTCACAGGTCAACAAAATAAATTAAAAGCAAGGAAACTGTGCATCAAAACAACTAAAGGGGTTTGTGCAAAAACAGCCTCTTATCATGCTGAACAATACATATGTTGCAATTTAATCACAAAACAGAACTTTGTAACATAATAAATATATGAATAACCTAAATATAAGGCAGAAATGGAATTCTTGAACAATGAACACATATTTGAAAAATATTCCAAAGCACAATTGAGTTACTATGACACAGCTCTTCCTTCAGTGGCACCTCAAGTTTCTACTCAACATGATAGGAATATAAGACTGACAGACTCTGTGGATACCAACAGACAACTAATGAGCAGTTTCCCAGATATCCTTTGCTGCATAAAATAAACAACCAAAATTAAAAACAAGAAGAAGGACTACATATAAATTGCAGTTCTGTTGGAAGGTCTCTCTTTTTTTCCAAATAGACATGTCTACCATTTGACACCTTCGTGGATGTAAAAAGCCTATGCAAATTGTCTGTAACCTTTCCTTGAAGGCATTTTTCTTCAATAGTGAAAAACCAAACCGTGAGTCTACATCTGAAGATCCCAGTGAATGTGTCCATGACCACCTAGCAGGTAGGGACACTTTGGTGTCTCTGATTACATTTGTTTCCAATACCTGTACAAATAAACATTTTATCCCACTAAGTCTAATCTCACGAAAAAGGACTTAATTGCACAATTGATTGCTGAAAAAATTTCATTTAATAAGCATAACTGACCTATGCCCAATCTCAGATCCTCTTGTCTATTAGGAACAACGATAAAATTGTCATCCACTACTGACAAGTAGGGTACCATTGTTGTTTTTGATGCTTCTGATTACCGATCAGAGGTTTTGAGTTGTTGGGCACCAGCACATTTACGGTATATATCCTTATCTCCTGTTCTAACTGAGATTTACCAATGAAATTTATTTTATTTGGTAGACTCAGCCTATTATCAAGGTGTAATTATTAAATATCTAACATTGTACTTAAAAGTTGAGACACAGATTACCCCAACATTATACTTATATGCTCTTTTCTTAATGACTCTTAATGACTAAACGAAAACCCTCCCCTATCCTGTTTACTCGTCACAAGGTCCTCCTCCCAGCCTTGTTATCTGTTGCTAATGAACTCAACCTTGGCCCTATCATGTAGCCCTTGTGCTTGTTTATTGCAAATTTAAGATGTTATAGCCCTGGCTCATGAATAATGTAAATAGTACCTTTCATATGGGTTAGTTGTGAGCATAAAAAATACTCAGTGAAGCAGCTGGATTACTAACTGAACTTATGGCTAAGTTACTCACTAGAAGCCGGGTGGGGCTTTGTTTTTGCTTTTTTATGGTTTACTTTTTTCCCTAAAGAGTGCTTGGGTGGATGGGGTTTGGATGTTTTATTTCTCTCCTCCTCTCCTCCACGCCTATCCCTTTTATTCTGTAGCAGCAGTTGGTATAATTTCTGAACAATAATTGATGCACTCAAAGCTATGTACTTTTGTTACTCTTAACGTTAGATGCTTAAAGTCTAAAAATAAATGGG
This sequence comes from Pelodytes ibericus, assembly GCA_036172795.1. Lineage (NCBI taxonomy): Eukaryota > Metazoa > Chordata > Amphibia > Anura > Pelodytidae > Pelodytes > Pelodytes ibericus. The sequence goes on along the minus strand of CM069857.1, from coordinate 212,811,937 downwards.
CAAGATTATTAAAAGAGTTGGAGAGATTCAAATCTAAAGTTGTATTTATACAGGAAACACACTTCACGGCAGGGGATACCGCCAGGTACAGTCCCGTTAATTATAATGCTTATTGTTGTAACACAAATGACTTTAAAAGCAAAGTAGGGATGATTTTTATTTCTAAAGAAGTTGATTTAAAGTTTGTAGATAGTTTGCAGGATGAATAAGGCTGAATACCAGGATGATATCTCCAATCCAAATATATCTGTATTGAGACATAATCAATTTCAGGCCAATTTCGACAATGTACCCCAGGGAGTGGGACTCCATTTAAAGTACAAGTTATAGAATGCCTCAAACAGGGCCCAATGGGAGGTAACCTTGCCCTGAAATTAAACTGTAAGGAGACTTTTTGGATTTTTACACTGGGTACTCTCAAACCAGCTGGTTTAAATGTTTGCTGCAAGTATATATCTGTGTATTGCCTACTTACTCTCGGTCCAGACCAGTTACTTTGTCTTCCTTAATTGTCTTTTTCACAAATGTTCTTTATTCTCATTGTACAACAACAACATTTTAAATGGACATCAGTGGAGTCTGGAAACTAAAACGTAGCTTTTATTAGTATTCGATAAAAAAAGAAGTAGTTAAAAATAGGTGTCCACAGAACAAACTGGTGAAAAAATAGTGAACAAAGTGAAAATAAAATAAAATAAAATTAGGCTTGCTTGTCCAGATAGATAGTTAGTATGACTCTGGATTTGAATATAGAATATCAAATTGTTAAGTGGAGATGCAAGCTCAGTAATCAGACAGTATTTAGTGTGACTATATACTTCTGTCCATATCTGACAGTGGATAGTGATAGAAAGAAAAACTGATTACTGAATATATAGGTCCTCAGTTGTCCCTGCCTGAAAAAATTCACCCTTTGCCTAGATGATCCACATAATAAATGGCATAACCCAGCCCCAAGCTTAAAGAGATAACTTATTACCCACTCTCTCTTTGGAGATATAGGGAAGTAAAGGTGAATATATGTTATATATGTACAGGGTAGAGAGTGAGGGGTTAGTAATAAGGATATTGTTATTAGATAATTTGTACCTCATAGGGTTAAGGATGATCAGGTGAAAGTGGAACACATGCAAACAGCAGGGTCTGGATGGAATAAATTCCTATATGTATCTGCACATGCTCTACTTATAATAAAGAGATTATTGTACCCAATAAGGCTCATATAAGGCTCATATGATTGCAGATAGTGTATAGGGTGTTGGTGCAGCCAGGTCTGCCCAATAGAGAGGATAATCAGTTGATTTGACTCTAATGAATGAAGGCTAGGGCTGGCACCACATACACCAGTAAAGCAAGCAATAAGCACTAAATACAAACATAAGTAAGGCACAGGCAGAGGGACAATATGACCATAACCCGACGCGCGTTTCGCCACCTTAGTGGCTTTGTCAGAGGGTAAAGACCGTCAAAAGCAAGAGGTTTAAATAGTAAACCAGCTGGTGGAGGTGTGTGCTGGAAGTTAAGTATGATTAGTTAGGCAAAATGTTCCTCCGCCCCTTGTGGGCGTCTGTAACATTCACACTAAGAGGTTTTTCTTAGTGTGATCACTGTTACCTGTTGACATAGGAGCATTTAAGCTCCACCCCTTGTGGGCGTATAGTGAGGAGACCTTGGTTAGTATAGGGTAAAGTGTGACCCCCCCGCCCATTATGGGCGTCTAAACGACTCCCAGAGTGGGATATACCTAGTTAAGTTTCATAAGCCCTTAGCATTGGGGCGATATAGCTCCGCCCCTTATGGGCATATGGGGAGGAGGTGGTTACAGCTGACTGCTGTTAGTGTGGGGCGGTAAGACCCCACCCCTAGTGGGCATATAGGAAGAAGAAGGTTGTATACTACAAGTCCCAGACCAGAACTGAATGTCTGCTTGATAACTCCGCCCATAATGGGCGTGGGAGATACCAAGGAGCCTATCGAGGCTATCATATTCAAGACGCCACCCTGGCAAGGCATGGATGTTATGGAAAGGATAGAGGGGGATAGAAAAAATAATAATAATAAAAGAAACAAATACTTCAGTGACAATAAACTGAATTGAACAGAAGACAATGACAGTGTGAGCCATAAGCGGGCTGGGCCAGGGGGCAGGGAGGCAATTGCCCCCCAGGCCACCCTAATGTATGCTAAAAACTGCCGCAGGGCCGTCTTTAACGCTGGGGCAGCTTCCCAAAAAATCCCCCTTACTTTTCCAGTACTTACCTCCTTGCTGCTGTCCCCCGGTGCTGCAGGTCCGTGGCTGTGAGGGAAGCGTTCTGGTCTTTCCTCAAGCCATTGCGCATTCAATAAAGTTTGTTTGAATAAAAAGTTTAAACAAACTTTATTGAAGACGCTTGGCTGGAGGGGAGCGCACAACACTTCCCTCACAGCCACAGACGGGCAGATGAGAGCACCGGGAGACGGAGACAGAGCAGCAGCAAGGAGGTAAGTACTCAATATGGTGTGGGGAAAATTCCTGGCATATTGAGGGGCAAAATCCTGGTATATTGGGGGGCAAAATCCTGGTATATTGTGGGGCAAAAACCTGACATATTGTGGGGCATAATCCTGGCATATTGAGGGGAAAATCCTGGCATATCGTGGGGCATAATCCTGGCATATTGAGGGGCAAAATCCTGGCATATTGTGGGGCAAAATCCTGGCATATTGAGGGGGCATAATCCTGGCATATTGTGGGGGAAAGTCCTGGCATATTGAGGTGGCATAATCTTGGCATATTGAGGGGGCATAATCTTGCCATATTGAGGGGGCATAATCTTGGCATATTTGGTGGCTAAATCCTGGCATATTGAAGGGCATAATCCTGGCATATTGAGGGGAAAATCCTGGCATATTGAGGGGCATAATCCTGGCATATTGAGGGGGCATAATCCTGGCATATTGGGGGGGCATAATCTTGGCATATTGAGTGGAAAATCCTGGCATATTGGGTGGCTAAATCCTGGCATATTGAGGGGCATAATCCTGGCATATTGAGGGGCATAATCCTGACATATTGTAAGGGAAAATTCTGGCATATTAAGTGGCAAATCCTGGCATATTGTGGGGGGGAAAAATCCTCGCAATATTCATTATAAAACAAGGAAAAGATGGCCATGGATGGGGAGGTGATTCGGTGGTGCAATGGGCCACTTGACTGGATTTGTTCCCCAGGCCAGGGCTGCCAGCCCTCCCCTGGTGTGAGCACAAAGGGAAATGGGATAACACAGTAAAGGAAAAATAAAATAAAAAAAAGGGGCGGAGGGGAGCTAAAAAGTGAGTATGGGAAAGTGGTTGAGGATGATGCAAAAGGGACAAAAATACTGCTTGAATGTGGTGAAAATACTGATAGATAAGCTGAGTGATGTGAGAGTGGTAAAACGATGTGAGAATGAAAAAATGTATGTATAATGGTGATTAACGTGTGAAGAAAAAACAAACAAGGAGATAATGATGGTAAGTGTGATCAAAATGTGTGAATGGAGAGTATAGTGTGAGAAGTGCAAAAAAAGGGGGGTAAAAATAATGATTTCTAAAGGGAAAAAAAAACCCTCTTTGTAATCCCCTACTCTTCTTTCCCCTAGTAGTCCCTCCCTATTTTATTATTCTTAAGTAAGCTGAGAGCAAATAAATAGTATAGTGAAGGGAAACTTATAAGTGGGTAGAATTAGCTAAATAATGCACCAAAGAGAAGGTATGGGTTAGGGTGGATAGAATATAAAAGAGGTTTTCACAAGAAAGAGGAATAGGAGAAACCTTCATTAAGTCCATAAGGGGACAGGGTATTCATTTTATAGATCCAGAAGGATTCTCACTGCAACAGTTTCCTGTTAATGTTGCCTTTTCTTTGATTATAACATACTTGTTCGATAGCTGTGAACTTCAGGGATAGCGGGTCACCTTTGTGGTGTGTTCTAACATGTCTAGAGACTGGGGTGTCTAATTCATTAAGAGTGGAACCTATATGTTCCAGTATTCTTCTTCTAAATTGACATATAGTTTTGCCCACATATTTTAGTCCACATATACATTCAATTAGGTATACCACTCCAGTAGTTTTACAGTTCATGAAGGTTTTTAGTAAGATCACTTCATTATCTTTGTCCCTAAGAACTTTACAGTTACCACATTTGTAAGAACCTTTAGTAGGTTGTAGCCAAGTGCTCCCACGTTCTCTTAGGTGATGGCTTTGTACCAGGTTGTCTCTTAGATTGGTGGATCGTCTTGAAGTCATTAGAGGTCTGGGCCCTATGAAAGGCAGTAGTTCCTCGTCCTGGCTTAAAATTGTCCAGAAACGTTCCATTATCTTTTGGACCCTATACCAGCCTTTATCAAATTTGCCAATACATCTAATAAACTTGGATTCATCACTCTTAACCGGAGTGGACAAGAGGGACTGTCTGTCAGAATCAAGTGCTCTTGAATATGCTCTTTTTAAGACTCTGTTTGGATACCCTCTTTCCCTGAACCTGACCCTAAGATCTTTAGCCTGTGTAATGAAATCATCCCTGCTAGAGCAGTTCCTTCTTAATCGCAAGTACTGACCGATGGGTATACGGGATGGAAGCTATCCCATCTAAGGAGGTTATTGGTTGATGAAGGTTTGCGAAATACCGTACTTTCCAATTTCCCTTCATTATTCAATGAGATGCTTAAATCCAGGAAGTTGATTTTATGGGTCTGGATCTCATAGGTTAAACGAAGACCAATGTTATTAAAATTCAGATTAAGTACAAATTCCTTGAAAAGGTCTTCAGTGCCAGTCCATATTAGGAAGATATCATTAATATATCTCTTCCAGGTGTGTATATACCATAGAAATGGTCTAAGCACTTCTGACAGCTGTAGATCGTACTCCCATTTGCCCAAGAACAGGTTAGCATAAGTTGGGGCACAACTTGTTCCCATGGCTGTTCCGGTGATTTGATGGTATATTTTGTTTTTGTACCAGAAATAATTTTTGGTCAAAATTAATTCTAAAAGAGTTAATATTGTGGCTGTTTGACCCGGGGATATATTTGGATCTTGATCAAGGAAAAATTGGAATGGTTTTATACCGTGTTCATGTAGGATGTTACTATAGAGCGATTCTACATCAAGACTACACAATAAAACTTGATCACCCACTGGAAGTTTATCAATCACCTTTAAAGTGTCCTTAGTATCTTTGAGAAAGGTCGTCCTGAAGAAGTGATTATATCTTTATGTATTTTAGGTAACGCGTAAAAGGTGGATATCTGGGGTGATCTCGGTGTTAAAAAGTGAAATTCTGGGTCAGAGATGTAGTCACTATCCCTAGCCATAGCCAATATGTCCTTGAGTTCTGTACAGAATGAATCTTTTGGGTCCTGAGGCAATATTTCATAGATGTTTCTGTCTGAGTAGTTTAAGACACATAGATTCATAATCGTCTATATTCATGAGTACAATGTTGCCACCTGATGCCACTCTTTGTTAGATCTTAGTTCTTTCAATGCCTGTCGCTCTCTAAAGGTCAAATTGTGGTCAATGCTGTTGAACTCAGCATAGTCTGTTTTATAAATCTCTTTGTAAATCTCAAATGTATCCAAATTGCTATATTGCTCAAAAGGGGGGGGGGGGGTAAACAAGCTCTTAGGTTTTATGTCCGAAAGGTAGGGATGAATGTCATTATCCGATAATAAGTCCATCATGTCATGCATGACCTGTATATCATCAGGTTCAAGTACCAAAGATCTAGCCTCTCTTTTGAGTTTTGATTGATGGTATTTGACCAGTGCCATTTTTCTGACAAACAGATTTATATCCTTGATCCAAGTGAATTTGTTAAATCCTGGGGTGGGTACAAAGGACAGGCCCTTTCGTAAGAGTGTGGAGTATACCGGGGACAGGGAAAATTTAGACAGATTAAAAATGTGTTAGTCCCTCATTGTCTCTAAAAAGTCGTTGTAAAAGTGATATGGCTGTTCCTGCGGTCATAAGCGGAGCTGAACTCCAAATAGGTCGTGGGAGATGCAGCGCTGGAACAGAAATAGAGGCTATCACTGTTCCAGCGCTGCATCTCCCACGACCTATTTGGAGTTCAGCTCCGCTTATGACCGCAGGAACAGCCATATCACTTTTACAACGACTTTTTATATCTACAACTCTGTGAGTTTTTCCAGTGCTAGGGGCTAGCATATGTTACCCACTGGTCCTGCACATGTATATTTCTTTATTTTATTTCAGAATTATTAAAGCTGTTTTTATGGACCCAAAAGTTTTCAGCTGATCTGATTGACACTCACGTATGTTTGTGAGTGCATCCACTTATATCTTCTTTTTTACTATTTTATAGAGGCAATATTGCACTATTATACTGTGTGTTTTATTTAAGGTACCCACTCCTTCGCGCCCATCTGCTTTTTTATTATCACTATCCACTGTCAGATATGGACAGAAGTATATAGTCACACTGAATACTGTCTGATCACTGAGCTTGCTTCTCCACTTAACAATTTGATATTCTATATTCCTATCCAGAGTCATACTAACTATCTATCTGGACAAGCAAGCCTAATTTTATTTTATTTTATCTTCACTTTATTCACTATTTTTTCACCAGTTTGTTCTGTGTACACCTATTTTTAACTACTCCTTTTTTTATTGAATACTAATAAAAGCTACGTTTTAATTTCCAGACTCCACTAATGTCCATTTAAATTTTGTTTTTCTCTTCATGGTTACCCCCTAGTGGTAGTCTCCTTACTTAGCACATTTGCTATTTGTGAGATCTGTTTCTGCATTATTCTCATTGTACATTTAATAATTGCCACATGAGATGTTCCAGTTACACATGTGTTTTGCCCAAGCCTTGCTATCCTACTCGTATAGATGCAGATAAAGCATTTGCTCATGTGAACTGGTACTTTATGTTTGAAATCTTAGATGTCATAGGGATGAGGGGTTTCTTTGTTGGGTGAGGGCCATTTATGATTTTCCTACAGCCAGAGTAAAGGTTAAAGGTAGAGGTCAAACCTGATTGTGATGTCCAATGAGACAAGACAGGGCTGTCCTTTGTCCCCAGTTCTTTTTATCCTGACTTTAGAACCTTTTCTGCAGGCATGTCAGTACAGTAAGAAGATACAGGGCATAGATATTCCTGGCTGGCAGCACAAATTAGCCTATCGAATTCCTGTGAGTCATTGGGAGCCATCTTTTCAGAAATCCAAAGTTATAGTTACCTTTCAAATTGTGAAATGATGAGCTTAAACATAGAACTTGAACAGAGGGAGAGGATGGTAAAAAGATGTCATATTAAATGTGTAAATGAGTCAATAAAATATTATTACAGTATACTGTAGGCTTGCAGATTTACATTTATATATTTGGAAAAGTGGCCAGCACCCCGGATCTCTTGAATGGGCAGAATAGTGGTTGTATCTATGAATGTTTTCCCTAGGCTCCTTTTCTTGTTCTGATTAAAAGGACTGGGCCGGTCTAGGCTGCTTGATCAATCACTTCTAAAGTTGTTGATGTGCGGCAGGTTAGCAGATATCTGAATGAGCTGTGAAGGCAGAAGACAAATACACAGGCCACATGTTTCTTTGTTCTCAACTCTGAGTGTAGTTTATTACACATCAGTATTTATACACAATTCTGGGCGTTGTCCTGCATTGGTTATAAATTGTACAAAAAAAGGTATAATACATGGGGGGCATAAACATTAAACAGTAGGGGGGTTGTTCAATATGGGCTCATATTGTCACTGGGAAAAATAGCGAAAATAAAGATCATTATTGTCACTAGGCAGAATAGCTAAAATAAAACTGAAACTTGATTCATCATTTAGTTCTTCTTATTGTAGTCTGGATTTCTTAACAGAAACAACCGCAATCGGCTGTGGTTCAACAGACATTCTTAGCAGTTGTGACCTTTTGCTGAACTTGCTTGAGCAGGCTTCTCAACATCAATTTAACCCTTTCACCAAGTAATACCAATATCGATTAGGCCACAGCTTTATTAACATAACAAATAACTGCATGAACCACCAACTATCCTCCATTTATTATTTCACTTATAACCTTCTGAAATATATAAATAGATCACAAATATATAACATTAAAATATTAAAGACATCATACAGTTATAACTAGTCCTTGCCAAATAGTCCCTAACACATAACAATCCCGACCTTTTAAAACTAAGGTCCCTACACCAAGGTAGCCCCCCTCCCCCCTCGTCCACATCACCTCATTTCTTCTTTGCCAACCTAATGCTAACCACCAGCCGACTATTAGCTCGGTGGGCACGGCCGTTAGTATCACCTACATTTTGTTTTTTAACCAGATTAGGCAATATATTGTGCATTCAAGCATTTGGTCAGAGCCAGGGATACGGGAGGCTTGGGGGTGCCAGATTTGGCAAGCAGTTCATTTGACTCTTATACTTGACTAGTGTCAGAAGAAGTCCAAAAGTTGGATTGACATAGAGCAGGAATGTTTTGAGGCTCCGATAAACATGATAGCCTGACTGGAGACCCAGGGGAAGTATCTTAGATATTCAAATCACTCATCTTTTAAGCCTACACTTTCAATTTGGAATAGAGAGAATAACAAAAGGTAGCAAATAGTGAAATAACTAATTCCTGCTTTTTGTAAAAAGATGATAACTCCTTCAATGGAGGATTGATTTGGAAAAATTAACAATGTTAAAAGGTTAAACAGTTAATTTTTACGGAACCAAGAGTAAGTGAACTTAATAGGATATGGGGACTTGGGGAAGATATGTTAGCCCAGTGGGACAAGAGCAGATATGCCTCTTGGAGTAGCCCACAAAAAGGAGGAAGGAGACAGTCCCTTCTCTGCTGTGAGATCTGGAGAGCTCGTTCATTAGTGAAATTGGATTCAATGGATCAGAGAAGGGGATGGGCCTTTTTTTTTGGTGGGGTGATGGGGTTGGTTTGGTTGTGGGAGTAAAATAAACAGTGGTGTATCTTGGTTATGTGCTGTCCTAGACAGACAAAATTTGGGCACCCCCCTTACCCATGTTGCACACACATGACATGACCCATTACCCACGTTGCACACCCAGGACATGCCCCATCACATGCCCCATCACCCACATGCACACACATTAAATTCCCCATCACCCCCATTACATGCCCCATAACATGTCCCCATCACATGCTACATTACCCCGTCACATGCCTCCATCACCCTAAAACATGTCCCCATCACCATCAATACATGTCCCCATTAACCCCAATACATGCCCCCATCACCCCCAATATATGTTCCTGAAAATAAATATTTAAAAAAAATAAAAGCAACAAAACTTTTTTTTTGTTTCACCATTCTTTATTACCCACACTCCTGCACTTCCCTTACATAAATGTGTGTATGAGTCACTGAGTGTACATATGGTGGAAAAAACAGTGGTTTTGATTTTTTTTCCCCCCATAGGATCATCTTATATTCAAGCTTTTCATTTTTTTCTTTCATTAAGAGCCAAAGTTTTTGAGGAAAATAATCAGAGTCAATTTATAATCAAGCTACTATGTTAAATTAGTGGTACATTAGCATCCCAATGATTATTGTCTATTTTACAGGGTATATTGTATAGATATTTTAAGATGCAAATGTTCCTGGAGCTGTAAATATTGTAGTAGCAAAAGAAAAGCCAGTACACGAAACGTGCCTGGAAATGCAGTGATATATTTACAGAAACCAAAATAACAAAAGCATAAAAATGGTGGGGTGTGAGCATTGGATACCTTTTGCATCCGAAGATATATGTGATATATATATATATATATATATATATATATATATATATATATATATATTATATATGTAAAATACATTGCAGAGCACTTAAATGTGAATATCAATATATGAAATATGTATAAAATACAAAAAATGGACTCTCACACAATGGGTAGAACAAATGTATAAATGTAATTTTATTATAAATTTAGTAAATATCAGGTGAGCATGCAATAAAACACGTACAAAAAACAACATACAAGTATTATAGGTAATCATACAGAAGACAAATAAATAGAGGCTATCAAATATAAATAAATGGTATAAACATAGATGCTAACACTTTGGCACTATGTCAGAGGTGTGTGGCGTGTGGCCCTATGGGTCAGATACATTGATGACATCCTAATCTTATAGGATGGCTCAGTGGATCAACTCAATGATTTTGTAGAGAGAATTAATGAACTAAATTTATGATTTACTTTTGCATGGAGTACAATGGAGATGGCCTTCCTGGAGCTTCTGATCACTCGGAGGGGTGACTACCTAGTGACAGATGTCTTCAGAAAAAATACCTACACCAACTCCCTGCTGAGGGCTGAAAGTCATCATCCACGTCCACAGGTGAAAGGCATTGCGGTCAGTCAGTTTCTAGTAATAGGAGGAACTGCTCGACTGATGATGCATTTGAAAGACAGGGGAAAGATCTCAGACAACGTTTTAGCGAGCAAGGCTATAGCAACAGGTGTATACCATGAGGCTATAAGAGGGCAAATTGCAGTAATAGGAATTAACCATTATTCGGTAAGTTATATAAAACCTAAAGTAGACAGTTCAATATGATTTATAACAGAATTCAATGAACGGTGTTCAGAAATAAAAAAAAATATCCTTTCGAGGCACTGGAGAATATTGAAAGCAGATGTTGATATGAATCCCTATTATTAGCAATTATCCTTAAATGACAGCTAAAAGGGCTCGTAATTTGTGTAACCTGTTGGTCCATAGCCATTTCTCTCGATCTAAGCCAAAGGTTGATTGGTTCACACATGACTCTCAGCGTAGAGGGTGCGTTCCATGTTTTTATTGTAAAGCCATTATAGGTAAATTATTTAAAAGATAGAATACAATAACTCAGGAAGAGAAAGATTTAAAATTTGTAGTCATCTTACTTTCAGTTCAGGGGGCGTAATATATACTTTGACTTGCCCATGTGATAAGTATTATGTAGGAAAATTAGACGTCTGAAAGATAGCATTTTGGAACATGTAGGAGACAGAACAAACAGAGATGTAAATCTTTATCAGATCATCTTTTGGGGTATTTATTTTGTAACTATTTGTTCTATTGTTATATTTGATCTGCGGCACCCCACTGTTGAATTGTTTTAAGTGGTTATCGAAAAGGATTATATAGCATGTGATGCAGGTGTATCTGAATTTGTGTGCAAAATATAGTCTAAAAATAATTTATGATCAAAAAGATAAATGGATGAAAAATTCAAGCGTTCGTGTTACAGCATATATGACTTGTTTCATATTTTCTCTTAACTATTCAGATGGAATAGAGGTAATCGAGATGATGTGCTGCCAGGACACTGTGAGATATTTTTTTTTGTTTGCCTTAAAAGTATATCTACATTATTAAATATCACTACAGCCATATAGTTATTAGAAAAAGACACTTGCATTAATAGTTATTATAAATATAAGTCTGAAAAAAAGATGACAAACTCAGCAATGTTGTGGTAGATCAAGAATAAAGAGAGAGGAGGGAGAGAGAGGATGTTCAGGAGAAGGATATAGGTCTGGTGAGAAAAGCTGTATTGGATTAGAAAAAGTGAGAAATAAATAGGCATTGAAACCCTTTGGATGTCTAGCATCCAAATTAAAGATTGAGAAAACTTATCTTTGACATCAAAGCCTATGCAAATTGCCACCCTGTAGTCCTTTTTCAACTTTCTCTATTTCTGAAACTTTTTTTTTTTTGTTAGGTTCGAATTGTTATAGAGCTCAAAATGCGATGAAACTGTGGTATTAGCTTTTTTCGATACATAAGATCGAGATGTTCCCAGATTCTGAAAGTACAGCCAACATACAGTTTTCCACATTTTTACAGCTTATGACATATATAAATGCCAAAGTGCAGGTTATATTTGCAGGTTTTACATACAAGAAGGTAACAGGGGAAAGTACCTAACACTTGTAACCAAGTTCCAGAAGATCCAATACCGGTATTTCTATCATTAAATTTGACTAGGAGACAAAAGGTTATCTGTTTTAAATGTAATATATTAACATAGTAATTTAGGTTGAAAAAAAACCATAAGTCCATCAAGTTCAAGCCTTCTACCTATCATTCCTGCTATTGCTAACACAATTTGTAGATCATTTTCAATATTTTTTTTATTCTGTAAATTCAGAGTAAATACTTTTTTATGGGGTACAGTCTCATTAATGGTCGGCATCATTAATGCAGCTTAATGGGAGAATTTTTCCAACTCAACTACTTTGGCCATAAGTTTGAAACTCCCATCTCAATTCCCTGTAGTTCCTTGGAATTCTCTCTTTATTGAGTGGAACCTCTAGACTTTGTATTTATGTCATATGCTTATATTGTTTTTGTTTTTTTACTTTTCACAGTTTAACGAAAAGGTTCTTTACTTTTTCTGCTGTACATCTAGATTAGAACAGATTTACTATGTGTCACATAATATTTATTTTTCATGATATAAGGTTTCCGTGCACTGTGGCCAAATGTAAGATTAGCAATAGGAACACTTGGATTATAAAGCAAGATAAGAAGATTAATATTCATCATGCATAGCTATGGAACTGCACAATGAGAATTATGGGGTGACAACTAAAAATATAAAGCTGCTTGTCGACATAACAGAGCAAACTGATGATGTAAGAGGAGTTATGAATAAATGAAACTGAGAAAATATCAATTTATATGTGGATGGCACAAACGTGAATTCTTCAAAAACTGCATAAAAAGCCTTTTAAAAGATCTTACATCTTAAATCATAATTTACCAACAAAAACTTACAGGTACGTTTGAGTAAATGTAATACACATTTATTTAACAAAATATAAGTTGACTTATATTTTGCAAGTCAATTAAAACCAGCATTATGTCATTTTGCAGATACTGAATACACACTAAATATGGATATCCCTTGATTTTCACAAGATTTGTAAACCTGCTTTGTTTATCAAAAAGTACTTTGCCATTAATTACTAATTACTACTTGAAACAAAGCATGATCTATACGCATGGTATCCACGTTGTGCAGAATCTGTTCAACCCCCACAGTTGCAAGTTCTATTTCAATTAATGTTGACTCAGTCTTTCGCCCTTGTGAGGTAGATAAAATGAGTTCCATTAAATTGAATAATTATAACATAGGAATACAAAAGAGACATAAGGAGTGACCAAGAGAGGGTTAATCAAATAGTGTAGCAAAAGGGTAGAAAATTGTGCACAACTATTAAGAAACATGGTAAAAGGATATACCCTGCACAAGGATGACACCGAAAAATGCTGAAGTGCTCAAGAAAGAAAAACACTTACTGTAAATTGGCCGTAGGATATAACTGCAATGTATACCCAGCAATAAAATGAAAATAAAATAAACAAATATTGTAGTATATAATGATACCAAAAAAGAATAAAAGGTGGAACAACGTGCTCACAAGTGTATCTCCAAAATGAAATGTGGAGCATCATATTCAGGCATATAGAGCACAGACTTAGCCCAGTCTATACATCTCAACATCATAGTAATTATTTATTTGACTATTGTAATAAGTTTAATAAAGCTAGCTGATGCAAACAACAAATATGGAGGTAAGATGTTACCCCCTTCATGACCAGACTGTTTTTGGAATGTTGGGCATTAGTGACCGAGGCTGTTTTAACACTTCTGAGGTGTTTGTGTTTAGCTTTAATTTTCTTATTTTTCTGTTGCTGTACCCACACAAATTATATATTATTTTTTCAGGACAAGAAGGGCTTTCTTTTCATGACATTATTTTGTTCATATAATTTATTGTATTGTGAAAAAAATAGTAAAATATGGTTAAAATGTTTTTAAAAAAAAACACTTTTCCTGACTTTTCTTTGTAAATTCTTTTACTAAGCTCCAAAAGCTAATGAAAAAACCTGCTAAATAGATTCGACTACAGGTCCTGAGTAGTGTTGAGCGAACCCGAACCGCACTGTTCGGGTTCATACCGAACATTACGGTGTTCGGACCCGAACCCGAACACTCCACTGTATGTTTGTGTTGTAGTTCAGGGTTCGGCTATAAACCGAAAGTCTATAAACTGAAAGACATTCGGTTTATAGACTTTTGGTTTATAGAATAGCAATAGCATTACATGTATTCTATAAACCGAAAGTCTATAAACCGAATGTCGTATGGTTTATAGACTTTCGGCTTATGGAATACATGTAATACTATTGGCTTTCTATAAACCGAACTAGAGTCCCCATTCATAAGAATTTCTTATGAATGGGGACTCTAGTTCGGTTTATAGAAAGCCAATAGTATTACATGTATTCCATAAGCCGAAAGTCTATAAACCGAACGACATTTGGTTTATAGACTTTCGGTTTATAGAATACATGTAATAAAATACCCAATGTTTTTATGGTTTTTTTTGCATGTTTTAGGTTAATAAATACAAGTAGCATATAGCTGTTTCAAAACCATTTTAAAACAAATTAGCGTTAGGGACACTGTAACACAGATATCGGTCATGAATCGCTGAATAACCCCCCACTTGTACACATTTATAAAGTAGACATCCCAGGGCATTCAACTTGGGGTATTTGGACACTTTTCATTCTGTCATTTACCACCAATCTTTGACAAGTTTTGGCATAGTAATTTTGTGTGTGTTTTATTTTCACACACTTTGAAACTTAGGTATGAATTTAAAGGTGTTGTTCTATTTTATTACCAAACAAAACCCCAATATATGTTCATCTACTTCCCCTGAGTATAGAGGTACCCCGCATGTATAGGTTTGCTAGGGTTATGTGGAAGGTACAGGTCAAAATTTAGGATACGGTCATTGCAGTTTTAAAATGTGTATTTGTTATGTAATGCTTGTGACTACATTTCCTATGCTCAGCCAGCCAAAAGCTACCGTAGCAGAATAGGAATTGTAGTCTATTGTATCAAGCACAGCTTTTTGCTATCCTTGCTATCCTTCGGCTGTACAGATATATCCAGTTGCTGCGGGCCCCTATCTACTGCTGGGGGCCAATGCAAAGCACTGGCCAAACTAGCAGTCTTTTTAAAAAAATATATATATCCCTAGAGGACTGCAGACAGACGTAACATGTCATTGGTCCTCTACGGAATAACTTCTTATTTTTATATAATTTATTATTCTTATTTTGAATTATTAAATCTTTTTATTTATTTAATTTATTTAATTTGTTTTACATTTTTTAATTTTTATTTAACTCCAACCTTAACCCTATGGTTAGGGTTAGTACAAACCCTAATTCTAACTCTACGATTAGGGTTTTGAAGAACTCTAACCGTAACCCAAGAGTTAGGATTAGCACAATAATAAAAAAATAAAATACAAATAAAAAAGTTTTTTTTTTAAATTAAAAAATCCTGTGGGGGGGGGGCTGGTTGTGCTTGGGGGGACCATGGGGAGGGTTAAAACACTATATTTAGTCTCTCCCTACCCCACGATCGCCGTGGAGCAGGTAGAGACTAAAGCTGTCAAAGCAGGCACTTGCAGGTTCCAAGCATTTTGCATAAGGATATTCAACCTATACTAAAAAAATGTAACTTACCTTCCACCACAACTCAACAACATTGCTTTACAACACACATTCTCTGTGGCAGAAGTTTTGTGTGTTCCACTTTGCTCAATGGTGGAACACAAATAACTTCCTCTGCTGTGTGACAAGCAGGTCACGTGCATGTTTAAAAAAGAAAAACAAAAAAAAATAAGGATGTTCCATTATGACTGGCTAGCTATAGCTTCTTTGGTTAAAGGGACTGTCTAGTGCCCAAAATGCATCTTCCGAAAATGAATGTGCTTTCAAAGTACTTTAAAATGCATGTCTTAAATTTGCCATTGCTTAAAATATAAAATACTTACAGCTAGAAGAAATTGTGACATTACAGCAGTTTGCAAGAAACAAGGACTACCCATACTAGATGAGTAAAAGTCATTTCCTTTTTTTTTGCTGCAGCAACCAATGAGAATAATGCCATTCAAATTAATGGAATATCCTGTCTCTCTAGTGATGTCATCAGACAATGTGTTGCACAGTTAAGAGATCCTACTGTGTACAGGTGCAAGGTCACTCATAGGCCACGCAATAGACTCAATTTGAGGAGGACAGGAAGTGACTATATGAAACAAAACTTTAAATCCTCAGTGTCTATAGAATCAGTGCTGCCGCACCTGCAGTAAACAGGCAGAGTAATCACTGGGGAGGACTTGAGTCAAATATGAAAAATGTGATTTTACAGGGATAACAGGGATAAATGCCTGTGCATTATACTAGCAGTGATCTTCACCTTGAGCCAAAGTTAGTTTGGGGACTAGACTGTCCCTTTAATATGGTTACCAAACCAGAGTCAGAATCGTTAAGTGTGTATGTGTTCTGTTGTTGACCAGGAGCAGAAAGTGATGTTTAAGCTGCCACGAGAGGAGAGGATTTGAACGGAACCAAAAACAACAGTATAAATCACTGTCAAGAAATTGTAGGTATGACTTGTGTGGGATTGCATGTAGCTATTCTAGCACTATTCTAGTGTATTATTGCAAAACTACATTTACTTACTGATTTTCCTTTAGGAGTTCAAGGCCTTGCCCCTATTTTTGTTGTCTTACAAATCAAAGACCAATATTTAAGATTAAAGATAATCATAGTTTATCAGAAATGTAAATATATATTACTGACCTTAATCCTAATGACTAACTGTATGCATGTATATTTTTACAGGTTTTTTTCTTTTTAATCATTTCTAGTGATGAGATGTTTCCTGGTTTGCCATGGGTAGTTTGCCAAGTATTGCATTCTGCTAGTGCCCTCCCTCCAAGCAGTCCACATAATGACAGTTTAAGGCAGCTAAATGCTAGCAATCAAGGGCTGCAGGAGGCAAATTTGCTGACACAGGAGGGCATCAGATCCAGCATAATATGTTTATTTTACTTCTATTTGATGTGAGCATGGTAATTGCTGTATAGTTGAAGTTTCCATGGTAATAAGTTCAAAATACAACTTAATTAAAGAACAAATTGTGTTTCATTCCCTTTTCTATTGCATGCATGAAACAGTGTATTTTCTCTTTAAAATGGACTCTTAAAAAGAACACAACACTATAAAAAGGTACTTTCCCAGGACTACTCCAATCCTCTTATATGACAATATAGAAGAGAGATCACACACTAGAATAGAAACACATTGAGATCTCAAGGAGAATGAATAACATATACCAAAAACCATGTAGCAAAAGGGATATAGCATTGGAGTGTATAATAATGTATAACAAAATGTATTTAATACCGATAAAAACACTCAAATAACATGCAAAATAGGTCAACTCTCTTCCTGAAGGCTCAGGTTTTTGGCAGTTACCCATCTTCCCATACTTGTTTGACTTGTCCACACAGTTGGTATTTCCAGGAGAAGAACTACCTATAGCTTCAAGAAAAGTTGACTTCCAGGGTGAAGACAACTATCATGAATGTCCACTGCCAGTAAAAGATTTCAGAACATGAACATGGGAACTTGGCTGCCCACAAAGAGATCAAACATAATAAAAATAATTAAAAGATGCTGGACAGGCTTCTGGTTCCACGCATTTCATTAATAGAAATAGATTTAATCTAGAATAGGATTTCACTGGAAAGTGGTTCTTAAGGAAGTAGATTTCTATCAATGAAACATGTCAAAACAGAAGGCTGTACAGCATATTCATTATTTTAATTACATTTGATCTCTTTGTGGGCATCTGAGTAACCCTGATCTTCAATCAAAAATGAGGATAGAAGCTGCCCAAATGGCTCACAGCCACCCCATTACAGATACGAAGGGTCAGGGGAGGTAGCCCTTGGCCCCAATAAACAGGGCTGGGAGCTGGCATAATGGTTTCCACTCCCCATAATATATACATTTAGGGTTGGGGTTAAAAGGTCACTGTAGAAGAAAATGGTTAGAAAACAAAAAAACACTAATTTTGTTTATTGCCCTAGTACTTGAAATAAAACATAGACAAACATGGATACATTGGTGTTTCTAAACTCAGGACAATTATTAGAAATATATAGATGGGATCTTTTTTACCATTTGTAATTGTTGAAAAAAAAATCAGGTCAAAGTTAGAAAAAGTGTTTTTATGGCATATTTTCATCATATTTTATAAATTTTTTTAGAACTAAATATATATGATGACAATAATAGTATCAAATGAAAGCCCTATCCGTCCTTTAAAAAATATATATATAATTTGTGTGGGTGGACTGAACACAAAGAAAGAAATTCACAGTTCAGTAAACATTTGACAACAATAATGGAATTCTGGTCTTCAAGGTACATCAAATGCAGCATAGCACTCTGTCACTAAGGGGTTAAACTTGTAGTTCCCAGGGATGATGATTGATGATGATGAGCTACATCTGGATCTCTGGGTGGATCAATTGGTTATTGATAGTTTTGAAGGAAGCACATAATCCTAAACACACCCCACTACAGCCTTCCTAGATTTTGGACCTGCAGGCTGGGTAGATAGGTTAGGCACATCTTCACAGATTTATTTAACCAATCATTGTTAACGGGAGTAGTTCCAGAAGATTGGAAATTAGCTAATGTTGTGCCCATTCACAAGAAAGGTAGTAGGGAGGAGGCGGGCAACTATAGACCAGTAAGTCTTACTTCAGTAGTGGGGAAAATAATGGAAAACTTGTAAACATCTAAAGTCGCTTGGATTTCAAGACCAGAGACAGCATGGGTTTACATCAGGGAGATCATGCCAAACTAATATTATTGATTTTTTTTGATTGGGTGACTAAAATAATAGATCAGGGTGGTGCAGTAGACATTGCTTACCTAGATTTCAGTAAGGCTTTTGACACTGTCGCACATAGAATATTGTTGAATGGATTAGACAATGGCTGAGTGACAGGCAACAGAGGGTTGTAAAACAAAGAAAAAACGTGACCAGTGCGCTTCAACCAACACTACACACACTGTATATTTACCCTTAATTCCCATTCATTCACTTTATTTCACTTTTTCTTTGATATATTACACTATTGTGTGTTTTATTCTTTTATTTTTCATATTCCCTTTGTACAACACTGCAAGATACATACTTGCTTTAAGGGTAAATATACAGTGTGTGTAGTGTTGGTTGAAGCGCACTGGTCACGTTTTTTCTTTGTATTGTATTTACTTTGCTAGAAGTGAGACACTAGCGGTGCCCGAGTGCTGCATACCCATTCACATACAGGCGCAGCAGTCTACACTTTGTGTTTTAAACAGAGGGTTGTAGTCAATGAGTCAATGGGGTATATTCGATGCAAGGTCGTGTTACTAGTGGGGTACCTCAGGGATCTGTACTTGGACCCATTCTCTTTAATATTTTTATTAGCAATATTGCAGAAGGTCTTGTTGGCAAAGTATGTATTTTTGCTGATGATACAAAGATTTGCAGCAGGGTTGATATTCATGGAGGGATAAGCCAAATGGCAAATGATTTAGCTAAACTAGAAAAATGGTCAGAGCAGTGGCAACTGACATTTAATGTGGACAAGTGCAAGATTATGCACTTTGGGCGTAAAAACCCAAAAGCAGAATATAGAATATTTGGTACAGTCCTAACCTCAACATCTTAGGAAAGGGATTTAGGAGTAATAATGTCAGAGGACTTGAAGGTAGGTAGGCAATGCAATAGAGCAGCAGGAAATGCTAGCAGAATGCTTGGTTGCATAGGGAGAGGTATTAGCAGTAGGAAGAGGGAAATGCTCATGCTATTGTACAGAGCACTGGTGAGACCTCACTTGGAGTATTGTACGCAGTACTGGAGACCGTATCTCCAGAAGGATATTGATACTTTGGAGAGAGTTCAGAGAAGGGCTACTAAACTGGTTCATGGGTTGAAGGATAAAACTTACCAGGAAAGGTTAAAGCATCTTAACATGTACAGCTTGGAGGAAAGACGTAACAGGGGGGATATAATAGAAACATTTAAATACATAAAGGGAATCAACACAGTAAAGGAAGAGAGTATATTTAAAAGAAAAAAAGAAGAAAAAGATCAGTGATGAAGAAATAAAGAAAGTAATTATTAACCTCAAAAATGGCAAAGCGCCGGGCCCTGATAGGTATACAGCTTTATTTTTTAAGTAATTCGAGCCAGAAATAACCCCCCTTCTTGGTTCAATGTATGAAGAAGTAGGTAAAACCGGAAAAATTCTGCCAGAACTACTGAAAGCAACAACTTCCCCGATACCGAAACCGAACAAGGATCCAAACTTTGTTAGTAATTACCGTCCAATCTCTTTAATAAATATCGACATTAAAATTATTTCTAAAATATTGGCCGACCGATTAAAAAAGGTTATACCTGAGTTGATCCACTTAGATCAGTCAGGATTTATAACAGCAAGATCTGGTGGGGACAATGTAAGGAAACTACTAAATTTAATCTCATCAGTAAATAATATTAAAACTCCATGTATCTTTATTGCCGTCGATGCCGAAAAGGCATTCGACAGAGTCAACTGGCGATATATGTCTGGAGTTTTGTCTGCTTTCGGTATACAGGGGATAGTTAAAGTACTGATTATGTCTATGTACTCAGAACCTATGGCTAAGATTCACGGTAATGGACTTAACTCAAGGTGGTTTCCAATAAAAAATGGCACTAGGCAGGGTTGCCCAATGTCGCCCCTCCTTTACAATCTTATTATGGAACCCTTTGCCTCATATATCAGACAAACAAAAACAATTCATGGGATAGAATGTGGAAAGCATCACCAAAAAATCCTGCTCT
Organism: Pelodytes ibericus; assembly: GCA_036172795.1. NCBI lineage: Eukaryota > Metazoa > Chordata > Amphibia > Anura > Pelodytidae > Pelodytes > Pelodytes ibericus. The sequence goes on along the minus strand of CM069857.1, from coordinate 212,791,132 downwards.
ATGCAGATGATGTAATAATGACTCTTTCCCATCCTGAATATTCTGTGCCAGAATTATTACGATGTGTTGAGGATTTTAGTTACTTCTCAAATTATAAGATTAACTTTTCAAAGACCCAGATTATTTGTAAAAATCTTTCTCAGAATCAAGATATATTTCTCAAAAACAAATATCACTTTAATTGGTCAAACGATATTGAAAGGATTAATTTGGATCTGTGAGGGTTAAAAGCTGACAGTGTGTCAAAGAAGCTGATGTCTGCAGCACCTTCTGGAAGGCCAGATCACGCCAGTAGCATAATTGTTATTAGAATGTAAGGAAGTTTTTTTTCAGATATTTAAAAAAAAAAAAAAAAGTTTGGATTATGGATTTAAGTAGTAAGTTAAAAAGTATTCACAGGTTATCCGTGAGATCCCCTGGGACTGGGAAATTGGCTAGGATCACTTGGAGCGAAACTTGTAAGTGGTTTGGCATGTGTGAGATCAGTGTTGCTAATTGTCTGTGTTTATGTTTGTTTCAAGGGTCTCATCCTCAAGTGCATCCTGACCACTGACATCATGCCCCTACGTGAAGAATGGAAGACACTGCTCAGATATTCCCCATTATGGAAGCTTACAATGCAACTAAGCTGGATGACCTATCAATGTGTGAAATCGAGGAAGTGTGCCTTATAACCTTGGATACAATGATTATGTTGACCAGGCAACTCCTGATGGTTATCCTTAAAAACAGACAATGTCAATTTCTAAGAATAAAAGGGGAGAAGAGTATGAATATTATATGGACTGTAGGGGCCTCTGGAGTCACGTCGTGGATGGGAGACCATATTGTTTTGTCCGCTGCCATTTTGTCTGACTGACGCTTTATGTTCTGAATGTATGCCATTTTGTGTGTTCTGAATGCATGTTCAGCTTTGCTCCAAGTCACTTTAAAGTATTTAGTCAACAACAGTCCTGGGGAATGGCAAACTCCGGAATAATATGTTTTATTTTTTACATATATTTATTGGTTTTAGACAACTTCCAACTAATACCATTAGGGGTTTTATTGGGCAGGGTAAGAGAAGCAATGAACAACAGATATTTAATTTAGTTTTGTGGCCACATGTGTTTTTGGGTCATCAGGTCATGCCATTATGTTATATTATGTAACATATTTAGATAGTTACGGCAGGCCTTCCATATTTAAGAGAGAGATACTTTTTAATTTGTTTTTAGATTATAAGTCCAATATCTCTGCTGAGTGAAGCCAAGGTCTGCACAGTCGCCAAAGGTCTAAACCTAATCAGTATTGTCCAGAGGCAGTCCGGTAAAACAGGACAGCCATAGTCGATTATTATAAGCTTTATTATGGATGTGGTATTTTTGATTGAAACAAACCTACCCATTGATCCCCAACAACATACCCCTGAAGGATACCGACAGTATTTACAGATCTATAGACAGAAGCAAAAGGGGAAGAACCATATTATATGAATTATATGGTTCTAAGAGGGGATTGAAAGGATTAATTTGGATCTGTGAGGGTTAAAAGCCGACAGTGTGTCAAAGAAGCTGATGTCTGCAGCACCTTCTGGAAGGCCAGATCACGCCAGTAGCATAATTGTTATTAGAATGGTCTTATCTTACTATTCCAAGGCTAGAACAGAGGTTTCTGGAACATCAACAAGTTGTCTCTGAAAGTTCTGTAATTTTCCTATAAGAACGACTTTTGTAACACTATTTTACATATTACGTTTTAAGTGCATTTTCTTATAAAACACGCCTTTCTACATATTAGAATAACCAATTATATCGTAGTAACTAATGTTTTTATCTTCGTATATATATGCTTGTTTAAACAATTAAAATCAGAGTTGTTTCACAGTTGCATTGGTGTCGGTCTCAGTTATTCACTGTGAAATAGCTCTCCTGGATCCAGTATTTACAAGTCAAACCAAGACGGTCGCATTAAGGGACAGGGGATATTTCCTTACAGATATAATTAGATATCTGGGCATCGGTATTAAATTCGATTTAAGAACTATAGTAGAATACAATTACCTTGGACTATATAAAGAGCTGGAGGCCAAGATTAAATCTTGGAAGAAAATCCAAATCTCATGGATGGGAAGAATCAACCTGATCAGGGCATATTTGCTCCCTAGACTGGAATACCTTTTTCGTACCATCCCCCTTAGAGTCCCTAGGAAATATCTATCCATGTTTCATAAGTTGTTTGTTATATATGTTTGGGCAGGTAAAAAACCAAGAATTCAATTCTGCATAATGTCAAAACCAATGGCCCAAGGTGGTTTGTCCTTCCCTAACATATATCACATTCACGATTCAATAATGTTTTCCCACTATCTTTTATGGGGCGAGGTAGAATCAAAGAATAAAAGCTGGTATCAATATGAAAGAAAATTATGTGGAGACATGGACCCTTTCCTTCTCTTCTGGCTGGATAACCAAAAATTTGGCACCCTAAAAATCTCAAATCCGGTAATACAAAATGTGTTTCTTTCCATAGCCCCAATTAAATCAAAAATTTTTAGGGAATCACAGATAACCCCCCAGGCTTCAATAAATACCCTGAAGTTCTTTTTAGTAGATCTAAACTTAGATAATTGGCATGGATCGAACCTAAAAAAGATTGGGGATCTATTTTGTAATTTAGATCTTTTCTCTTTCTCGATACTGCAACAAAAATATAACTTACCAGGGAACGAATTGTACACTTATATGCGAATAAAAAACTTTCTTAAAAGAATCCAACTCAAATTAGAGTCACCGTTAGTCAAAATTCTGTATGGTTCCCACAAAAAAATATCCTCCCAAATTTTTAAAGCACTACAAGAAATAGAACATGAGGAAAATAAACTGGTCACAATAATAAAATGGGAAAGGGATTTGATTAAAACCTACCCAATACAATCTTGGAATAAAGCAGTCGATCTAGTTATAAAATCAATACATTGTATTGCCTTACAGGAGCTTTACATGAAACTATTACACAGATGGTATTGGGTACCGTTGAGATTGGCAAAATACCAAATTGGTACATCCCCACTTTGTTGGAGATGCAATAATGAAACTGGTAATATAAAGCATATCTGGTGGGACTGTCTAAAACTAGATGGAGTTCGCTCTGCCTTATCTAAAGTTTTGTTAGATTTGCTTCTGGATTTGGGAAATTTAACCTCAGAAAAATTTCTCTTCCATCTGGACCTGCCCGAGCTCAACAATTTCTCCAAAAAATTAGTAGTACACGTCCTAATGGCAACCAAGATGTGTATCTCACGATACTGGAGGAAAACTGAGATTCCCTCTGAGTCAGAGATCCGATCCCAAATCCAGTATCAATGCAATATGGAAAAGTTTTTCTATCTGGAGAATATGTCTCTTCCCTCTTATTTTAAAATCTGGAACCCTGTTATTTCACTCAGTACAGTATCCTAATTATTACAAACAAAATGGGAGTCGCGCATCCCGGACATGGTTGGAGACCATGAGCGTTTTCCCCGTCCTCTCCCTAGGGGTCCAACTAATTTTGTTGGCCCTTAAGCCCCTTGTCCCCCCCCCCCCCTCACCCTGCACACCTATGTGTTAGTTTGTGAATGAGGATATATGTAATTTCAGACAGACTGTATTTGCCAATTTTGATAATACAATGACTTTTCAATTTTTTGAATATATACAATACAACATAATCTTGTCTCTATAATGTGGCGATAGCCAGCTGAGCCCAATATGACCCAGATGACCAATAGAGAAGAAAAGGAATCTGTATAGGCTTTTATTCAATTAATTTCTAATGCCAATTATATTACTCACAGTAAGCCGGGGATAATATAGCAACCAATTTGGACACTTTATATTAAGAAGTCATATATATATCTACTATTGTTACCATTTTTTTTTTCTTTGCTATTAATATCACTTAATTTACACTGTGTTGACCTGAATATTACATTTTACCATTATCTAATCACTGGGCCATAAGTACCTCGCTGGACTCGACCAACAATAGAGACGAATTTATAGAACTCTAAAGTTATTATATGCATAATCTTTCTTACATATTTGTCTGTCCATGAAAACAACGGCATTGTAATCTTCGGTATATCATATGTTTATGTTGTCTTTTGTATGAGTCTTTTTTGCATAATAAGGAAAACGGAATAAAACAATATATATAAAAAAATAAATAAATAAATAAAATAAGAAAAACTACCACAACTAGAGGACATAGTCTTAAATTAGAGGGGCAACGATTTAAAAGTAATATCAGGAAGTATTACTTTACTGAGAGGGTAGTGGATGTATGGAATAGCCTTCCAGCAGAAGTGGTAGAGGTAAACACAGTCAAGGATTTTAAGCATGCGTGGGATAGACACAAGGCTATCCTAGCTATATGACTGGGAACTGTGGACTAATAAAAGTACTCCCCCAAAAAATTGGGCAGACTAGATGGACCGAATGGTTCTTATCTGCCGACACATTCTATGTTTCTATGTTTCTATGTTTCACTGTTCCTCAATCACTGTAAAAGTGTCTCTAGCTACCTGAATAGCATTAGCAAAATTACAAGCCCCTCCTAGAGTCACACCAGCTACTAAACTGGCTATGGTGGAAAATACAAAAAAATGATTTATTTGAAATTAACACTTCCAGTGCTGGTAAATGCCAATTTAACCCCTTACTGACAAGACATTTTGACCTTGACTTTCCCTTGGTGACAAGGGCTGTTTTACATTTTCTGGGGTGTTTGTGTTTAGCTGTAATTTTCTTCTTTCTCACATACTGTACCCACACAAATTATAAGTTGTTTTTATTGGCATAAGAAGGGCTTTCATTAGATACAATTATGTTCATCATATCTTATAATTTACTACAAGACATCATAATCATAAAATATGATGAAAAAAAAAAAAACACTTTCTAACTTTGACCTAAAATATAATTTACACAAATACAATCATTAAAAAAGATCCCATCTAAATAGTTTCTAAATGTTGTCCTGAGTTCATAAATATGCTTGTTTCTATGTTTTTCTGCAGTTTTTTGCGAGTTATGTTGCAAAAATAGTGTGATTTGTTTTTTTCCTATATTGACCTTTTGACCCAAACCCGAACCCTAAATTTAATTACATTTTAACCCTATCCTTTATTCTAACCCTAATTTAATTGTAACTCTATTAAGCTATTCTAACTCTAACCCTATATTTAAGCTAATTAAGTCTTCCCTTTTTTTATTGCAATGTTACTGACTGCCTCTAGGGGCAGTCAAGCCACATATTCAGAGCGTCTGAAGTGAATTTTTTTTCACATACGAAGCTCTGACCACAAGAGGGCACAGCCATATTGTATCTCACCCATGATCGCACCGTGGGGCGATCATGGGTGCCCCAGAGCCCGAATTTCGGTGACAATAAAGCGGCACTGTCCTGCTTGTTTCACCGTAGTACGTGTCAGGCACATCCATTGTCATGAAAGTAGTTCCTGGCACGTCCATTGTCATCAAGGGGTTAAAGAAAAGGGAAGACCTGAACATAACAATTAGTTATGGTGGTAAAAGCACAAAATATTTCCAAAACAGTCCCTATGGCATGGCTTCAATTGGAAAAATCACTAGGGCTTTTAAAGTCTGCATTTCCATCCAATGTAACCTGTGCACTTCAGGTCTTCATTTTTTTTATTCTGTTCACAAAAGTATTTAACATATGTATACACATATATATATATATTATTTTCTGCCCCTTTATAAAGACCTTTGTAGCCAAAACATTGGGGATCACTTGAACTACAGCCCTCAATTTTGTCTGTCTATGCTTGGCAAATAATTTCCTTTCCTTGTTTATATTTAGACCAATTGTTTATTTATATAAATTATATTTTTTTGCTTCAATGTGTGCATTAGTCTTCACTGTCCTTGCTATCTTCTATGACACAGGATAGGACTGTGCCTACACCATTTGCACCCAAGTGTGCTATATAGCCACAATTTATTCATTGGGTATGTTCTCCTTTATTTGTTTCTTGTGTTACCTCTTTATTTGAATACCTCTCTACTGATGTTTAGAGCCCAATTTGCAGTAACACATTTACAAGTAAAGTTGTCAGCGGCACACAGAGGTCAACAATTCAAAGAGTGAAGTAAAACCAGAGAGCTTTTAAGTCATGCTGGTGTCTGTATTCCCAGTGCAGTGAAAGACAAACAGTGGTAGCGGACAGGCTTGAGCCTCTGACACTGTTCAGCTCTGATGTTTGTTTTTTGCTGCACTGGAAATAAGGATACCAGCATGACTTTAAAGTGCTGTGGCAGTAATTTTTTGACTTTATTTATATATACTTTATAAGAGAATTGGATACGGCTCATAGTCATTGAGCACTGGTATTCAGACTTGTAGGATTGGGTGATTAGCCGATTTTTAAACCTAGCAAAAGAGTTTATGATGTGCAGTAATACATCCAATTTGTATACACAGCTCATATGCCATACATAATAATACATATGATTTAAGAGAAGAAAAAAAAACAATATACTTACCTATCTTTGGTGTAATCCTGAGATACTTTCAAATTTTCACAAAACATTGTTCCAGTATAATTTCTGTTTATGTATTGATTATGTGTGTACATACATTTACTTAATTGTAGCTAATATACATGTAGAACATTTTTTCTAATGAGTTTGGTAAAAATAAAAATGTTAAATTCAAAAAGAGACTAAACCTCCCCAAATAAATAAATAAATAAATATATAAATATATATATATATATATATATATATATATATATATATATATATATATTTAAAAATATATATATATTTACACGCTTGTATTAGATAACTTTTGAATAATAAATCTGCAAAATTGCCATTCCAAATATATCCCATATTCCATGTCCGGCAGCCGTTGTTCTGTCCTAGTGGTATGTCTGTGTGTCAGTCATGTAAGATGGGAAGAAGAAAAAGTAGTTGTGAATGGAAATGCAAATAAACATTTGAATGAGTATTTACATGCTAATGTGCACAGTTAGGAAGGATGACAGTGAAGTAGAAGTGATTGAGAATGTGAATGCAAATACATTTGAGAATATGTATTTCATTGCATATGTGAATGTGTAAACAGTTTGGAACAATCACTATAAAGTAAGAGGTTTGCACTGTAGCATAAGAAGGAGCAAAGAACACAGCAAATGCATAGGTAGCTTGCTTGAGCACATTATACCAGGTCAATAAGGTAAAGAGTAGAGCAACCCAATAATATGGCAAATCTGTACATTTCACAGAGACCATATTTTTTTTTTGACTTTTGACTTATTTTGTTTTCTAATATACTCTGCAGAGAATAAATATTTAGCATTATAAATGATAAATGTAGTATGAAAGACTTCCCATTACCAGCTTTAAAAAAAACTAAAATGAATTTGGTGAAATATGTCATGTAGGTGAATTTAATTTGCATGATAGATAACGATAATTTATGTAGGTGTTGAGGTAAACTGATAAGTGTCTAAAAATATCACTGTAAGATGAGTAATACATTCCCTGGAAGAACAATTTGCCCCATCAAGTTATTTCTTTTGCACAAAACATAGAATCCTGAAGATGTCATATTATTAAAACGTATACAACTTTACTTTCATTGTCAGTATCAATTTAACAAAATCTTCATGGTCTAGTCACTCTATTCTCTTTGTGATCAGTTGATTGTGATTTATTACTATTTCAAAGCTATCTTATCTTGTTAATTGTCACAATAATTTTTAAAATAATGTGAATGGATTGCTCTTTTTTGAGCAGCAATTTTATAAAAGAGAATAGTAGATCTACCTTTCCAATTTGTTTTCTTTCTTCCAAAGCTTTATAAAAAATGTCATTTATGACCTGTTGTGACTTCCATACAATCTAATATATTTCACGAAACAAAGGACAATTTGTTCAGTTCCTTAGTGAACTCGCCATTTTGGATACAAAAAAAAAATTGGGTAAGAAAAGGTTGAATGGTATTAATGTCAGAAAATAAGAATGGATTTGAGAATCTGCAGCAGAGATATAAGATTTTATTTTAGAGGGAACTGGCCTTGGAGTGGAGGAGGAGAGACAAGGAGTGACAGGAGTGAAACAAGCAAATCGGAGGAAGGCAATTCATAAAGGAGAAACAACCAGTGAAGAAGGAGTAACTGTCTGTGCTTATTGAGGTAATAGCACAACAAATTCTATCCTACTGCAAAATTTAGTATTTTTTCATGGGCTCCCTGACCAAAATGTCAAAATTGTCCACTTTACAGCTCTCTACAGGTATGGGAAGAAGAAACAAGAAGGATGGAGAACCAAAACAAGTAAAATATCATGATATTTATTCCCTACTCACAAGGTATGGGCAGAAGAAGCAAGAAGGATAGAGTACCAAAACAAGTAAAATACCATGATATTGATTCCCTACTCACAAGGCCTGTGAAGCCTAGCTCCAGTTCCATGTCACAGATTTTGTGTGGTACAAAACCGGGATATACAAGCTGCTATTAAAGCAGAATTCTGAGGAGTTTTTACAGACATAACTGAATGGCAAACCAAGGGGAGACAGGCCCCTCAGGATGGGAGGGGACATCAACCAACTCATAGCAGTTATGCAGACCTCACTTAATGATGTTCACTTGAAAACCACAGGATGTGGCTTGCATTAACCACCACCCCCAAGTGCTTTCCATCTCCCTATGGGGAGTCTATAGAATTTTTAAGCTGACAATCGTACCCTGCCCCCACTGCTTTTCTTTCCATGTCCCTTCTGAGTCCCACTTCTCTTATAGCTTGCTCCACTTTCTTTAGTTTTCCTGTTTCTCTTAAACTGGCTACTCTTGATTAAAAGATGTGAGATCAATTTCATAGGTTGTACACCTATACTGATTGATTTTTTTTCCATTGCTGTCAGTGGTCAAGGTTTTGATCAATGTGGAGTCCTTTGTAATATAAACAGCATCTATGCCATAGCATAGCAAACAGTTTTTTATTTCTACAGTATATAAAAGATGGAACGCTATACCTTCACAAAACTATTTTTAATCCAGTGTTAAAAAACACAAATATACTTGTAAACTTACAATTGTTTGGTAGAATATGTAGAGTAAAACGTATTCATAACTATATCAGATGTCTTTTCTCATATGGTACGTTGACATGCGTGGAAAATTAAACACAACAAGAACACTTGAGAGATGTTTAAGGGGACATATATAATATGTTTTTTTCCAATAAAGGAAGCATTTACTTTTTTTTTTCTTAAATCCAGCATGAGCAATAAGAGGAAGAGACTGAGTTGGAGAAGCAAGGATAAAAGTGCCCGGAACATTACCTTATTATGTAAGTGGACCTTGAGAATTTTTTCCCCATGCCTATCTAGGCTGGAGGGAGTTTAAAGACACAATTTAGGCTGGTTAGCTAGAGCCACCTAGTATAGGTCAAAGAGAACTCAAGTTGGCAGTGACATAGGTCAGTGGGCTTATGCACCAACTGAATATCCTAGGTGTGCTGTGTTTTTCTAAGCTTTGCATAGACACCAAATATACATGTCCATGCCTCTAAAGGATTTTAGTGTTGCTTTTGTCATTAAATTGAACTGAGGATGTGTTATGTTGTGTATTAATAGGAGATAAAATGCTGTTTTACATCATATAGTCTAGCAACATGCATCTTTTAAAATATAAACAAGTTACCAACATTATTGGGAGCCATAAGTAGCAATGTGATTTATTTATTTTTTGATCTGCAAAAGTACATTCTCCTTCAAGTGAAATGGGAGTTAGACTGTCAAACAGTGCAATATGAACATTAATCCAGTAAGTTAATTTGTTTGAGGAATAGACAAGTTGTCACAACATAAAGGATATTCTGTAGGCCTTTTTGCCCTGCAGCAATGACTGTACTGTCAATGTCACAGTTGTTAAAGAATGAGAAGAAAATATGACAAAATTAATAATAATTTCTAAGCAACTGTTGCTGTACTCACTACAAACGTAGCTCTAACGGCATGAACACCTAATAGTATCACAGTTTACAGTTTAGTCTCACAGTGTCAGAGCCGGTATCAGACAAATAGATATTGTACACTGCAGAGAATCAAAAGGTTAATATCCACATTTGACCAAGAGCATAAGGAGCAGGGGAGGGCGGGAAGCCTTAGGCCTGGGGGGCAAATCCAGTCAAGTGGCCCATTGCACCATCGAATCGCCTCCCCATCCACGGCCATCTTTTCCTTGTTTTATAACGAATATTGCCAGGATTTTCCCCCACAATATGCCAGGATTTGCCGTTTAATATGCTAGAATTTTCCCTCACAAAATGCCAGGATTATGTCCCTCAGTATGCCAGGATTATGCCCCTCAGTATGCCAGGATTATGCCCCTCAATATGCCAGGATTTAGACACCCAATATACCAGGATTTTCCCCTCAATATGCCAAGATGATGCCCCCTCAATATGCCAGGATTTTCCGCTAAATATGCCAGGATTATGCCCCTCAATATGCCAGGATTATGCCCCTCAATTTGCCAGGATTTAGACACCCAATATCCCAAAATTTGGGCACCCCCCCTACCCACGTTGCACACCTACGACATGACCCATAACCCACGTTGCACACCAGGACATGCCCCATCACCACATTTACATGCCTCCATCACCCCATTACATACACATTTCCAATATTATTTGCCATTAATATTCCCCAGCCAATTTGTCCCATAATATGCCAGTGTTATTCTGCAATTTAATATGACTCAGTAAATTTTCCCAATAATATTCCAAGGTTATCTGCCATTTAATATGCCCCTGCTAATTTGCCCAATATGCCAGTGTTAATTGCCATTTAATATTCCCCAGCCAATTTGCCCAATAATATGCCAGTCTTATTTGCCATGTAATATTCCCCAGCCAATTTGCCCAATAATATGCCAGTGTTATTAGCCATGTAATATTCCCCAGCCAATTTGCCCAATAATATGCCAGTCTTATTAGCCATGTAATATTCCCCAGCCAATTTGCCCAATAATATGCCAGTCTTATTTGCCATGTAATATTCCCCAGCCAATTTGCCCAATAATATGCCAGTGTTATTAGCCATGTAATATTCCCCAGCCAATTTGCCAAATAATATGCCAGTGTTATTTGCCATGTAATATTCCCCAGCCAATTTGCCCAATAATATGCCAGTGTTATTTGCCATTTAATATTCCCCAGCCAATTTGCCCAATAATATGCCAGTGTTATTAGCCATGTAATATTCCCCAGCCAATTTGCCCAATAATATGCCAGTGTTATTAGCCATGTAATATTCCCCAGCCAATTTGCCCAATAATATGCCAGTGTTATTTGCCATGTAATATTCCCCAGCCAATTTGCCCACTAATATGCCAGTGTTATTTGCCATGTAATATTCCCCAGCCAATTTGCCCAATAATATGCCAGTGTTTTTTGCCATGTAATATTCCCCAGCCAATTTGCCCAATAATATGCCAGTGTTATTAGCCATGTAATATTCCCCAGCCAATTTGCCCAATAATATGCCAGTGTTATTAGCCATGTAATATTCCCCAGCCAATTTGCCCAATAATATGCCAGTGTTTTTTGCCCCCCCTCTTACCTTTTTCCCTGGTGGCTAGTGGCAGGACTTCCCTGGTGGCTAGTGGCAGGAGGACTTCCCTGGTGGCTAGTGGCAGGAGGACTTCCCTGGTGGCTAGTGGCAGGCAGCATGGTCCCTCCATGCTGCCTGTTCGGCCTCCCGGTGGTTGTGCCGACAGGTCACGTGATCGGCGCGCGTCTGACGTCAGAGCGCCGATCACGTGACTGTCGGCACTTCCGTGTCACACTGCACGGGGAGCCGAACAGGCAGCACGGAGGTTTCTCTGTGCTGCCTGTTCGGCTCCCCGTGCAGTTTTGCAGGCAGAGCGGAGGTGAGAGGGGATCTTCCGATCCCTTCTCACGTCCGTCTCTGCCTGCAAGCGCTTTTTTTTTTTTTAACACTGGCCCAGCGGCCATGTTTTACAAACATTAGGGCGGCCTGGGGGGCAATTGCCTCCCTGCCCCCCACCCAGCCCGCCCCTGAGAAGGAGAACCCTTTTATTTGGCATTTTTTTTAACTTTAGGGTTTAAAGGATAACTACATTTACTTTCACTTGTGCGACTGAGTCATTGCAGAGTTAAAGGGCTGCCACAGAGCTAATAACTACCCTTTCTATTAAGGGATTGGTCGCTCCATTTGGACACTGTGTTCTGATTGCTGCCTTAAGTTTTAGGCTACAAAATCAATTGTTATCATGGAATGCTAATTGATCCAAGGGGCTAAGGAGGAAAAAAATGTATATGGGAAAGGAAATATACCATCCTTCACTTAATGGAACATGTACTCCCTTATTGCTTTGTAATCCCACAGGAATCTCAAAAAACTGAAAATGTAATAGAGATTATATTGGACTTCACATTGCTTAATGTTAATGTTTCAATAAATAAAACATTGGGTTAAAAAAGATGTCCTGCTTTCTGGAGTAAACCTGATGTGTGTCTTAATAGATTTACACACAGCTGTTCTAAGGCTTAAGTGCATGATCGTGTCTGTGTGCGCTCAGCCAATCAGAACGGGGGCTCACCCAGCTCGTCTGAGATATTGCCAGTCATCAACCAGACAATTGCCTGCTGGTCAGAGGATAAACTGCTATGTACTATCAAAAGTACATGCCAGTTTATCCTCACACTAGGGAGAACTAACTTTTCACTTGTGCTTCTATAGTAGAAGCACAAGTGAAACACAAGGTTTAGTGTACATTTAAATAAAATACCAGTACATTTATTAACAAAAGTAAATGTTGTTCATTTAAATCAAGAATGAATGGTACTAGAGATGTTTCTGCAATCCATTAGCAAACACATTTCTCATAACATGTATTGATAATATGATTGACCTGAAATATGAAGCATATTAAAAGGTATTGTCATTTAAATACATACATATGAAATCACACAATGTGAGATTGTTAATAGATTTAGAAATGTTAAGAATATGAAAAGATGACAAAGTAAGGAATTTTATAATCCAATTTTAATTCATATAGTTATTCTCTTTCTGCTTTGCTTTCTCTTCCCATTTTTCAATATATTTTCTTTGCATACACTTTTACCTATTTTTCCATTTTCATTTTAAGAATATTTAGAAAACTAAAACTAATCTATGCTTAAACCACACTGGAAAGCTAACATCCATATTTAAATCCAAAAGCTTATTACTTAATCATTAAGATACATCTAATATCTTATGAAATTGACAAAAAACGTAATACAACTTTTTAAAATATAAATAAATAATTACCATGTTACTGAGTTGCTAAAGTATAAGACAATAATCTTTAATAAAGAATATTATTATATTGGAGGTTGTCTTATTCTCAGACTGCAAATAAAAGTCTAACTATAAGGCTAGGACCCAGGTCCCCCACAGAGCTGCAGGGAATCCTCCTCACAGGCAGATGGTGGATAGCTGTACCCTTTTCACGGACTTCTTCCGATGCTGTCTGACACTTCCACCATGGCTTCTATGACAGAATGCCAAGTTCAAGTGAACACCCAGAGTTCTGTCTCAGAAGTCCCGGCTGTCAGGCTCCATCCCGCATGCACGATCCTGTCGTATCCAGTATATATCCAGCTTCTTTAGTTTTCCTCCTGTCCTTTTGCTTGCTCCTGTTCCTTAGTCCGGCCCCACAGTGGCTCTTCCCTAAGCTCCTCTATAGCTCCTGCCTGTGAGCTTTCCATGACGAATGACCAGGGAGTCTGGATGTGTGATAACTTCTGTTCCCTTAAAGAAGTTATCCAGCAAAGCAGTAATGCTGGTCACTTCCCGAGGTCACTCATGGGAAAGCCAGCTATACTGCTGGCCATGCCTTACCAGAGCGCTATACCCTTGGCTATGGGGAATACTGTTACCCATCATCAAGCCCTGTCTCTCCATATCTTGCACAATGAATTCCCGAATACTATCTTGGGTGCTCAGTGTCATATGTCATTGGGAACCCATGCTTGACGAATGACTTTAGGCGCAAGCCATGAGTTTTGCTAGCAGCACCCTCAACATGTCATCTAGTCCTGCCTGAAATATGTTTCCTGCATGCTGGTTCCTGGGCCAACCTTGGTTCCTGTTTAAGAGCCCCTGCTTAAGTGGATCTTCATTCTGACCAGATATCCCATAATAAATGACCTCATATCGTTGTTCTGTTTCTGTTCTCGAGGAGGTCAGTCTGCTACATTTTTGCTGCTGGTCACTCCCAGAGGTCGGTCATGAATAAGGTGGCCATATCTACACTGTGTTTTATCCTAATCCTGTTTTTCCGGCATACCTTGAAGCATGACAGGATTTCGACTCCTCTTTCTTTTCCCAATGTCCCAGTTTTGGAAATCCATTTTGAAGCGTTGTGCTCCCAAGCCCCTGCTATGAAGTGGACCTTCATTTCGACAGACAGTCAAATAGCTGTGCTGGTCGTGGCTATAGGTCATTACCAGGCAATGCCAGAACCTTGTGCCCTGAGGACTTTCATTCTGACTAGGCTATCAGTGGTTCTGTTTGCACCCAGAAGCAGCACCTTGAAGAGGAGGTGGTATCAGGCTCCATCCCGCATGCATCTTGTGCTTCTTTGGTTTTCCTTCCGTCCTTCACTTGCTCCTGCTTTTTCCTATGTTATCAACGTACCGCGAATTCGGTGGTACAAAACTGTGGAGGGTTGTCTTATATTCAAACAAATACAGCATATTAACAATTTTTTATTCAGATAAATTGTATAACTTGTTTCAAATGTGTAGTAATTAAACATATGGTTATTACATGGGTTTTTTTGTAGTAAACACTTCCATAATCATTCTACATTCATATTGCCTCAGTTGAAGCTATATCTGTTTGATCCATGCTGCATAATGTACTTTACTTTAAAAATAGTTAATTGCTATGCTAAATAATTGGTTATTGTGTTAATGGTACATGTGTTTGTTATGACTTAAGTGCATTTATGAAAATATGCTGTTAAATGGATTGTTTGACTGGCTATTGCTAATACTTACTTACATCAAACAGTTAATATACCAGTTAACTGTTAACCTGATAGAGGGACCCTACTAATAAATAACTGAGCCCCACAGTAGTGGTTCCTTAAAGTTTATGGTTCAAATCTGCTTGCAAAATTGTCTTTTCTTTAGTTTCTCTTATCTTGTAAAAAAACAACATCATTTGTCACACTGGGAGGGTTAAATATAAAATGTAATTTATAATGTGGAAATGTAGATAATATCAAGTTCAATGATCTTCCAGTATAAGCAAATACAATTGTGTTATTATACAGGAACGTTGTATGCAAATTGGTTTTGTATTTAAATGTGGCACAGCTTGTATTTGAAGTTAATTTTGTTTACCATAATAGAGACATTATTCTGTAGTCTTTTACAAAAGACCTGTAATAACACATTTTTTCCCAAACCCTTTAATCACATTTTATTTACATAGAATAAAAAGCTTTGTCCATAAAGTGACAATGTTTATGCTTTACTCTATTAAATAAAACTATATAAATATTGTATGCTCTATTGACCAGTAATTGCATGCAGGCTTAACAGAGGGAAAAAAAAGAACTAAAACCTGAAACCTTGTACCATATATATATATATATATATATATATATATATATATATATATATATATATATTCAATAACGTATATTATGTTATGATTCACAGAAATATTTATTCAATATGGTGTTTTCACTAAAACATTGGGGTCTATTCAAATACACTGTGAACTCCAATTCTGCAAATTTCCTCTCTTTCCAGTTTAGCTACTAATGCTTGATTTATTATATTCCCTAGTTAAATTACTGCAGCTCACTGGTGAATAGACCTAATTATGTGCTTAAGTACAGTAGCTGCAACACTGATTTAAAATCGGTGCTGATTTTTAAATGACAATGACATTTTTTTTAACCTTTGCTTCCTATGAAGGAGGAGGAGTTTGGCTTCCAAATTGTCAGCACAAACATGGTCACATTGCCTGAATCTGAAGGTTACTCAGATCACCAAAGTGATAGGAATCGGCCCGAAACTCAGAGCTCAGATTTTCTTAAAGAAGATTGGATCTACCTGAGTTGACCCTTGTATGTTTGAGGATTATTTATTCGTCCTCATTTCAAATCAGCCAACACCATAGCTCTGGTAAATTGATGATTCATTTATTTGGTTCCAACCAAAAATACCCATACAAAGAATGTGTTATGTATATAGGGAATTTGGATGAAGTTTTTACAAAAGTAAATACAATGCAACAATTATTAATAAAATAAGAATTAATTTATCTATATAAATAAAAATGTAAATGTTCGTTTGTTCAAAATCTTAAATCTCCAAAAGTTCTTTACCAATTGCTTTGAAATTTTGACACAACGTTGCATTCGAATACGCGCGTATTTTTACATATAGCTATAGATTGATTTTGTCAGCAATTCGATCCCAAAATGACATAGACTTAGCTCTTGCGTCGTCCAGAAAAGCTGCGACATTGCTACCAGGTGGAAGAACTGCTCGTTCCACTTTAAAATTGCCATTGAACATACAATTCATTGAAACTCCCATGTGCAACATTTCCAAAGCATCCGGCATGGGAAAAGTATTGCAGAAATGCAAACTTATTGTTTGGGATGAATGCACAACGGCGCACAAAAAATCGCTCGAGGTTCTTGATCGATCATTGCAAGATTTGCTTGGAAACATCAGACCATTTGGGAACGCATTAATATTGCTTGCAGGAGATTTCAGGCAAACATTACCTGTAATTCCTCATCCAGCGGACTAAATAAATGCTTGCCTGAAATACTCTACTTTGTGGCGACACGTAATGATGTTAAAATTAACTACAAATATGCGTGTTGAGCTGCAAAATGATCGATCAGCTGAGATATTCTCACATTGCTGGAAATTGGGAACGGAAAGGTGCCGGTTGATCTGACCTCAGGACAAATTTCATTGCCTCATAACTTCTGCAATTTAGTGACGTCAAAAGAAGAATTGGTTGAAAAAGTATTTCACAATATTCAAACCAGTTATAAGAATCACGATTGGCTGAATGAACAAGCTATTCTTGCGGCCAAGAAGAAAGACGTCTACGAACTTAACAATATTATTCAGTCTAATATTCAAAGCGGAGCAGTCAGATACAAGTCCGTCGACACTGTTGTGGAAGCAGATGAAGCGGTTAATTATCCAACAGAATTTTTGAATTCACTCGATCTGCCAGGGATGCCACCGCACGTACTGCAATTGAAAATTGGTGTGCCAATTATCATGTTGAGAAATATCAACCAGCCAAAGCTTTGCAACGGCACGCGGCTTGCAGTAAAAAAATTAATGAGCAACGTCGGACATGCAACAATCTTGACAGGACCTTTCAAAGGTGAAGATGTCCTCATTCCTCGCATTCATATGATTCCAACGGAAATGCCATTTCAATTTAAGAGATTGCAATTGCCAATTCGATTGGCGTTTGCAATCACCATCAACAAAGCTCAGGGCCAATCTCTAGAATTGTGTGGTTTAGACCTAGACACGGATTGCTTCTCACATGGACAATTATATGTTGCGTGTTCTAGAGTCGGCAAACCAGACAATCTCTATATCTGCACAGACAATGGAACAACATAAAATATTGTATACCCACAAGCATTGTGAAATGAAACATATTAGAAACTTGCACTTTCTATTTTCTTTCTTTTCCATTTAACCAGACTGAGCCACAGCAACGCGTGGCCGGGTACAGCTAGTTGAATATAAAATAAAGATCAAACGATAAGCAAAGTAGCATAGCAGCAAAATACAATCTCAATCATAATTCACATGTATGACTTATAACAGATGTAAATAAGATAAAACATGCAGCTCTGTAGCTGTATCAATATGCATGTAGTATAATTTACTATGCAGTTACATTTCTGACCAAAAGATGACCATGCATTTTATTTAGATACAACCACACCTACATTGATAATGATTAGTAGTTAACACAGTTAATGATAGTACACCCTAATTACCTACAATTTAACAGAATCTACTTTGTTTAGGTAAGGTAATATTACTAAACCATATAACTCAAGTTGGCTATTTCTTAATCTGCCGGGTAAATGACAATTGACACTTTCTAGCTTAGACTTTCAGAATAAGAATCTTAGATAATCTCTGGAGATTAGATATTACATATTTGGGTGAATAGCTAGAATATAAAAACTTGTGATTCTTGGTAATATCTATAGGATATTCCTCTGGCTTCCTTCTGCAGAAAGGATGACAGATAAACATCAGGCTAAAACATATAGTTCCCATAAATTGTGGGATTTAAGTTTAATTTACTCAAATATATTTATTAATTACATCCATAAAAATTGAGATTATGCTACAAACAAAGTACCACATTTATACATTACCGGCCAAGGTTGATTTGCAGTTGAGACTCCTTCCATTGAAGAATTTTGTGATGGGAGTTACCCATGAGACTAAGCTCAATACTATGTGTATGGGGATGTCTATTGTTATAGTGAACATGTGCTATTAAAAGCCTCATATTCATGAGTTCTCCCCACATGGAGAGAGACTCAGCCCTATTCTAAAACATTCTCATCTCTCAACCCACTATTTGCAGCTCTCCCCCTCTTCCAAAATCAGTCTCTCCTCAGGTCTCTCTTCTACACCTCAAGTATCAAGTTATCAACCAATTCTTATCTCAGAGTCACACCATGTTCTCTGTACCTTTTAGCCAATTAGTGAGGGGTGTGTTTAATTTAAATGAAATGATGTCATGATTTATAGCTATACCTGGATTATGAGTATAATGTAAGAAAATATATATGTTGAAATTATATAAGTGTTAATACAATGCCAAATTAGAGTAAATATTCTTATAAAAATTCTTATTCTTATCATTCCACATTATATTAAAAGTCATAATAAAATGTATACCACATTAATAAAACAATATTCTAATTAACATGTAAGATTAATTATACTTTACATATTTATTAGTGAAAGTGTGATATAATTGTATATTTTAATGGCCGATTTAAATCAACTTGGTGTGTTTATTATAACCCTTATTAGATTCTTCAAATCTAAGATCCAAATATACTCACAGTCTGTGTCTTCATCCCTGCTTTCTGCTCTTGTTTGTATATAGACACAGCTGTGTCTGCATACATACAATCAAATGTGGCTAGAGTCATAAACCTACCACTAACAATGACCACCTTATCTGTTCCTGAGTTGTGGAAGACTTTCTTTTATCCTCAGAGACGCAGACTAAGATTTGAGCACACAGAAGGATGTCCAAAAACTGACACAAAATGGAGGCTGCTGACATCCATCTTGTTTTTCACCTAAGGGGGAGAAGAGACACATGTTGGAGATAATGGAGAGTTGTAAGAGCCAGCTTGCCACTATGATTGAAGTTCACGTTATTTAATGATGAACATGGCAACCAACTCCTTTTATTGGAGCAATGAAGGCTCATCATTATGGACTTGCAATATGTTGGCATTCACATGTCCGTCACCTTGCGGCTAGTGATAATTCTGGATTGGGAATGTGTTTATCCATCCCCTCCAAGAGCTAAATAACCACTGCTCCCTCTTGTCCCCTAACTGCAAATGCATAAGGATCCCTGACCCTATGCAGAAACACACTCTTCCAGTGTGGCAACCCAGCTCCCCATGTTTCCTGCTCCTGTCTCATCTCACTGAACCTGAGCTGCCCACAAATTCTGCTACCCTGCCCCCTGCTGTCCTCTCCCCAGTTTTCTTGTTGTCATTTGACTGGTGTCTAAAAAATTTAAATACAAGAACATTCATATTTTATATTATGTATTTTTTTAAAATTATTAGTACTTTATTTCTTTGATTTATAAAAAGTAAAAAAGTTTGTTCATTCCCTTTAACATTATAAGACATAACAAATGAACTGTTCCAGACATAAATACATGCTAGATTTCTGTACACCGGAAATTCTCTCGGCATAAATGTCATTTACCGTTAAGTGAGATTGGGGCCAGGATGAATCATAATCAAATAAAGTTGTTGCACCATTTAGAAAACCTATTGAGTGCACTTTGTGACCTCCAACTCCCAATCTGTGAAGTCTTACCACCCTTTAAGCTTTATCGCCTGGTTCAGAGGGAACCCACTCATACTTGATTGTTCAATTCTAGCAATATAATCCATTTGTTCCAATCTGGGGGTACTTTTATTGAGTTTGGATAGCTGCCCTGATTCACTGATCCTCTCTCCATTTAAATTGGTGAATGATGGATTGATTAATTGTCGTCTTTATTGTTAGTAGCCTGTTCCAGACAGTACCATCTTTTACTTTTGCCAACTAAATAATCAAACCCATAAGGGAATCCAAGCCCTCCCTTTAATATTTTTCACATAGAGATTGATTTTAAAATTGTTCACCTTTATAACTAAAACCTTTCACACTCTCTGTGATTCTCAGTTTCACTGCCATAGGTTCCATCGTCAGCACGAATAGCAAGGGAGAGGGCGGACAGCCCTGCCTAGTTCCAATAGTTCCAGCAAATCTGCCTACTGGTGGAGTAAATAGAGCCATAATGGTGCTCCAGATTCTAATTTTGAATCCAAAGGCTCTCAGAGCCTCTCCATATATCCCCTGATGACTCTGTCGAAGGCCTTTTCGGCATCTAGAGACAGAGTCAGCAGGGGTATCCTCTCCCTCCCTGCTGCATTGTATATATCAATAATTATTTTTATATGACTTATGGAGTGTCTGCCTGTTCTAAAACCCTCCTGGTCTGAATGGATTAAGTCTGGCATACATTCCCTTCATCTTTCCGCAATTATGCTTGCATATATCTTCATGTCAGCATTAATCAATGAGATTGGCCTATAGCTTGAAAATATGTCTGGGGTTTTTCCCGGTTTGAGGATGGATATGATATTACCCCTGAGTAGTTCCTCTATTATTGTCCCTTCCTCTGCCACATTTCAGGCCTTTTATGTATTGAGAGAGTTCCTCGGCCTCAAAACGGGCATTCGGTTTTCCTTTTTGAGTGTCCGACAGCTTAGGGAGTGTTAAAATAATCAAAAAAGTTTGCATTTTTAGTATACCGTATTTGCTCGAATATAAGACGACCCTGATTATAAGACGACCCCCCAAACTTTGGATATTCCTTTAGGAAAAAAACTAAAAGCCTAAATATAAGACTACCCTATAGGAAAAAAGTTTAACTTGTATATATTAACATGTAAATTACTTTTTAATATTCAATAAAAATGATATTAAACAAATGCATTTCTTGTATTTATTGTGCCAATGCTGCCTCTCTCTCCAACCCCCCTGTGTTGTCTCTCTCCCCACAAACCTTAATATCTCTCTCTCCCCCCTTGTCTTTCTCTGCCCCCTCCCTTTGTCTTTCTCTGCCTCCCTTCCCTTGTATTTCTCTGCCCCCCTCCCTTTGTCTTTCTCTGCCCCCCCTCCTCTTGTCTCTCTGCCCCCTCGTCTTTCTCTGCCCCCGTCTTTCTCTCCCTCCTCCCCTTGTCTTGTCTTTCTCCCCCCCTCACCTGTTTTTTGCTCCCTGGTGGCTAGTGGGGGCACCCGGGGGATATCTGCACGATACGTGCAGACATCCTCCATGCTGCCCTACACTTCCGTCTATTATGACGGACAGCCGGTCTGTCATAATAGACGACAGTGTCAGGCAGCATGGAGGATGTCTGCACTATCGTGCAGACATCCCCCGGCTGCCCGATTCTCCTGGTGGCTAGCGGGGCAGTGGAGGATGCCTGCACAATACGTGCAGACATCCTCCGCTGCTGCCCGGCACTTCCGCCGGGAATTTTATGATGAAGCCGGAAGGACCCGGCTTCATCATAGAAGTGCCAGCTGTCGTGCCGGGTGGCAGCAGGGGATGTCTGCGCTCATCGCGCAGACATCCCCAGGCTGTTAACGAGGGGGATCCAGGTCCCCTACAGCTCTGCGGGGGACCTGGATCCCTGTCTTATAATCTGACCTCGATTTGAGGTCAGATTATAAAACGACCTCGAATATAAAAGAGCATCTTAAAAAAAACCTTGTCTTATATTCGAGCAAATACGGTATTCTCCCCCTGGGGAAGATTGTATGTGTTTTAGAAAAGCATGTGAAATCGAGGGAGGAAGGGCGGAATCTCCCTTGTACAAGTGTGGAATCTATGTACTTGGCTATTTATCTTCCTATCATTGTGGTTTATGTTCTTCTTTTTTTTTATATTTAATTATTTATTGATTTTCTTATAACAAATTTACATAAACAAATAAAAATAGAGCCAGAAAAAGCATACTTCACATTAACATCACTACAGACAACAGTACATTAAGAAAAAAAAAGAGAAAAGGACAGAACAATACAAGACAAAACGTTTACTGTGAAGACAAATACATCCCCTCATTACAATGATACCCTCTAGAGCGTGCGCGGGAGGAGGGAAAGGGAGGAGGGAGACAAAGAGCGGAGGAGCAGGGTAATCCCCGAAGCACCTTGAGGTAGCTCTGTTTTTCTCTTTTCTTCTCTCTCTTTCCCCTTAGCTACATGGGCCATAATGTTTGCTTGGTAATATTGTTGGATTGATGGGTATGCCAGGCCTCCTTCTTTTGTGGATTTTGCCAGAACTTTTGAACTAATTCTTGGTCTCTTCCCTCTCCAGATATAATTCTGGAAACTTGCTTGCACCATTTCTAACCATGGCTGGGGGATTCTCAAAGGGACCATTCTAAAGAGGTAAGTCCACCATGGTATTACATTTGCGTTTATGGTATTTATGCGGCCCCACCAAGATATCTCTGATTTGTTCCACTCGTGTAATTTCTTATTTGGTTTTTTTAGCAGTTTCATAAAATTTAACTCCATTATATTCGTGACTTCCTCTGCTATTTCTATTCCCAAATAGTTAAAGTGCTTTTTTGTCCATTGGAAATCACATTTTTTTTTCAATGACTCAACTATTGTTTCTTGAATGTTTTTTGGTTGGGCTATTGTTTTGGTAGTATTTAATTTATAATTTGTTACCTTACTATATTTATTAATTTCCTGCATTAGGTTTGGGAGAGAATGGGTGGGTTTGGATAGAAAAACCAGGACGTCGTCCGCATACATTACCAGTTTAGAGTCTCCCCCTAGGCTTGGGTGCCCATGTATCTCCAGGTTATCCCTAATTCTAATTGCAAGAGGCTCCAATGTCAAAATGTATAACAGTGGAGACAGGGGGCATCCCTGTCTCGTGCCATTGGTCAAGGGAAACCATTCCGAACATAAATCCATTCCCACCACTCTAGCTCTAGCAGAAGAGTATAGTATCATTATCGCCCCATGAATCCATCCCTGTATTCCAAATGCCACAAGAACTCTACTGAGGAATCCCCAGCTGACCCTGTCGAACGCCTTCTCGGCGTCCAGAGACAGGGTCAGCAGGGGATCCCCAGTCCTTTCAGACCGTTCGAGTATGTCGATCAGGCGGCGGGTGTTATTGCATATCAGTCTACCAGGGACGAAACCCACCTGATCTCTATGTATTATTGTTGGTATCGCTCTATTCAACCGTTCCGCCAGGATGGCCGCATACAGCTTTACATCAACATTTATTAAGGATATAGGTCTGTAGTTACCTAGGTCTGTAGGATCTTTCTGAGGCTTTAATATTGGGATGATATTGGCGCTTAGGAGCTCGTTAGGAATGGAAGGGGAAATGGCCATCTCATTAAAGGTTACTACCAGTTGCGGGGCTATGTAATCTCTTAGTTTTTTATAGAAGGAGTTCCCAAAACCGTCTGGGTCTGGTGTTTTATAGTTTGGTAATTTATCTATTGCTTTTTGTACTTCGGCTAGTGTAATTAAGTTGTTTAAGTTGTTTTTATCTTCTTCTGATATTTTTGGGATATTTATGGATTCTAAATATTCGTGTATCTGGGGTTTTGTGCCTCCCTGTTCCAGATTGTATAACTTTGAATAGAATGTTACAAAGGCTGGAGCAATTTCCTCGGGGTCTGTAGCTATTTTTCCACCTTGATTTATTTTGGTTACTCTATTTCTTGTTCTTTGTTTTTTTAATTTATTTGATAATATTTTATCAGCTTTGTTCCCCTTATAGTAGTAGTTTACACGAAGTTTCTGCAGTTTGATGTTAGTATTTTCTTCTATCCTAGTGTTTATCTTAGTTTGAAGGATTTTGATGTCTATCATTTTAGTCTTGGTAGGGTATATTTTGTTTTCTGAGGAGGCTTTATAAAACTGGATGTAAAGCTCTTTTAGATCTTTTTCTTTGTTTTTTCTATGCGATTTTTCCATTTTGATCAAATAGACTCTTACCACTGATTTATAAGCGGCCCATACTATCGTATTTGTAATCTCTTGTGAGACATTTTCGATGAAAAAGTGTTTTGTCTCCTCTCGAATATATTGTAGATTTTTATCATTATTCAATAAATACCCTTTCAGTTTCCATGTTGTTTTATTTCTAATTGGTCTCTCTCCTACCTCCCAGATGTGCCAGCTATGGTCTGACCACGTATTGTCTGTCAAGGTGATTTTTTTGGTGCTTCTTATTGTTTCTGCGTTCCCTAAACAAAGATCTATTCTAGCGTATGATTTATGTGGTTTGGAGAAATGTGAATAATCTTTTGTGTTGGGATTTAGTAATCTCCAAATTTCATACAATGCGTATTTATTGCATATAGCATTCAGTTTTTTTGATTGTCTAATTATAGCAGGATCTATATTGGCCTCTGTAGAGAGCCTCTTGTCAAGCCGCGGGTCCATAACAGTATTGAAATCTCCTGTTATTAAAAGAGTACCTCTAGTTATTCTATCTACTATTTCCATAATCTTTGCGAAAGTATTGTTGGAGCTTTATTTGGGAGATAAACATTCACCAAGGTGAATTGTCTACCATCTACTTTACATACAATGATCATATATCTACCTTCCGGATCCGCGACCTGACAGGAGACCTCCACTTGTAAATTCTCTGCGAAGACCATAGCTACCCCTCTCTTTTTTTTCGTTTTCATGGAGGCATGTATTATTGTTGGGAATTTCTTCCCTCCCCAAGTTTGTTTCGAGTCTTTTTGCCAATGTGTTTCTTGGAGGAAGCAGATTTGTACCTGTTCCTTTATTAATACATTATATAGAAGCTGTCTCTTTTTTATTGTATTTAGACCCTGAGCGTTGACCGACATTATTCTCACCTCTGGAAATCCGACCATGTCTCTTCCCAAGGGTGCGACACCCCTCCCACCCCACCCGGCCCCATACCACCACAAACATTGGGTACCTTACCACACTTATCTGTGGGCGACCCTACACATAACAGAATACACAACAACATCATCAGGTATACACAGGGGATAACCCCTTGGATTTCCACGAAGGTTATGAGGAACAAGAACCTCCATGGAAAATCCATCTCTGTGGGATCTTGTCTAAGATGAATCTGAGACACCCACACAAAGCAAGGCCTTCCGCAGGGCACTGAAAATCATGAAATAAAATAAGAAAAATAGTGATTTCGCTCCCCGTAAATTCCACCTAATTACCCACCCCTTCTCTCCCCACCCATCCCCGCCCACCGCTCCCTCGGACCCGTTTTTTTTTTCTAGATTATATCCATGTCCGTTTCTCTACTGATGTTCACTCCCCCCCCTTCTACTATATTAGTGATTCTACCCCATCCCTCTAAATCTCCCTCCCTCGCCCCCCCACTTATCCCTCATATTATTAGATGGATCACAAAGATCAAGAAGCATATTATTCCATTCTAGTCTCCTACTACTCCCTGTAGGGGATAGAGTGGTGTATAAATGTAATATCCTGGAATAGCAAACACAGAACAAGACAAAGGAGGACGGGCCAGGCAAAAAAAAATAAAAAATGGGGGGAGAGAGAGGGTGTTTATGTGTATATATACTCATAGTGGCTTTATATTTGTGATATAAGTATCATATTAATTATAACTCTATAATACAGGAGGTGAGAAAAAAAAAATATTCTTCCTTATCCCCTCCTTTATTCATTTCCCTTCCCCTTTCCCTCCCCCCCTCTGGAATAATCATAAGGTGCGATTGTGAATTGTGCTTTAAATCAATTCTCGCCCTCTAGAGCATCTAATTTGCCCATAGAGGTTAGTGCTATTTAACCGTCCCTTCTCTGCTAGCCTCTGTACCCCCCCTCCCCTCCCCACTCACCCCGACCCCACCCTCTAAAAAATTGTGCTTGTGTGTACATTATATATTATCTATAAGAAAAAAAAAAACCCGTTATACCCTACCTTCATCCCCCTCCCCCCGTGCTCCTTCCTCTAATTGTGTGTCCTCCATACCTTTTCTACTCCCCCTTAACAGCCTGTCCCCTTCACTCCCTCCTCTCCTATGTACTCAACTGAAGTTGCCATGTCCTTTATTTTTTGTGCCCATTCTATTGCGCTCTCAGGGGTATCAAATATATTAACCATGTTGTCATAATGTATTATCATTTTGATGGGGTAACCCCATCTGAATTTGATCTCTTTTTGTTTCAGCAATATAATAGCCTCGCTGAAGGATTTTTTCTTTTGCCTGGTGGCATACGAGGTATCAGCGAGTACTATAATGTTCTTGTACTGTCCTTCCTTGACTGGTTTATCTATGTATGCTTTCATGACGAAGTCCTTTGTCTGGTAGTAATGGAAGCAAGCAATAATGTCTCTTGGAAGATCCAATGGGACATTCTTTGGCCTGTACATTCTGTGACATCTGTCTAGGAGTTCATCATGTCCGTTCATTTTTAAGCCCAGAGATTTGAGATATTCCATTAATATGTTTCTAACGTCTTCGGTCTTAGCTGTTTCTGGGAAATTTCTGAAACGCAGGTTATATCTTCTTGAGCGGTCTTCCGCTTCGTTTATCTTCTGTTCAATTTGATACACTCTTTGTGCTAATTGTTGGTTGGAGTTTTCCAATAGATGTATTTTTGTTTCTTGCTTATCAGTTTTTTCTTCGATCCATGTGATCTGTTTTGCTAGAGTAGTTATGTCATCTCTTATATCCTTTGTGTTATTTATTATTTCTTTCTTTATTTCTTCCAATATTTTTTGTAGGCTGGAATTTAGTATCTCTTAGGTTATAGGGGCGGGCCCAGGTCTGTTCTGAGCAGGGGGGCTTTCTGGGGGGTCATCCAATGCCAAGGCATTTTTATCCAAACTGTCTCTTTTATTTTTGTTTTGGGGTGAGAAAAAAAGATCCGAGGCACCCTTATCGTGTCTTACTTCTCTTTTTTCTCTTTTTGCCAGGGACTTGGTTTCCAACCCCTTTTTTGATGCCATTTCCTTCCCTCTCTTCTTCTCTCCCCTTCACTCCTCTTCTCACTTCTGTAATCCTTCAGTTAGTTATCACTTTTTCCTTTCCTTTTCTTTTTCCTTTTTCGTTTCTCCTTTCTTTCTCCCCTTTCTCTGGTTCCTCTCTCTCCCTCCTATATCCCTATTCCCAAGTATTTAAGAGTGTAGTTTGAAATTTACTTTATCTCTCCTCCTTCGCCTTTAATGTATCACCTAAGGTTTCTATGTGAGAGGTTTAACGTCTCTCTGCTGCTTTTACTGTTGCATAGCTGACTTTTATCTTAGATGTAAGTGTTTACATTCCAGCATAAATCATCATTAAGCAAAGGAAAGAACTGAAGCAAGATCTCTTACCCGTCTTCCTTTGCTGATTGCTTTCAGGTTATACAGCGGGACTGGACGTGGCTCCAGACTTCCTGCCTGTACACTCGGTACAGCTGTCCTTGTGCCTCTCAACAGCTCAGGTGAGTAATTCCTTTTGGTTTTTTCTTGTCCCAAGCGTGGGGTTTCTGTTTTGACGTCCGCTTCTGTGGGGTTTGGAGTTTGAGATTTTCAATTTGCAGGGGAGACGCCAGGAGGGAGAGAGCTTGCCCGGGAGGTTTTGGTGAAGTCAGTTTTGCTCGGTTTTGCTCGATATTCAGCCGGTCTGTAGTGGAGCTTTTTTTTTCCTTTTCCCCCAGAGCGGTTGGTAGGTGAGGGGAAGGAAGGCTGGTCCGTTTAGCGCATTTCTCTTATTTTTTCCGGAGACAGCGTTTCTCGTGTCTGTGCCCTGCGGATTCAGCCCACGCCTCTCGTAGCGCGTCGATCACGTCGATACGTCATCCTCTCCTCCTCTCTCCCGTGGTTTATGTTCTTCATGCATTTTGGCTTTAGAGGGATCTAAGACACAGTTAAAGTCCCCTGCGACGATAATTGAACCCTGTCTGAACCTTTCTATCATATTTAATCATTTTGAAATTAAACATACCGGGGATTGATTAAGGGCATAAGCATGTACTATTGTAAATATTGAGCTGTTACTCTTGCATACAAACAGGATGAATCTCCCTTATGGGTCTAATTCCTCATGTTTTACCTTCTTCTAATTTCTACTTCACTTGAGAAGAGAATGGCTACCCCTCTTTTTTATCTGGTAGGGAAGCTTTTATGATTATAGGGTATCTAATTGATCTAAGGGTAGACCTATCCCACATTCTCCAATGGGTTTCTTGAAGGCAGCATACGTCTATCTTTCCTTTTTCAGGTAGTCCAAAATAACTGATCTTTTTTTGTGGGGAGTTCAGACCCTGTGAATTTAAGGTTAAAACTCTAACCATTGTTATATATCCATATATTGTGTTGGTTCCCCAAACGTGTGGTGACAACAACTAGCATACAGTCTTTATATTGAAATCCAGTACTTGCATAGAAGACATAATATGAAACATGTAACATAAAGCAATCACACTATTGCAATATTCTAGACGATTACTTATTATAAACCGTGAAAAAATTATAAAGGTAAGTCAATGTGACACTTGAAAAAGCCTCACCAAAGAGGAGAAACGCGTTGTGTGCTACAGGAGACAAGGGATGTGCAAACACTGGACTCTTTTTCAAGGATTTTACTGCTTTTACTGCTTTTATTGAAATTGAGGACTCTTCAGATTTTAAACTGTAATTCTATGTTTTATTTTAATTATATATTAAACAGTGTTCATTAACACCTTGCCTTCCTTCTTCCACATGTGTTGATATATTTTATGGAGTCTTCATGGATGAAGTGACGGATCATCATTAACCCTTTCCCTGGGCTCCCCTATGCTGATATCCCTGAGCAAGTAGTTGCTCAGACGAATGTGAGTGGCCATTTGGCACCATTCATTCACTTTATTTCACTTTTTCTTTGACATATTACACTACTGTGTGTTTTATTTTTTTATTTTTCATATTCCCTTTGTACAACACTGCAAGATACATACTTGCTTTAAGGGTAAATATACAGTGTGTGTAGTGTTGGTTGAAGCGCACTGGTCACGTTTTTTCTTTGTAAGTCAATGTGTCCCCTTATATTTTAAACCTTAATTACCAATCAGGAAGACAAAAAAATTGAATTGTTTTTTTTAACACCCTCATGAGGGATATAGCCCCTAAGTGTTTAGATTCTAACTTAGAGTGATATCATGCAACATTTCTATAAATAACGGAAATCAAATCATTTAAACATGTGTATAATAAAATATTCTTTGTGTATTCTCCCTTTGTGTGGGTCTCTAGCCCAGGCCCGGACTGGCCATCGGGCACACCGGGCAAATGCCCGGTGGGCCGCGGTGGCCATGGACCGAGGCCAGCAGGGGAGGTCCCAGAATCTCCCCTGCCTGTCTATGCAGGGCCGGCACTATCCGAGCGCCGGCCCCGCTGTTTGACATGAAGGGCCGGTGAGGACATCAAAGATCTCCCTCACCGGCCCACATGCCTTCAAACGCGGCCGCCGGCGGGGAGAGAGGGAGGGAGACTGGAGAGAGGACCCGGCGGAGCTCTAACTTGCAGCTCCACCGGGTTCCTCTCGCGAGATCCGGAGCATTGCCATGGCAACGACCGGATCTCGCGAGAGTGAACTCTAGCCCACAGGCTAGAGTTCACTCACCACGAGGACCACCAGGGAACCCCGCCTCCCAGTCTAAAGGTAAGAAGGGAGTGATATATGGAAGTATTGTGTATGTCTGTTGTGTGAGTGTTGTGTATGATGTGTGTGAGAGTGCTGTGTGTGAGAGTGCAAGAGTGCTGTCTATGATGTGTGTGAGAGTGCTGTGTGTGAGAGTGCTGTGTGTGATGGGTGTGAGAGTGCTGTGTGTGATGGGTGTGAGAGTGTGTGATGGGTGTGAGAGTGTGTGATGGGTGTGAGAATGCTGTGTGTGATGGGTGTGAGAGTGCTGTGTGTGATGGGGTGTGAGAGTGCTGTGTGTGATGGGTGTGAGAATGCTGTGTGTGATGGGTGTGAGTGATGGGTGTGAGAATGCTGCGTGTGATGGGTGTGAGAGTGCTGCGTGTGATGGGTGTGAGAGTGCTGTGTGTGAGAGTGCTGTGTGTGATGGGTGTGAGTGCTGTGTGTGATGGGTGTGAGAGTGATGGGTGTGAGTGCTGTGTGTGATGGGTGTGAGAGTGCTGTATAAATATTAGAATGGATTGTGTGTGTGTGGGGGGGGGGGGTAAATAAACAAATACAATAACAGGCATTATGTCCCCCCCGGACATAATGCCTGTTATTTTATTTGTTTATTTACCCCCCCTACACACACACACACACACACAATCCATTCTAACATTTATACAGCACTCTCACACCCATACCACACAGCACTCACACACAGCACTCTCACACCCATCACACACAGCATTCTCACACCCATCACACACAGCACTCTCACACCCATCACACACAGCATTCTCACACCCATCACACACAGCACTCTCACACCCATCACACACAGCACTCTCACACCCATCACACACAGCACTCTCACACCCATCACACACAGCACTCTTACACCCATCACACACAGCACTCTCACACCCATCACACACACATAGCACTCTCACACACAGCACACACAGCATTCTCACACACAGGACTCACACAGCACTCACACACATCATAGACAGCACTCTTGCACTCTCACACACAGCACTCTCACACACATCATACACAACACTCACACAACAGACATACACAATACTTCCATATATATATACACACACACAGCACCCATCACACACATACTGGACCTCTAAACAAATTACATTCCAGACACACACTAGATCCCTTACCCAACTCTGGATCATCTACACACATACACACGCTAGATCCCTATATACACTCTGAAACCGTTATAAACACACACACTCACTAGATCTCCTATACACATTCTGGGTCCTTCAAACACACACTAGACTCATATATATATATATATATATATATATATATATATATATATATATATATATATGTGTGTATATATACACACACTAGATTCTTTGTAAGCAAACACATACTACACCCCTAAATACACACTACATCTATATATACACACACACACTATAGCCTGTATTCACACACTTGCTATATCCCCTATACACACATTCTCTACAGCCCCTAGCCACATATGCATCACATTACACCACAAACACAACACAACTAAAACCGACCTTATTACACAATACCACACCACAATCAGCTCACTCTACACACACGCAATCCCACAAGCAGGCTCCAAACACATGCTCAATACTCTTTCCTGGCATTTTTGTCTCTTGGTATCCATTTATAGAGACACCAGAGACAAGTTGCAAGGAAACACAGTGCAAGCATGTTATTAAATTTGCTTGCACTGTGCAGAACAAATACAGGGCTTTTTTCTCATGCTAGAGCTCTTCAGCAGAGCTCTGCACATGGTCTGCCCTGGAAGAGCATTGAACCAACATGCTCACTTTGAGAGGGAGCGTGTTTGTCATTGGTGATGACAAAACACACCTCCTCTGCCCCGCCCCCTTCTTAGTGGGCCGCTGTGATCAAAAAATGCCCGGGCCGAATTTTTCTCCCAGTCCGGCCTTGCTCTAGCCCATTACTTTTTATAAACCTGGGGAGAAATGTATTCTACAGGTCAGTCCCTGTGTCCCCTTATATTTTAAACCTTAATTACCTCTTGGGGGGGGGGGGGGGAATGGTACCCTTCCCTCTTTCTTTTGCTTTTTCCTTCTGACCCAAAGAATTGGGAATAGTGCCCCTTAATCCTGCTTTAGTCAACAAACATCTCATAACACAACTAGATTATAACTGTTTATATGCATTTTAAAGAAGAACACCAATTAACAGAAAGAAAAAACTTAGGTTATCCATTCTTGAGTGTTAGGACCTCTATAGTTATAACCTCTGGAGAAGAGAAAGAAAACACAACAAATATATGCAATTTAAAGTTGTTTTTTTTTCCATTATCCACGTTTTTAGTCTTTCTGGTGTTTCAAGTAATAGCATTTCTTCTTCAAAAATGTTGAAATTTTTGTGGGAAACTTCCATTGTATTTTATGTTTTTAGATTTCAGGGTATTAGTACACTCAGCGAAGCAATGGATGGATCTGGAAATTTTTAAACTTCTCATAGGGTGTTTGTAGTTTTGCTTCATAATAAGCTCTTAAGAACAATTCCTTGATTTTAAAGGAAGAGCAACATATAACCACATCCCTTGGTTTGGTGTTGGCGATCCCTGGCATATCCCTGGATATTCTGTGGCACCTTTCCAGCACATGTGGGAATTTATCTTCTGAGGCCCCATACGATATGCAGAGGAGTTCCACGTAATTCTCTAATTTCCTATTATCTTTCTCCACTGGAATCCCTCTTAATTGTAGCTCTGTGAGTTTAACCCCTTAGTGACAACACATTTTCACCTTGACTTTCCCTTGGTGACAATGGCTGTTTTGACATTTCTGGGGTGTTTGTGTTTAGCTGCAATTTTCTTCTTTCTCACATACTGTACCCACACAAATTATATGTTGTTTTTATCATCATAAGAATTGGGAAAAATGACGGAAGTAGTAATAGAGCACTGTGCATTCACAAAACTGGGAAGAGAAGTTGCCGTGCTGGACCCCGTGCCTGTACTCTGGACCATTGAATGAGAGTATGTAAGGAATAGCCGAGGATCATAATGTGAATGGCAAAGCGGGTTGCAGTAATGGCTTATAGACAGGAATAGATCTGTGTCTCACGAGTTTTAGGATTATAAGTTTTAAATGTTAAATAAAGATGAATAATATTTATAAAATACAAACAATGGATATAATTGACACAAGGATGACCCATTAAACTATTACACTACTCAAGTACAAATGCTGTGTAAGTGTCTGAGTGTCTAAAAAAAAAAAAAGGAAAAAAAAAAAAAAAGAAGGGCTTTCATTATATACAATTATGTTCATCATATCTTTTAATTTACTCCAAAAAAAAATCATAAAATATGGTGAAAAATTTCCTAAAATATAATTTACACAAATAAAATTATTAAAAAAGACCCCATCTAAATAGTTTCTAAATGTTGTCCCGATTTCAGAAATATGCATGTTTCCATATTTTTCGGTATTTTTTTGCGAGTTATGGGGCAAAAACCAAAAATATTGTTTTTTGTTTTTTTCCTATATTGACCTTTTGACCCCAACCCGAACCCAAAATTTAACCCTAACACTAAATTTAACCCCAACTCTAACCCTTCTGCTATCCCTTAATATGTTTTAATTTTAATTGAATTTTAACCCTATCCCTTATGCTAAAAATTATTTAATTTTAACCCTATAGGCTAATCTAACTATATAACAAGTTTTTAGTTAATTAAATATTTTTTTTTATTTTTTTACATTGTTATGCTTCTTAACTACCACTAAGGGCAGTCAAGTAGCATATTCAGAGCGACGGAAGTGAAGTTACTTTCACTTCCGAAGCTCAGACCTGCAGAGGGCATAGCCATATTGACGGAGCATGCTGCTCCGTCAGTATGGCTCCCATGATCGCTCCATTGGGCTATCGTGGGTGCCCCAGATCAGAAATTTCAGTGCTGGCTATTGCCTCGACATCGAGGCAAGAGACCAGCACTGTTAAAGTGGTTTTCGAGATCATTGATCTTGAAAACCGCTTGATTCACAGCAGGACGTGGCAGGCACGTCCATTGTCAGGATCGGAGTTCCTGCAGGACGTGCCTGACATGTCCATTGTCGTGAAGGGGTTTAGTTCTATATCTGTATATCTTTTTTTCCATTCTGTGGAGTTATTTTGTATCTCCTTTATCTGCTTCATCCAATTGGTCTTCTGTTGTTTTAACTCTTTCAACCAAGACAGAAAAATCTGCTTTAATTTATCTAGTGTTGTAATCTCTGACTTGATTTTTTCAAACTTGGTTTCGAGACACACCATGAGTTGAGATAACGTTTGGGTGGGGGGGGTGGGGTGTCATTTGATGGATTTACCTCTGAGGGGAGACTGTCTAACTCTGGCATTAAGGCCAGAAGAAGGAGAGGCATTTTTCCATCTTTCCATCCACCTTTCTCTCTTTTTTTGAGGGATGTTTACTTTCCTGGGCTTTTCTGGTAGCCATATTTAGAGAGCTTCAACCCTAGGATTACAGTCTACTTAATGTGCTTTTTCTGCCTCCCATCAAACACGTCACCCGGCCTCTTTTAATAGACATAATACATACATACATACATACATACATGCAAAATAAATATCTATACTTACTTTCAAAATATGTAGATTTTTGGTGATTAATTAGTATGTTTGTAATGTTGGTGTAGCATTTCATACATACCTAAAACACATTAAACGGTAGATTACTTCTGCATATTTATACATACAAGTAAAAACTGTTACAGCCAGGCATAAATACAAGAACAAGTTTTAAAGACAATGACAATAAGATCACCAAGAATATTTGGAGGATCATAAAAATAGAATAAATCACATAAATATTTTTTTGATTTGTTTTTTAAAAAAAGGTATGATAAAACTATATAGTCCATCTTGGTAAAAGGACTTTTTGGGATGTTTCAGATACTGAAGAGAAAATGAACCTCAACCACTACACAGTTTTACCACTATGCAATATAAAAATAAAAAAAAATTGATTTAAAACCATATCCATTTTGTTTTAAAATTAATTGTATATGACACACAACTATTAATTTGTTTTATATGCTTACAGTCTATGTGGTTGGCTAGACCTCCAGAAGTTCCTGCTACTTACATTAGAATGTAGCAAACCTGAAGCCAACAAACTCAACTAAAAAGTTAAAATAATCTATTGTATTTGATTTCACTACATGCATTTATAGGGATCGTATAACTACTGGACTGTCAGGTAAAGGTAATTTATCATGTGAAAGACGAGTTTGTACAGAATGCCTTTATATGTATAGTACTTTCCTATAATCTAGTGAACTACCAATTACATGTGGCAGTATTTTTTATTTTTTATTTTTTTTTGAATTATTTATTTTTATCAAGATAGCAACATCACATGCTTTTCCAATTCAGTTACGTTAATGCCACATTCATTATAGTTTAACATCTCATAACAAAACAGTAAAAATCATGATTTAAGTTATTCCATCACAGTTATATTATATTAACAATTAGTGATGTCGCTAACATACAATTTTCAATTCGCGAACGGCGAACGTGAATTTCCGCAAATGTTCGCAAACGGGCGAACCCCGCGAACCGCCATAGACTTCAATGGGCAGGCGAATTTAAAAACCCACAGGGACTCTTTCTGGCCACAATAGTGATGGAAAAGTTGTTTCAAGGGGACTAACAACTGGACTGTGGCATGCCAGAGGGGGATCCATGGCAAAATTTGTAATGAATGTAATAGTAGTACCATTGGCTTTCACTTCACGGAGACAGAGTCTCCATTCATACATTTATGAATGGAGACTCTGTCTCCGTGTAGTGAAAGCCAATTGTACTATTACAAATGCCGAAAGTCTATAAACCGAACGACCTTCGGTTTATAGACTTTCGGCTTATATTAAACGTACAGTAGTAGTGCCTTTCTATGAACCCATTCATAATTCTTATTACATTCATAAAGTTATGAATGGAGACTCTGTCTCTGTGTAGTGAAAGCCAATAGTACTATTACAAATGCCGAAAGTCTATAAACCGAACGACCTTCGGTTTATAGACTTTCGGCTTATAGTAAACGTACAGTAGTAGTGCCTTTCTATGAACCCATTCATAATTCTTATTACATTCATAAAGTTATGAATGGAGACTCTGTCTCTGTGTAGTGAAAGCCAATAGTACTATTACATTCATTACAAATGCCGAAAGTCTATACACCGAATGTTCGGTTTATAGACTTTGGGCTTATGGAATTCATGTAATCCTATTGCTATTCTATAAACCGAACGTTCAGTTTATAGAATGGCAATAGGATTACATGTATTCCATAAGCCGAAAATCTATAAACCGAACGTTCGGTTTATAGACTTTCGGCATTTGTATGGAATGTAATAGTAGTACTATTGGCTTTCACTACACGGAGACAGAGTCTCCATTCATAAATTTATGAATGGAGACTCTGTCTCCGTGTAGTGAAAGCCAATAGTACTACGATTACATGCATTACAAATGCCGAATGTCTATAAACCGAACATTTGGTTTATAGGCTGTCGGCTTATGTAATACATGTAATCCTATTGCTATTCTATAAACCGAACGCTTGGTTTATAGAATAGCAATAGGATTACATGTATTACATAAGCCGACAGCCTATAAACCGAACGTTCGGTTTATAGACTTTCGGCATTTGTCGTGGCTTTCACTACACGGAGACAGAGTCTCCATTCATAAATTTATGAATGGAGACTCTGTCTCCGTGTAGTGAAAGCCACGAATGTTCTGTTTATAGAATAGCAATAGGATTACATGTATTCCATAAGCCGACAGCCTATAAACCGAACGTTCGGTTTATAGACTTTCGGCTTATAGTAAACGTACAGTAGTAGTGCCTTTCTATGAACCCCTTCATAATTCTTATTACATTCATAAAGTTATGAATGGAGACTCTGTCTCTGTGTAGTGAAAGCCAATAGTACTATTACAAATGCCGAAAGTCTATAAACCAAACGACCTTCGGTTTATAGACTTTCGGCTTATAGTAAACGTACAGTAGTAGTGCCTTTCTATGAACCCATTCATAATTCTTATTACATTCATAAAGTTATGAATGGAGACTCTGTCTCTGTGTAGTGAAAGCCAATAGTACTACGATTACATTCATTACAAATGCCGAAAGTCTATAAACCGAACGTTCGGTTTATAGGCTGTCGGCTTATGTAATACATGTAATCCTATTGCTATTCTATAAACCGAACGCTTGGTTTATAGAATAGCAATAGGATTACATGTATTACATAAGCCGACAGCCTATAAACCGAACGTTCGGTTTATAGACTTTCGGCATTTGTCGTGGCTTTCACTACACGGAGACAGAGTCTCCATTCATAAATTTATGAAAGGAGACTCTGTCTCCATGTAGTGAAAGCCACGAACGTTCTGTTTATAGAATAGCAATAGGATTACATGTATTCCATAAGCCGACAGCCGATAAACCGAACGTTCGGTTTATAGAGTTTCTTTATTTGTAATGAATGTAATAGTAGTACTATTGGCTTTCACTACACGGAGACAGAGTCTCCATTCACAAATTATGAATGGAGACTCTGTCTCCGTGTAGTGAAAGCCAATAGTAAACGTTCGGTTCAGGGTACAGGGTACAGGGTCAGGTCAAACTTTACTTAATGATAAAGAATGAGTTGTCATTTTGGGCAGTCAACCAGCACAATCGAAACAAAAAAAGAGCTTCTCCTTAAAGACAGTTAGAGAAGGCTCCTCTTTTGTGATCCAAAATTGTAATACAGTTTTGTTTGCCATTGCCAATGATATATGAGCCAATCTTATGTGAGGAAAAGGGTTTGTGTGGAACCAAAAATTGCAAAGGCTGGAGTAAGTGGCATGCGCATTCCTAATGTCGAGTCTGCATATGAGGGAATTCTCTGCCTGAATTGGCAGATAAATTTACAGTGCCATAGACAGTGGTCCAGGTCTGCATGAGGGGAGCTGCACTTCGGACATGTCAAGAAAAATCACGTTTTTTTTTTTTTTTAAATGTTGCATTTATCAGGAGTCCGTGTACAAAGTGACTCATTTTGTCTGTAGGAAATCAATCATTACTGCTTTTTTTGTAAAGCAGTAAGAGTAAGCAAGACTCTGACAAATATGTCAATTATGTCCCAAAAGTGTAATGTCAGCAACTATCTGACTTCCCAAATGGCTTCTACTACTTCTAATAATATTAATAATGGTAACAATTTCATAATGTAAATAAAATGAAGGTAGATTCAATAAGATGAAGAAAAATAAAATTAAAGAACAAATAGTAAATCTTCCAAAAACATACAACGGTGGATGTATCAGAGAGCAAGAAAGTGGGTGGTAGATGTTGTGTAGACCAAGCATAGTAACAGATTGGTGTCTAACATAATTAGTTCTGCTATTCCTGGATGGTAATACAAAGCTACGTAGTGGACTCCTGAGAAAAGGCAAAATATGTTATGTTAGACACAATCATATACACTACTGACCAGTAGCAGGGTCACCTGGAAATGTCCTTGTTTTCAGTGAAAAAGTACATCAAATGAGTAAAAATGTAGATATGGGTGCATAAGGTGGCTTGATATATTTAGGCTTTGCTAAGGCATGTAATACAGTTCCACATAAAAAGGTTACTTTACACATTGCCTGAAATAGGCTTAGGGTCAGATGTGTGTTGGCAATTGGCTGAAAGAATGCAAAGAGTGGTGGTAAATAGGAAGTTTGACTAATGTGATATGTAGAGTACCTCAGGTATCTGTCCTGGTCCTTTTTTTAAAATATTGATCTAACAGTGGATATAGCCATGTTTCAGTGTTTGCCAATGACATAAAATTAAGTTGGGTAATACAGTCTGAACTAGACGTGTCTTCATTACAAATGAATTTGGACTTTGGGTAACTGGGCAGATATATAGCAAAAGAGATTTAATGCAGACTAATGTAAAATTATGCATTTTTGGTATAATAAAAGTGCAACATATAGTTTAAAACAATTTGGGAATAGTTGTAGACAACAGACTTAACAATAGTGCACAGTGCCAGCTTGCAGCTGTAAAGGCAAATAAGTTTTTGGCATGTATTAACAGGGGTATTGATTTTATATATATATATATATATATATATATATATATATATATATATATATATATAATTAATTAAAGCCAGCATAATTACAGGTCCATGGTAAGCCCCCACCTTGAAAATGCAGTTCAATTCTGGGTGCCTTTTCTAAAAATAGACATTATGAAACTAGAGGGAAGGGCTACACAACTAATAAGAGGAATTCAAACTTTAAGTTTTGAAGAAGGCAAGAAAAGTTAAATGTGTACACACTAGAGAAACAGAGTCATATTAACAGACCAGTACAAAGGATGACACCTGCTAAGTCACCATTTGAAGTCAGTAAGGTGTTTTTTTTTTTACCTCTGAAAGCAAAATTCAAAATTGGTAAAATAAGTGTGTGTGGGGGGGACTAAAGATTGTCTGATGAGCTTCCCATGTCATCAATCTAACACAAAACTATGGGACAGTTTTTGTTAAAACATTGTACTTCTTACAAGAGGAACTTGGCAGTTGTTTTTGCTGCTGCAAGTCAGTGACATGAAATGTCCATCTCAGTTCATCTCACAGATTCCCTATCTCTGCTCCTAGGAAAACAGAAAAAGGATAGGGGGAGTTTCCTTTTTAACATGCATGACTATAGACCTTTACGTCATTCCCCTGGAGTACGAGTATCACAGGTCTCTATAAAAACAGGCTTCGGAAACATTTATCTTCTTCCAATCAAGCAGTGAATAGAAACCTTTAAAGAAAAAATAAACCAAGACAAGATCACTAGTGAAAGACCCAACTGTGTGGAAGATAAATGTCTTTCTGAAAAAAATACAACTTGGAATATTTCAAAGAAAGAAAAAAATATAGACCGCAGTCCATAGCAGCCTTTCTATATGCCTACCTCTGAGGAAGCCATTATCACAGGCACAGCACGTCAGGTGGTATAATACACCACAAGTAGGTTTAAAATGCTTATGCGAAGTGTTAAAAGCTGTAATTTAAAAGGTATCATTGAAATGTGTACGTCTAATAACTATTTATTTATATTTTTATTTGGTAACATTAGTTTATGTAATTATGTGTATAAACTAGGGATTTTACATATATATCACAAAACTATATTTGTATATTGAATACTAAAATAGAAACCTTTTTTTTCTTCTGCTGATATATATAACAGTACATGTTATACATCAACTAATACTATATTCACTAGTTAAAAAAAAAAAATATGTGGAACTGTGAGGGCTCCTGCCATTATTTGCATTGCCAGTTTTTGGCCACTTTCAAACTTTGTTACCTCATGTTGTTTTGAAAACTCACACATCAAACTAAATGTCAGACCTCTGATAGCTGAAACATATGTATTGCTAATTGGCAATTAAATTAAAATCACTAACATTTGGAACTGTGCAGCTTCTAAAAGAAAAAGTTTTTTAATGTAGTAGTTCTGTTATTTATTTATTCTGTGCAAAGGAATTGAACACACCTGCAATATGCTTAGTATATATTATTGGTGCTCTTTAAAAATTGTGACACCAGTTCTGGATTTATAATACACTTTGGCCAAGTTCACAAGAGGTGACACTCCTGGTGAGTTTTTTCAGGGTGGTTTTGTCCACTATTCTATTTGTATGTTGCTCTATTTCTAGATTATTTAACATTGTATACAATATTATTTGCTATTTTGAAATACAGTGCTACAAAATACATGTCTATTGTCTTTTACTAACTTTTATTGTTCAGCATAACCCTGATTTCATATTTTTGTGAGACTATATATTATTTTTGAAATAAATGGTCCTTTATTGACCTCAAACTCACTTCTGCAAGGCAATCACATCACATTTTAGACATCTGTACCTAAAATAAACAAGACAGGTTTGGCGAATCACTTTTTACTATGTAACTAGGTCATCATACAAAGTAAATTTAAAATAATACTATAAAAGTATGCAGAATGTTTTATTCTGTGAGCTGCATAGAATATGGACATCTTTTGAGTAGATTATTTACTAACAGAAAAAAACATTTTTTTTTGAATATTCACGGTTATAGAGCACAAGAATAAAAAAAGACACCATTGGCAGAAAATTGTAATTAGCCCACATTAAAAAATACCTCATGAAGTACAGTAAAGTAAACCCAAACTCACATAACTTTTACTGATATAATATTTATAGTTTCCAAAATAAACAGAAGACAGTCAGATAGCTAGATAGAGACAGAGAAAATATGCTATCAATTAGTCATCATAATGTTACATGTGGTAAACTGTTACTGATTTGTATCTGGAAGTATTTCTCTAAACTTGCGTAAACAAACTACTGCTATTTCAGAAACCCCTTAAGCTACAGGTGGAGTGATGGCACTGAAATGTTTCCAAACACTCATTAGTCACGCCCCACATATCTAAATGTATGAAATATACACTAAATGGACAAAAGTATTGGGACACCTAACCATTACACCAACTGGGACTTTTATGACATCACATTCTAAATATATAGAGAGTAATATGTAGTCAGTTCTCCCTTTGCAGCTCTAACAGTTTCTACTCTTCTGGGAAGGCTTTCCACAAGATTTTGTAAGCATGTTTGTTCATGCATCTAGTCAAGCTTTGTGGTGTTAGACACTGATGTTGGACAAGAAGGCCTGGCTCTCAATCTCTATTCTAGTTCATTCCAAAGATGTTTGATGGGCCTGGGGTCAGGGCTCTTTGCGGGCCATTCAATTTCTTCCACATCAAACTCATCCAATGACGTCTTTATGGACAGTGCCTAGTTCACTGGGTGCAGTTATGCTGGATAAGAAAAGGGCCTTCCTAAAACTGTTCCCACAAAGTTGGAAGCATAGCAATGACACAAAATGTCTTGGTATGCTGAAGAGTTAAGATTTCCCTTCACTGGAACTAAAGGTCTTAGCTAAAACCCTGATTAACAGCCTCATACCATTATCCCTCCTCCCTCAAATTTTACAGTTGGCTCAATGCAGTCAGGCAGGTAACATTCTCATGACATTTGCTAAACCTACCAAACAGTGAAGTGTGATTTGTCACTCCAAAGGATACATTTCCACTGCTCCAGCATCCAGTGGCAGTTGATGCTTGGCATTGTACTTGGTGATGTGAGGCTTGCCCACAGCTGCTCAGCCATGGAAAACACATTCCTTGAAGATTAAAATGCACAGGTTTTTTTGCCAATATTAATGCCAGGGGAAGTTTGGAACTGTTTAGTTATGGAATCACAAGAGCATTGCACTGTTTCCACATGCTTCCACTTTCCAACAATACTGCTTACAGTTTACCATGGACTTTCTAGCAGGGATGACTTATTGCATGGTGCCATTCTGTCACAATACCATTTAATTCACTGAGCTCTTCATAATGACCTTTTCTACCCCAAATGTTTGTAAAGGCAGATTGTCTGGCTCAGTGCTTGATTTTATACACCTTTGGCAATGGGTCTGATTGAAACACCTGAATTCAATCATTAATATAGGTGTGTCCCAATACTTTTGTCCATATAGTGTATGCATGCAATATGAACTATGAGTGAATAAGCAGTTAACACACACTCACCATTTTTCACAATTTTTTAAAATTAATTGTACTTGGAAGTAGTATATATGTAGACAATCATTATATGCTTTTCAGAATTACAATATCAAGCCAGATACTACCTTTCTATATTTTTATTTCCCCTAATATATTTATAGATTTGTATTAATTAATATAGACTAAAACAGAGAACATGTTACTGTCTCTTCTGGTGAGAAAACCATATATCATATATTTTTAAACCTCAATCACTCTGTAAGAATTTGACCAATACATTTTATAACTCAATTCTGGATGTCATATTCATTGATGATCTTTTAAATGTTGTAAAGAGCAGTTTTACATTGCTTCTAAATGGTTGAATTGATCGATAAATTTACTACTACAGTCCACTGCTAGATTAAAATATATACTAATATTATGAGTAGGGATAAAGGAGATATATTAGAGGGAAGAAGAGGAGGGAAACAAAATTGGAAGGGAATTAATGTAGTAAGAAAGGGTGGTATCAGAAGGTAGAACAAACGGTAATACTGGTTAAGTATGTTTAATTATGTGAGTACAATAATATGTGGATATATACTAATTTAGAAGGTAACACCTGTATCACCTCATAATGTAGATATTTTAGGAATTTAGGAATTTTGATGATGTGTTTCCATCAGGAGCACATATATATATAAGCTGGATGTAGAGTCAGACGTGATTTTGTTGGGACTGGAGGATGTATAGGGCATACCTATTATAATTAACATAGCATAAAATAGAAAAAAAATCACTTGTAGAGTCGGGGTAAGAGGGTAATACACAACATATATTAAAAAAAAAAATATATATATATATACATTTCTTTGTCTTTTTGTATGCTCTTACATCATCCCCTCTCAAAGAGATAAGTGAAAGAAGGAGAATTTATAGCGATGTCGTCTGCCCTCCTATGGTATTGAGGTTCCAGTCGGGGGAACTCGGTATCTATTCCAGATGGTAGAGGAAGAACATAGTTGATAGTACAGAAAGTTTGGAAAGTGGAAAGAAAACAGTTTTTTTTCCAATTTCAAAATATAATTTCATAGAGAATTGGGGAATTGAGTCATCTGTTCCCAGACTGTTTGCACAGAGATAGAATATTTCCAATTGTTGTTAATTTAATGATTGAATGGGTGGGAAAGCTACTTATTTAGGGGGACACTGATTTATGAAGAAGGGGGTAGCTCTGCCCTCCCTGGTTGGTTTTCTTAATCCTTCAGTGGCAGCAGGAGTTGGCATGAAGACTTGTATGGTAACAGTTTCTGTGCTATGTGAGATGGTCCTTTTTCACCCTCAGGAATGTATGAATGTTGTGATAGGTTGTGTCCTGGAAAGGGTGGGGGGATATT
Source organism: Pelodytes ibericus (assembly GCA_036172795.1). Classification (NCBI taxonomy): domain Eukaryota; kingdom Metazoa; phylum Chordata; class Amphibia; order Anura; family Pelodytidae; genus Pelodytes; species Pelodytes ibericus. Next base: position 212,747,059 of record CM069857.1, on the reverse strand, counting down.
GAGGCAGGGATAAAAAGGGAGCAATATGTCCATTAATATAGTATAAATTAACTCCAAGGGTCTGAATTCTCTTCAGAATAGAGGTTGTTTACATAATATGTTGACGGCTAATAGAATAGATATTGGTTTTATTCAAGAAACTCATTGGATTGACACCATGATCAGAGTGTGGAGGTATCCCATAGTATATCAGGCAAATTTGCAGGGTACAAGGAAGAAAAGGGGAGTGGCTATCCTTGTATCTAGTGCAAATAAATTTGAGAAGCTTCATTATGAAGCGGATAGTAAAGGAAGATATATAATTTTAATAGCTAAAATAAATGATATTTTGTATAACTTGGTCAATTTATATGCTCCCAACCAGACTCCCCCAAAATTCTTGGAGAAACTAATGTTGAGGATCAATGAACTTTCTTCTAGTATTTCAATTATAGTGGGAGACTTTAACTGTATATTAGAGCAAACATTAGATAGAAATAATAAAGAAAGTAAGGAATATCATATGACCACAAAGACTACCGTACTTCAATTTTTTAAATAAAAGTCAGCTTTTTGACTGTTAGAGAGTAAGTCCTCCAGGGGAACCTAATTATTCTTTTTTTCACAAGTTCATCAAACATATACTCGGATAGATTATTTTCAGACTAGATCATACACACTGGATTTAATTTTGCAAACTAAAATAGGGCTAATATCATGGTCAGTTCATGCCCCAATTTTTTTGTCATTCAAATTTTTTTCAGGCCACAAAATAAGGGATAAAGAAATTGCTAAGTATTTGTAAACAGAGATAGAAACCTTCCTGGAGATTAATGATAATGTTGAGGGGTCTGCTGTTGCATCATTCTGGTGTACTTTAAAATGTTTTGTGCAAGGATTGTTGATAAAAATGGGAGCTTTTGAAAAAAAAGCTGTGGGGATACTATCAGTCATTTGTATATTAGATTATATGGACTTGAGAGATATCACAAGGAGGCCTTGGACAACTTTGCATTGTATAAAATAAGGGACGTTAGAGAATGTTGGGCTGGAGCGGAGGGAGCATAGAGAAGGGAGCGGAGGACACTGGCAGTTGGTCACAAATATTTATTGGCTTCACAACAGGAGGGAAAAGGCAAAAGAGTAGTCAAAAACGGTCCGGAGGGTCGAGGCAGGCTGCAATGGTTCAAAGGCGATTAGGGAAATCCAAGTTGGGAAATAGAGATACTGGAGGTCAAGTTCAGTCCAAGGTCAGTACACGGGAATTCAGGTAAGACAGTAATCACAGGCACAGGGAAGGAATGGGACTGATAACAGGCACCACAGCTCAACAAGTAAGCATGTACTCTAGGGCTTGCAGGGGTTTTATAGTGTCATCAATCAAGGAACCCCTCCCCTGTGCACCTGGGATCTGCCTCCATCACATACAAAGTATAGGGAGAAGGAGTGGTAAGGATAACACTCCTTTCTCCCCCCAACAAGATAAAACCAATCACACAACACCATCCGCTAAATGACCACGCCCCCTTAGTTGCATCTGCGCCTTCATGTTACCCGCGATCGGATTCCTTGCTACTCGAGACCGGGGATGAGGCCTACCTCGCGGTCGCGCTACAGCGCGATGGTGGCATCTGGGAGTGGAACTTGCATGCTGTGATGGAGACCCCCTGGGCAAGGTAACTGAGGCCTGGTATTTGAAAAAAATAATAAGACAATTTTGCTTTTAAAACTAAGATAGTATCACGGTGCAAAGGTGCAAACTCGTAGAGGTCAGTTGTTGACAACCTGAAAAATAAGTAGGGTAATAATAAAAAAATAATTATTAATGATAAACACTTGCTTTATCCAACACAGATTAGCAAAGTGTTTAAGGATTGTTACAGTTCTTTATATAATCTTGAAGAGACAAAATATTCCTCTCTAGAGATCTCTACCTTTTTACAGAAACTAAAACTACCAAAGATATCTCAAGATCAGTTAAATACCCTTAAATCAGTCAATCATGATAAAAGAAGTTATGGATAACATTGGCTCTCTTAAAGGTGGAAAGCTCTGGGGCCATTTTGATTTCTGCTTTTGTTTTATCAAAAGTTTGAAGGGCTCTTAGCGCCAATTCTTTTAAGATTATTCTCTCAACTAATGAAGAAGGGTAACATACCACCTAAGCGGCTTCAGGCATCAATTACACCGATGCCTAAGCCAAATAAAGGCCCGGAGTTTTGGAGTCAGAGGTTGTTTGCTAGGAAACATATTTTTATAAACCCAATAATTAATGATCTTTGTGCTACAGTGGCAATTTAGAGAAAATGTTAGGCGATTACTACCAAACTTCCCTGTATACCCCAATTGATGTCACAGAATTTGATATCGGGAATATACATTTTGCTACTTGGAAATTAAATAATATTAGGAACCTAGCTGAAATTGTACTACAGGGGCAAATATCCCTTGGATTTGTTGCAGTCTATATGGAATCTCCCACCAGGGAAGTTTTTAATTATCTAAGGGTGAGACATTTTCTCGTGGGGAAGACAATCACCGAGAAGGGACCATGTGGAGACTTTTTAGCCAAGCATTTTAAAAGTTAGGTTACATCAAGAGTATCACACTTTTTGTCTGATTTGAAACTTATGGGGAATATTGCCCCCTGGATAAAATGGGAGCGGGACCTGGGATTTACCTCTCTTGTGAGGATTGGCAGAATGGAATAGGATTGACAAAAAATTATATACACAGTATAAATCTTACTGTTGAATTACAACATAAGATTAATTTGAGATGGTATTTAGTTCCAAAAAGACTTCATAATATTAAACCTAAAGTGTTATGGAAATAGAGGTTCTCTGTTCCATATCTGGTGGGAGTGTCCAGATTTAAAACCAACAATTTTGAACCTCAAAAATTCACAAACAAAACTGCTAATGCTTAACCTAAAATTAAAACCAGACACATTTACATTTCACATCCAGATGTCCGGAGATAATATTCAGAAAAGTTTGGCCTCCATGTCTTCACAGCGTTTAAGATATGTTTGGCCAGAAATTGGACAGTGAGAGGTTTTCTGCACTGGTCGAATGTTATGCAGCAAAAAGATTTCAAGTTTAGGATGGAGGAAGGCAATTTTTGGAGTATGGGGCAACTTGATAGATACTTGGAGAAATGGGCTCCATGGAAAATCTATAAAAATGCCATAACAAATTATAGTACGCCCTGTGGGACTCAGGATCTTCACCGTTCTCCTTCACCACTTGCAGGATGCGGGTGAATGTTTTATGGGATGAATGATTGTGGTTTTGACACTTTTTCTTCTTTAATGCGTCTTTTTTTGTCATGTTTTGGAAAACAATAGATATATTTAAAATTGTTTGAAAACCTTTGAGTGCACGGAACATGATGATATTATGTAAGATTTGAAAAGGAACACTTCACTTGTTATAACTATTATTTACATTGTATTTGACATGTGTATTTTAATATGCTGCACACAAGATATGATATTGATACAATAAACAATTATAAATATAAAAAAATATATATATACTAATAGCCGCTCATTGTGATAATACATGATGAATTCCATGATGAATTGGTGATGAGAAGAGATCTGTAGTTAGATGTCTATCAGACAGGACTGACTTTTAGGTCATGTACCTTTGAAAGGTTTACATGCAACTTAAGTCTTTTTTTCCCTCAAGTAATACTCAAGAAGGCATAGAGGGCTAGATATGATCACTAAACAGTGAGCAGGAAAAGTCACAGTTATGCTCATTATGCCACCAACATTATGGCACCCTACATTATTGGACCACCAGCATAAGATAAAAATATATATATATCTTAGAAAGGTCAATGTGAACATTCCTGAAAGGCAAAGCAGTATAGAAGTCTGGGGGAAACAAGGCTTAGTGATTCGTTTCTTAGATGAATGGGCTGAGAAAAATATGTCATCTAAGATGATCAAAGAACGTAGGAAATCAAGAATACCCTGGATCATGCACAATGTCATTTCCAGTTAGGGAATTGTAACTTCAATTTAGTTAAAAGAAAAGAACAAGGTTATATTTCAAGTGCATTTTCATGTTCTTGATAACACTTTTGAAATAGACTATGAGTAATCCTGTATTTGAAGGTGCAGAAAAACACTTCAGTGGCTCTTTTTTCCTATGCACTTGTTCCAGGGCTTACAACCTGTACCTTGGCCTGCTCAGTAATGTTAACAATAGTTAGAGTAATGTACACTATCTATCACATTTTGAGGGTAAGAGGGGGGTAAATATGTTAAAAATGATCCTAAGCTTCTTGTTAAAAAGCAGGTAACAATATTGGTGATAATATTGAGTTCTACTCTGCACAAATTAACAGTAAGCTGATATATTGAATACTTGAATATCTCAGTCAACTATTAACCAGTGGTGCCACATAAAAGAACAACAGTTATATTACCAGATATAATGTATAATGAATACAATATTTCTAGAATTAAATAAAAATCAGAACACTTAATAGATGAACCAAGTTATCAAAACACTTGCTGACACGTTATGGGTTATGACAACAGAGTTGCAATTCTTTCAGGTTCTAGTCCCAAAATACTATCTTATATAACATAATATAACATATATAATATTTAATATGAAATATGTTGCTAAAATAGGCAGCAAATGGGAAATTCATGTATCATATTTTAAGGCATAAAAATCTTACCTTTTTGCCATGTTGCAAACAACTTATTTACACCTGTAATATTCATAATATACATACTGTATGGCTATTAGCAGATGTAACAAACTACAAAAACAATTGAAAAGTAATAATTGTGGTTTCAATGTGTCAGTCCCACTATTAGTAAGAGAATAAAGGAAATGGAAGATAATGGGTTCAAAGCCCATACATTAATACACAGTATCTTCAATCAAATTAAATAAAAGTCTCAGTAATTCATCATTATTTGTCTCTGGTGTCTTCTTAAGTCCATACCTTCTACATCAGGTTGCTGCTCTCTGAAGAAGATGTGGAGATCTCTAAACAATGAATGATTTCTCAATAAAATACAAGGAATAGAGTCACCTGCTCTTAGTGGAGTAATCCATGAATAAAATTTACAAATAAAAAAAACTATGCCAAATGTGTTACAATTGTTGGGTCATAAACCATGTATATGGATGAATATTGATGTAGTATCTTCTAACATCATGTGGGATGTCAATCAACTAAAAGATTTCTCTTGGCCCCGGAAGAATAGAAGTTTTTGATAGAGGAAATAGAATGTGTGTTGGCTCACAACTATTTTTTATTTGAGAAACAGTACTATTTTCATATAAAAGGAACATTATTGAGGACCACAATTCCCCCTCATATGCCAATGTGATCATGGGTTTGTGGCAGGACCAATACGTATGGAACAACAAAACCTATAGCACCAATTTAGTCTTTTATATGCATTATATTGTTGATATTGTTTTGCAGGGAGATGCAGATTCTGTTGTACTGTGTGCAAATAATAGCAAATGAATGCCATTCCCATAATATTTACAGGATCAGAACTCCTCTGGAGTTCGGATCACCAAAATCGTAGCCTATATCTCCCCATAGACAACTTTACCATTTATCTGCCCAATTACCCAATGTGTCCAAATTCTCTTGCAGCGAAGATACATATAGTTAAGACTGTATTACATTACATAATTTTGTTTAATCGGAAATCACCAAGACATGGCACCCTATGCCCTCTGGGAGATCATTAATAAACAAATTAAAAAGAAGAGGACCCAGAACAGAACCCTGAGGTAGTCCACTTATCACATCTGTCCAATTTGAGAACTTACCATTTACCACCACCCTTTTCATTCTGTATTTCAACCAATTGCCAATCCACAAACAAATCTCTGGCCTTAAGCCTATTTCAGTCAATTTGTACAGTAACCTTTTATGTGGAACTGCATCAAATGCCTTAGCAAAGTCTAAAAATAACACACCCACGGAAGAATCCATATCTATATTTTTACTCACCTCCTCATAGAAGGTAATTAAGTTAGTTTGACAAGATCTGTCTTCCAAAAAGCCATGTTGGCTCCTGCTAATGAGATTGATGTTCAATATGAAATCTTGAATATATTCCCTTAGCAACCCTTCACACAGTTTCCCCACCACAGATGTCAAGCTTACAGGTCTATAATTGCCCGGCTGGGATTTTGATCCTTTTAAATATGGGCACCACATCAGGTTTACGCCAGTCTGTGAGCACCATGCCTGTATATCATCTGGCCCCAGGGCTTTGTCTATTTTAACTCCATTTAATTGTTTTAACACTTTTTTGTGTTAACCAATCACATGTTTGCTGTGACTGTTCTGTAAAGTAGCTTGCAGGTTCGTGTCCATTGGTTCTTCCTTGGTAAAAACAGAATTATTTAAAATATTTGCTTTCTCTCTATCTCCATTGACAATCTCACCCATTTAAGATAACAAGGACCCAACATTTTCAGCTTTGAATTTTTTGCCATTTATATATTTCAAGATTTTTTTGGATTCCTCTTGCTCTCCTTAGCAATTGTTTTTTTCATTCTGCAATTAAGCCAATTTAATAGCCTCTTTACATTCTTTTTTGGCTTCTTTATATTTTCCAAATGCCTCTGCTGATCCCTCAACTTTATTTAAAAGCTTTATTTTTATTTATTTCCTTATTTACCTTACTAGTAAGCCACATTGGTTTTAGTTTGCTTCTTTAATATCTGTTACCAAAGGATATACATTAATATTGGATGTATATTTTTGTAGTGTTAGTTTGAAGGTATTCCACTTACATTCTGTGTTTTTCCCAAAAAATAATCCATCACAGTCAACAAGACCAAGGGATGAATTAAACCTACTAAAGTTGGCCTTTTAAAAATGCAAGGTTTTGGTGGTACCCATACCAATTTGCCTTTTTGAATTAATCTCAAAGGGTACCATGTTATGGTCGTTATTCCCTAAATGCTCCCTTACTTGGATGTTAGAGATCAGCTAGTCCATGTTAGTTATAACAGGATCCAGGCATGCTTCCCCTCAGGTTGGTGTCTGTACTAGATTGTGCAATCGTGGGTGCCATATTGACGGAGCAGGATGCTCTGGAAAATGGCTATGCCCTCTTATCGTCAGAGCTTCGGAAGTAAAAATTCAGTTCCGTTGTTCTGAATATGTTGCTTGACTGCCCCTAGAGGCAGTCAACAACATTGCAATGGGGAACAATATTTAATTATATTAAAATTAGGATTAAAGTTAGATTAGCTGTTAGGGTTAAAATCAAATAATTTTTAGCATAAGGGATAGGGTTAAAATTAAATTAAAATATATTAAGGGATAGCACAAGGGTTAGAGTTGGGGTTAAATTTAGGGTTAGGGTTAAATTTAGGGTTCGGGTTGGGGTCAAGAGTTCAATATAGAAAAAAAAACACCATTTTTGGTTTTTGCCCCATAACTTGCAAAAAAATGCAGAAAAATATGGAAACATGCATATTTATGAACTCGGGACAACATTTAGAAACAATTTAGATTGGGTCTTTTTTTAATGATTGTATTTGTGTAAATTATATTTTAGGTCAAAGTTAGAAAGTGTTTTTCTTATTTTTTCCTCATATTTTATGATTTTTTTTGTAGTAAATTATAAGACATGATGAACACAATGGTATCTAATGAAAGCCCTTTTTATGATGATAAAAAAAACATATAATTTGTGTGGGTACAATATAAGAGAGAGAAGAAAATTACTGCTAAAAACAAACACCCAGAAATGTAAAAACAGCCCTTGTCACCAAGGGAAAGTCAAGGTCAAAATATCTTGTCACTAAGGAGTTAAACAGGTTATAAACTCTTAAAGCTAGAGTTTTCATTAATGCTTCTTAAAAAGACCTTTCTAAGATACCGCATTTGCTCCAATATAATATGAAGCTGATTATAAGATGACCCCTCAAACTTTGGATATTCATTAAGGAAAAAAATAAAAAGTCTGAATATAAGACTACCCTATAGGAAAAAAGTTTTACTTTTAAATATTTACAGGTAAACTGTATTTTCATATTTAATTAAAATAATAGAAAAAAATGCATTTCTTGTTTGTATTTAGTTTTATTTGCCAGTCTTCCCCCTAGACTTAGCCAATCCATCCCCCACACAGCCATCTGCCCCAGACTTAGCCAATTCATCCCAACACAGCCATCTGCTACCAAGCTTAGCCAATACTGCCCCCACACAGCTATCTTCCCCAGAGATTTAACCATAGCATCCTCCCGCACAGCTATCTGCCCCAGACTTAGCCAATGCAACCCCACACAGCCATCTGCCCCCATATTTAGACAATGCATCCTCCCATATCCATCTGCCCAGAAGACTTAGCCAATGCTGCTGCTCCGACCCCTATCTACCTGACACTCCCGTCTTCTATGATGGACCACCGGAAGGTCATGTGACCTTGTGGCTTCTGTCATATAAATCTTGGTAGAAGTTCCGGGCACCACTGTGCAAACATCCACCAGCTGCTTGTGAGCAAGATACAGGTCCCCTGCAGCTCTGGGGGGCACCTGGATCCCATTCTTATAGTCAGATCTCTATTTGAGGTTTGATTAAAAGACAAACCTTGAAGACTAGGGGTATTTTTAAGAGCATTTGCTCTGAAAAAAACTTTTTCTTATATTAAAGCAAATACAGTAATAACATTTACTCCCATTATATGGCAATATCATGCTTAGCCTACCACTTCACCAAAGTGCTCTTATTTTGGTTAATCCTAACACAAAATAAGTTTGCTTATATGAAGCATAAACTCATTAATTATATTACTTGACATAAACCTGAGGGCTTCAACTTGGCGTCTGGACTCCCTGCGTTGTGTTTCCTTTTAAACGTGGTCCTGGTGAAAATCTCCGTTCACTTCCGCATTCTTCACTTTATCGCGAGGCTTTGACTTAGTCTTTTTCTTCTTCGGTGGTTTCCTTCGGTTTATGGATGACTGTTCGTATTATATCTTCCAGCTTCATTTTTAATGTCGGTTTACGAGCATGCCTTCGGTTTACCAGTGCCTGTACGTATTATAACTCTCAATTTCGTATTTCCACATTGGATGTGGAACATGTCATAAACGTTTTTATATTATATTTTTGGCTGTTTTTTGTTGAGCTAAAATCTGTAATAGGGTATTTCTGATGTATAGTGGATTTATAAAGGCTGTCTAAACTGTATAGGATGCAAATCCACTATACATCAGAAATACCCTATTACAGATTTTAGCTCAACAAAAAACGGCCAAAAATATAATGTAAAAATGTTTATGACATGTTCCACATCCAATGTGGTATATTTATTGGAATGCTCCTGTGGTCTACAATATGTTGGTAGAACCACAAGACAGTTTAAAAAAAGAATGGAATAACACGTCAGAAACAAAAAAAATGGTCTGACTACACATAGCTTATCAAAACATTTTTTAGACCATCATCAAAAAAACCCAAAAGAACTAAAATTCTGTGCCATTGAAAAAATTGATAAGGATTGGCGAGGAGGTAATAACATAAGAAATATAGATAAAAAAGAAATGCGATGGGTTTTTAATCTTGCTACCTTAAAACCACAAGGTTTAAATGCAGAGTTTGATTTATAAAACTTTATGTGAATGCACTACTTCTCTGTAAAGAAAACTTGGCATATAAAGTATATATATATTTTTTCTATAATTATTTCATAGATTTTTATATTTTTTATATATTCTATTTTTTATTCCTTTTACTTTTATAATCCTTTTTGGGGCAGATCCCTATTCTTTAATATTAAGATATATTGACATTTCAAGCATATTTTATAAGTCCATGCCTTCTATCAATATATCTCGTTTGAGATAAAACACTTGTTTTTTGTCTTTCCTTTTATTCCATATATCGCTAAATACGAATGCCTATAAACCAAAAGAACAACACTAAAGACGAATCGATAATGCGAACGGATATTAATAAACCGAGGACATGCCTGCACAACCGACATGAAATACGAAATTAAGAGTTATAATACGCACAGGCACTGGTAAACCGAAGGCATACTCGTAAACCGACATTAAAAATATGGAAGATATAATACGAACAGTCATCTATAAACCGAATGAAACTACCGAAGAAGAAAAAGACAAAGTCAAATCCTTGCGATAAACTGAAGAATGCGTAAGTGAACGGAGATTTTCACCGGGACCACGTTTAAAAGGAAACACAACGCAGGGAGTCCAGACGCCAAGTTGAAGCCCTCAGGCCTGCATTCTAACTTTCTGGACTTTTATTTCTTTTATTTGTTTTTATTTAACTTTACTATAAAGTTTTATATGTATTTTAAATACAGCTGCACCTCTTGAGGACATCAAATCCAACAGTGATTGAGGCACCCATCATACAGGATAAAGATAACCCTAAGTGTAAGCTGCTACTTTCTTTCTATTAAATATTTGGATATTCATATACTAACTTACTGCCTACTGTTGTACCTTTTCGAGCTGTAACCTACAGAGGAGGTTTACACCACGCCCCCACTGACGAATACAGGCTTATGAAGTGCAACTTGTTTTTCTGGAAGTCTGTGAGTGAGATATTGGAGGGGAGACAAAGTCCCCCTCAATCACAAAAATAATTTTCCAGGAATTTTTTTTCACAGATTTACCACAGAAATTATATCTTCACCTATAAGGTGTTTGCATATATAAATACACTGTTTTTTTCACCTTACAGTTTGTTTAAGCGCACTTTAGCTATTTTTTCACTTTATGCCTACAATTTATATGTTTCTCTGGATACCATTTATTGAGAAGTTATGAAGGGGAGTGGTGCTAAACCCAAAGCCGGATCAGAGATCCAAATTTGGAATTTGTTTACAATATGATTTATACCTTTTCACATGACTTGTACTCTTGAGGGTCTTTCATGTACTCTCATCAAATCATTGAAAAATAATAATTAATAGTGTTTACAAAACTTAATAGTGTTTACAAAAACTATGTTACTATGTTACATGACTTGTACTCTTGAGGGTCTTTCATGTACTCTCATCAAATAATTGAAAAATAATAATTAATAGTGTTTACAAAAATATCTGATTTTATTATTTATTAAACTATTTTTAAATTATTTGCTTAAGTAGTTTTCTTTTTATTACGTGTATTTTGTGGGTAAAAGGAGTTTTTCTTTATTTCTTTGCATTGGAAGAAAAAGGTAGCCTCAAATTTTCTATTATTTCTTATGTAGCAATTTAGGTTCCCATTTTAGTTAGACACAATTGGGCAAACTTTTTTTTTATTTCGGACCGAATTTGGCGGGCATTTTGATGATGCTTGAATGACCTGGTTTAAAAGGCCATTTGGATCATCAAAATAATCCAAATAAGTAGTGATTCAGTGCTCTGAATTTCACATGGAAAATAAGAGCACTTAAAATCAACCCCATTGTTTCAGAAGCACTGAAAACTGATTTGTGATAATATTAACCCATAGCATAATTAGAAAACACTGGCTGTTTACTATATCTCTTAATAATATTGTGTGTTTTAACTCAATCTGTTTGGAAGGCACATTGCAGTGCTCCTGGCAATATTATGTGTAAATAGTGACAGTTTTGAATGGTTTTCTATTAATCACAAGAGGATTACATGATCCACATGCTCACTCACTATGCTATTTGTAATTATTATTCATCATTCCACAATTTTTATATCTACTTATTATTCTAGTAGTTTTTATGCATTATTATTATATTGTATTATGGAAATATACACTAGATTTCCAGTTTCCATTTAATAACATGTAATTGCTCATCATTTCAATAAACCAGTTTGGTGATATTTTTGCAAATCAACAAACTTCAATGGGTCTATTCACTAAAATTCAAGAAAGCTCGAGGGGGTCGACTTTGCAGGGCGACTTTCATTTTGAGACTAGGTCAAATTGGCCATTTGAGTTTGACATAGAAAAAGAAATGGCAGGTGAAATGATCAAATCTGTTTTTGAGACTAAGTGAAACTCAAGTGCTGAAAGTCGAACTCTAGAATTTTAGTAAATAAACCCAGAATTTCTGAATTAGCTTAAAGCTCGTCAGAGAGATTTTAAAGCTAGTTTCATTGAGGAGTTTTAATCTGTCCTGAATCTATATTGTCTCTTTTCCAGTTGCGTGTCACACACATTTTTACAGCCATAAACATATGAACTATTAGGCATTTCGGGAAGTTATTACCTTGAATCTGATTATTGAGTATACATGTCTATGGAGATAGATCTACCCTAAAAGTGAACAACTGATTTAGTAAATGTTGTATAATTAGGATTATTGGTTTCAATTTGGGATAAGCCCACCAAATATGGAGGTATGAACAATTAACTAGGCCTACACCTCCAACAAACTGGACACATTTTTGGGCTAATTTTATGCAATCACGTGGGGACAAGGAACCATTGTTGAATTATCTTATACTGTGTATTTAATAGGTTTAGATTGTGTACATTTTTTTTTTATCAATGTTTTACCATTGTGGCAGTCTTCATATTAATGATTATACCATTGTGGCAGTCTGCAGAAGAAGAATGAAACACCCATCTCCTTTTTCCCACTTAATCGAATAAAAGAGTAAAAAAATATAGCTATCCCGGATGTAATGTTCTTCTGTAATGTTTAGCCAAAAAATCACTAAAGTGATCCATTGGTGATATGCTTTTTTGATAAAAACATGTTTCAATTCTTAGATATTTAAATATCTATGTTGTTAACAGGCTGTTGAATAGATAACAGATATATTGACCCTTGAAGAGCTAAGTCTGATAACATTTTCTTTCCAAGCTTTTAAGTTGATGTTACCAATACTAAACTCCAAACTGTCTAAATTAGTTTATATAAAAAAATTAAACAATTCAACCCCTTTAAGATTGAATTATATCCTCTGCTTGAGGGATCTCCAAGCTCCCAAAGTACACGAGAAAATGGTTGATTGTGGTAGTGGAACTCCTCATATAAGAAAAAAATAAGTAAACAGAACAATAGTATCATACTGCTAAAATGATATGGTATGAAAATGTATTAAGTGAATCAACTCACAAAAGAGTTGCCTTTGCGATAAAATACATAAAACACAGCGCTTTAAAAACAATAGCCCTGGGGCTGTGGTGGTCTCACCCTCCCTGGACACTGCAGCAAGACTGGAAGCAAGTCCCACTCATTGAAGTTATGTGAAAGGCATTCTAAGTCCTGTGAATAAAGAACAGACTCAGCTTCTGCTACTCTGTAATTAATTTATGGGATGCAAGAAATAGATCTATTGTCCAAAGGCCTAAAATTTGCACCCATGCCAAAGAGCTAATCATTTTAACTTGTATCGAGTCTTACAGAAATTTGTGCTTAAATTAACATTGAAGAGATTCTGAGCGAAATATGGCAAATCAAAATGTCCCTACAACACAGTTCAAACCCAAATCTACCTTTTACCCTTCTTTCGATAAAGGACATAATATAGATGTTTTTCATCAAATGGTTATAAAAGATTTAGAGCAGTTTGAGAAGAACAAGAATAAAAATGTTAGATACAACTTAAACAAAAATGAAGGAGAGACTTTGAAACAACTACAAGAACTTAATGACCTAGTAATCAAAGAGACAGATAAGGGGGGGGGGGTGTCATAGTGATAATGAGTCGGGAATATTATCTGAGAAAGATAGATAGAATACTGGACAATGGAGTAACCTATGAGAAGTTATTAAAGTACCCCACAATTACAGACATTATTAGAAGTGGGTTTAAAAGATGGAGTTACAACTAAACCAAACCTTTTTACAAAAGATTCCCGCGAATTCCATTATTTGCCTTCTTTTCCAATACAGCACAGATTCGTTCAAGATTAAAAATATACTTAAAAATCATTGAGCAAAATGAAATGATGATAATATTTTAGGAACTCAGATACCAAGCCTTCCCCAGATGTTTTTTTTGAAAAAGCTAGAAATATAAAAAGCATACTGGCCCCAAATGCCCTAAAGGAATTAGAGCAAAAGAAGGAAAAAAATCCCGGATTCCAAAAGTGTGATATGTGTAAAGCATGCATTAATAATCCACTTAAAATAACCCCTTTTACAAGCAAGCATACAAGGGAAGATTTTAAGATCAAAAGTAAGATCGCATGTAATACGTAATTTGTAATTTACTTTACAATGTCAGTGCGGCATTTAATATGTTGGTCGGACTATACGCCCCCTAAAAAACATATTTTGTAACACTTGAAGGCATTACGAAAAGGTCTGATAAGCATATAGTTCCCATTCACTGTTCTGCATCAATGTTGATCTAAAAAAATAATGCAATTTGCAGGAATAGAACATGTACCTATTGATCCCAGGAGGGACGATAGAACCAAAAGATTAGCACAACGGGAAGGTTTTTGTATTCATAAACTTAGGACCATGCAACCAATGGGTCTAAATGCAGAATTTGACACATTTTTTTTTCTTATAATAAGCCCTTCTGCTGTCATTGGTTGGTGAAATATTTTTTTCTTGATTCTTGTCTCTTTATTGATTGTATCATCACCTGTTTTTATTGAAACTCTCTTGTTCATTTTGTTTTGGTAATGTTTTCCACTGTGCCACATGGATTCTATTCTATTGTTTATATTTTTTAATTTTTATTCTTTACATTTCATTTTATTTCTATATATATATATATATATATATATATATATATATATATATATTTCTATTTCTATTCTATATTTATGTTATTTTTATTTATTTATTTTGTTTTAATTTAAAAAAAAATTGTATTTTATTTTATTTTTATATTTATATATATATTTATTTTTATTATTATTATTTTAACATCAATACATTTTTTTCCTCTTGTTTATTTTGGGCAAATGGCAAGTGAAAAGCATCCAATAATTTCATTACAGAGTAGCAGAAGCTGAGTCTGTTCTTTCTTCACAGGAATTCCTTTCACACAACTTCAATGAGATCTGTAGTGGGACTCTGCAATTTTTGAATGAGATCACTGTTGCCAGGCAGATTTAGTCCCACATGGTCATCCCGATGGTGTGTTTTTTTGATTGGTGAGCCTTCTGGTGACACGCCTCAAGAGGAGGGAACTTCTTCCTGATTGGACAATCATCGGACAGCTGAATTATATTATAAGGATAGGCTGATTGAGGGAGGGATATATATAGCAAAGTTGTATTTTGTATTAGAATAGCCTGTTTTTTGTGACTGGTTAAATTGTGCCCCTGAGGAAGTCCTATTGGATAAAACTCGTAGGGCAGTACTCCTAATCTTTCCATTTGTGACAGAGCTGTTTACATTAGGGGATATTAATTGTAATCCAGGCTTGAAAAAAACCTCTGAGGATTGAAAGATTGCTTGTGGCGCAATAAATCTCATATTCTCTAAGGAGTGCTGTGTCCCATTTTTGATAAGAGATATTAGACACTTTTAAGAAGATTATTTGTGCCAGATAAATTATAGGTAGGAGAACAAGAATTAAGAGGGTAGCTGATGTGAATAAGCAGAAAAGTGTTTGTAATGAGAAGGCACTTTGAGATCTTTAACTTGGAAAATCTGGCACTCAAGCCCAAAAACATATATACACCTAATCAAACTGAGTTTATCTTGCATAGATGGCATATATTGGGGACGGTTCATCAAAAAAAAATACAAATTGCCTTTAAATCTACTAACGCCTAATTTTTGCAATTCACTTTTAGGCAATCAATGGTATTGCCTTTTCAGATTCAAAAACGCAATAGAAAAATATAAAATGTTACCACTCATGCAATTAAAACTATATATCATGTCTACCTACCATGCTATACCTACTGTATGTTGAGGAGCGTGTAGCATTTTTTAAATAAATATTCTTTATTAACTAAAATTGTCTTTATACATACAAAACAAAAAATATACATACATGACAGAATATCTATTATAAAAAAGCTTAGTCATTCCAATACATTTCCAAAATGTAACTGTTTCGTCATATCTGTAAATTATTCCATCCTTCTTAGATTTTCATGGGGGTAGAAAAAGTAAAAATGTACACATGAAGAGTTTTGCTTAATGTTGCCTTCTTGGATCTTAGAGTAGTCATAGAATATCCCATTAATTCCAGCCTAGTCAGAGTGAGCTATAAGTCCAATTCTTGTATTTATTATGCACTTCGGGATATAAATATGGAATTCCACTCAACCACATCCTAGCCTAATCTATAGCAATTTTGTATTATAAGCCAATTGTTCCATATTGTATCAAATTTCTTCTTGGTTTGAATGTTCTAACTATATAAGTATTCCTCTGATTGAAGTTGAGCCTGCAACTGAGCTAAGATCGCACTCCAAAATGGCACTTCCACCAATATCTAGCCATACACAATTTGAAGGCCAAAAAGATATTTATAAACATATATTTAATATCTTTATTTTGAGCGGGTATATCAATATGGAAGAGAAAGATTTGATGAGTTATCTCCAAGACCATAGTATCTATTTTTCGAATAAGACCTAATCATTTATCTTTTGATCTTTTTCACCATGTCGCACTCCCACAAGATGTGAAACTGTGTGCCTCTAATTTGTAAATATATTATATTATATCGCTCATGCAATTAAAACTATATACCATGTCTACCTGCTATACCTACTGTATGTTGAGGAGCTTGTAGCATATTTAAATTACAAAGATTTATAAAAAAATGTCATGCTTTATTGCTTGTAGTTTGATCAGGTCCCTACACAACAGTAGTGGCTTGAAAAAACACACATTTATAGTCTGAATTTATATAACACATTTGTGATGAGCTTCACTAAGCCCCAGTTTATTCATTAAGCTAGTATAAACTTTACAATACATTATGACCCTGTAAGTTCATGCTTGCAGTCAGATCAGCTTTCTTTCTATTGAGAGACAAAACTGAATGAAAACCCACATGTATCTGTTCAAACTGTACAAATGGCATAGCATTTTTAGTTTTTGCATCTATTAAAGTAAAAACCTTTTTAAAAATGCATTGCCCCTGTAAATATATAAAGATATTGATTAAAACACATTGAGGGATTTTGCCCTATGACTCTGCAATTTATCTTTCCCATGATTTTTGGAGAAGTATTTACCAGAATGTTATTGCTCAAAATTACTATTGCCTTTGATATCATGCCATTTTGCTATGGCTCTCTTTGCCAAGTTAGGTACTTGAATTTATTCATCTTCAGAGTTACATTATGTTTTGAAATTCAAACAGTCTGTTACTTGCAGTTTACCACAAGATGGTGCTCTTATCTGATGCCAAGTTGCAGATGGCCATTTTTTACTTTCTGATGTTCTTGTTGCTATGGTGATTATTCTGATGTTGGAATGCATATGGTTAATCCAGCCTTGTTCTCCATATATATTGTTTTACAATATTATTTTTCAATTATAATTCAGTTTTTGTGAAATGTTTGAACACTGTATCAAAACTCCAGTGAGTGCTCAGCATATTTGTGTATCTTGTATACTCATACCATATGTGCACATACTTAAGAAACGTAGAAGTTGTATGTGTCTAATACATCAGATTTGCCTCTGCAAATGGAAATGAGAATTGTAAATAGATTAATTGATGTGTCATTATAATTAATAATTGCACCACCATTTGTTTGGCATTAAATCCTCAACTGCAGATTCAACCATTTACTTTATAGCTGATTCCTGAAATGTAACATGCTATATAGATTGAATACCAACAGTAATAAACCTTTATAGAAATGTAGGTGTATACAAATTGTAAATCTTTTACGTACAATTGTCCACACATCTCTTTTGTTGCAACCAACAGACCAACAAACCAACAAAAATGCAAAAAACTACTCATTCCTCTTTGCTTCACAAATGCAAAACATAAAACATCCACATTCACTTTGATTGCAACATTTCGTTTTCTCAAAAAGAGAAAACAACATTTATTTTTTTTGTTATGGTAGCAATCAGATTTCTTCCTGGCTCAAAAAGATGATATTTCTAGGAATCTGTCATACACTTGTTCTGTAAAGTGAGAGTGCCACACACTTTGTTCTGTAAATATCCCTTTCCACTGCTTTAGGTGAATTCTCTTAATGGAAGTCTTGTTTCCTTTGTACTGTCGAATATATATCTATACAAAGTGGTTTGTAATTATCCTGTATAGATTTGGTTAATTGTATTCTAGCATGTCTTTTTTCTTATAGTTGAACTGTTTTAGCGTTTTTCTTTTCTCTAGCCCATAATCTAACATTTCTGTTAATTTTGTATTCCATCTCTTTACTATTTCCAGATTTACCCATCTTGAATCTTACCTGCTACTTGGTGGTAGGTTGACCACATTTTATTTCTGCCATTCACTGAGTGTGTCAGGGAAGAAATTTCAAACACACGAGTGTATCTACAATGGCACATATACACATACACAAAATACAGATATATAGTAAATAGGTTATTAGGGAACCTTGTAGATTTGAGATTTAATATTAGCTTTAATTAGAGGTTTACCAATTTAATAGTTTAGAGATATAATAAGATATTTATATTATAATATACATACAGTAACACACATTATATATACACATATATATATATGCGGGTCAGATTGATTGGTGTAAAGCATGCTGCCACTAAGCTCTGGAAGAGTGGAGACATTTTCTGTGGAGTAAAAAATTACACTTCGCTGTCTGGGCTCATCTGATGGGCGAGTCTGGGTTTGGCGGATGCAAGGATATTGCTACCTGACTGTCTGCATTGTGCCAAGTGTAAAGTTTGATGTAGGAGGGATAATGTTCCAATAATAATTCCCATGAAACACTCCAAAATCTTGTGGAAAGCCTTCTCAAAAGAATGGACGCTGTTAAATCTGCAAAGGGGGGACCAACTAGATATTGTGTCAATGCTGACGGTGGACAAAGAGTAGCATGATCCCTGAGAGAGTCTGCTGATAACCTGGGGCCTTAACTTAAAGCTTGTCAGCAGAGACTTTTAAGATAATCCCACTGAGAAGTTTTTATCTGTCCTAAGTCTATATTGTCTCTAACGGGCCCACATCTTTGAATGTCTTTCATATTGGTACCTTTCATAGTAAAAGCCTGCTTCCATCTAAATTGATAGTCTATTTGTTGTAAAATATCTGACCAGGAAAGAATCCCTTTTTATTTTTCAGTTGCGTGCCACACAAATTGTTATAGCCATGCCAATATGGACTGTTAGGCATGTTGGGAAGTTAGCTATGGTAATAAAGAGATCTCTAATTATTGAGTTTGTGGTAAAGTAAGTTTCTGTAATTTTTGCTTGCCACCAAAATACATATATAACTGCATATATAATGGAAGGAAAAATTATTTTAGAGCTTAAAAGGCTATTGATTGAGTACTTGAGATGATATGATATAAAAATATTGAGACACCAAGCCCTGGAGAACAAGACATTAGTCTAAGAATAGTAGAAATTAGTCCCTAAAGTTAATTAAAAGAAAGATTTCCCATGAGAAAGGTCCCTATACAAATTTCTTAAAGGGCTGTGGATACATTGTCTGGAGGAGTAGATAAAAATAAGTTAGGACACCATTAAAGAAGGAACTCTGATATTAGTCTTTGAAATTAGTATTGACTTGGACTGGCATAAGGAAATTCACCAATGAATATTCCATGGAAATAAGGAAGTTTGTACAATGCTATAAATTGTATTTAGAATTCTGTTCAATTTTCTAAAGGATCAGTGTAGGTAAACCTCAGAGAACTGTCTGGAACTGAGTAAAAATTAATCTGGGTTAAACAAGTAGTACATAAGTTACACTGGGAAATATAATGTGTGGTAAAGGGACTGAGAAAGGTAATAAGACTAAATGGACTGCTTGAGACGTTAAAGAATAAGTGTTAGAGAGCAGGAAGTGACTTCTCACAGACATTTCCTACTGCTAGAGCTGTGTACATGGAGGAGGGAGAGAGGGAGACCCAGCAAGGCCTGTCCTCAGAGGAGTGATAACATAGGGTGGGCGGCATCTCACAGGAATGTTCCAGGTGCCGTGTGATAGCTAATGATAGAAAGCGGTTGAAACGTTGACCTGGGATCGGGGGAGAAGAGGGAAAGGGGAAGCTCATTGCTTCCTGCCTGAATCCATCGGAGTAGTGCTCCATAACAGTTTGGCATACACACAAGGAGAACTTGTGAATGTTAAGGGGAAGGCAAAGAACAATGTTGAGCTTTAGTCTTTGAAGTATAATGAAGCTGCCAGTGGCAGGAAGGCGAGGAAGTATTAATATGGGAGCGACACTGAGGAGAATGCCGGACAGAAAAGACTGATTACCAGAATTGAACACCTAAGAGAGATCACGCAGAGGGCAAGACAAAACAAACATAATATCTCTGGGAGGCAGAATGGAGAGGACAGGCGGTAAACCTACCCACACCCCAGATAACAGGTATAACTAAATTGATTTCCTTGTGGTGTGTTGTGGACTCTGTTAGACTATAGAGACGGACAAGCCTTGAGAGTAAAAGGGAATCTTGCTTAAAAGAGGGCTATTTGAGGAACGTAAAGGGGAAGAGGTGGAAAGTGTTTGTCTCTGCTTGACTTTCTGATATGATCTACAATGCCGGGATTCTGAACCAAAATCTACACACTGGACATTATATGTTTGCCGTCTTCTGTTAGCAGTTCTGACTTTATGGGATACCTTTTAATAGTGCACATTCTCTCCAGAGCGGGAGTCTCCAGAGATGAAAACATAAGGTTGTAACTTGCAGCTCAGACGCAGAGAGAAGACATATACAGATAGGCAGTAGGATAAATAAATAAGAATTAGAGTTTGGACTTTGAAATAGACCAGGATGTCTGAGTACACAAAGGGGTACACCTGCCAATCAGTTTTGGCTATTCTGAACTGACCTTATAACAAAAATAAATACAAGTTCCGAGCAGAGGTAGACAGATATAGGGAAATAAGTGGTGGTGGGCGGATTTAGGGAAATGTTATGAAAATGTTGAATTATACCTGCTCTGAGGTGGAATGTTCTAGGGTTAATCCCACCTTCTGTGAGAGGGAGGAGGGGGAAGGGAAAAGAATAATATCACACTTGTTGCCTGACAAATTTGCATAAGTTGATGAGTGTTGTATCAGATGCAGTTGTGAAGACAAATCTAATGCTGGACACAGAAAGGAACCCATTGACCTGAAGATAAAGGGAACCCATTTACCTGAACATAGAGATTGGCAGAGTTAGTAGTGGATCAGCTGAACAAAAACTGATCTTCTTTACAAAGAATTCAGCTCCCACTAAAAGATCGCAATAATTATTATTATATGTAAAATGGCATGTAAAAATAATCAAGACTCGAAACTAGAAAAAAAAATGGCAAAAGGAGAGAAGGAAGAGACAGGAAAAGGTAGAGAGTAAACAAGACAAGCGATATTCAATTTTTTTATCCCTACTGGCAGATAGGGTTTATTCAGGGAAGACACTACAATCCCACAGATGCAAGCCAGGGAAGTGCAGGCGATAGACTCTGACAGTCTGGAGGGCCAGATGGAATCTTCATGGGCCGAGTCCCAAACTATAACTCTGGAATACCTTAAAGCGTGTTTGTCCTCACAATTCGATAGGATTAAGGAGGAAATTCAAAAAAACTCAACACATTACACTGAAAACTAAAAATGATAGTTTAGTGCTGGGAGACAGGGTCAAAACAATAGAACAAAAGGAAAAAGATATGTCCTTGCAAATAAAAATCTGAAGATGAAAGTGGTGAAGGACACAGCATACTAGACTATCAAAATTTTCACAGGCTTGTCTTTCACTTTGACAAACGCCAGAAAGGCCTTTGCTCAACACACAGCAACCTTGAGAGCAAAAATAGATCAATTATTCTTGGGGTTTTCCCTGTAGGGTCAAATTGTTTTTTGAGGGTTATAGAGAATTGTTTGACTCTCAGGGAAAGCTAGAAATATGGATGAAACAAAAAATATTATTTTGGGAAAGGGGTAAAGCACATATTTGGTCTCTTGTGATGGGGAGGGTGGGCTAGGAAGGAATGGAATGAGGATGATAGAGATATTATTTTAGGCATATATACAACTCCTTTTTTCTTTTCCACTGAGCTTCCTTTTTACCACAGTAACATAATAACACATCCAAACAAGTTATTCTGTCAGGAACTATCTGTGCCTGGACTTGAACCCAGACTTCCATGATCCTAGCTCTCTTCTCTACTGGTTTGCCAGCCTGTCTTTCACATTTTAGCCTCTGTTCTAGTAACAATGAATATACAAGCCTTGTTATAATTATCAACTCTCCACAGCTGTGTTTGGTCATGTGCTCACGTCTATCTATAAAATCCACTTCCTGTCATTGTACCTTTGCCAGATTATTGTGGTTCCTGTCTACATTATAATAAACCTTCCTACTGATTTCTAATTATTTGTTACTGATTTGGACCGTCTGACTTCTCTGATTTCTCCTACCCACTGACCTTGGCTTGCCTGACTATGCTTCTACTCTTTGTTCCAGCCTCTCAGCTCTGCTAAAGACCAGATTGTCACTCAATGAGTGGCTGCTTCTGTCAGAATACCTTGCTGATCTGTCTACTGGACTCCAAAACCTGCTAACATCAGTATCATTACAGATTCATGGAAAAAAGGAAAGACAGCGAAAATCAGTCAAAACAAGGTAGTATATATATATATACAAAAATACACCATAAAATACAAGAATATAGGGTATAAAATATATAAGTTTAATAAATATAATAAAACAAACAAACAAAAATCCACCTGACGTAGAAGGTGGGAATACAAAATACAGCTATACAGTAAAACACAACCAGCCTATGATTAAGTGCCAGTAGGCACGAAACGCGTAAGGCAATCTATCTCCTGTCTGCACTCCTGCACATGTTCCACTGAATTTATCAATATTTTTTGTTTGGTCGGTTTTCTTGGATCAATAAATACTTTGTTTATACTCGGATTGGAGAGTGCCAACGTCCTCTTTTTCGTTGTTTCTGGTTAGTATATATATATATAAAAATACACCATAAAATACAAGAATATAGGGTATAAAATATATAAGTTTAATAAATATAAAAAAACAAACAAACACAAATCCACCTGACGTAGAAGGTGGGAATACAAAATACAGATATACAGTAAAACACAATTGGCAGTGTATATATGTTAATAACAAATACAAATCAAGAAAAAAAGCAAGAGAGAAATAAAAAAATGATAATAAGTAAATTGGATACACACCCAATAATCCACCTGAGACAATGCTGGACTCAGAGCAGGGGACTGTGAATCCGCAGCGAAAAAGAGCCTGGCCAGGTCTTTCACAAAAATCGAGGAATGCCAAAAAGGGACGCGTTCCAGCATGTCTCAGGCGGATTACCTACCGATTAAATAGAACACTTCCAGATGCGGAGAGCAGAGGAACCCTGAAGTATGACGTAATGTCGTCTCCATGGTGACGCATCGGAGCCACACAGAGCCGGCATAGTGTGGCTCCGATCAACGCATAGAGAGGATGTCAGCTAACTGGGGTCTCTAACTTCAAATCTATCACTGTATGTTTACCTTTTTCTTCCTATTTAAAGGATGGCTTGGCCCTTATGAATGTGCTGGCAGATACAAAGTGGCAGCCTGGTATGTACATGGTGACAGCGGATATACAGGCGCTGTACACTATGATACAACATAAGGATGGTATATGGGGGGTAATGAATATGATGAACCAGAAAAAGTATTTAAGTATTAAACACAGACAATTTTTCGAACGCTGTATGGCGTTCATTCTGGAATCAAATTATTTTTTATTTGATGGTGATTTCTATCTACAGACATGTGGCACTGCAATGGGGATCCGTTTTTCCCCCAGCTACGCCAATTTGTTTTTTTGGGTAGCTGGGAGGAGGAGGTTATTTTTGGACCCCATCGTAGTGCCAACCTCCTGTTATACAGGAGGTATATAGACGATATTTTTCTCTTATGGAATGGTACTGTGGAGGCATTGGATGTGTTCATGGGAGAACTCAGTGCCAATTCTTTTGGCCTGACCTTCTCCTATTAGCACAGTCCCACCAGTGTCAATTTCTTGGATTTGACCGTGTCAATTGATGAAAGTAACAACAGTTTTGCCACCAAAACATATTTTAAGACAGTAGATAAAAATACCTATTTAGACTCTAAGAGTTATCACGATAAAAGGTGGCTTAATAACATACCTAAAGGCGAGTTAATTCGCATGAGGAAAAACTGTTCCAGACAGAAGGATTTTGAAGAACAGGCGATTGAGATCAAAAATAGATTAATTACAAAAGGTTATAGTAAAAGACTAGTTGATAATACCCTAAATGATATTAGATTGAAAGATAGGAATTCCTTCTTAGGAGGTAGTAAGAACCCTAATAAGAAAAATAAAAAATTTAGAATTGCATCTCTTAATGGCCGCCCCATTATAGATAAAAATAGGCTGTGTCACAACAATACCAACAATAGTAACAATTCAATTTAAAATACATTAGAATCAAGTTTTATCACCACCTATTCTGACAAAACTAGCAAAATAAGCTAAATCATCAATCAACACTGGTATATCTTAAAGGGAGATCCCATCTTAGCCCCAATACTGCCAGATAGAGGAAAGATCATTTTCAGACGTAATAGGAATCTAAAGAACATCTTAGCTCCAACTGATATATCTGACAAATTTAAAATAAAATCGGATAAGCATAATTTTTTGTCTGGCATAAAAGGGTGGTATAGATGTGGTAATTGTGATCACTGCTCAGTCTGCCCCAAAAAAGCTAGTTTTTTCGTAGACAGTGCCACTAAAATCAAATATCCTATTAAGAGACATGTGTCGTGCAACACGAAATCTGTTATCTATTTGTTTGAGTGCCCTTGTGGCCTCCAATATATAGGAAGAACAAGTAGAACCTTTAAAAAAAGACTCTCAGGTCTCACAGGTATTATATAAGAAGAGGATTTGATAAGCATATTTTGTCTAAACATTTTTTAGATGTACACCAGCGAGATGATAAAAAATTAAAGGCACTGGCAGTTGAACATGTTGTATTGGGTCCTCGCAAGGGTGAAAGGGTGATAGACTTAGGGCTTTGTGCAAAAGAGAGACATTTTGGATACTCACCATAAACACTTTGGTCCCCAAAGGTCTAAATGACAATTTCGACCTAGTGCCTTTTCTGGATTAATCTAGAGTATAGTGGTTATATATTTCATGTTTGTATATCCATTGTATGTTCTTTTTAGATGATTAACTAATATCCCCCTTTTCAGGCAGTTTATGAATATTGACTGCAGGGTATATGTACAATTATATCTCTGTTGCCCCTTTTTCCCTTTTTATCTTATTTATTTGTTATCATTATCAATTTTTTTTAATACTGTCCCCTTTTATATACATTGTATTGTATTTTATTGATTGTTGATGATTTATGATATATTTAGAGATTCTTAACATCGTTACTAGGTGACAATAATAGGATATGTACTGGGTTATTACTTTGTTACCAAGTGACAACAATAAAATGTGTATTATCAGTTAATATTGTTATTTATGTGCTGTATACCAAGTATAGTAACGTTTTTCGTACATGTCTTGCTGCCAACCTATAGTGTGGATGAGTTTCATCCACACAGCTGGTGCTGATGTCCTCTCTATGCGTTGATCGGCGCCACACTATGTCGGCTCTGTGTGGCTCCGATGCGTCGTCATTACGTCATACTTCTGGGTTCCTCCACTCTCCGCATCCTGAAGCCGTCTATTTAATCGGTAGGTAATCCACCTGAGACATGCTGGATGCCAAAGGCTGAAGAAGTTCCCGAAACCGTCCCTTTTTGGCATCCCTCGATTTATGCGAAAGACCTGGCCAGGCTCTTTTTCGTTTCGGATTCACAGTCCCCTGCTCTGAGTCCAGCATTGTCTCAGGTGGATTATTGGGTGTGTATCCAATTTACTTATTATCATTTTTTTTATTTCTCTCTTGCTTTTTTGCTTGATTTGTATTTGTTATTAACGTATCTACACTGCCAATTGTGTTTTACTGTATGGCTGTATTTTGTATTCCCACCCTCTACATCAGGTGGATTTTTGTTTGTTTGTTTTATTATATTTATTAAACTTATATATTTTATACCCTATATTCTTGTATTTTATGGTGTATTTTTGTATATATATACTACCTTGTTTTGACTGATGTTCTGCTTTTGTAGTGCTGTCTTTCCTTTATTCTATGTATTTCTTCTTTTTCTCTTGCAGTGTTATCTCACTGTGAGTTTCACTAGACTAGCGGCTACCTAATTATTCTTTTATTAGTTTATAATTGTTCACTCTCCAGCATATGCCAGAAGAATTTTTTACGGAAAATCTCAATCTCCGTTTCAATATTTATCATCATATGAGTTTGTATTTTACCTTTTTTTTTACCACAATTGTGTTCACTTATAGGCGCTCTGTATTTATACTTCCCTTGGGTCATATCCATTTTTTTCTTTTGATCATTACAGATTCACAGCAACAATTTCTTCACTCATAAATAATATCCACAAGATACTTTTTAAATTACTAATATTATTTCAAACATATATTTCTTTCACATTAAAATTATTTGCACTATTTAAGTCTTTTATTTCTTCACTGTGCTTCTATTCACTAAAGTAACATATTCACATAAATGTATTTCTTGTTATTTAAAAGATACACATAACACTTTTTATTTTATTTATTTATTTCCCCCCCACCATGTTTACATATTGCTTGAGGCACTTACTTTCTTCACATTCATAATTCTTTTCACTATTTAAGTTATTTTCCTTTTTCTTCTGTGTTTCCATTCACCATAGCACATGCTCACTTAAATGATTAACAAAAACTAATTAACAATTTATATATATATATATATATATATCATTTAATTATCTTTTCTCTCTCTCTCTCTCTCTCTCTCTCTCTCTCTCTCTCTCTCTCTCTCCCCCCGTGGTCCCTCTCTGACCCAGGGTCTCTCTCTCTGTCCCCTTCCTCTTTTTGGGTCTCCTCTCCCCTCCTCTTTCGTCAGCATACATCTAATTGGATATGAAAAGAGCCAAATACGGCACGTAGGAAATTGTTTTAGTTTAGTCCAGAAACTTTGGGGGTTCTCCTTTTTCAGACTTGATTGGGAAGAATATTCCTTTTCAGATCCTACAAGTCTTTCCATAGTTGGAGGTATCCAACAGTAAAATATATGAGGTCGTTCCTTTGTTTTTCATCTTTATTATTTCTTTGCGTGATGTGTCCTCTTCCTGGTTGTCTAGCTTTTTTTTGTCCTGGTTTTCATTCTCCCATCCCCTACCCTCACCAATTTTTGGGAAGGTTGAGGGGTCATATGATGTGTTTTTCATGTAGAATATGTGTTTTGTTATGTGAACAAAGAGAGTTTGCCCTACTTACAGGTATATGACTTAGATAAAGATTATGTCTGCCACAATACATTTACAATGTTTGAATTGCCCACAGAAGAGAAATGTGTTATATGGGTTAATAAGGAAATAAAAAATACAGATCTGCGCATTTCAAGAAACTCATTGGAGATTAGCAGACAAACAATACTTTCTTTCTACATGTTTCCCGTTGGTTATTAGTGCAGCTTTACCACAAAAAAGAAGAGAGGAGTGGCATTTGTCTTCTTAGGGGACTTAGCAGCTGACATAAAGTATCAGGAACTTGATGAAGAAGCAAGATTTATTATACTTAAAGCAGAAATAAATAACACATTGTACACAATTGTAAATGATTATGCACCTAATGACATACTAACCAAGTGCCTTACTAATCTTTTAACCCCTTGCCGACAAAGGACGTGCCAGGCACGTCCTGGGAGAATCTCCCTTAATGACAAAGGACGTGCCTGGCACGTCCTGCAGTGAATGAAGCGGTTTTCGCGATCAACAATCGCGAAAACCGCTTTAACAGTGCTGGTCTATTGCCTCGACATCGAGGCAATAGCCAGCACCGATATTTCTATTTTGGGACCCCCACGATCGCCCCACGGAGCGATCGTGGGGAGCCATATTGACGGAGCATGCTGCTCCGTCAATATGGCTAAGTCCTCTGCCGGTCTGAGCTTCGGAAGTGAAAGTAACTTCACTTCCGTCGCTCTGAATATGCTACTTGACTACCCCTAGTGGTAGTTTAGTAGCATTGCAATGGAAAATAATTAAAATACATATTTAATTAAATAAAAACAGGTTATTTAGCTATATTAGCCTATAGGGTTAAAATTAAATATTTTTTAGCATAAGGGATAGGGTTAAAATTAAATTAAAGTTAAAAAATATTAAGGGATATAATAAGGATTAGAGTTGGGGTTAAATTTAGTGTTAGGGTTAAATTTTGGGTTCGGGTTGGGGTCAAAAGATCAATATAGGAAAAAACAAAAAAACACTATTTTTGGTTTTTGCCCCATAGCTCGCAAAAAAATACCGAAAAATATGGAAACATGCATATTTTTGAACTCGGGGCAACATTTAGAAACTATTTAGACGGGGTCTTTTTTAATGATTTTATTTGTGTAAATTATATTTTGGGTCAGAGTTAGAAAAAGTGGGTTTTTTTACATTTTTCATCATATTTTATGATTTTTTTTGTAGTAAATTATAAGATATGATGAACATAATGGTATCTAATGAAAGCCCTTCTTATGACGATAAAAACAACATATAATTTGTGTGGGTACTGTATGTGAGAGAGAAAAAAATTACAGCTAAACACAAACACCCTAGAAATGTCAAAACAGCCATTGTCACCAAGGGAAAGTCAAGGTGAAAATGTCTTGTCACTAAGGGGTTAAAGAAAGTTGATAGGATCAAACATGGTTCTCTTATTTTATCAGGGGATTGTAATTGTGTGGTTGACCTGCTGTTTGATAAATCATCTACAGGCGAGGGGCTTATGAGAAAAATGTTAGGAACACCTCAGAACATATGATTAAGAAAATTAATAACAATCTAGAATCCCTCAAGTTAAAATACTACTGCAAAGGCAGTAAAGCAGATAGATTGTTGACTAAAAAACTAAAAAAAAGAGCAACAAGAAAGAGTCATCTCCAAAATACACAATTAGGGAAATTAGAACAAGATCCTGAGAAAATTGGATAAACATTTAAAACTTACTATTCTAAATTATATAACCTCCCAGACAAACCCCAAGAAGAAATTATTAAATATAATCTAGGCACTTTGGAGTTGACAAGACTGACGGGAGAACAGCTAGGCATGCTGAATAGAAAAAATAACAATAGCAGAAGTAGAAACAGTAATTGCAAACTTGAAAGGTAGCAAGACACCAGGCCCAGATGGCTTTAACAATATGTTGTATAAACTTGTTGGGGAACATGTTGCTATAAAGTCCAAAAGAGAGGGTGTCTTGGGTTAGTTCATGCTGCGTGCGTTAGTTCCTGCAGGCAGACTTCCCTGAAGGTGTCTGCCTGCACAAACTAATACAGGCAGCATAAACTAACTCCAGACACTGTGAGTGTGTGAGTGTTGAATGATTGTGCCGTCAGTACATGTGTCTGTCAGTGAGTGAGTGAGTGTTGTCTTATTGTGCCTGTCAGTACATGAGTGTTGGCTGATTGTGTCTGTCAGTGAATGAGTGAGTGTTGGCTGATTGTGCCTGTCAGTGAGTAAGTGAGTGTTGGCTGATTGTGCCCATCAGTACATGTGTCTTTCAGTGATTGAGTGAATTTTGGCTGAGTGTGCCTGTCACAACATGAGTGTTGGCGGATTGTGCCTGTCAGTGAGTGAGTGTTGGCTGTTTGTGCCGGTCAGTGAGTGTATCTGTGAGTGTGTACTGAGTGTATGTGTGTGAGCGATCCAGTGCAGCATCTCTCCCTCCAGTGCAGCATATCTCTCCCTCCATGACATGCCCCCATGCAGAATGAGTCCCCTCTCCCTCTCCTACATGCCCCCACCTCCTGGCAGCATCAAACCAATCTCCCTCCTTCCCATCAATCCCATTTTCTCTCCTTCCCTAACATGCCCACTCATCATTGGTCCCCCCAACCTCCCTCCTCAGCAATAAATTGCTCAGTAATGTGCAGTGTGTGAGTATATCAGAGCTTCACTGCAATAAAGCTCACAGTTATGTGCAGTGTGTGAGTGCATTAGAGCTCCACAGCAATGTGCAGTGTGTGAGTATATCACAGAGCTCCACAGCAATTAAGCTCACAGTAATATGCAGTGTGTGAGTGTATCACAGAGCTCCACAGCAACAAAGCTTACAGTAATGTGCAGTGTATGAGTGTATCACAGAGCTTGTCAGCAATAAAAGACACAATGTACTTGTAAATTGTGGAATAGCTCTGTGAGTCCTGGTCACTTTTTCAGAATGTTGTTAAAAGAAAAGATACTGTATAGACACACCTAATCTTGCCCCACTGATAAGCAGGAGCCAGTAGGGCTGTATCTTATGACATCATGATTAGGATCTGCCACCAGCTGTAAAGTGAGCCCTGATCTAAGATATTTGAGGCTGTTGCATCATGGGAATATTTCACAAAATAGCTCCAGGCAATAAACGAATAACTTTCTGTTTCCCTTTTATTGAAATAAATTGAAACAAACACAAAAAAAACATTGTGTCTTGACACGCCAAGAGGAAGCCTGTGTACAGTCGAAACGCATAGAGTACTGATCTGCTAAAGTCATTAGTGGCTCCACTTTGCACTATTTACATGATTTTATTTGATTGTTTTTGAAAAATGTTGTTTCTGCTGATTCAACTGCCGGATCCCAGATTCTGCTACTGCTTTAGGAATATTGCCGTGCTGTTTTCTCCGAAACACATATGTAAGCTATTTATGTCTTTTGCATTAAAATGTTATATTTCATGATACACTTACTCTTTTCCCTGCACTTTTTCTTCAAATCATATCCTATGATACATTAGATAAGGAGAAGGAGGCAGTGAACATGTGTTGCAACAGATGACCATTACTTTGTCGAAAGTTTTGTGAGTGCAACAGCATATATCTACTGCCCTTTATTTTGTACTGCGACTATACTGTACTATGTTGCTTTGTGTCTCTTTTCTTTTACGTGTATTTTGAGACCTTCAAGATCATCTTCAATTTTGCACAAGATTGACCATTAGAGATGTCGCGAACATAAAATGTTCCGTTCGAGAACGGCGAACGCGAACTTCCGCAATTGTTCGAGAACGGGCGAACCGGGCGAACCGCCATAGACTTCAATAGGCAGGCGAATTTTAAAACCCACAGGGACTCTTTCTGGCCACAATAGTGATGGAAAAGTTGTTTCAAGGGGACTAACACCTGGACTGTGGCATGCCGGAGGGGGATCCATGGCAAAACTCCCATGGAAAATTAAATAGTTGATGCAGTGTCTGGTTTTAATCCATAAAGGGCATAAATCACCTAACATTCCTAAATTGTTTGGAATAACGTGCTTTAAAACATCAGGTATGATGTTGTATCGATCAGGTAGTGTAAGGGTTACGCCCGCTTCACAGTGACAGACCAAACTCCCCGTTTAACAACACCAAGGGTCCACGAAAGGTGACAACAAGCCCCCTGGGATGCCTGCTGTGTTTGGTCTTCCACCTCCTCAAAGCCACCTTCCTCCTCTGACTCCTCTTCTTCAGACCCCTCTCTCTGCATTGCCTCTCTCTGCGTTATTATAAGGTGTGTTAAGTAGTATTATTCCTATCAGTTTAATCCCTGTTACGTCACCTATCAGGGGACGTGTATATGGCATCGATTTTAGGATCCGGGAGATGGAAAAAGATGCTTGGTCGGTCCTCCTACTTCAAATTTGGGGCACTGCGCGTGCAATCTAATGTGCCACCAGATAGGAGTGGTGTGTTAAGTTGTACTATTCTTATCAGTTTAATCCCTGTTACGTCCCCCTCATCAGGCCTTTTTTAGTCGAATGTATCGCCCACTGTCAGTCCCTTCGGGATCCATCCCTCATTCATCTTAATAAAGGTGACCTAGGCGACTTCTCTTCTCAGTGACAATACCTCCTGCTGCACTGAAGGTCCTTTCTGACAGGACACTTGAAGCTGGGCAGGCCAGAAGTTCTATCGCAAATTGGGATAGCTCAGGCCACAGGTCAAGCCTGCACACCCAGTAGTCAAGGGGTTCATCGCTCCTCAGTGTGGATATCTGCAGTTAAGGCGAGGAAGTCTGCTACCTGTCGGTCGGTTCTCTGAGGGTGGACCCCGAAGGGCTGTGGCGATGTGTAGGACTTAAAAAGCTCCGCTTGACCTCCATCAACAACACGTCTGTAAAGCGTACTGTCCTTGCCGGCGTGGTCGTGGGAGGAGGATGATTACTTTCACCTCTTCCCCTGTTAGATTCCCGTTGTGCTGTGACATCAACCTTACACGCTGTGTAAAGCATACTTTTTAATTTATTTTGGAACTGCTGCATCCTTTCCGACTTGCGGTAATTTGGGAACATTTCAGGCACTTTCTGCTTATACCGGAGGTCTAGTAGCGTGGACACCCAGTACAGGTCATTCTCCTTCAGCCTTTTTATACGAGGGCACGACAGCAGGAAAGACCCCATTTGCACAAGGTTGGATGCCGAGCTACTCATGTCCCGTTCCTCGTCCTCAGTGATCTCACTGAAGGTATGTTCTTCCCCCCAGCCACGTACAACACCACGGGTACCAGATAGGTGACAACGAGCACCCTGGGATGCCTATTGTGGTTGGTCTTCCTCCACCTCCTCAAAGCCACATTCCTTCTCTGACTCCTCTTCCTCACAATCCTCTTCCAGCGTTGCCGCAGGTCCAGCAAGTGATGCTGATAAGGCTGTTTCTGGTGGTGATGGTGACCACAACTCTTCCTCTTCCTCTTCACGCTCATCTACAGCCTGACCCAGCACACTTCGCAGGGCACGCTCCAGGAAGAAAACAAATGGTATGATGTCACTGATGGTGCCTTCGGTGCAACTGACTAGGTTTGTCACCTCCTCAAAAGGACGCATGAGCCTACAGGCATTGCGCATGAACGTCCAGTAACGTGGCAAAAAAATTCCCAGCTCCGCAGAGGCTGTCCTAGCACCCCTGTCATACAAATAGTCGCTAACGGCTTTTTCTTGTTGGAGCAGGCGGTCGAACATTAGGAGTGTTGAATTCCAACGTGTCGGGCTGTCGCAAATCAAGCGCCTCACTGGCATGTTGTTTCGCCGCTGGATATCTGAAAAGTGCGCCATGGCCGTGTAGGAACGCCTGAAATGGCACACACCTTCCTGGCCTGCTTCAGGACGTCCTGTAAGCCTGGGTACTTATGCACAAAGCATTGTACGATCAGATTACACACATGTTCCATGCACAGCACATGTGTCAACTTGCCCAAATTCAATGCCGCCAACAAATTTCTTCCGTTGTCACAAACCACTTTGCCGATCTCCAGTTGGCTTGGAGTCAGCCACTGATCCACCTGTGCGTTCAGGACGGACAGGAGTGCTGGTCCGGTGTGACTCTCTGCTTTCAGGCAAGTCAACCCCAAGACGGCGTGACACTGCCATATCCGGGATGTGGAATAGTACCTGGGGAGCTGGGGGGGGTGCCGTTGAATTGGAGCAGCAGCAGAAGAGGACTCAGCCGAGGAGGTTATGGAAGAGGATGGGGTAGGAGGAGTGGAGGAGGTGGCAGCAGGCCTGCCTGCAAGTCGTGGCGGTGTCACCAACTCCTCGGCAGAGCCACGCATTCCATGCTTGGCAGCCATCAGCAAGTTTACCCAATGCGCAGTGTAGGTGATATACCTGCCCTGACCATGCTTTGCAGACCAGGTATCAGTGGTCAGATGGACCCTTGCCCCTACACTGTGTGCCAGACATGCCATTACTTCCTTTTGCACAATCGAGTACAGGTTGTGCAAAGAAATTTCGGCCGGGTACCTTCCACTGCGGTGTCCCAATAGCTACAAATTTTTGGAACGCCTCAGACTCCACCAGCTTGTATGGTAAAAGCTGGCGGGCTAAGAGTTCAGACAAGCCAGCTGTCAGATGTCGGGCAAGGGGGTGACTTTGTGACATTGGCTTCTTACGCTCAAACATGTCCTTGACAGACACCTGACTGTGGGCAGATAAGCAGGAACTGCTCAAGGGAAGAGACGGAGTGGCTTATGGTTGAGAGGGGGCAAGGAGGACAGCAGTGGTTGACGTTGGCTGAAGATGCTGGACCAGGAGGAGGATGGCGGCTTTGAATTTGTGTGCTGCTTGTACTCATGTGTTGATCCCATAGGCGTTTGTGATGTGCGATCATGTGCCTTCACAAAGCAGTTGTACCTAGGTGGGTGTTGGACTTCCCACGACTCAGTTTCTTTTGGCACAGGTTGCAAATGGCATTGCTGTTGTCAGAGGCAAACACACAAAAAAAATGCCACACTGCTGAGCTCTGCAATGACGGCATTCTGGTGGTGGCAACAGCATGCGTTGATTGGCGTGCTGTCTGGCTGACCACGGGTGCTGATGCATGCTATCTGACTGTGCCACTAGCTCCTTGCGACGACCTCCCCTTGCTTCCAACTTGTCTCCTCCTCCTCTCTGTTTCCCCATCTGAACTTTCCCCCTGTTCTTCTTCTCTTCTAGCGGGCACCCACGTGACATCCACGGACGCATTGTCATCATCAACCGCTTCACTTGTATCTGACAACTCAGCAAAGGAAGCAGCAGTGGGTACAACATCGTCACACCGTACGTCCATGTGTGTAATGCTGCCTGACTGAGACATATCCCTGTTATCTACATCCTCTGGCAATAATGGTTGCGCATCACTCATTTATTCCAACTGATGTGTAAATAACTCCTCTGACAGATCAAGTGAAGCGGCTGTGGTGCTAGTGTTGGTGGTGGCGGCAGGCGGGCGAGTGGTAACTTGAGAGGTGCCCGAAGCTAAGCTGGAGGAGGATGGTGCGTCAAGGTTCCGAGCGGAAGCTGTAGAAGATTGGGTGTCCTGTGTTAGCCAGTCAACTATGTCCTCAGAACTTTTCGAGTTCAGGGTACGTGGCCTCTGAACACTGGGCATTGTTCTAGGGCCAAAGGGAATCACAGCACCACGACCACCTGCGGGGTGGCCTGCCTCTGCCTGTCATTTTTTTTTCGATTAGTGGTACTATGCGTGCAAGCTACTGTGACAACAGATATGAGTGGCACTGTGCACTGGCAGAAGTTGGCAGAGTAGACGCTGTAGGCCTGACACACACGCTTGCAGACAACTAACTGCTATTCAATCTATTACAGTCAAAATTGTATTTTTTTTTTAAATGTACACTACTGTTACACCAGATATGAGTTGCACTGGTGTGACACTGTGCCCTGGCAGGCCCTGAAACGCACACGTGTGAAGTAAACTGACTGCTATTATTTCACAGTCAAAGTTCTAGTTTTTTTTTTAATGTACACTACTGTTACAACAGATATGAGATGCACTGGTGTGACACTGTGCCCTGGCAGGCCCTGAAACGCACACGTGTG
Source organism: Pelodytes ibericus (assembly GCA_036172795.1). NCBI lineage: Eukaryota > Metazoa > Chordata > Amphibia > Anura > Pelodytidae > Pelodytes > Pelodytes ibericus. The sequence goes on along the minus strand of CM069857.1, from coordinate 212,711,557 downwards.
AAGGAAACTGACTGCTATTATTTCACAGTCAAATTTGTATTTTTTTTTTTAATGTAGACTACTGTTACACCAGATGTGAGATGCACTGGTGTGACACTGTGCCCTGGCAGGCCCTGAAACGCACACGTGTGAAGGAAACTAACTGCTATTATTTCACAGTCAAAAAAGTTTGTTTTTTTTTAAATGCAAGCTATTGTGACACCAGATATGAGTGGTGGCACTGGGCAAGTGGGCACAGAATACGCTGTTAGCCTGACACACACGCTGGCAGGCAGGCAACTGCAATTAGATTACACAGGAAAAAAAAAGCAGACTGATGTTCTAGCCCTAAAGGGCTTTTTGGGGTGCTGTCCTTAAAGCAGAGATCAGATGAGTCCTTAAGGACTGTAGTGGACACTGAATACACTAGCCTAGCTATCGATTTCCCTACTAAATCAGCAGCAGCTACACTGTCCCTCCTCTCTCTAAGAATGCAGCTTCCGAATTAATCTAAAATGGATGCTATGCAGGAGGTGTGAGGGTCTGGGAGGGAGGGTCTGCTGCTGATTGGCTGGAATGTGTCTGCTGACTGTGAGGTACAGGGTCAAAGTTTACTCAATGATGACGAATAGGGGGCGGACCGAACATCGCATATGTTCGCCCGCTGCGGCGAACGCGAACAAGCTATGTTCGCCGGGAACTATTCGCCGGCGAACTGTTCGGGACATCTCTATTGACCATCCTTTCAGGCAATTATTAGATTTTATTGCTTTTCTGGTGGGATGTTATAGAGCGCACCTACCAATTTTTGCCTATTGCAGCCTCCTTTTATCTTCTACTCACGTGTGCACACAGAGAACCGCACAGGCTATTGCTGCTCTATTATAGATTAAGCACTATAATTTATCCCCCTTTTTTATATTCATACGGTTTGTCTGAGGATGGTGCAAGACCCCTTTTCTAAATACATTTGGAGTGGCAAGAAAACCTGTATAAATAAAAAAGTGATCTCCCTCTCACCTAAACAGGGAGGCTTTAACCTCCAAAACTATCATGCTTTCTCGTGCAGTAATGATGCAAAAATCAATGGCTAATCTAGAAAAATGGTATCAAATGGAAAGTGATTTAACAGGTTGCAAAGATATTTTCCCAGTATTTTGGTATACTAACAAAAAAGGACAAATAGGCTGTAAACATTTCTCAAAATACCGGATCTTGGACCACATATTGAATTTCTGGTTAAAATTTAAAAATAAACCTTTATAATAGAATCCTGAAGGGCATTCCTATACAAGTTTTAGAATATTACATTGGAGACATCAAATGAACTAAGTGGTCAAAGCAAAGAATGGTAACCATAGAAGATCTGTTAGAAGAGGGGTATTTGGCTCATTTTCTGGTTTTGCAGTCCAAATTTGATCTAAATAACAACAACATTTTTTATGTTAACATTATGTGGTCAATATTCCCCTCTTACACAACTCAGAACTCAGCAAGGGCTGAGTAATAAGTGTATACTGGTGTTTACAGGTGAAAGGGAAATTTGCAGGGAAGTCTAAGTAACTGGGTGTGTTGAAGTGTAAAGCACTAATGGTGAATAACACTGGCCAAAAATGGCAGGACAGGGGGTAATAGCTAAATGATAATGTGGCACCAAAAGAACAAAAACTCAGAAATCTTTGCAGAAAAAGGGGAAACAATTAAAGAACAGGAACTAGGCAAACAAAGTATAAAGTTATTTTATTATTCGCTGTCAAAAAAGGGGAAAATTACACCAGTTAAGATAAATAGCAACATCAGAATTAAATACACCATTAGAAATATGGAAACACAATTAGATTTGTCCTCTGAAATAGAGACTCCAACTGTCCCTCCTGTTTTCATACAATCATGTATAAAAACACTGTTTGAAAAAAATTAAATCAGAAATGTTCTGCAATATGGCAGAAATGAAACATAATATAATTGATTTGGGGGAGTGGAGTAAAACATCTTGAATAAACATTGGATTCCAAATATTTAAATATGGAAGATAAATGATCAAATGTAGAAAACAGTGACAGGGCTAGAGACAAAGTTAGCAGAATATGAGGATGGAGCAAAGAAGAACATTATGAGAATAAGAAATATCCCGGAACTGATAAGTCAGAATAAAAAAAAAAAACCATGCAGGAGAACTCATAGAAAGATTTCATCAAGTTCTAAAGCCTTAATTGATACCAGACCCTTTACCTTTGGATGTGACCATTTGTTTTCTGTTATGCAGAACAAAAAGGGCAAGTTATGAAAGGAGCCCAAGAGATCAATGAAATAGGAGAAAAGGTCTCCTTCTCTCTGAGAGAAATGTGTTGACTAGATGTAAATGGCTACAGTTAATTTTTTTTTCACATAGTGTAAAAGGTTTGAACACTGTGCATAAAAAAAGATTTTGCTGTATGGTCAGCATATAAATGTGTGGTGAGGGGTTTCTTTATTAAAAAAGGTAGCCTATTTTAGGAAAAATTCAGGGAAAAAATTAGCTGGTTTGTATGTCGCCCTGAATGATATAAAAAGAAGCTGTGCTGCATCGAGGGATATCGCACCAGTGAAAGAGATGGAAAGAATTAAAAGAGAAATATTAGAAGTATTAATTAAGAAAGCAAACAGAAACCTGGTAAAGCTGAAACAAAAAGTTTAGTATGTGTAAAACAGAGCTGAAAAAATGCTCACCAACCAATTGAAAAAAAGGAATTTAAAAGAACGGATACTTAAAATTGAGGAGGGTGATAAAATATACCGTAGTCCAGAAGAGGTGGGTAAGGCATTCCAGGTTTTTTACGCTAGATTGTATAATATTCCAGACCAGGAACAAGATCGAGCCCAAATAGCCCTTAGCCAATCGGATCCGTCAGAATCCCAACATAAAGGGAATTAAGATAGGAGAGTTAGAGAGCAAGCTGAGTTTATATGCAGACGATGTCTTCGTGTCACTTTATAGTCCCGCTGAATCCCTGGTTGCATTGTTGTAGGAAATAGGGCTGTTTTCCAGATTCTCTAATTATAAATTAAACACAAATAAAACTCAGGCAATGGCCATTGCTATGCCAAAAAAGGAGAGGGAGGATTTCGCAGCAAAGTATGATTTTCAGTGGACTAAGAGAGGCCTCAACTACCTAGGAATCATGATCCCCCAAAAAATTGATTCAATAATCGATGTGAATTATTCAGTGCTTCAGAAAGAGTGTGTCCAAAAAATGTCGGAATGGAGGGGGCTGCTTGTCTCTTGGTTGGGGAGACTGAACATAGTGAGAGCTTATATAATTCCAAAATGGATGTATTTACTTAGGATGATCCCTATTAGATTACCGACTAATTGGACAAACTCTTTTCAACTTAGATTGTTGGACTTTATATGGGCCGGTAAGAAGCCGAGAATTGCTAGACGTGTTTTATGTGCTAATCAAAAGAGGGGAGGACTGGGGGCCCCCTGTTTGGAGAGATATGCACAGGCTAACATATTCATCCATGTGCTTAAGTTACAGGACATGGAATATAGGTGCCAGGACTGGTACTATATAGAGCAGACAGTAATCGGAATTAATAATTTGACATGTGTATTGTGGTTACACCAAGATAGAATTGAAGCATTGAAAAAAGTATTTTGGCCAACAACTATAAAAAGCTGTCTGGAATTCTGGACACAGTTAAAAAGAAGGATTGGCTTTACGGATAAAATAGTCGAGAGTGCTCCACTTGAGATTTTGCAAAACAACATAGTGAATTTAAGTTTGAGAGAGTGGAAACAATTCAGGGAAAAAAAGGTAGCTGATCTACTTACGGGGGATAGATTCAAACCTTTGGAGCAACTGGCCCTGGATTTTGACCTATCAAGTAAAGAGGCATATAAGGTGTTCAGGATAGGGCGTTACATAAAAACCCAACAATTTTACTGTAAAGGGGACACTGCAGCAGGGAGGATTATGGAGATGTTTAATAACAAGATGGGGAAAAAAGCACTCAGGAAGATTTATGATCTCCTTGAATTGCTAGACCCTCGACCAAAAATCTCTGCTCTGAATAGCTGGGAAAAAGAGCTGGAAATTAAGGTTGAACATGACCTATAGTTTGATAATTTGATAAATATAACCAGGATCACACATTGTTTGAATATGGTCGAGCTCCACTATAAAATAATGTTCCGCTGGTACCTAGTTCCAACAAGGTTGTATATATTCTCTCCAAAATATCAGACAAATGTTGGAGATGCGGTAGGGCACAAGGTTCATTTACACATGTGTGGTGGTCATGCGAGGGGATAATTCAGACATGGAGAAAGCTTTTTGGTTTAGTGTCAAGTGTGCTGAATATCATTATCCCAACATCTATACAAAGAGCATTATTACATTTAGACTTAGAATTTGTCCCATATAGGGATAGGAATTTGAGTATCCAGGCGTTCCTCGCAATGAAAATTGTCATTGCTAGAAGCTGGCGTCAACAGGGAACGATACATATGGAGAATGTGATTAACCAACTGCAACTGCAGTGCCTTATGGAAAAGGGATATGCCTACGCAAATGGGGTGCCCGAAAGTTTTTATGATACCTGGTCGAAATGGATGCATAGGTATCCAGGGAAAGAATAGTTAGAAAGACAAGCGCTTCTTTGTCGGGATTGGAAGGGAGTGGAGATGTGGTGAGAGCAGGCCCCTCGGTGCGATTTGTCTTGTGACGTTCGTCCTGTTCGTTATGTCTTGTGACGTGTGATGTTGTGTTTTATCTTTACACATGGTGGCCTATACCCAGGCTGGAGTCATTTGGCCGGTAAGAATGGGATGCTCACTTCAGTTATCTTGTTGTGGATAGTGGTTAAATAAGGGCTCCCCACTCTGCACTTTGCTCTAAATATTTTAAGTTTGCCTCCTATGCGTGTATAATGTGTCATGTTTTGTATAATTATAAAAAAAAAAAAAAAAAAAGAAGATTGTTATTGAAGGAAGCTAAAAAAATAAATAAGATACCATGTAGAATGTGTGCATAAATCTAAATGTGCTACAATTCAAATTATTAAGTGGCAAGATACAAAATATCTAATATTATCCATGCAACTGCACCTACAAACAGAGCAAGTGTATTCATTTTTATTAATCAGTCAGTAGCATTCTTAAAACCACATAGTATATAAAAATGGATGTAAAAGGAAGTTATATATTTCTTAAATGTGATGTCACTGAGCATCATGGCATATCTGAGGAAGTGATATAGCACGTCGACATGATTGTGGGCTGTCCGATGGGAGATGAGAAACTACCACGGAAACTAACTGTCTGATCAACCGACTAACTTTAGACTGAAAAGCTACCAAGCTCTTTACCTTTGGTGCTCCCCGATCCCTGAAGAGCCATTACACATCATCACAGACATTATACACCCGCTTCCTAATTTCCGCTTATTTGCAAATCCACAAGGCACAAGATGTTGAGGCCAGTACGCTAACTGGCATTTTCAAAGAGACAATTCCTTCCACCTGCAGCCGTTGCATAGGATCCTTTTCTGCAAGTGGATGGGCAAATAACCCACCCAAATGGGAGAAGAAGACACAACTGCCGACTAGGAACTCCTTGCTCCCCGGTGAGCTATTACATAAATGCTACCTAATCTTACATGCCAAGCCACGAGGCAGAAGACGTTAAGACCAACAAGCTAACTGTCACCTTTAAAGAGGTAAATTATTATTATTATTATTTTTTTACTTGCAGTAGTTGCTGTATAGATCCTTTTCCGCGAACGGATGGGCAAATAACCTGAAGGGGAGAAGAAAATAACAACGCAACTGCTGGCTAGGTTCATTCGGGTCATAAAACACTACCTATACCTCAGTGTGAGGCAAAGTGCTATACGGCCGACTACAAACATACTGTGAGTTAAATCTCCATATACTATTCAGCCACTAAGGCCTCATGGCAAAAAATTGCAAGATTGTTAAACTTGGGGAAATACACAGTAATCACTATATCATGGTATAGGCTTGGTAAAAAGCAGACTAAACTAACAAGTTGTGGTGAACTGGATGTTGATACTTTGTTAATAATGTTCTAACTACCTAATAAACAAGCTTCAAATATCTGTATATACCGGTGTACTCCTGATATTAGATGAATTTGTAGATCAAATTTGGACATGTATACGTTGTAAATCTGTGTAAACTTTGTAAATTTATATTTCCGTGACTTTGGAAATGTAATAAGTCCCCAATATTAGTACACCTCAGTACATTCCTGATAAAAGTTGGATCATTTAACTTGCAATTCTTGGTCATTACGATTTTGTTAAAATAACCTGTTTGAGATCGGAACTCTTAATTTCAGCTAATTGCTGAAAAGGAACAAACTTGATACCATACATCTACATTATTGTGACCAGTCTTCAATCCTTGTCCTCAATGGCGACTAGAAGGGGCAAGACAAAGGGGAAAACCAAAACTCAAAAGAAAAGGAGGAAAAGAATCATGACGAAAAAGGGGACAAGGACAAAAAATTGTCATCTATTTTCTCCCCTATGTCAGCTAAACCGGCAACTTTAGACATCTCACAAGAACCTATTGACTCTTCCATAATAGTAGGTGATACCGAGATAAATAAAACTGTACTGGATACTTCTGATTTTTTTGAATTTTAGCTGACTAACTTGGACACCTTAAAGAAATACTTAGATTCACAATGCAAGCAACTTAAAAAAGAGATGGAAAAAAAATCACCTCTGAAGTTAAGTGCTTGGAACAGAAAATTGAAAGAATGAACTGCAAATGATGAATGTCCAGACTAAGTTAGATCAAACAGGCATTACTATTGATAAAATGAATGCTAAAATTAAAGCACTGGAGATCAATATCCAGTATCTAGAGGACTGGGAGAGAAGAATAAACCTTAGAATAAGAGTAGTAACCGAATATGTGGTCAACCAGGACCTGGAAAAAATATTTTGTGGACCTTTGCTCAACCCTCCAAGTAGCGCTGTATACAGCCGAAACTCTCTTTGAATGTATACATCGTAAAAGAGAAAGCTCCTATCAGGAATTCAGGGATGTGTCAATGTTCCCAAGGGAATATAGCCATTTAAAATGCTTTACAGATTTGTCTAGAAATACCAAATCCTTCAGATCATTTAATGAGATAACAACTAGTTTGAGGGAAAAAATATAAAATATAAATGGGATTTCCCAGCAAAATTGATTGTTCATTAAGAGAGTACCTCAGCAGCTTTTGACACACCCCTGAAGGCTCATAGCTGGTTAAAGGAGAAGCAGGTAATTGTTTTATAATGCTTATTGTTAATGATTATTCATATTGTATTTAGGGAAGGAGAAGAGTTATTCTGCATAGGTTAAGAGAGAATGGTCCAAGATTTAGAATATAATGTAAATATGTATGCCCCGCTCATTGTTACTGTTCCACCCTGGGATTTTTTTTTCAATGGTGTTAGTATAATCTTAATAATAATTATTATTTCACACAAAGATGAAATAACCCACACAAGTTAATTGCGCAAAATATGCACATTTATATGTAATCACTTGCTTAAAACACGTGTTTTTTTTTTCTTTAAGGTTATGAATTATGATTTGTACATTGTATTTGCACATGCACTATTTGGAATACCTTTGGCCTACGTATTACTATTTTAAGGGTGTTCATAAAATGTTAATATTATCTTTACAAATGGAGATTGGAAATCTATCACAAAGGCTACCTCACAATATATATACTCTGATTTAGTGGAATTAGAATTTATAAGTTTGACATTTTTAGATATTTCCTTATTATGTTAATGTGCTGTTAATGTGCTTGGGTTTTTATTTAGTTTTTGTTGTTGTTGTTTGGTTGGTTTTTTTAATTAGAATTTGGATTGGTAGATTTGGAATAGACTGGGTTTATGACCCTAGTAAAGATATTTATTTACGTGGGTTAGGATGAGGATATCTAGGCCTCAGATACAAGGGCCATATTGTAGTATATAATCTAATGACAGTAGTTTTTCTTAATTTATTAATGAAACCCTAGGAGATTAATTTCTTGGTAATGAATGTTTGTTTATTATGTCTAACTGGGTTATTGTGTTTCTCTTCTCCCATCAAATGTGCTCTTTTTAGCAGAGTAAAATTTTGTGTCCCTCTAGGGTTATAGGGTGGACATACTTTGGGAACATGACCTATGCAAGGGGAGAATGTTTTGGTTATGTTTTTAAATCCTTAGAGTTTTTTTGTGGGGTTTTTTGTGTGTATTTTATGTTGTAGCTGCCACATGGATTGAGGATGAAAGGAGACTTTAAGCTATTGAATTGTTTTTCTGTTTTGGGAAATGGGGAGGGATAAAATAAGATTGGTAACCCTGAATATACAGGGACTTAATACTCCACAGAAAAGAAGTCTGTTAACCAATTACTTAAGAGAGTAATAAGAAATATACAGAGAGATTAATCAAAGTAGTCTTTATATCTTCTACATTTGTGAACTTTAGAACAAGGTGTTTTCACTACTCAATATATATGCTCCTAATAAACAACCTCAACAGGATTGAGAATTTGATACAAGGTACTGTTCTGATGGGAGGAGATTTCAATAGTGTAATAGATGAGGAATTGGACAGAAAGCACCCCAGGGGTAAAAAAAAAAAAAAAAAACTAAGATTAAAGAGAAAGCAGGCTCCATATTCCAGAAAAACATAGCTAAATTTGATCTACAGTGGATATAAAAAGTCTACACACCCCTGTTAAAATGTCAGGTTTCTGTGCTGTAAAAAAATGAGACAAAGATAAATAATTTCAGAACTTTTTCCACCTTTAATGTGACCTATAAACTGTATAACTCAATTGAAAAACAAACTGAAACCTTTTAGGTAGAAGGAAGAAAAAATATAAAAATAAAATAATGTGGTTGCATAAGTGTGCACACCCCCTCTTATAACTGGGGATGTAGCTGTGTTCAGAATTAAGCAATAACATTCCAAATCATGTTAAATAGGAGTCAGCATATACCTGCCATTATTTAAAGTGCCTCTGATGAACCCCAAAAAGTTCAGCTTCTCTAGTTGGTCTTTCCTGAAATTTTCTTAGTCGCATCCCACAGCAAAAGCCATGGTCCACAGAGAGCTTCCTAAGCATCAGAGGGATCTCATTGTTAAAAGGTATCAGTCAGGAGAACTGTACAAAAGAATTTCCAAGGCATTAGATATACCATGGAACACAGTGAAGACAGTCATCATCAAGTGGAGAAAATATGGCACAACAGTGACATTACCAAGAACTGGAGCTCCCTCCAAAATTGATGAAAAGACGAGAAGAAAACTGATCTGGGAGGCTACCAAGAGGCCTACAGCAACATTAAAGGAGCTTCAGGAATATCTGGCAAGTACTGGCTGTGTGGTACATGTGACAACAATCTCCCGTATTCTTCATATGTCTGGGCTGTGGGGTAGAGTGGCAAGACGAAAGCCCTTTCTTACGAAGAAAAACATCCAAGCCAGGCTACATTTTGCAAAAACACATCTGAAGTCTCCCAAAAGCATGTGGGAAAAGGTGTTATGGTCTGATGAAACCAAGGTTGAACTTTTTGGCCATAATTCCAAAAGATATGTTTGGCACAAAAACAACACTGCAATCACCAAAAGAACACCATACACACAGTGAAGCATGGTGGTGGCAGCATCATGCTTTGGGGCTGTTTTTCTTCAGCTGGAACTGGGGCCTTAGTTAAAATAGAGGGAATTATGAACAGTTCCAAATACCAGTCAATATTGGCACAAAACCTTCAGGCTTCTGCTAGAAAGCTGAACATGAAAAGGAACTTCATTTTTTAGCATGACAACGACCCAAAGCATACACCCAAATCAACAAAGGAATGGCTTCACCAGTAGAAGATTAAAGTTTTGGAATGGCCCAGCCAGAGGCCAGACCTGAATCAGATTGAAAATCTGTGGGGTGATCTGAAGAGGGCTGTGCACAGGATCTGACAGATTTGGAGTGTTTTTGCAAAGAAGAGTGGGCAAATCTTGCCAAGTCATAATGTGCCATGCTGATAGACTCATACCCAAAAAGACTGAGTGCTGTAATAAAATCAAAAGGTGCTTCAAGAAAGTATTAGTTTAAGGGTGTGCACACTTATGCAACCACATTATTTTATTTTTATATTTTTTCTTCCCTCTACCTAAAAGATTTCAGTTTGTTTTTCAATTGAGTTGTACAGTTTATAGGTCACATTAAAGGTGGAAAAAGTTCTGAAATGATTTATCTTTGTCTAATTTTTTTACAGCACAGAAACCTGACATTTTAACAGGGGTGTGTAGACTTTTTATATCCACTGTATATGATGTGTGGCGATTATTACACCCTGATGAAAAGACTTTACTTTCTACTCTAGACCACATCTGTCATATTCCATACTAGATTACTTTCTGGTTAAATCCCAAGTGATACAATCTGGCCATGGTATTAAAATCAAAGATATAACATGGACAGACCACTCAGCAGTTATCTTGGATTTAGAACTTGATACGTATAATAAGAATAACTATACCTGGAGGCTAAATGACAGATTTCTAATGATTGATACTCATGTAGAATACTTGTGGGACATGATAAAACTATATTTTCAAGAAAATTCCATATATTAAATCTCGAGATCCGTAGTATGGTGTGCATGTAAATGTGTTCTACGTGGGTATCTTATTAAATTAGGCACAGATAATAAGAACAAACAGGGTCTACATTAAACCAATTATATCTGGAATTAAATTAATTAAATCAAGAGAATAAAATTTCTCCTTCAAAAAACAATGTTATTAAAATAAAAGATATATCAAATTTTTATATCCAGAATCAGTTACGCACTTCAGAAATTAAAACAAAATTGGTACTACAAGGGCAAATGAGCCAATAAAATGTTATCTAATACATTGACAAATTTGAAAGCTAGGGCAAGAATAGGAAAGATAGCACGTAATGGCAAAAACAACTGTAGCCCAAATCAATAGGCGAAGCATTTAACAGTTTTACTCATATTTATATAATCTCCCGAACATTACAGCAAAAGTAGATACATCTTGATACTTTGAAAACATTGAGCTCCCCAGATTAACCTCAGATCAACTTACAGAATTAAATCTCCCTTTCTCAAGAGAAATAATTCTAGAAGTTATAAACAACCTAAAAAATAAGAAAGCCCTGGGACAGGATGGCTACAACTTATTTTATAAGAAATTTAAAAATGAACTTGCCTCGCACTTAACTGAAGCCTTTAATGAAATAAAAAATCAAATCGTCTGCCCCCCGAAAGAACTTTTACAAGCTACCATCTCTCCTATTCTAAAAGTTGGGATAGACCATTCTGATCCAGCTAATTATAGACCAATCTCATTGATGAATTCGGACATTAAAATATATTCTGCTGCTTTGGCGAACAAGTTGAAATATGTAATACCATGTTTGATACACAGCGACCAGTTCGGCTTCATTAAGAATCGAATAGCTGTTGATAATATACGCCGGTTGGTGAACCTGCTCGCTTAAGTGGAGAGGACTGGAGTCCCCCAGCTGGCCCTGTCATTAGATGCTGAGAATGATTTTGACAGGGTCAGCTGGGATTTCCGCAGACACACATTGGATACATTTGGATTTAATGGCCCAATAATAACGGCGATTATGGCATTGTCCCAAAAACCAGAGGCAAAATGGTTGGTCCGGGATTCTCCGCAGTTTACAATACACAACGGCATGAGACAGGGCTGCCCTCTAGCTCCCCTGCTATATATTCGCACTCTTGAACTGCTCGTGGAAAAAATAAGATCTAATAATCAGATTAGGGGGGTCACTCTGAATAAACTAGATTGCAAAATTTGTCTTTACACAGACAACATCATTCTCACTCTTACTGACCCACTTTGACCCATTTATAAAACCACCTATGGAAGAAATTGATAAATATGGTTAAGTCTCTAATTATAAATAAAAATTGATCATGCCGATTCATTTGAATTGCCACAATTTAATCATTATCTAGTCTATATTCATTTTAATGGAGATGGTTTTGTATACTTGGGAATATATATCACCCCAAAAATAGATCAACGAATGATGAAAAATTACAATATACTGTTCCAAGAGGCCTCAAAAAAATTACTGACTGGAAAGTGTACGGTATTTCCTGGTTAGGTATAATCAATGTCATTAAATCATATATACTACCTAAATAGTCCTATTTGTTCAGGATGTCCCCCCTGTCTCTACCTCTGAATAAATTGAGGTTGATTCATAAACTCTTTTTGACTTATATCTGGGGTCAAAAGAGACCTAGGATTTCATCTTTATATTTAATGAGAAAATCTAGCAAAGGTGGTATGGCGGTACCAGACATAACTGGATAGTATGAGGCCAGTAGATTGTACTATCTCCAGAGATGGCAGGACCCACTGGTTAAGCAAAAAAAAAAAAAACTGGTTTAGAATTGAACAGACTATCCTTGTTGGAAGGGATTTGTCTGCCATGTTGTGGTTGGAGGGGAAAAAAGGGCTTGAAACTCATCACCATGATGGAGATCCAACCTGTCAGAGATCTGTACTCTAAGTGGCTGGACTTCAGAAGGAGAAATAAGTTAATGGATACAATTTAACCATATAGTACAATTGAATCCCTGAAATATAATATTACAGATTTGAACATGAAAAATTGGACTAAAAATGGTAATGTTTACATTAATGGCCTGATAGAGTGGAACCGAATGATTCCCTTCCCTCAGATCCAGAAAAAATTGGATATATCAGCTAAAGACATTTTCTCCTACCTGAGAGTAAAAAATGATCTCTCATTATACCTATTGTATGACGTTACATCCCCTTAAACAAAAAAAAATAATAAACTAGGGAATAATGATCATAAAAAGAAATGTATATCTAATTGGTACGAAATCCTTAGATTGGAAGTTCAAGAGACCAAACCAAAGGCGTGGAAGAAATGGGAAGGTCTGATGGGCATAGAAATCCACATTGAACAGTGGTATTCCTCACTCATAGATGTTAAAAAAGCAATTCAGTGCTTAAACATCATTGAGTTACATTATAAAATCTTTTATCAGTGGCATAGAGTTCCATGTATTATGAATAAAATAAATTCTGCTAACTTAAATTATGTTGGAGATGCAGGAGATGTAGAGATAGGAACATCAAGACAGTTGAAGTACCACAGGCGTAGCGGACTGGACTCATCTGCACTCACCGTATTTTCTACTATTACTGGATTTTACTTTATTTGAAACCTATATTTAAGTTTTTATGTATTATCTGTAAATTACTGCTGGAGAAGACTTTTTCAGATGGTGGTGTGGCGCCTTCTCTGCAAGCAGAAGAAAACCCTCTATGTAAGCAGATTGTTTTCTTATTAAATGTATTGAATTTTTCTTACACTAACCAAGTGTCTGCTGTTATGTTTCTGAGCCAAAATCCATAGATGATTTTCAGCAACAGAACTTAATTGACAACAGCATACCTCTAAAGTACAATTATAACCCACATGTCTGTGAGTGCATTACCTTAAGGGAGACAGAGTCTCCCTTGGTTATGAATTTTGACAATAATTTTTCTTCACATATGTTACCTAAAAGGTGTTTACTGTTATGATCCTTGCCTGTTTCTGACTTTGACTCTAAGCTACCAGCCCACAACCCTGGATTTCCTGACCTTCTGCTTTACCCACCTTTACCACCTTTGTGCACCAACTCAACAACTAAGTTGTTGATCCCATCTTCAATAAATCTGGTTGGTGTCTTTATTTGTACGTAGGTGCCTATTGTCTTCTGAATCTGGACTCCCCTTTAGACTGGTCAGAGACCCCAAACAGGAACAGGAACAGCCACTAAATTCACATTCTCAGTTGCCAATATTGCCACAAGTTCATTGATCTCATTCCCTAAATTGACTCTAATCTTATAATTTTTTAGCACACTTTCTACAGGGACCTTCTGTTCTTGTTTTAGGGGCAATTAGATTGATGTTTTATAAACCTTTTGCCCCCATCTTTTTTTTTTTTTTTAATCTTCAGACATGCACCGATTTCAGCTTTCCGTATGGATCAAGAATACGGTACAATGAGTCATCATTAGTAACCTCTATCTTCTACCCTTTCCCCTGACCCCCCTCCCCCCTTCTCTTTGTGCTGTTGTCGTGTTGTTATAGCTATATATTTTAGTCTTGGAGAGTGATCGAGAGCTTTGATCTTAGTCTTACCCTATATTGCAATTTTATGTGTAAATGCCCTTCTTGGGGGGATTTTTTCCTTCGTTCTCCTTCTTCCCTCCTTCTTCTCTTTCTTTTTATGCTCTGCTGAGGATCTTAGTTTCTGATGGCGAGTAGTGTTCATGTGTGTCTAATCTTAATGTTAAATATCTCTTTCCATTTTAGTAATCCATGTTTCCCACTGTTCTATTTGGGTATATCTGTTTCCTAGACTGCTCAGAATGCACCTCTCCATTTTGGCTTGCCAAATAACTTGTCTCCTGACTTCTTGTATGTGTGGTACTGTGTCCATTTTCCATTCTCTAGCTATTAATAATTTAGCTGCCGTAATTGTATGGTATGTTATCATTAAATCTTTTTTCAACATTTTTGGCCAGTACATGTTTAGCAATATGATTTCTGGTTTGAGGGGTAGTTTTCTCCCAGTTAATTGACTTATTAATTTTATTACCTCTTGCCAGAATTTGTTTATCAGTGTGCATCGCCACCAACAGTGGATTAAGTTGCCTTCTTCTATTTTACATTTCCAGCATCTGTCTGAGGATTCTGGGAACATCTGTTTAAGCCGTTTCGGAGTAAGATACCATCTATTTGATAGTTTAAATTGAGTTTCTGTAAGGTTTAGACAGTGTACGTATTTATTTAATTTGTTCAGGGAGTTTACCCATTCTTTTTCATCTATATGGGTTTGTAGTACTTTTTCCCATTTGTTAATTGATTCTATTGGCTTATCATTTCCCCATTTGTATATGGTTTTTGCGCATTTGGCCAGTAGGTTTTTAAAGCTATTTGTTTCGAATAGTTGTTTGAGGGTTACTGCCTTTTCCCCCATTTTTGATCTACAGAACCTTGGTAAGAAGCTTTGGATCCGCTGGTAATTAAAGATCTCTGAGGGGGGAATATTAAATTCTTCTGTGATCTGGTTGAAAGATTTCATTTTGTCCCCGGCAAGTAAGTGTTTATAGACTTTTATCCCCCCGTTCTTCCAGCTGTCTATATTTATATTGTCCATCATGTCCATGATGCTGAAGAATGGAATTGTTTCTATTAGGCAGTTTCTAAGGTCAGTTTTTTTTGCAAACGTATCCCACCAGTTTGTTAGGTCCTGGAGTATCCGAGATTTAGTTCTTGCCTGTATCATCCGTTTCCTGTTCAGGTCTAAGGTCCAAAAAAGTGACGACAGGTTTCTTACCCCCGTTTTTGCTTTTTCCATATGGTACCATGTGTCTTGTGCTACGGCACTATTTTGTGTAAACAATATATGGTATAATCTGCTGGCCTGGTAGCCTTGTATTATTTCTGGACATCCCAGCCCCCCCTCCTTTCTTGTTCTTGTTAGAATTTTCATTTTAACTCTAGCTTTCTTCCCTCCCCAGATAAATTTCCTGAAGGCTGTCTGTAATAACGCTAGCCAGTCTTCTGGGAAGTTAAGTGGTATCATTCGCCATAGGTACTGCCACTTGGGTAAAATATATGCTTTTACGATGTTAATCCTACCTGACAGTGAAAAGCAGAGACCTTTCCAGCCTCTTAGTTTTTTGTTGGTGTCTTTTAATAAGGGGAGGACGTTTGCTTCCACTAGGTCTTTTAGTTTTGGAGTTATTGTGATGCCTAGGTAGTTTAAGTTGTCTTTACTTTCTGGGAGACCTAGCTTTTGTACCAAGAAAGATGTTTGCGTTATATCCATATTTTTTGCTAGAAATTTTGACTTTTCTATATTCATTTTATATCCTGATAGCTTAGAGTATCTTTGTATCTCCTTCAGAGTCTCAGGAACTGAGCTTTCTGGTTCTTCCAGAGTTAGTAGGATGTCATCTGCGTAGATGTTCAGTTTACTTTGGCCTTGGGGATTTTTGAAACCTTTGATCTTATTGTTGTGTCTTATTGTGATTGCAAGTGGTTCCAATACCAATATGTAGAGTAGGGGTGATAAGGGGCATCCTTGGCGGGTTCCATTTTTGATGTTAAAACTAGGTGACATGAATCCCGACCCCGTGACCTTGGCGGAAGGGGCACTGTAAAGTGATGCTATTGCTTGTAAAATTGGGCCCGTTAAACCGAATTGTTTTAATGTGACAAACATAAAGTCCCATCCAACCCTATTGAACGCTTTCTCTTCGTCTATCGATAGTATTATTGATGCGGTTCCCTTGGACTCCGAATCTTCTATTATATTTATTAATTTCCTAATGTTATTGATTGGGGCCCTTCCCGGGATAAAGCCCACTTGATCTTTATTTATTAGTTGTGGTATCACCGTTTTAAGTCTGTCCGCTATGATTGAAGAGAATATCTTGATGTCGGTGTTTATTAGAGATATTGGTCTATAGCTACTTATTAATTCTGGGTCCTTCTCTGCTTTTGGGATGGGTATTATGCTTGCATTTAACATTTCTTTTGGACATCCACCATTCGTCATTATATGATTGAATATGATGTTGAGTTCACCTTTTAGTTGGGCTTTCATTATTTTGTAAAATGTATTCGTGAAACCATCAGGGCCTGGCGCTGTATTTGTTTTGAGTTTTTCTGTGGCTTTACTGACCTCTGCCTCTGTGATGGATTGATTTATCTGGTTGAGCTGGGTGGGTGGAATTTTTGGTATGGGGAGGCTGTCTAGGAAGGCTTTGATCTCTTTTTCCCTGCCAAAGGTTTCGTCTGGGAGATTATACAGATTCTGGTAGTAGTCCTGAAATGCCTTGCTTATCTCCCTTTGGGTCATCAAGTACTTGCCGTTTTCTTTAATTTTTGTTATTGATCTTTTGTGTTTCTCTTTCTTCAGTTTGTTCGTCATCAATGTGTTTGGTCTGTTCCCCTGTAGATACCATTTAGATTGAAATGATTCTAACTGTTTGGTTACTTTGTCCATTAGCTGATCATTTATTTGTTTTTCCACTTCTTCCAGTTCTTTGGATGTTCGTGGTGTTGGCGAAATTTTATTTTGACTTTTAAGTTCGCTTAACAATATGTGTAATTTTAAGAGGTGTGGCGGTCTTTTCTTATTAGCGTGCGCTTCCATTTTTATCAGTTGACCTCTCACGACACTTTTATAGGCGCACCAAACCACTCTAACCGGTGTTCCTTTGTTTTTATTCTCTAGAAAGAATAGTTCTGTTTCTTTTTTAAGTTTTTCTATATTGATTTCCCTGTTCAGTATGGGGTCCTTTATGCGCCACTCCCTACGGAACAGGTCAAAGTTATCTGTATATTCCATCAGGATTGGACTGTGATCTGACCATGTTATGTCCTGTATCTCTATTTTTTTCACCAGATGTAACATGGACATGTTACTTAGAATCAGGTCAATTCTGGAGTAGTAGTTGAATGATCTGGAGTAACATGTGTAGTCTCGCTCTGATGGGTGGAGTGTTCTCCATACATCCTTGAGTCCGTAACTAATTAGGAGATTCTGCAACCTATTTTCTGTTGGCTTCTTACGTTTGTCTTTCCTCTCCCTTTGGCTCTTCCTATCCATCTGATGATCAACTACATAGTTAAAGTCCCCCATGATTAGTAAGAGCCCTTGTTTCAGCTGGTCTATTCTTTTGAACAGTTTTGTTATATAATTAATTGTGAATTTGTTTGGTGCATAACTATTGACTAAAGTGAATAGTTTATTATTAATTTCACAAACTAAAATAATGTAGCGTCCCTCTGGATCTATTTCCTGAAACCTTACCTTCAGTGCGACTTCCTTGGCAAAAACAAAGGCCACCCCTCTTTTTTTTTTTGTTTTCTAGTGCTGTGCTAAAAATAATGGGGTATCTTTTTGAGTTAATAGTCTGGCTGGCTTTAATCCAGTGCGTTTCTTGAAGGGCGCATAGCTGTATCCGATTTTTAATTAGGTAGTTCATTATTATGGATTTTTTGCTCACAGTATTTATCCCCCGGGCATTAATTGATATCCCCTTGAATTAATTTCTTTATTCTTTTGCTGCTCTCTCTCTCCAAGACTTTGTGTACTCGTGCTTTTGTGTATAAAAATTTCCTTATAGAATGTGACATCAAAAAACGACGGGTTGACCCAAGTATTTGGTGTCAACCTAAGACAAAAAAAAAGTATGGTGATTCTTGACCATACTGTATCTCTAGCAGTGTGAATCATTGCTGAGATATTTAACCCACTAATCACGTGGGATGTGCGTGCTGAGGGTTTGCACTCTTTGTGGAGCCGACTGTACCTTGCAGTTGCTTTATATAGGAAGAGTGTTGTATTTATTTTCTTGACCGCCTCAGGATCAGATTGTGCGGAATATAACGAATTTTGTATGAATGTTTTTAAGGGGGCCCCCTTTTGCCCCCATCTTTTAGCTTAAAATCATCCGAACAAAAACTCTGAACTGCTCACTAAGACATTTTTTTCCTTTCTGAGTAAGATGCAAACCATCTTTTTTGTACAGTTCATTTCTATCCTAAAGAGAACTACTTTGAGAAACAAAGCCAAATCCTTTCCTGCGACAACATTCCCCAAGCCAAAAATTAAAGTTCCTAATACACATCCGCCTATCATTCTGAATGTTATGCATTGGCAAGATGTTATCACTGAAAAGAACACAAAAATCTTCCTTCACCTCTGAAACCTCATTGCCAGCCAAATAATTTGTCCCTAGATAAACAAGTACATCTAAGTCCCCTTCCTGATTGGCTTGCTTAAAAATATTAAAAATATGCCTGTCTGTGAGTTGTGGCTTCAGGAAGACATCTCACAAAGCCACTATTGTCCACCTCCACACCTCTTATGATAGAATCATCCAACAACAACTGCTTTCTACCAGGCCTCACCTTCTCCTTGTACACACTAGCCATAGAGAAGAGTGGTTCCTCAAACTCCATGTCTGAGCCTGCCTCCATGACACCACTGCACTCTGAAAGTGCTGAAAATGAATTATGGAGAGCCACAGACTGTGGGACATGCATTTTATCCACAACTCTAAGTCCAACCAGATCCTAGGAAGCCTCTGTGGCAGTGGCTTTGCAACAGTCTCAGCCTGGTCTGAAAATGGACTCATGCAGGTGCAAGGGAAAGACAAATGGCAGAGACAGGTAGTCATATAGTGTAGTAGTCAACAATCATTTAATTGGTCCCAAAATATATCTAGGCTTACATGAATTAAAAACAATACAAGAGGAGAAAACATATGCAATCACCAGTCCCACAGGTCCATAAGTTTAGTCTCAGTTCGACTGAGGGATATAAGCTAGACACGAATGCAGTGAAAGGTAGAAGACATGAGGGAAGATCCGGGTACACCGAAGACATCACTCTCCATGCAATGCGTAACAGGCAGCACCAATGAAGGTGATTTCAGAGCAGAAAGAGGTACATGTGGCATAATATATTATGCAAAAGTGCATGAAATGTAAAGTGGGTCATAGCCTACACACAAGTAATGGATATCCATTGATACTTGTGGCAGCCATCTGGGTAAGTAGCAATTATCCAAGGTAAATATTCTTAAATTCACTAATGTATGTTTTAACACACTTCACTGACTTGACTTCCAATTATTTTTTACAAGGTAAATTATTTTATTATACATTGTTAATATACAAATAATGTAATACTATTTGTGTTTACAACAAACACAAGTGGACATAGCACCAACTAGTGGCACTAATGGCACATCACAGAATTCAAAAGTAAGCTTTAAATGTGCAATCCAGGTTAGTCTAAAACATGTTTTATTTCAGCCAAACTATTTTTGTGCACTATTTCATGCATAGAAGTGTTTTTGCAATTGCCTTTACACATAAGATACAGATTTTTTTTTTTTCCATTTGCAGGTATTTTTATATACAACCCTCAAAATGGTCTAGTTGGTGATAATTTGTAAAAGTAATTTAACCACTGACTTTTGGATTAAATAATGATCAAAATATTTTTTTTCTTTTTAATCTTTATTTCGATAAATGAAAAATATGATAAGTATATACTTTAAAGTAGAAGATATCTTTTTCTTTTTTCCAATAGAATAGCAAAGTGAACATAGTAGTAATAATGCTCAAACAATTATTAATTCATCCATGTTAAGTACATAAAAAAACAAGAGGACAGTCATATTCCAATCATTCATCATATCTTCATATCATTCATGTGGGTTCTTGTGGATAGAGTTAAAAAGAGGCATACAAAATTCCACAGAAGGAAGGGATTAGTGGTTTGGTTAATTCTCCTGATCTCAACTTTCTTTGAGTGTTACAGGTTGTGCTCCGAGATTTATTTCTTCCACGGCGCCCATATTACATAATACTTTCCATGTTCTTAGCTGACATAAACAAATACTTCTCCATTCTGTACTGGAAGTTTATCTGGTTCAGTATCTGAGATGGGGATTCTTGTTCTTTCCATTTGTGAGCAATAGAGATCTTAGAGGCTGCAAATATACTTATTAATAGATAAAGGTTTGATCTATTTGTCAATGGGACATCTATACAGAACAAAAAGATCTGAGGGTCATACTCCAATCTGAACCAAATAAAACATGGATACATGTTTCCAATTCTCTTTTTAAAGGTTCAAGTTTTCTACAATTCCACCATATATGAGACATGCAGTTCCATGCATCTCCAGCATTTATCGGAGGCGGAATGAAACATCTTATGCAAAGTCATTGGGACATAATACCAATGATGTAATAATTAGAAAAATTGCTTGTGCAGATTTATACAGTGCACTGCCTTCAGCACTTTCATCCGAGCCTAGAACCATGACTCAATCAATTATAGAATCCCCAACTCAGTCTCCCACTTTATAATAGATTTAGATTTATCAAGGGTATGTAATGGCTTTGTCAGGTTAATAATTTTAGAAATAATATTTTTTTATAGCGGGCATCCAAAAAGGCATTCCGATCAGAGTATGGTTTCAGAGGGTTAGCATTAATAAAGCTTTTAATTCTAATATATGAAACCTTTGCAGTGGTTGGGAGGTCGAATTTTAACTGCAGTTCTTCAAATGTTCATAAGGAGGAAAGTGAATGGATATATGCGATTTTTAATATCCCACATGCAAGCCAAGATTTCAAATTCAGATTCTAAATCAGTAACTGAATCAAATTTCCTTTTAAATCTAGACATCTGCCCCACTACACTTTTGATAACGGGATTTGAGATGTTCAGATGGATTGGGTTTACCCAATAATAACAGAATAGGTCCAGATTATTGCATTTCCATTTCTCATATTAACATTTGGATAGTTAACTCCATCCTGATATAACCTTCTCCTTAAAACAGAGTATACAATGCTTGATCTCTTCCCCTTCCAAACGAAGGATGAGAAGATCTGTTAAAACTGCGTTAAGATTTGTTTAGGCACAGATACTGTGCCTAAATGAGTGGAAGCGATAACAACATGATCTCAGGTAAAGAAAATAACACTATATGCAGATTATATATTATTAACTTTAGCTAATCCAGAGAAGTCTGTACCAGATATTTTATCACAAATCAAAGAATTTGGCTTAAACTTCAACTATAAACTCAGTCTTATTAAAACTCTGGTGATACATTTCAATTTGAATCAACAGAAATTAAAGAATTTTAAATATCTGATACAAATTAATTGAGAAATTTAATGTGTTTAATATTTAGAAATAAAAATGTTTCAGCAATTTGAATATATAATAAATTTGAATTGTTCTGGCTTACTTGACAACTTGAGAATCCCAATTATGGAATGAAGAGGCAGCGAAATATCATGGCTGGGAAGACTAAATAATATTAAAACCTATGTCCTTCCAAAGTTAATGTACCTTTTTAGGACTATCCCAATAATGCTACAATTATTGATGGATTTTATTTTTACTATAGAAAAGACATAGATAGAGTTAAAATATTGTTTTATTGAAAAAACTTTTAAAATGGGTAAAAAGATTGTTGGTAAAATAATGTCAAAGAACAGCAATTACATGTGAGATAAAGTAATGTCTCAGTTGTATATTCTGTCACTAGAAGCATGAACATAATTATTAAAAGACTGGAATTTATGATACACATTGGTTGTAATGTGGCTTTTCCTATCATCCTTAAAAATAGGTTGAAACAGCGAGCTGGATCAGATTCCATAATAAAAGTAAATTGAAGCTGTAAATTAGGCAGTCCAGAAATAAGGCTGTCCATCCTTTACATTACTGAAACAGAGCGTTGAATGTAACAAATAGTCCAGTTGGTAAGAAGCCTTTTTTAAAATTTTACTTTATTTTCAACATATTGAACATTTTATTTAAATTAGGTTTAAATATTTTGTTTCACTAGAAGTTGTTTAGTACAATGTCTTCTAATTTGAAGATAGATACATAATTTCTTAACCTGTCATGAATGCAAGCTATAGAGCATATATCTAAGATTTGTTTCAAGACCTTTCACATTAATCCTCTGTTGAATGGAACTAAAGGGGAGAGCAAATATAGCATGTTTGTACCTTTACTGACATTTTTTAAATAAAAAGGACAGGGTTTTTTTAGTGAAATCAAATGCCTAAAAAGGTCTGTATTTGACAATTAGAAAGCAAAGTATTTATTGTTTTCAAGGAAATAATGTAAAAGCTCCTTACTCAAATGATTAGGCCTACATGGGTGAAAGGAAAATATAGCTTCTACCATTAAATACCCAAGTATTTTTGACTTAGTTATGCTTCTTAGTTACAGGGGATCATTGTTCTGAGGTGGTAACTTGGTGAAGAAAGGGATTAATTTCTTATTTGTCCATAATGAAGCCATGCAAATACACCATATAAAAGATTGCAGAAAAAAAATGTTTCTGACAAATTACATTAGTCAATCAGTAGCTTAAATTAGTGGAAATGTTGGTCATATGTGTGAGATTTGTGTATAAACAATGACAGGAATATGAGAAATAAAATTATTTCTTCTTTTTGTAGCAAAATCAGGCTGACTAGTGCCTCTGTAAGTAAAATAGATAATTCCAATTTATATGCTTCAGTGGGATCCTTATCAAGTACTTTATAAGAACTTGAATCATTTAGAAGGCGTGAAGCCAATATAAAATAGTCGTCCGTATTCATTATGGCTATTCGCCCACCTTTGTCAGCGTTTTTGTAACGTAATGGCACTATTCACAGATATTTCTTTCTATGATTGTCTTTGATGAGCATTTCAATTTGGTTTGACCTTAAATCCAAATTCACATAAGTGACTGAAGTCACTTAGAACCAACTCATGATTAAGTTTCTATAAAAAAACGTTTGTACAAAAGAGGATACAAAGTAGAAATACTTTTTAAAAAATGTAGATTTAACAGAATTTTCAGCCATATCATACCATTTTTATTATTTAATAGTGACACAGCAATATTTTTTTTCTTCCCCCCCCAAAAAAAAAAAAATTAACAAACCATGATTGCAATGTATAAACTGCAAGTACAGATTATATGAACTTTTCAATACAGTTAATGACAAAGTTGCTCTACCTTTGACCCTCTTTTTTCAGTTGGATAATGAGATTTGTGACCACAGTCCTGCATCCCCAATTTAAATCTCCAGTATGTAAGATTTGGGTGACATTACAATAAAGAAGATCTCACTATAATGCTGTTCAACGTACAAAGTACCAAGTATTTTTTTAAAGTTCAGTGCATTTAGGTGCAATTTGTTCCATGTTAAGTGCTCCATATTTTTGGAGTTTTTAAAAAGTGAATAAGCGAGAAAATATTTAACACTTCACATATGCATATTTTTGTACAGCCATCAGGGTCTTTTTAAAAAGGCATTTTCAACTTTTGTAACTACTTGAGAGTTTCATGACCTTTTGCCATGGCCTAGAGATGAGAATTCAAGGTTGTTGATTGACATGCAGCATAACTATGGATATTAGAGTTGTTTTGTAAATTTATTTTATGGTTTGGGAATCATCCTGATTTTATTTAAAGGTAAAGGTGAAAAAAGGGTTGGAAATAGGACAATTTTTCAATTATTGGTGATTATTGGTGTAATGCTTACAGTCCTCCAATAGTAGCTTTTTCAAATTCCATCAACTGTAAGTGGCAAATGGCTACTATTGTAAGGACATAAAATATGTAGTAACTTAGTAGTTAATTTTTAGAAATGGGAATTTAATTGAGAGGGAAGCAATCAACAGCTTGCCCTGCTTAACCCCTTAAGGACAGAGCCCTTGAAACATTTTTGTCCACTCTGGACAATGGCTATTTTAACATTTCTGTGCTGTTTGTGTTTAGCTGTAATTTTCTTCTTTGTCATTTGCTGTACCCACACATATTATATATTGTTTTTATCGGGACAAGAAGGGCTTTCTTTGGATGCCATCATTTTGATCATATCTTATAATATTATATAAAAAAAATAATAAAATATGGTAAAAAAAAAAAAAAAATCCTGACTTTTATTTGAAACATCTTCTCCTCATCGACAAAAGCGAACAAAAAAACCTGCTAAATAGATTCTACTGTTTCTCCTGAGTACAGTGATACCACCCATGCATAGCTTTGTTGGGTTGTTTGTGGGCTAAAATGCCAAATTTAGGAGGTGCAGTTTTTGGTTTCCCAACTTGAAATTTTTACATGCAGACAGCCTGCACCCATGTCCCATTTGGGACATATTTTAAGCCAGCCAGTGTATTTTACCCCATCAACTCATATATTTTTTAAAAGAAGATACCCAAGGCTATTTAAAATGGTGGTATTTTAACACTTTCCATGCATTAACTCTACCACCAGCCTTTGTCAAAATTTGTGGTAGTAATTTTTTTGTGTTTTTTTTTCACAAACATTGTATTTCATACATGAATTCACAGATTTTGGTATGTGTCACTGCCAAATAACACCCCAATATGTGTTCAGCCACATTTCCTGAGTATAGGGATACCACCCATGCATAGGTTTGTCTGCTTGTTTAGGGGTTAAAGGGCCACATTTGAGAGGTGCGCTTTTTGGCTTTCCAAAGTGAAATTTTGACATAAAGACAAACTGCGCCCATGTCCCATTTGGGACATATTTGAAGCCAGCTAGTGTATTTTACCCCATCAACCCATATATTTTTTAAAAGTAGACACCCTACGCTATTTAAAATGGTGGTATTTTAACACTTTCCATGCAATAATTCTACCACCAGCCTTTGTCAAATTTTGTGGTAGTGATTTTTGTGTGATTTATTTTCACAAATATTGTATTTCAGACATAAATTCACAGATTTTGGTATGTGTCACTGCCAAAAAATAACCCAATATGTATTCAACAACATCTCCTGAGTATAGGGATACCATGCATAGGTTTGTTGGGTTGTTTGGGGGCTAAAGGGCCACATTATGAAGGTGCGCATTTCCAACTTGGAATTTTGATGTGTAGTCAGCCTGAGCCCATCTTTCATTTGGGACTTTTTTTAAGCAGTGTATTTTACCCAAAAAAGTATATATTTTGTTAAAATAGACACCTAGGCTATTTTACATGGTGGTATTTTAACACTTTCCATGCACCAATTCTACCACCAGCCTTTGTCAAAGTTTGTGGTAGTAATTTTATTGTGTATTTTTTCCCACATACATTGTACTTTAGACACAAATTCACATATTTTGGTATGTGTCACTGACAAACAATACCACAATATGTCACTACAACATCTCCCGAGCACAGGGATACCACCCATGCATAGGTTTGTCAGCTTTGTTGGGGGTTGAAAGGCTACATTTGAGAGGTGCGCTTTTTGATTTTCCAAATTGGAATTTTGACATGTAGAGCAAGGAAGGGGTACATAGCTCTTATAAGAGCCTTTATAGTACTGTACAAAAAAATTAACCCCTAAAAATGCACAGACAAGAAAAAAATGTTCTTCTGTGCAGTGATCAGTGACAGGGAAGGGGTTAATACACAGGGTACACTATACAAAGGGTATGGCTTTTATAATAGCCCTTGGGTCTCACAAATGTTTAACATTGTATTTAAGTTATTACAATTAAAAACTTATATTATACAGATCTGTTTCTTTCCCTCACTAAAACTCAAGTGAGGAGAGGGAGGCAGATCCATATGGGTCAGAACAATATTTACCAATATTGATCTAACCAGGCGAATGGTGATGCTCGTCTGAGCAATCACCAAAGCACCTTTGCCACTGATTGGCTGTTACTGATCGCTAAACACGCGTTCAGACAGCTTCAAAAGGAATACACGTAATCCCCTAGTGGGTATAATTAACCCCTAGCGAGTGTGACAAAAAAATCCTTCTGTGACCAGATCACTCCATATGCGCTGCTTAGGCAGTGACCATATGCACTGCTTAGGCAGTGACCATATGCGCTGCTTAGGCAGTGACCATATGCGCTGCTTTGGAAGTGATATATGGCAAGGAAGGGGTTAATAGCTCTTAAAAGAGCCTTTGATATACTGTAATAATTCACAGTAAAAAAAAAAAAAACTAAAAAAATCCCAGACAGCAAAAAATGTGCTGCTGTGTATGATCTGTGTACACAGCGATCAATGGCAGGGAAGGGGTTAAACACTTGAAATGGCTTTTAGAAAAGCCCTTGGTTTTTCAAATGTTATTAAATATTTAATTTTATTAAATCAATATTTTTGTTTACATTATCTGATCTGTCTCTCTCCCTCACTAAAACTAGTGAGGAGAGGGAGGCAGATCAATACTTATCATACATGCCTGCACACAGATCACACAGATCTGATGTGCAGGCATCGATTGGCTCCCCCTAGAGCAACGGAAGTGGAATACATTCACTTCCGATGCTCTTGCCATTAGAAGGGAAACTCTGCCTGTATGGGCAGCGTTCCCTTCTACTGAGCTGATGGGGTCGCTCAGAAGAGCGACCACCATTGGTTCTGGGGGAGCATTATGGTGTTGCTAAGTGCCTCGCTAGCGAGGCACTTTAGCAACACTGGAGATGCTTAGGAAGCGAACGATCGTTCGCTTCCTAAGCCCATGTGTGCAGCCGGCGCCGCCATTTTTAAATGGCTGCTACGATCACTGCGGGGAGTGATCGTAGTTCGCCCCTGCACTTTTTTTTAGTGTTGCACAATGCCTCTACATAGAGGCATTGTAGCAACACTGATAGAGTAAAGAAAGCAACCGCTGGTCGCTTTCTTTACTCTATTTAGTGCATGACGTGCCAGGCACGTCAACTGTCGGCAAGTCCACGATTTGCCGTGATGTGCCTGGCACGTCATCTGTCATTAAGGGGTTAAACTAACTGGTAACCCCCATCACTTTTGTTTACCTCCACCCCATGCATACTAGGGATAGGAAAAAAGGTGGCATGCTTTGACTCCCCCTAGTTTCAACATTTTTTATTTTTATTTGTTGTGGTTCATGGTTTTGGATGTATTAATTGTATATATGGTTAATAGATCAAATGGTTAATATGGTTAGTTGTATCCTTTTATCATTTTCAATGTAATGTTACTGACTGCCTCTAGGGCAGTTAAGCAACAGAACAACACAAGTGATTTATGATCACTTAGTTCACTCTTGGGCAAGTTTTTCTCCAATATAATGCATGCAATCTCCGCACAGGATGATAGCAGTGCCGTGGAGAGGAGGGGTGGGTGGCCAAATTTTGGTGTTTCATGATTCCTCGATATCGTGGCATCTTAGCAACACCCTCAAAGCATAGACACAGGTATTTAGAGAGCCCTTTGTTTGGGCCCTGTGCATATTTATATAATGTTTTCCAGCCTTTCATCATGACAAAAACTTTCCAGTAATTTGCTTTTAAAAAAAGTAGAATATGGTGAAAAATGGAAAAAAACAATTCTGACTTTTCTTTGAAAAATATTTTACTAATCTGCAAAAGCTAATTAAAAAAAAACTTCTAAATAGATTTTTATGTCTCCTGAGTTTCGAAATTGCCTATGTTTGTAATTTTTTGTTTTATTTCAAAATAAGTGATAGTGAAATTGGAACACTAATATCTATCATGTCCCAAATCACCCCCTTTAAATAGTAGACAACTTATGGTATTCAGCTTGGGGTATTTTGGCACTTTTCATGCAGCCATTTTACCACTAATCTTTGCCAAAGTCGCAGAGATAAAAATGTGGTTTATTTTCACACATTGAAATTCAGGTATAAATTTGGTGAAAATGTCAAGGGTTATGGCCAAACAAGACCAAAATATTAGTTCAGCAACATTGTGCTGGCTTCTTAAGGGAACTAAAAAGCCACATGTGAGAGGTGTGTTTTTTGGTTTTCCAACTTGGAATTTTGACATGTAGATAACCTGTGCCAATGTCCCATTTGAGACATTTTTTAAGCTGGCCAATGTATTTTACTGCCATCTCACTGTATATTTTTTGAAAGTAGACACCCTATGGCATTTCAAATGGTGGTATTCTAACACTTTTCATGCACTAATTCAACCATCAGCCTTTGTCAAATGGTTGGGTTCTAATTTTTGGTGTGTTTTTCAAACACATTGTACTTCAGACTGGAATTCACAGAACCTGTTATGTGTCACTGCAACAAAACACCCAATATGTGTGTTATTTGGGAACTAAAAGGCCATATTTGGCATGTGCCCATGCTCTTTCAACTTGGAATTCTGACATATAGCCAAGCTGCGCCCATGTCCTATTTGGGACATTTATGAAGCCAGCCAATATATTTTAACTACACAAACCATATATTTTTTGGAAATTAGATACTGCAGGGTATTCAAATGCTGGTATTTTAACACTTTGTATGCACTACTTCTACCACCAGCCTTTGTCAAAATATGTGGTTGTAATGTTTTGTGTGTGTTTTCACACACTTACTTCAGGATTAAATGTGCAGATCCTTTTATGTGTCACTGCCACAAAATACCACAATATGTAACAACTCCTGAGTACAATGAAACCTCCAATGCATATGTTTGTCTGGTTGTTCTGGGGTAAATGACCAAATTTGGGATGTGTGCATTTCAGTTTTCCAATTTGAAATATGAACATGTCCTAACTGAAATTTTTTTTAAGTTGGCCAATTTAATTTACCCCCATCAAACCATATATTTTTTGGGAACAAAACACCACAGGATTTTTAAAATGGTGGTATTTTCACACTTTATGGAATCTCAGAATACTGATCTGCCCTGCTCCCTTTCTAAAATGCAATTGAGTAGAGGGAGGTAGTTCCAGACTAGTCAGAGTCAATATTTACAAAAACTAACCTTACCAGGGAAATGGTGATGAGCAATCATCAAACCACCCATGCCACTGATGTTAATGATCACTAAATATACATTCAGACAGCTTCACATTTTTTTTTTACTTTATATGTAAACTCATAGCGTGTATAGAAACCCCCTAGCTGGTGTAACAAAAAAATAAACTAAATACACAGACAAAAACTGCTCTGCAACTGAATCAGTGCCTAAGCAGTGAGCTATGGCAAGGAAGAGGTTAATAGCATGCCAACTGACTAATTCCCTTGTAGTTGTAAAAAAGGTATACAATTTGCTCTCCTGCTCAAGATCTTCTATTTGTGCGCTGGATCTCATCCCATCTCACCTTGTATCCCCTCTACTCTGTCTAACTCTAACCCATCTCATCAACCTCTCTCTGTCCTCTAGAATAGTACCGCCAACCTTCAAACAAGCCTAAATCATACCTGTTTTTAAAAAAGCTTAGCTAGACCCTACATTTCCATCTATCTCCCTATATCCGTTCTCCACCTTCATGTTCAAGTTGTTGGAGAGAACTGTGCACTTATGACTAACATATTTTCTGACCACTAACGACCTACTTGACCCATTTCAATCTGGCTTTAGACCCTTACACTCTACTGAAACAGTCCTCACTAGAGTCTCAAATGACCTGCTCTCTGCCAAATACAAAGGTTACTTCGCACTGATGATCCTCTTAGATCTCTCTGCTGCCTTTGGCACCGTTGACCTCCACCTCCTTCTTAACAAATTATCCTCATTTGGCATAGGTGGTACAGCACACTCTTAGATCCAGTCACCCTGGATTCACCCATTCTTCAGCTCAGACACTGCCAAAATCCTAGTGCACTTGCTTGTGATCTCTCACCTTGGCTACGGTAACAGCCTCCTGACTGGATCTCCTCTGGCTCATATTTCTCCCCTGCAATCTATTCAAAACACAGCTGTCTGACTCATCTTTCTTGCTTGTACGATTTGGCAGCTCCTCTCTGCAACACCCTCAACTGGTTCCCCATCTCCTAGGATAAAATTAAAAATTCTGTATTTAACCTACAAAGCCCTCCACCCCTTGGCCCCTCCGTACATTGCCTCACCATTAACCAATACTTCCCTGCATGACCTCTGCGCTCCTCAATGGGACTAAAGTTCTCCTCCAACCTCTTCCCTCTTGCACCTTCAAGGTTTTGCCTGAGCTGCCCCCTCTCTCTGGAAATCCCTTCCACAGAGCATCTCTCCTTCCTTTTCGAACTTTAAAAAGTCCCTCAAAACTCATCTCTTTAAAGAAGCTTATTACCCATCCCACTAGAATACTGGTTAATTTACCTCTAGTTAATCCCTCCTAGCCCTCTCTGCTCTCAATCACTGTTATAATCAGGTATCTAATCCAGCTACAACACACACAATTAATCTTTGGTCAAACCTACCTAGCGCCAACCATCCACATTACTGTTACTACAACTACCTTCCCTCTGAGCTCTTCACTCCCCTATGTATTTCATGTACTCCATTACCTCTAGATTGTAAGCTTGCATGCAGGGCACTCTACCTCATAAACCAGTCTGTACTTGTTTGCTTAACTTAGTATGTATTTCTTTTCTATACTCTGTTCCTAGGCTATGCAAATTGTTTGTGCTATATAAATAAATGTTAATGTAATGTAATTCCAACAACACTGATATGTCTTGAGAAGAGGGAGGCAGATCTACACAGGCAATATTTGCAAATACTGTCTTTGACTGTGAATAGTAAGCACTCATCTGACTTTCCAATGCATTGATTGGGTATGCTGACATCCAAAAATGCTCCATACAGAAATGGAAGGGAAAAAACAATTATTCTGTTGCTCTTGCCAGTAGAAGGGCAGCACCATCTTTGACAGGCAGTACACCCTTTTATCAGGAGAGCGATCACCAACCAAAACAGAATATTTTGTTTGGTGTTGCTAAATTCCTTGATAGCGAGGCATTTCAGCAACATCATCAGAGCTTAGGATGCAAGCTTTTGTTCCCTTCCTAAGCACATGTGTGCCTCAGCATCATCATTTTTAAATGGGGGTTACAATCTGGAGAGTGATTGTACAGTTGCCTTGCACCATTGTTTGTGTTGCTTGGTCACTTTCTTTGCGCTCTTTTATTGATGACGTGCCAGGCACGTCAATTGTCACAAAGGGGTTAATATATGCTAATATCTTATTTGCCTTTGCAAACTTCTGCGACTGGAACTGTGTATTTATACTAAGTCTATTGTCTACAATTAATACCACATCTTTTTCATTAGTAGATTTCCCCAAAGAAACACCATTTAATGTTTAATGTTTACTGTTGCATTTGTATTATTATACCCAAAATACATAATTTTACATTTGTCTGTATTGAATCTCTTTTGTCATATATCCCAGTTACCCAATTTGTCCAAATCCTCTTGCAAGGAAGACCGCTCTAGTTGTGTCATCTGCAAACACTAAGACATGGCTCCCTATATCCACTTAGAGATCATTAATAAACAAATAAATAGAAGAGGACCCATGATAGATCCCTGAGGTACTCCACTTTCATCATATTTGAGAACTTCCTATTTTCCAGCACTTTTTCCATGCTATCTTTCAGCCAATCCATGCACAAAGAATACTCCATCCTAGAACTTGCCACCTCACCCATATTGCATGCCAAGACTTCCTACTGCCTCCCCTAAAATTACACACTTACCAAATCCCTGCTTTCTAGTGGTGGCTTTCTGTGTACTGCCTAATTGTCCATGCATCTGAGGAGTTGGAGCACAGGGAGGTGAAGTGACCCCCAACACTCTGACTTGTAAAGATGCAAGGGTATTGCAAGTCAGCTGGAAAAGATATTTGGGTTCCAGCTGAGTGGACATATAGCCAGCTGCCTGTGCCTTTGCGAGATCTAGGTCCTTGTAGCTCTGTGGAAAACGTGTATCTCAGTCTTGAAAACAGTCTGATTACAAGATCTCAATTATTAGGTGAGATCACTTATTCAGAAAACTTTCTCTGAAGAAAAGACAATTCAACTGATATTCAAGCATATACAGTAAGACCATTATTTTTATTTATAATGTGTAGAATGCTGTTACTAACCTTTAGTAGCTCATCTTTGAAGAATGAATTGTGTTTGTTGAATATATATATATATATATATATATATATATATATACATACATACAATCAATCAATCAATATATATATATATATATATATATACTAAAAGCACAAAGAAAATGGACCTATTATCAGCAAAATACCTTGATAAACAGTAATATTCAGTAGAAAGAATACACATCAGCATTTTTTCAGTATAAACCCCCACAATGCTTAATTTAATCTAATTAGATGGCTTTGTAGTTATTCTTGAGTACAAGATAGTTGTTTATCATTGCATAGATAATTTATCCTCCACTCATTACTTAATAAAACCTGTAAAACAAGGGATGTGAAGGTCTTGTAAACAAATGGTGGATAATTCATTCAAAAGTTAAGGTTACTTGAAAAACGATCTTAGTAATTTAATGCAGATGTGCTCTTCTGTTAATATATCTACTAGAAATATTTATGATAAGTTTACACATATGGGCACATTATTCATAAACTGATGATGTTTTGCTATTACATAGATAATATTAAAAATATTATAAATACAGTTTAAATATAAATCAAATTAGCAATAGGGCACTAAGTTGAACGTATGCATATGAAATGTTATCGGTGGCCAGGATTTAGCAACCTATTTAATTTAAGAATGCACTCATACAGTTATACAAGATAGTTCTACAGCCAGCCTCCAATCCAGAAAAGCCCTCCAAAAGATAAACAATAAAATAAAGCAATCATGTAATCACATTTTGCTAGGGCTACTTTTAAAATATATTGTTTATAATAGGATACTCCATATTGTCCTAAAGGATCTGAGAGTCCATTCTCATTTCTGCAAATCCCTAGACCTTCCAAAAGTCACCATTACTGGGTCAAACCAGTGTTCGTCATGACGTGAGGTGACGTACGCCACGCCCCCCGTAGAAGCTGAGTGAGTGGAGTTTGCTGATGGCGCCCGGGACCTAGCTGAGTGCGGAACACGGAGTACGATCAAAGGAGCCTACAACCTGAAAAACTCTTCCTCTGCAAAACCACCAAGAACGTATCACCTCTCCGCTCCTCAACGGGAGAATTGTATGAAGTTTTGAACTCTTAAGCAGCCCCGTGGTTCATCAGATCCCAGAGCTCAAAGGAAAACTGAAACCATTCCTAACCCAGGAGGCATGACAAGATGCAGGTGAAAGCTCATCTGCTACTTAAAAACAAACTGTGAGTAAGCCTAGGTGGGCTATAAATTGCTACAATTTCTATAAAAAAGAGAAAAAAAAGAAAACAACTTAGTTATTATAACTCACTTTATTCCCTTGGCTCACTGTACCCTCACGATGCAAAAAGATAAAAAGGGATGTATCACTAATAGTAAATGAGAAAACGGGATATCTAAATACATTTACTAACACCAAGTTAGTGGCAAAGGGGAACAGTAGGGAGGAAAGGGAAGTTAAGTGTTAATGAAAAATAGTGGATAACACGTGAAGTACACAAAGCCCTGTAAGAAGCTCAGAGAACAATTAAGGCTGTAAGTCACAGGGGACTGCTATAAGAAGATAAAGTCTATATCTGTTAACTTGCTCCCCTCCTCCGTTGGAATTTTGTGCTTTTGGTGAAACCTGAGTTGGATGGAAATAGTGCTATAAAAACATAAAGTACTACAAAAAATATAAAGACAACTAACGTGCTAAAAGAGAACTTTAATTTGCCCCTCGCCTCCGGAGGAATTTTGTGCTTTTGGCGAAGACTGAGTTGGATGGAAATAATCAAATCAGTACCTAAGCTGACTCCTGAATTCAACCTTTCTCCTCGGCAAAGTGTGAATCTACTGCTCACATTATCCTCAACAGGGCGAACATTGTGGAGTACCCCATTGAAATCGTGTGCAAAGGCACCAAGTGAGGTACACAGGAATCACCCATTTTTGGGCTAATTTATGCTAATCATATATACACAGAAGAAAGTTGGACAAACTATTTACCCCCTAATAACCCCCTCCGCTGAATTTAACGGAGAGGAGGGAGAGAAAGAGGAGACGAGGAGAGGAAGAGGGAAATAAACAAGGAATAGGAAGGGGGGAAACAAGGAGAAATACCACAACCGAGGAATTCATCAATTAACTGTCACTACCGCTATTTGGGAAAACTTAATTCACTTTAAGTCTCCAGGGGTCGTTCAACTGATAAAGGAAA
This sequence comes from Pelodytes ibericus, assembly GCA_036172795.1. Taxonomy (NCBI): domain Eukaryota; kingdom Metazoa; phylum Chordata; class Amphibia; order Anura; family Pelodytidae; genus Pelodytes; species Pelodytes ibericus. Next base: position 212,676,912 of record CM069857.1, on the reverse strand, counting down.
GGACCATCTCTCCTGTACTAGTAAAAGTAACAACAATGGGCCCAAAGAAAGAATACAGAGATGGCAAAGAGAAAGACAAAGAAAAGATCCCTAGTTCAGAAAAAAAAAGAAAATACAGGGCCGCTGTCAAGGAGATCACTGTCCGGAAATCCAAAAGAATCTGCACAAATAATGAGCCTAAATGAGACACAAGAGGAGACACAAATCTGCTCTCAAGAATCAATAGCAGTAATGATGGATAAGCTATATACTAAAATAAAAAAAGACCTAGAAACCAACAAAAAAGTTTAAAATTAGAATTAACAGCAATGGCTAGCAATTTGACTCTCCAAAGTAATATTCTGGTCAATATCCAGGAAGAACTGAAAACGGTTCAAGAGGAAAACCAGCACCTCCAAACAAAAATAACAGCACTAGAGGAAAAGCTTACGGATTTAGAAGATAGATCACGAAGAAAAAATATCCGAATACGGGGAATTCCAGAAAGCATAGCGCAGGAAAATCTGGAGGAATACCTTCAGGAGCTCTTTAAAACATTGGTGCCGAATCAGCCATCTGGAGCATACCTCATGGAAAGGTTCCATAGACTGAGGAAACCAGAGGGAATTAATGGAGATCTCCCAAGAGATACCATCATACGCTTTGCCAGTTTCTATCTTAAAGATCAAATTACAAAAGAGTTCAGAAAACAACAAGGAAAAAATGAGAAACTTAAAGATTTAAAAATGTTCCCTGACATTTCCGTGGCAACTAGACTCAGCAGGAATATAGTACGACTACAACGATTCTCAGAGAAGGAAATAATCGCTATCGTTGGGGCTTCCCCACCTCTTTGATCATTTCTCACGAAGGAAGAACTCATGACTTAAAGTATCCAGACTGAATAGGGGGGACGAGGGAATCAGGGGAAGGGAGGGGGTATGAGAAGGGGAGAGGAAGGGAAATGAGAGGATAACATTGAAGGCGAAGAGGGAAGGGAAGGACAAGAAGGAAATGGGAATTAGGCAGGAAATACTAAAAAGGGAACAGGACAGAATAAACAACAATATAATCCAACTAAGACAAGAACGGTACATAGGAAATATATCTCTCTAATAAAATAAAATACAACAGGAAAAAAAGTATGATAAAAAAATAGTAGATGGAAATCAAACATTTGTATCACCTCTGGATATCGCAGAAGTCTTTAAAAAATACTATGCATCCTTGTATAATCTAGAAAGTCAAAAATCATCCAGAGAAGAGATTAAAAAGTTCCTAGGGAAAATAAATCTCCCAAAGATTAGCAAAGAAAATTTGGAAGACTTAAATTCTCCAATTACCTTGGAAGAAATTCAAAATAATATTAACAACTTAAAGGGGAAAAAAGCACCCGGCCCAGATGGCTTCTCCGCAGCCTTCTACGAGACCTTTCGGGACATTGTCTCTCCTATCTTGTTGAGGGCCTTCAAAGAGATAACAGAGGGAACTCCATTCCCCAAAGAGATTCTCCAAGCTTTAATTCTCCCAATTCCGAAGCCTGACAAAGATCCATCCCGCATAACAAATTATAGACCAATTTCGCTAATAAACTTAGATATAAAAATCTTCTCAAAAATCTTAGCAGAAAGACTAAAACATTTTTTACCTAGTGTTATCCATATGGACCAGGCTGGCTTTGTGAATGGGAGACAAACCAAAGACAACACGAGGAAAACAATTAATTTGTTATACACTATTAATGAAAATAATCGGGGATCATCAATCATAGCATTGGATGCCGAAAAGGCGTTCGATCGGGTAAATGGATGTTTTTGGAAGAGATTCTAAACGCCTTTGGCATCTCAGGTTAATTTAAAGACAACACAATGGCTATGTATTCAGATCCAACAGCCAAAATAAAAGGTCCAATGTTAAATTCCAATTGGTTTAACTTGAGGAATGGCACACGCCAGGGTTGCCCTTTGGCACCCCTTTTGTATGTGTTGTCGTGGAACCCTTGGCACAGTTGGTGAGACAGTGTCAGGAAATATGGGGAATCAAAACAAAAACACAGGATTACAAAATTATGCTTTTTGCTGATGACATCCTTTTGACATTAGAAAGGCCTACACAATCCATTCCATCTCTATTAAAAATAATACAAGAATATGGGAAATACTCTAACTACAAATTAAATCTCAAAAAATATATCAATAAATGATAGGAAATATATTAACACTAGATTAAAATTGGAAGCGAATAATCAGGTAATAGCATATTTGGGAACTAAAAGTAACTTTGAATCATTAATTCCGAAACTTAAAGAAAAAATAAAAGCATGGAAAGGACTTGAACTGTCATGGGTGGGCAGAGTTAACATACTCAACTCCTACTTAGTCCCCAAAATCATTTATTTAATCAGGGCAATTACCCTAAGGGTTCCAAATCATATTCTGAACATATGCCAAGGGATCTTCAATGCATTCGTATGGCAGAACAAAAAAACATGAATAGCCCAAAGTACACTCTCAAGGAATATAAATAAGGGTGGAATCTCCATGCTGGATGTACATAATTTGGACGAGGCATGTATGATATCACATTACTTATTGTTTAACAACATAGGAGTCGTCCTTCCTGACTGGTTTAGAATTGAGGAACCATATAGTGTAACCCCCAATCCCTATTACATGTTTTGAAAAAACATCCCAAATATATTAAAACAACAGCAACCTAATCTGATAGTAAAAAATATCCTTATAACACTAGATAAGCTTAAGAAGAAATTCAATATAAGGGATCAAATTCTCCCTTCAACCCCAATAGGAAACCTGAAAGCATATCTGGTAGATCTAAACCTGAAGAAATGGGAAGAGGTATTAAATAACCCACTAGCAGAAATGATGACTAACGATAAACTACTACCTTCATAGATGAAGTAGAGAGGTTCACTTACCTTAGAATCGCACATCTTCTGTCTGCATTGCAGGTTGTTAAGTGTTCTACTCTGGAAAAATTCCTAGAAAAGAAATATGAGAAAGGATTAATTACTAACACTAGGAAACTATTAGAAGCAAGTAAAGACGAGAAGATAGAGAAAAAAATAAAACTATGGGAAAATTAGATGGGGAAAGGGTATAGCACTGAGAAATGGCTGAGGGCATATCGTCAAATAAGGAAGGTTTTTCATTGTATCAGTTTACAGGAACTATATTTTAAGATCTTCCACCGGTGGTATATGGTCCCAACAAAGATCCAGAAATTTAATAAAAGTAAATCGAATCTCTGTTGGAGATGTGAAAAAGAGGTGGGATCATTATACCACATGTGGTGAGGATGTGAAGAGATCAAAAAAGCGTGCATACCGCTAGTAGCAACCATTAAAGAGATGTTTGGAGAAGATATAATTTTGACGCCCCAAACCTTCTTCTTTCATTTAGACCTCCCTCTGAAAAACAAGCACCAAAAAAACTTATTAATAAGTATTCTAATGTCAATTAAAATATGCATTGCAAGGAAATGGAAGCTGAAAGGGGCAATAAATTGGGGAGAAGTTCAATCCCAGGTACACTTTATCTGTAGAATGGAAGAAGGTTACTATAAAAAAGAAGACCAAATGCACAGATTTCACGAAACTTGGTCCCCGTGGAAAAACAGGACTGAGTGTTGAAATATTAAATCTAAAGCTCTCTACTTAACAGTGACTTAAAGTAGCAAGACATCGTAACCCATGAGGAACCATAGATCTGGCACCATCTATGTTTGTTTGTCTGTGTTTGTCTTTCTTTTTTCCTATTTTCTTTCTCTTCTTTTTTCTGGCACCAAATCACTACTTAACACAATGTATTTATACTTATACTTTCCCACTTAAATATTTGCGATTTGGAAGAGTATGGTGGTGTGAGGGTTACCCCTTCACACAATTTTTATTTTTTAATGTTGTATGTCCCTTTTGATACTTTTCATAATAAAAAAAAGAAAAGTCACCATTACAGACTATGCACCCCAGTTACAGATCTAATATCTTGTCCCATAATGGACCAACCAGCCCTGTATTCCCAGATTGCAATTCAAATAGAACTAAATGCATATACACATCCAGCAATACCGTACCCTTGATAGCTTCTTCATTGTGGACTTTCTTCCAGAAGCCATGAGTTCGGATTTTTATGCTGTCTTTGAATCGTTGTTTTTTTTCCTTTACTTACCTACAGCAGCCCTTAAAGATTCAATGTTTTAAACAAATCTGACAATTGGAGTCTGAATGGACCGTTCCATGCATCTTTGGATCCACCAAATTTTCATTATCACAGCTATTTCTCCCACTAACAATACACTATGCCACATATGAAATGACATATAATAATTGGGCCAAAGTACCACAGTCACTACCTGACGCCTGTTCTTCATATGATCTTTGTACTGCCAGTATACTCTTTGCTACCTGGCAACCTGTTGCCATTACCTGTTGATCAAGTGGAAAGGATCAACATGTTGGCAAGCATTTGCAACAAGCCCAAAAGATTTCAATGGCCCTCACAAATAATTTTGCTTCCCCCATAGCTATGTAATGAGCTGGGTATCAATGTACCTTAAGAAAACCAGCATATCTTTCTGTGTACCTCAATAGAGAAACATGAAGATTGTACCAAGTCAAATATGTGATGATGATACCTATGTTATCAAATAGGCCTATCCACCTCTTTCAAAAGGTTACATAGTGGGACAACACCACCATAATCCTCCCTAGCCAGACCTTAAGTCAGTTCTCTAGGCATATAAATAACATGCTTCAGACACTGATGCAAAAAGACACTTGTTATCTAAGCTATACACAAATGTGTACTTAATGTACATAACCAGATAACCACAATTTTTGTAAAGGTCAGCTGCTTCATACAAAAATAAACTCTTAGAAATTTTCCTACCTAAACATAAGAAGACCCTTCAGACTCAAGATGGCTGCGGCTCATTTTGTGCTTCCGCTCCATCAGATCAAATGTCAGATCTAAAACTAATAAACTTCTTGAAGAGGCTTTTATGAATATTTTGCCAATTTACTTCAAAACAGTGATCCCAGAGATCTGCTCATTGACACTGGAAATTGTCTTCTGATACCAAAAATCCTGAATAGAACAATCCCATCACTAAAGGATACATTTATTCATGCAAAATAAGCAATTATACAAGCTACCAGAACCCAAGAGCTGCCTAACACCACCTATCAAGAGATACAAGTGTTTTCTGTCCGCTCAGGATATAAACTTATGAAATGGGGGGAATTTGAAGAAATCACAAAGAGACTATGCAACCATAAACTGGACTATAATTGGGGATTCCATTAAAACTACTGGTCCAGAAAAATGGAACCATTGTTCCTTGACAATCTTCTAGAGCTACTTTACCAACCAAAAATCACTACTGACAGGGAGGTAGTGAAAATGTGTTCTATCTGACAACACTTAGTTTAATACATAAAAAATTACTGCACCAGTTAACCCCTTAAGCCTTTGAAACATTTTTGTCCTTTCTGGACAATGGCTATTTTAACATTTCTGTGCTGTTTGTGTTTAGCAGTAATTTTCTTCTTTGTCATTTGCTTTACCCACACATGTTATATATTGTTTTTATCGGGACAAGAAGGGCTTTCTTTGGATGCCATCTTTTTGATCATATCTTATAATATTATACAAAAAAATAATAAAATATGGTAAAAGAAAAGAAATACACAAATTTCATGAATTTTATTTGAAACATCTTCTACTCGTCGACAAAAGCGAACAAAAAAACCTGCTAAATAGATTCTACTATTTCTCCTGAGTACAGGGATACCACCCATGCATAGGTTTGTTGGGGTGTTTGGGGGCTAAAATGCCTAATTTGTGAGGTGCAGTTTTTTGTTTTCCAACTTAAAATTTTTACATGCAGACAGCCTGCACCCATGTCCCATTTGGGACATGTTTAAAACCAGCCAGTGTATTTTACCCCATCAACCCATATATTTTTTAAAAGTAGACACCCTAGGCTATCTCAGTTGGTGGTATTTTCACACTTTCCATGCACTAATTCTACCCCCAGCCTTTGTCAAAGTTTGTGGTAGTAATTTTTTTGTGTTTTTTTTTTCACAAACCTTGTACTTCAGACATGAATTCACAGATTTTGGTATGTGTCACTGCCAAATAACACCCCAATAAGTGTTCAGCAACTTCTCTTGAGTACAGGGATACTACCCATGCATAGGTTTGTTGGGTTGTTTTTGGGGTAAAAGGCCAAATTTGGGAGGTGCAGTTTTTGGTTTTCCAACTTGAAATTTTGACATGCAGACCGCCTGCACCCATGTCTCATTTGGGACATATTTAAAACCAGCCAGTGTATTTTACCCCATCAACCCATATATTTTTTAAAAGTAGACACCCTACGCTATTTCAAATGGTGGTATTTTAACACTTTCCATGCACTAATTCTACCACCAGCCTTTGTCAAAGTTTGTGCTAGCAATTTTTGTGTGTTTTTTTTTTCACAAATATTGTATTTCAGACATAAATTCACAGGTCTTGGTATGTGTCACTGCCAAACAATAACCCAATATGTGTTCAACAACATCTCCTGAGTACAGGGATACCACCCATGCATAGGTTTGTTGGGTTGTTTGGGGGCTAAAGGGCAACATTTTGAAGGTGTGCATTTTCAACTTGGAATTTTGACGTGTAGTCAGCCTGAGCCCATCTTTCATTTGGGACTTTTTTTAAAGTAGGACAGTGTATTTTACCCAAAAAAGTATATATTTTGTAAAAGTAGACACCTTACGCTATTTTAAATGGTGGTATTTTAACACTTTCCATGCACCAATTCTACCACCAGCCTTTGTCAAAGTTTGTGGTAGTCATTTTATTGTGTATTTTTTCCCACATACATTGTACTTTAGACACAAATTCACATATTTCGGTATGTGTCACTGACAAACAATACCACAATATATGTTCAGCAACATCTCCCGAGCACAGGCATACCACCCATGCATAGGTTTGTCAGCTTTGTTGGGGGTTGAAAGGCTACATTTGAGAGGTGCGCTTTTTGATTTTCCAAATTGGAATTTTGTTATGAAGGGGTTAATAGCTCTTATAAGAGCCTTTGTAGTACGGTACAAAAAATTGAACCCCTAAAAATGCACAGACAAGAAAAAAATGTCTGCTGTGCAGTGATCAGTGGCAGGGAAGGGGTTAATACACAGGCTACACTATACAAAGGGTATGGCTTTTATAAAAGCCCTTGGGACTCACAATTTTTTTACATTTAATTTAATTTATTACAATTAAAACATTATATTATACAGATCTGTCTCTTTCCCTCACTAAAACTCAAGCGAGGAGAGGGAGGCAGATCCATATGGGTCAGAACAATATTTACCAATATTGATCTAACCAGAAGAATGGTGATGCTCATCTGAGAAATCACCAAACCACCTTTGCCACTGATCGGCTGTTACTGATCGCTAAACACGCGTTCAGACAGCTTCAAAAGGAATACACATAATCCCCTAGTGGGTATAATTAACTCCTAGCGAGTGTGACAAAAAAAAAATGCTGATAGCAAAAAAAAATCCTTCTGCGACCAGATTGCTCCATATGCGCTGCTTAGGCAGTGACCATATGCACTGCTTAGGCAGTGACCATATGTGCTGCTTAGGAAGTGATATACGGCAAGGAAGGGGTTAATAGCTCTTAAAAGAGCCTTTGATATACTGTAATAAATCACAGTAAAAAACATTAACCCCTAAAAAAATGCACAGACAGCAAAAAATGTGCTGCTGTGTAAGATCACTGCGTACACAGCGATCAATTGCAGGGTAGGGGTTAAATACTGGAAACGGCTTTTATAAAAGCCTTTGGGTCTCAATTTTATTAAATATATTATAATTAAAAACTTACATTATACAGCTCTGTCTGTCTCCCTCACTAAAACTCAAGTGAGAGGGAGGCGGATCTACAAGGGTCAGATCAAATATTTACAAATATTGATCTAACCAGGCGAATGGTGATGCTCATCTGAGCAAACGCCAACCCGCCTTTGCCACTGATCAGCTGTTACTGATCGCTATACATGCTCTCAGACAGCTGAAATTTTTTTTTTTACGTTAAACGTAATCCCCTAGCGGGTATAATTAACCCGTGACGGGTGTAATAAAAAAGTTTTAAAAAAAAGTAAAAATGCTTCTGCAGCAAGATTGCTGCATTTGCGTCAGATCGCTGCTTAGGCAGTGATCTACAGCAAGCAAGGGGTTAATCTCTCTTAAAAGAGCCTTTTTTATACTGTAATGAATTACAGTAAAAAAATTAACCCCTAAAAAATGCACAGACAACAAAAAATGTGCTGCTGTGTATGATCACTGCGTACACAGCGATCAATGGAAGGGAAGGGGTTAAACACTTGAAATGGCTTTTATAAAAGCCCTTGGTTACTAACATTTTATTAAATATTTTTAATTTTATTATTTTATTTTATTTTTTACTTTATCTGTTCTGTCTCTCTCCCTTACTAAAACTAGTAAGGTGAGGGAGGCAGATCAATACTTGTCAAAGGCAATATTTACTAATCATCAGAGCACTTATCATACATGCCTGCACACAGATCACACAGATCTGCTGTGCCGGCATTGATTGGCTCCCCCTAGAGCATCGGAAGTGAAATACTTTCACTTCCGATGCTCTTGTTCCCTTCTACTGAGCCGATGGGGTCGCTCAGGAGAGCGACCACCATCGGTTCTGGGGCAGCCGATGGTGCTGCTAAGTGCCTCGCTAACGTGGCACTTTAACAACACCGGAGGTGCTTAGGAAGCGAACGATCGATCGCTTCCTAAACACATGTGTGCAGCGGGTGCAGCCATTTTTAAATGGCTGCTACGATCACTCCGGGGAGTGATCGTAGCGCGCCCCTGCACTTTTTGGGGGTGTTGCTCAATGCCTCTACCTAGAGGCATTGTAGCAACACTGATAGAGTAAAAAAAGCGACCGCTGGTCGCTTTCTTTACTCTGTTAAGTGCATGACGTGCCAGGCACGTCACCTGTCAGCAAGTCCTCGATTTGCCGTGACGTGCCTGGAACGTCATCTGTCCTTAAGGGGTTAAAAAAGTCTATACAGGTATACCTAGTTTTATTGCTCTTTGACTTATTGCACTTCACACTTATTGCTCTTGACAGGATGTGTCAATTATCCATCGAGCAATTCTTACAGCACCATTTTCTTTGTGTCTCTGACTATTCCCTGTCCCTATTTGCACAGACACAAAAATATTGTATTGAGATTTCACTAGTTAATCACTTGCAATGGCCTCTGAGCATAAAAAGAAAGTATGCACAGTACATATTTTTTTTGTACTTAATCATTCCGGCTTATGTGACTCACCTTATTGAGGATTTTGACTTATTGCGGTGGTCTGGAACTGAACCCGCAATAACTGTGAGGAATGCCTGTAGTTACAATCGTGCATGACCGCACAAGTTAAAAAGAATAGTATTAAAATGCACCCCAGTTACAGCTGAGTGGGAGAATTTTTCCATCTTAGCTACTTTGGCTTTAAGTTTGAAATTTCTGTCTCAGTTCCCTTCAACTCTCTCTGTATTGATTAGACCCTTTAATGAGGGCCGATAAAAATTAACAGACAAAAAAAAGCATATATTTTTGGTTATTAATATAGCAGTTTAAAAAAAGGTAATCTAGATTCCGTGGTTGAAGGTTGAGGTAAGCAGACACATATTTGAGCATCTCCCACTCCATGGATAATAATTATAACTTTAAAGACAACATATACTAACTACCGTATTTATCGGCGTATAACACGCGCCGGCGTATAACACACACCTAATTTTAAGAAGGAAATTTCAGGGAAAAAAACTTAAGAACTTAAATTAAGAACTTTAAAGCCCAATATGCCATTTTAATATGCCAGGATATTGCCCCCAATATGCCATTTAATATGCAGGATATTGCCCCCAATATGCCATTTAATATGCAGGATATTGCCCCCAATATGCCATTTAATATGCCAGATATTGCCCCCAATATGCCATTTTAATATGCCAGATATTGCCCCCAATATGCCATTTAATATGCAGGATATTGCCCCCAATATGCCATTTTAATATGCCAGATATTGCCCCAATATGCCATTTAATATGCAGGATATTGCCCCCCAATATGCCATTTAATATGCAGGATATTGCCCCCAATATGCCATTTAATATGCAGGATATTGCCCCCAATATGCCATTTTAATATGCCAGATATTGCCCCAATATGCCATTTAATATGCAGGATATTGCCCCCAATATGCCAGGATATTGCCCCTTAGTATGCTCGTTATGCCACCCTCCTCCCCCCCCTTCCCCAGACCCCAGTACTTACCTCTTTCCTGCTCCGTCCCCCGGTGCTCTGAAGCTGCGTGGCTGTGAGGGAAGCGTTGTGAGCTTCCCTTCAGCCGCGCGGTCAATAAAGTTTGTTTTAAAAAAAAGTTTGTTTTAAAAAAAAACGCTTCCCTCACAGCCACGCAGCTTCAGAGCACCGGGGGACAGAGCAGGAACGAGGTAAGATTTTTTTTTTTTTTTCGGCGTATAACACGCACACACCATTTTCCCCCTATTTTCAGGGAGAAAAAGTGCGTGTTATACGCCGATAAATATGGTAAGTATTATTAGAAATAATAACAATTCACTAACAATACCCTCCATTTCCAAAAATCCTGACGAGGATCAAAAATAACGATACTAAATCTGCTTTCACTATTTTATAGACTTATACTTTTTCTTGAATCTAAGATAATCTTTTATTAGTTTCTCCTACGGTAGAATTGTTTTGGATTGATATTGAAACTTGTTATTTTAGTGATGATTCAAGGCCCTGAGACACTTGTTTTTACAGTACACACCACTAAATACTTCATGGTCTTATAAATTGGACATCTATTCTCTAAGAAATGGCGTTTTATTTAACAGTTTCTAACCTTCATTTCCAAACTGTAATTTTATAGACTGAGATCCGTTTTCCCCTTAAACGCCATTAGTCCAGAAGTCTTATATTACAGCATCATAGCTATAGCTTACTAAGCTCACAGGTTATTATAAGCACCACACAGTTCAGCATATAGTTGTAGCCTACTTCTTCTGTCTTTTTTGCTTGGTATGGTGCCCAGAATATTTACTTAGTTACAGTTAAGATAGTGCTAAGCTAGGGCCTTAAATAAATAATTAAAGTGTTTTGTTTAAGTGCAATTTGCGAAAGACTGGGTAAAATAAGGTTATCTTACTTATTAACATGAATAATTTAGTGCAGTTTTGGCAATATAGTAATTAAACTGATAAATCTAGTGGGTTGGGGATAGCTATTGAGTGTACCCACTCAATACTCATGTACCCCTTTTTAATCCCCCCTCCTTTATTATGAAAATACAAAAAGCAAATGATACATACACAAGTGTGTTACTCATTCAGGCTGTATCCAGCCATTCCAGTATCCTTCTTGCTTTGCTTTCTTGTTTAATATGGATGATCTTTCCTGTCTACCTGTTTCCCTGCCTTGTATCCTTGCCCTGCCTTGGAATCCTGTTATGTTTTCCTTTCTGCCTTTCATTATGTCCTATTCCAGGTTTTCTCTGCTTCCCTCTACCTTGTTAGTTTTGTTCTATTTAAACCCTGCTTGTTTCTGTTCTGTCCTTTGCAGCAATCTACATGTATTCTCTTTGTGTGCAATGTTAATCTTTAATCTCTTGTCATTCATTTGCTAATTTTCTGTCTTATGTAGGGACTTGTCTAAATGTGGGGTACCTTCACATGGTTGGCAACCTAACATCTAATTGGTCAATCGGTGAACCAAACTCCCACCATTTTACCATTTTTAGTGTTAGGCTAGTTCCTTTATTTACATTTGTTCCTTTGTTTGTTTCTCTTGTGTTCCTTAAGCCTGTACCTTGTATTATTTATCCTTAGTTTGGTTTCTGCTTTATCTTGCTTTTGTTTTGCCTCTGTCCTGTAGCCCTGCACTCTTTATTTCAGTTCTGTTCTCCCTTAGATATTTTTCTGCTTTCGCTCTGCTTGGCTGTCATTTAGTTAATTCTGTCCTAGCCATCTCGATACAGCAGCTGCTCTTACAGGGCTTCAGATTTGGCCGCAGGGACCTGGGGTCCCAAACCACTGGGGAAATGTGATTACCCAGCTTCAAGCCTGTCTCCCTGCTCCTGCCATTGGGCTCCTAATATAGGGCGCTCAGGATCCCATACCATCCCAGACCCCATGCATTAAAGGCCATATACGTTTTTAAGAGTGTATGAATGTGTTTTTTGAATCAATATCAATTAATTACTTGCTTAAGGAATTTTTATTTAATATTTGTGTCAAATATAAGAATACATGTCTTATAAGATAAAGCTTTTGTCTATTAATATTCATGGATTAGACATCCCTCAGAAAAGGAAAACTTTTACATTTAAAAAAACAACAAAGTGGATTTTGCACCTATTAAGAAAACTCACTTTTCCTCCATAAAAACATCTCCTCTCATGAATCACCAAAACTGTTTACCTCCTACAACATAAAAAAGAAATTACTGGTTGCAATCACCATCCATAAAAACTGCCCATTCATCTCTCAATCGAAACAGATGCTGAAGGGAGATATAGCCTTATTCTGACATTTTGGCAATACTGCTTTTAAACATTTATACACCATTTACTTCTGACACTAAATTCTGGAAAATATTTAAAACTATAATCAGAGGAGATTTCAATTCTCCCATTTTCCCTGTGTGTTTTGAAAACAATATGTTATGCTTTACCACCAAATAATTCACTTTTATATTCAGGTATTAACTTTCTAATTACCAGCAGTGGAAAGGTTACTTTCAAACAAAGAGTGTGTTTGTTTGTGTTTTCCTCAGGATCTAGTTCAGTTTGGGGGCTGGATGGTGTGACTCTAGGAGGGGCTTGTTACTTTGCTAATGCTATTCAAGTAGCTAGCGGCACCCTTGCAGTGACCGAAGAACAGTGAAGATGTGACTAAACTAAATCCACCCAGCCTACAGGCCTAAATTTAGGCCTAGTGACTTCCTTCAGAGAAATCAGGAATCATTTGATCCAGAAAATCTTGCCAGGCTAATCCACCCAGAGATCCAGATTCATAAAACCTGTATCCATTTCTTTAAAGTTTTTTTATACTTTAGTAAACTCCACTGGGACAAACCTATTGGCTTGTCTTTCTGCTTTGCATATACCATGTACCATTTATAGTACTAAAGATAATTAATATTGTTCAGATAATTGTTTAACTAGCATTTTTTATGTTAATTCATAAAAATTTATGTCCTCCAGTCCTCTGTGCCGGGAAACAACAAAATGGTTCCCGCACACCTCAGCCCGCCTAACACACAATCAGATGGAGACTCTTTGGATGATCAAGACTCCCAGACAGGTGAGCCCACACCAGACCAGCTTATACCCTTGACTAAGGGAGACCTGAACTCCCTCTTGACTAACCTAATAAGCCAGATCAAAGATAACCGGCTAGAACTCATGTCACAGCTAAAGAAAACTATTAAGGATGATCTGGCTGAGGTCAAAACAGACTTACAAGACCAGGGACACAGACTTTCTAAAGCAGAGGAGGATATCCTGAAACTTAATAGCACTTAACATTACAGCCATGGAGGATCGCCTCCAACACCAAGCCAAAAAAACAGCCTCCCTCCTCACCCAAATCATGGATTTAGACAACAGAGGCCGCAGATTCAACCTCCGAATCTGCGGCACCCCCGAAGTGCCTTCGGATGAAAACTCAAAAACCTTACTACTGGACATATTCAAAAGCCTACTAGGCCCCAATTGTGGCAAGGTTATTATCCTGGACAGATCCCACCACACACTACGACCCAGGGGACCACCCGACTCCAACCCATGTGACCTAGTCTGTCGCTTCCACACTTTTACGCAAAAAGAAGAGGTACTCGGGAAGGCACGATGCACAAAGGATCCCCTGTATAAAGGTAGCCCTTACATTATTCTTCCAGATGTTGGCTGGCTTAGACTCCAAGCCTGAAAGGCCTTTAAACTGCTGACAGATACCCGCAGTACTAACAGCATACTATACAGCTGGGGATACCCTCTGTGCCAGGTGAAATGGCCTTACGCTTACCATGTTAGACCCAACAGACCTGGATAAGTTCTGTGAAGGACTGGGAATCCAACCAATGGCATTAGCAGACTGACCTACACCAACCCAGATGGGAACCCTTACAAAAAACCTATTAAACCGACCATGCCAGCCAAGACCACAATGCAAATGCTGCAACCCTTTGTACAACAGGCCACTACGAACCTCCAATTAACCACTAGGAGATCACTGCAGACCCAAGCAACCTACCACTCTTCTTCCACTGACCTCTACAATGGAACACTGAGACTTCTGATCACTCAATTGCTAGGTGATGTGGTGTAACACTAGATTAATATAAAATATATAAATGAGTCAGTCTACTTTAACAGATATTTAATAAGAGATAAAAACACAGTTACATACATAACAATGAGGCAGGCAAGGCAGGGAGAGACTGAATTCAGATTGTTTATTCAACAGGTATATTGAATAGCTTGGTCTGTCACTTTACATTATTTACATTTTTACATTACAATCTTGAATATTCCCCAATGCAAGAAAACCCAGTGGGAGCGAAAAACCATATTGATAAAAATTCAACCCACCATCCCTCCAGAATATATTCAATACACATGACCCACAAATAACAATACATTTAACATACAAAGTATAAGCATCAATTAAATGAACCGGTGGTAATGAAGTGGTGGTAATGAAGTGGTAGTCCAGGATTAGAGCTGTCAGTTTTGTTGAATTAAAAAGAATAGAAGAAATATTACAATACAATATTAATTACTTTGTCTTTCCATATTGACTATTACTCTTTTTGGCCATTGAAATAAACTATTGCCAGAATGCATTCTTTACAGTTCTCATATCTACCAATGATTTTATGTTGGGATGCAGCATCCTATTCGCCTCCTTAAAAACCTTAATGTTTGGCATATATCACAATTTCTTTCCCTAACAATGATATGTTTTGATACAAAGTTTACTTATCAACTGGTCCATCATCCCTGTCTTTTATGCTCCACCTTCAGATTACCTGTAATATAAAATATAAATGTTTTGGGGGTGGGGTGGGGTCAGTGTCTAGCTTGAGACCCAAGGAAAAGTTGATGTGCTTGGTTTGTCCTGCCCTATCGAGCATTTTCTTCAGAATACACTACACCCATAGAACTTTGTGACCCTGAGCTGGTTGAACAAATGGAAGAACAAATAGATTTGTCATCATCTATGTCAGATGCATTTACTGCTAGTAATTCTAACTTGTTATTCTATTCTATTCTTCCTGTTTCTTTATTGCCTTTTCTAACTCCTTGACCTGTGCTCCCAATATGTCTACCTTACCTGTCATTCTCTCATCCTATTTTCTTGAATCCCTTGAATCCTA
Organism: Pelodytes ibericus; assembly: GCA_036172795.1. Taxonomy (NCBI): domain Eukaryota; kingdom Metazoa; phylum Chordata; class Amphibia; order Anura; family Pelodytidae; genus Pelodytes; species Pelodytes ibericus. The sequence goes on along the minus strand of CM069857.1, from coordinate 212,661,423 downwards.
GCCTATCACCCCTTCTGGACCGACGAGAAAAGGACTAAAAAAGCACCTCCTTATAGAATAATATGGCAATTGGGGAATAAGCGATGGATCCCATATATAAAAGATATAACATGGACAGACCATAATGCTGTAATTATAAAATGTAACGACTTAGAGGTTGAAAAATATCGCTCCCGCTGGAGACTCAATGAAAAACTAATGATAGATCAGGAAAATACATAATGGATATGACAGAGCTCTTCTTTGTGGAGAATAAAACAGAAGGCAGGGCCGGCCTTAGGGGTGTGAGACCTGTGCGATCGCACAGGGCGCAACACCCCAGGGGGCGCCTGCCCGGCAGTTGAAAAAAAAAAGCCGGTAGTGGCACTGGCTGGGGGAGATCAAAAGATCCCTCCGCTCGGCATGCTGTGCTGGGTCTGGGGAGGGGGCGGAGCTAACCGGCTCAGTGGTGTAGCTCCGCCCCCACCCTGTGAAGCAGAGCAGCGTCTGCTTCACAGGCAGCCACAGACAGAAATAGAAAGTGCTGCTCGGCTCCCCATGCTTAATGAAGGCATGGGGAGCCGAGCAGCACTTTCTATTGCTGTCTGTGGCTCCTTGTGAAGCAGACGCTGCTCTGCTTCACAGGGTGGGGGCGGAGCTACACCACTGAGCCGGTTAGCTCCGCCCCCTCACTTGAACCACATTTACAGGCAAGGGGGGGAGGAGAGACAACAGGAGGTGACAGGCAGAACAGGGGGAGGGGGGGAGAGAGAGGCAGAACAGGGGGAGGGGGATGGGGAGAGAGAGACAGAACAGGGGGTGAGAGAAGGACAGAACAGGGGGTGAGAGGCAGAACAGGGGGAGGGGGTGAGAGGCAGAACAGGGGGTGAGAGGCAGAACAGGGGGAGGGGGGAGAGAGAGGCAGAACAGGGGGTGAGAGGCAGAACAGGGGGAGGGGGTAGAGAGAGGCAGAACAGGGGGGAGAGAGAGACAGAACAGGGGGAGGGGGGAGAAAGACAGAACAGGGGGAGGGGAGAGAGAGAGACAGAACAGGGGGAGGGGAGAGAGAGAGAGACAGAACAGGGGGAGGGGGAGGAGAGAGAGACAGAACAGAGGGAGAGAAAGAGAGACAGAACAGAGGGAGAGAGAGACAGAACAGGTGGAGGGGGGATAGAGAAACAGAACAAGCGAGGGGGACGAGAGAGAGAGAGGAGGTGGGAGAGAGACAGAACAGGTGAGAGGAAAGGGACACATACATAGGGGGGTGAAAGACGGGGGGGGGCGCCATGGGGGAAGCCCGCACAGGGCGCCGGAACACTTAAGGCCCGCCCTGACAGAAGGTATGCCAATGACCAACATTTGGTGTACATATCAGAGTTTACTGAGACCATTTAAGAAAATGGGATCCCAATTTTTAAAAAAAACAACTTCCTCTAATAGCCTGGAAGATCTATATATAGAGTTCTACAAACTATCGCAACAAAACAAAGAAAGTCTGGATATACAGATAGCCACTCATATGACTGTCAGGCCCCTGATCCATTATGTCAGGGACGGGTCCAGGAGGTTATGAGACCCTGAGCACCCGATGCAGGAGTTCAATGCGCTGGAAATGGAGACACAGGGCCTGGTGCTGCGTAACTGCAATCCATCAGTGGTTTGAGACCCCCAAATTCATGCAGCCACGTTCCCAGGCCCTGTGAATCAGCTGTGGAATCCAGTGATGCCTAGGAGATAACTGAAGTGATCCTGCAAAAATCCTGCAGCAAGCATGGAGTATAACTAGAACAAGTTAGCAGGATGTAGCAGGATAAAGCAAAGAGATGAGCCAAGCAGAGCAAAACAAGTACAAAGGAACAGAGACAGAGGAGAGCAGAAATACAGAGAACAGGGCTGCAGGACAGAGCAAGGTGCAAAGGGAGAACTAAAGCATACAAGGAATGGCAAAGGATAAGCAATAACTAAGGAGTCATACAGAGATACATATATAACACAGACCAACATACAGAGGACAGGGCAAGGGCTACAGGAACAGAAGGGATGGAGTGAGGAGCCGGGATCCTCAGGCGCTTCAAATGGGGAACCAAGCTTGACATGGGGTTATGGGAGAGGAGCTGAGATCCTCAGGTGCTTCAGGTAGAGAGGATAAGGGAACATATATATATACACAAACAAACATGCAGGAACTGACCTAACACTAAAGTTGGTAAAGGTGGGGGTTTGGTTCACCAATTGGCCAATTAGTTGTTAGCTTGCCAACCACATCAAGGTACCCCACATTAGGCAAGTCCCTACGCTAAAACTGAATAGCAAACTAATAACAAAAAACAGACATACAAACTGAGAAAATACCTGCAAAGCTGAAGGAAGCAAACAGAGTAAATTGGTGTGGTTGCATTTATAGTGTGTTTTGTAGAGGAAACAAAGAAAACCTGGAATGGATCAGAGCAGAAACTAAAGTAACAGGAACATGAGAGTTTAACAGTTCTGAGACAGGGCTGAGAAATACAGGGAAGCAGGATACAGGGCATAAGAGCAGACTTAGCCTACAATTACATGAGCAACCTCCGGAGGTGACCAGCTCTACTGCTTTGCTGGATAACTTATTAAAGGGAACTTATTAAATCTACAAAACCCTGACCCACCTAAAACCCTCCAAACCATGATACATACAGCACTGGGAAACTGACTGACATAAGCAATGGACAAAATTATTCCTCCTTACTTACAAATGTACTATCTCCACACAAGCACAGGAGAATTGCTACAAACTACTAACCCGATAGTATAAGGGTCTTTTCTCCACATATGGTGGACATGCCCACTTCTTACTCCACTATGGACGGCAGTCATAAATACTACCAAAACAATCTCAGACCCCAATTTCCCTGGCTCTCCACTCGCCTCTGTACATCATCATACCTCCCAACCCATGTGGTACAAAAGATCTCCTACACCTACACTACTTAGTACTACCAAAATGTTAATCCCACAATTATGGAAACAATCGAACACCTACATTTGAGGAGTGGGCCACCTCAGTGGAGGACTTCAGGAGGTCGGAGGAACTGATCAGTGCAGCAAAATGTGAGGGACTAAAAACTGCCTACAAATGGTAACAGTGGGTTGACTACCTAGAAACCTCCAAATGCACAGAAATCCTCACACAACTACTTTAACCACAACAGTAATCTCTTATAATTTATTATGAAATTAACCAATCCTAGTGCACCCTGACCCCCCACACAAAGTCGGATCCATCGCTTATTCCCCTATTGCCATATTATTCTATAAGGAGGTGCTGACAAGCCTAAATTCTGTATTATAACACCTGAATATATAATCTATGAAGTTAAACCTTTACAGGGGGGGGCAAAAAATACCATCCATCATTTTGCACTAGCTGAGGACTACAGTCTTGTGTTACTTTGTTGTTCTATTGTTTTAACTACTGTTATGCAAATTTTCATATATATACACCCCATGTCTGTTTAGATCCTAACTGAGCCCTTTCTATTACCCTCCTATAATACGAATAGGCTAAGATAAACCTGCTCTCAACATCAAGTCTGCAATGTGATGTTTCCTATTTCTCCCTCTCCCTCCCCCCCTTCACCTTCCCGTCCTAAGCCACCCTCCACTCTCTACCCTGCCACCCCTAACCACAATCAGTTCTTTCATATGCAAACATTACTTTATAACTATTTCTAAGAACATGCAACTCCCCAAGAAACTACTGGAAAGCAGTCTGCAAGCCCTGGGGAGCAATCATTTTATTATTTAATGGAGCCAGATGCATTTTGATAGCCTCTGGTCCCAGTTATTAGGTGTACACTAGAGAACTTGGAGGCCTAGTACACCTAGTCCCCTAGCATTACATTAACATTTTTATGGGGTATAACTGTTTTTTTTAATTGCTGTTCTTCCTGTATCACTAGACTAGTGTTTTATCACACCTTAGTTCATAGTTCTCTGTTAGCATTGAATGGTAGAATTGGGCTCCTCTGAAATTTTTCAGTTCATTGACGAATTCTGTTAGAATAAAATTCATCAAATATATTTTTTTGAGGGGGGAAGTGGAATTCATGAAATTAATTTTGTATCACTTTCGGTGATCAGAGTAGACCTTAGAGATACTAAGGTCATTTAAGTGATCTCTAATCAGCATGAAAATTAGCTATGTGGCAGATTATCTTTCCGACTGAAATGACAGGCATGTGTGTCATGTTAACATGTCATGTCCATGGTGTAGATGACCACATTTCTTCATAAAGAAACATTGTCCACTGTGGATATGAGAAGCAAAATGATCCAAGATTAAATAGCAAAGCATTATTACCTAACCACACAGAGTTCTGCTCTAGAGCACACACATAAAAATAATTCCCAGTGAAACTCCATACCATATAGTTTTGATGTTTTTGAACATACCTAATCATGACTAAACTCCATATTTTTGTAGCAGAGGCCAACAATGTCAGGGTCTTGAAGTCACCATAACCAATAATTGAATTTATTTTGTGATGTAATGGTGTATTGTCTATTAATATGATACAACAAATATTAAGTTGTTAACAGTCTAGTCCTCAAACTCACTTTGGTGCAAGATTAATATCACTGCTTGTATAATGCTTTTATCCCTGTGTGATTTGATGCACGACTTCTGTATAAATCACATTTTTAATATTTGACTCAAGCCCTCCCCAGTGATTACTCTGCATGTTTAATGCAGGTGTGGCAGCACTGATTCTATAGACACTGAGGCTATAAAGTTTTGTTTTAAATTGAGTCTGTTGAGTGGCCTATGAGTGACCTTGCTCTTGTACACAGTAGGATCTCTTAATAGTGCAACACATTGTCTGATGACATCACTGGAGAGACAGGATATTCCATTCATTTGAATGGCATTATTATCATTGGTTCCTGTAGGCTTAACTCACTTATTAACCAAATGAGTAGGGGCTGCATATCTGTAATTATCCTCCAAGTGTGCCCCTTTATGTGCTGGGGAGACCCTGATAGTTATACCAGCCAGTGGATTACCATGGGGGCTGAAACATGTGTGCTTATGCTAAAAGATTATGTACTGTCAAACTAGCATACATTAAAAACATTTGTGAACCCATCGCATATCCATGTAAAATATATGAGAACATTGCCATTTTAGGAAATAACAGACTGAGAACTGATCAGCTGAGATGCGATAGATGCCTAACTGACCTGAATTAAACCATTGTAAAGTGTCAAGAATTCACAAACATATATATGTAAAAATAATACAGATAAAAGGAGACATAAGTTTGTTAACTAATCCTAACTTGAAACAAATAGTGATAAGGATTAGCTCCTGGTTGCCTGGCTAGATGTGACTGACAATATTAAACATATTAAAGTAATATAGAATTTAAACTAACAAGACACATAATACATCTTCTACTAAAATGATCAGTGTCAGACTTAGACAACAAACAAATTATTCCTGAGGAACATGGAGAAATATTGGGCTACATGTAGGTAGACTCTCCACTGTGAAACGGATCGCGGGGGTGCATTCAAATATAGTGTCAAACCTATAAAAAGAAGGCTTTCACACCTGGTCTGGTATAGGGGTACCCTCGGGATGGGAGCTCTCTGGTCCCTGCACCATCGGGGCGTTCTTCAGGGTACCTGTGTTCGGGTCCGGATTTACTCCTTGTAGTGGTGCCAACAATATGTCTGGTACAGCTTCCATGTTGTCCACTTGTATTCATCTGTCATCTTTGAGGATCATTAATGACCGGGCTGCACCCCATTGAAATCTCACTTCCAGTGCCCTTAGGTGAGTAGCTAGGGACACTGACCATCTCCACAACAATAAGGATGGTGGTAAGTCATCGAAGATTTGCAGTATGGAATTATCATAGGTCAGCTGTGGGGTTTTCCTAGAGATAGCCATTAGTGCTGTTTTGTTCATCATAGAACACAATTTCAGCAATGTATCTCATGCTGCATCAGTGGGAGCTCGCACTGCCTTCCCTATCCAAAAGGCATCCAATAAATACTCTTGTGAGTTGCACTGTGAGAAGTGATGTCAGCTAGTTGTCGGGGCATTGTCATCTCAGACTAAAGCGATTTTTCTGGAGCAGTTTCCACTTTGTGAGGCATCAGATTCCTCTCTGGAGGGATCTGAATCACTCCTTGGGTGTGGGTGAGTCAGTTCTGGCATATTTGGCACAGGCCTGCTGGGCCTAGGGAGGAGTAGGCCAATATCCGGACCCAGCGTAAGGTGTTTCTTCTCCTTTTTCTTTTTTTTGCTTTTGTCCCAAATATCTTGCGGTAGTCTGGGATCTCTTTGGGTCTGGTTTTTGATGAAATGCCAAGTATAGATTATAAAGGTAGTTTCCAAATGGAGGAGCTCCTCTTCCATGCGACTGTTCATGTTCACTTTCAAATCTTTTTCATTTAAATTGTTTGTTGCATTTTTATTATTTTACCAAAATGCATGATTTTACATTTGTATACATTAAATCGTATTTACCATTTATCTGACCAGTTACCCAATTTGTCCAAATCCTCTTGCAGAGAAGACATTTCTAGTGCACACTATATGACTTTACTTAATTTTGTGGCATCTGTAAATACTGAGACATGGCTTCCTATGTCTACTGGGAGATCATACATAAACAAATTAAAATGAAGAGAACCCAGGATAGATCCCTGAGGTATTTCATATGTGTCAAATTTGAAAACTTACATTTACCACCACTCTTTGCATTCTATTTTTCAACCAATTTCCAAACCACACACAAACGTTTGACCCTAGGCCTACATATGTGACAATGTCAAACACACCTGACATGAAGGGGGGGGGGGGTGTATTAATGCAGAGTCTATTTTGAATAGTAAATGTCAGTCCTGAACTGGTTGGCGGACTCACCTAGGTTGTATGCCGTTATTTGTTGTGTCCTTTCGCTTTACTCCCTTGATAATTTCATATCCTTTTGCTATGCTCTCTCCTGCTGTTAGGATCATGTACAGTGGTCCTGATGTGGAGCCCAGTTGCAGGAGTAACACTCTTACAATACACTATAAACCTGGTAGGACCAAGTTGGTACAGCTCCTCAGGAATGTAGCGCTGGTAGGAGTGCCCAGAAAAGGTATGATATAGTGGTACTGTTACTGATGAGGAGTCCCAATAGAACTGTCAGGATTTCTTGGGTTGAAGTACTAACTTTCGTCAATAGGAGAGGTAATAATTAGGTTATAGATGTAGTACTGAAAAGTCACCAGTAGAGGCTACGCAGAGTAGTCTTTGTTTCAATACTGGATCTTGATCAGCAGTTGGCGCACTACTCCTTTTTTCAGCAGAAGACAGACACAGGCGGCATAAGCTGAAAGTGTCCATCTCCGTGGGAAACAGCAACAGGATTTCTTGAAGGTAAGTTTTGCTAAGACAGACACCTTTAAAGGCAGAATAGTACAGGAACAAGCCAGGTGTCATTTGGGAGCCAGATAGTAGAATAGTCAGGGTGAAAGCCAGAAGGTCGAGGGAGCCAGAGTTCAGGATAGTCAGGTAGAGAAGCCGTGGGTCATGAAGCCAGATATCAGGGAAGTCAAAACAAGCCAGGTGAATTCAGAAGGGATCAGGATACAAACACTTAAGGTACCAACAGCACAGATAACTGAGCAAGGTGGATTTTGCGCCAGGGAAATTTAAAGGGCAGTAAGCCCACCCCCCCTATGACACCAGGGAGTGACATTGCCGTGGCAATGGAGTGGGGTCTTGAAAAACAGATGCCTCACTTGCCCGTGTAGTCATTGGATGGTGTGTAGGGTAAGTGCAGGGTGCCTGCTGGAGGCCCCTCTGAGGCCTGGGGGCTGGAGCAGCACTGCGAAGAGGAGTGCCATGACGGACCTGATGCATGCCTGGGGAAGTTACTGGTGAGGTTTGTGGCCTGAGATGATATTTATTATGACAGAGCCCTCATCTGAAACGTGACCTCAGGGTGCGCAAGGATTAGGGCGAGATGGGTGTCTTGCACGAATGGTGCGTATCAGGGTAGGAGCGTGAATGTAAAATGTGGGTTCCCAGGAGCAATATTCAGGGCCATAACCTTGCCAATGAACCAAATATTCCAGGCAAATGCTATGCCATCGGGAATTTAGTATTTTCTGGACAACAAATTCTTCTTCCCCGTCTATTAGGACAGGAGCTGGTGGTTTGGAGACATAGCCGGGGAAAGGATAGGCAATGCAAGGCTTCAATAGGTCTACATGAAATACAAGATGGATTTTGCAGGTCGGGGGCAAACGTAGCTGGATTGTAACAGGATTCAGCACCTAACAGATGGGATAGGGACTGATGTATTTAGGGCCAAGTGTTTTGATGGACAGGCCAATTGGATATGGGCAGTAGATAGCCATACCTTGTCTCCGAGTTGATACGCAGGTGGAATGGAATATTTCCGATAGTAGAATAGTCAGGGTGGAAGCCAGAAGGTCGAGGGAGCCAGAAATCAGGATAGTCGGGTAGAGAAGCTGTGAGTCAGGAAGCCATATATCAGGGAAGTAATTGGATGGTGTGTAGGGTAAGTGCAGGGTGCATACTAAAGGAGGCCTGGGTGGCATGACTTTTTTTTGCATACTTGTGCCTTATTCCCTCCTTGCTCAGCCACAGAGTGGTATTCCCCAGAGTGGCACCTGCCCAATCTGGCTACAGCCCGAATCCGACCCTGTTCCAGATTAGCCCCTACCGGTGTAACAACCCATGGGAATTTATACTGGTGATGACTTCTGTTCCCTTATAGGAGTTATCCAGCAATACAGTAGTGCTGGTCGCCTCCAGAGGTTGCTCATGAAATTTGAGGCTATGTCTGCTTCTTTGCCCTGTATTCTGAATCCCTGTATTTGCTCCGCCCTGTCTCAGCTAAGAACTGCTATAGTTACTATCCTGCTATAGTTATGCTTAGTTATGCTTATAGTTCATCCCTGTATTATATCAGACCTGTCTTAGAACCCTGTTAATTGGTTTAATGTTTCTGTTACTTTAGTCTTTGCTCTGATACATTTCTGGTTTTCTTGCTTTTATACTATTGCTCCATTCTAGGTTTTAGTTGTTTCCTCTTGCTCTGTTCCTCTATATAAATGCAATAATTTTCTCTGTTTGTGTGTCAATTCATTATAAATATTTTAGATTCTATTATTTATTCATTTGCTAATTCATTATTAGGTCATAGAGTAGGCGCTTGCCTAATTGTGAGGTACCTTGACGTGGTTGGCAAGCTTATTCATCTTATGACCATAATTTAACTAAATACTCAATATCATCTAGTTCAGTTCCAGTATGTTTTTTGTATGTACATGTTCGCTCGCCCTCTTCCCTGAAGCACCTGAGGATCTCAGCTCCTCTCTCCTATTGCCATGTCCAGCTTGGTTCCCTTATGAAGTGTACAAAGATTTTGGCTCCTCACTCCATCCCTTGTGTTCTTTTAGCCATTACCCTGTCCTCTGTATGTTGTACTGTGTTGTACATGTATCTCTATATGGTTCCTTAGTTCTGTAATTATGGCTTATGCTCTGCTTTGTATGCTTTATTTTTCCCCTTTGCTCCTTGGTCTGTCCTGCAGCACTGCAGGACAGACCATGAATTTTGTTCATCTGTTTTCTGTTCTCTTTGTACTCACTCTGCTCTGCTTGACTCATCTCTCTGCTTTAGCCTGCAACATCCTGTTCCAGTTATACTACATGCTTGCTCCAGGATGTCTGCAGGATACCTATAGTTGTCCCTTAATCTACACTGGATACAACAGCTGCTTCACAGGGCCTGGGATAAACCTGGGGTCTCAAACCATCGGGGGATTGCTGTTACCCAGCACCAGGCCCTATGTCTCTATGACTGCGCAATGAACTCCTGCATTGGGCATTCAGAGTCCCATGTCACACTTAAAAGGATAAGAGTCTTAGAGTTGAATGGAATGTTCAATGTACTAAACAAATAAAAATAAAATAATTAATTAAAAACTAGGGGATATGGATGGGAGTGTTCTAGGGATGAGAGACGGATGAGAGGATGTAGGATAAATAAGGGTAGTGATATGATACACATTTTAAGGTTCTGTATTTAATTATAGGTTGACATTAGTAATCAACATATAAAAGGGTAGTGTATGTAGATGATAAGAATAGTGATAGTTTTTGTTATTTTTGTTTGATAAAGGAGATAGATGTCAGGATTGGTCAATATGAAATTTACACTTAAAAAGGATCTACTTGATTTTGGTCGCACCTATCTCTATATAGAGACTAAAGAATATATGTGAGCAAAAGAGTAAGTAAGGTGGAGTACTTAGTAACATATATGATTTAATATTAGTATGTTGTGATGGTACCAATCTCATCCAAATATTGTCTGGGACTACTCCTACAAACCTCACCCCTCTTTTTTCTTGTCCTCTCTCTAACTCTCTATTATTTTCTCTAAACAATAAGAAATGTATTTACGAAATTTAAGAAAAAATATAGAAATTCAGTACGGTTGGGTGATTCACTCTGTAAGGTTAACTGAGTTCAAGATCAATTAGTTTTTTCTCAGTCTAATATATTAGAATAGATAAATAAATGTTTAGAGATAGAATGCTGAATTTATTTGCTAAATAATTGTGTGTGGGAATAGTCACTTAAGAATCAATATTGATAACATTTGATATTTAGTAAATTTACTGATGTTGGCAATATTATTAGAGTAATAATTGATGTTAGAGGCCTAAACACTTTGCATAAATGAAGCGTATTGTTACAAAAGGCACATAAAGGGCACATTTTTATTATTTTTATTCAATAAACACACTTTACTAAAATAAAAGAATCTTAATTTAAACCAAAATATTATCCTACATCATTTTAACCCCATTGCCCTAACTAAAAGGTCAGCAGTTACAGTGCTACTTCATATTAATGTAATTTTTATATTAGAATAAAATGTCATTGACCCAGAAGGTCAGTATCTAATCTTGCTATGTACTATTAATGATTATCAATATGCAATGCTTAAGCTGTATTTCTCAAATTCAAACCAATGTATTTATACAGCAGGTCTTTAAAAGGAGTCAAACAAAACAAAAAAGGCCAAATCATTATATGTGTGGCTTTCAATATGACTCCTTATCCATTAGTCGACTCTACAAATGCTTCTATTGGTTGATGGAGATTATATGAAAAATTGTTAGTATATCCAGAGCTATGTAAATATGTATAAAAATAATTTAAATTATATTTTGAAATAAATGATACAACAGAAGTAAGGAATAGCATGAGCTGGACTGCCCTTAAAGCAGTGATCCATGGACTTTTCTGAAAATATGCTTTGACCCGTCGAAATGTTGACATTAGTGTTGGTTTAATACTACTGAGTAATGAATAACCCATGTCTGTTATTTTTGCTGTTGGGGTTTTGTGAGCCCTGACCCTGCACTTTAAATAAGGAGTGCTTTTTTCCAATATCTTTTAGGTGAGTATTTTTTTTAGTTCATTCTAAACTAGTGGTGATGAACCTATGGCACACTAGCCACACAGAGTGACATGCTCAATGTCTCTGCGCTGCACTGGTGCACATAAATCCTCTCAGGATGTCTATGGAAGTCAGAGCATTGGGAGCATTGAGGCTTATGTGACCTCCAGGAACTCAGACTCCAGAGAGTTTCAGAGAGAGCAAGCCGCAGCCTGAGGTGATCTCTGTGCATCTGGACAGTGCACAGACATTAGGCTGTCCACCACTAGATACCAGGGACCCTGGGCATGGATAATTTCTGTGAATGCAATCTAGGTGCTGGGGAAGCTCTGTGGAGGCAATGTATGTAATAAGCAAGTCATGTGGGTGCAATCTGGGTGCGGGGGCAAGTCCTGTTTGTGCAGTCTCAGTGTAGAGCCAAGTCCTGTGTGTACAAAGTGGGTGCTAAGGCAAGGTGTGTGTGCAATCTCGATGTGGAGACAAGTACTGTGTGTGCAAACTGGGTGCTAAGCCAAGTCGTGTGTGCAATCTGAGTGTGGGTACAAGTCTTGTGTGTACAATCTAGGTGCTAAGTCATGTTGTGTGTGCAATCTGGGTGTGGTTAAGTAATGTGGATGGAATATGGGCATTTATCAAGAGCTGTGGGTGCAAGCTGGGCAGTGGGAAAGTGCTGTGGGTGCAATATGGGTGCTGGTCAAATCTTTTGGGTGCAATCGGAATGCTATGGCAAGAGCTGGTAGGGCAATCTGGATGTTCAATTCCTGTGGGTCAAATCTGGATTATATGACAAGAGAGGTTTAATATGGATGCTGGGCAAGTGATGTGGGTGCAGTCTGGATGCTGGGAAAGTATTGTGGGTGCAATCTGGATATTCTAGCAAGAACTGTGAATGCAGTCTGGGTGCTGGTCAGGTCTTGTGGGTGGGCAAGAATGCTGGATGCAAACAAAGTACTGGGCACATTCTGTTAGTGCAATATGGGTGCTGATCAAGTATAGTGGGTGCAATATTGTTGCTCAGGCAAGAGTTGTGGGTGTAGTTTTGGTGCTCTGGCAAGAACAGTGGGTGCAATCTGGGTTCTGGGCAAGTACTGGGGGTACAACCTGGGTGCTCTGGCAATAGCTGTGTGTACAATCGGAGTGCTCTGGAAAGACCTCAGGGTGCAATCTTGGTGTTCTTGCAAGACTTGTGGGTAATCTGGCAAGATGTGTGTACAATGCATGCACATACACACATATAAAAAGTGTGCGTGCATGCACACAATATTGCCAGTTTGTAGTACAAAACTTGCATTTTGTCAGAAATGTGGACACTTTGCTCCAAAAATGTTTACCATCACTTCTGTAGACTCCTAGTAGCAATTAACCATTTTTAGAATACCACATACCTAAATATTGTTGATATTCATGTTTTGTTCCAATACAGCTTGTCACACTATACAATTAGAACAAACAATCATGTATCTCTTGCAGAGCTTCAAAGAGAAACTATGATAACTGAATTATACCATTTATATAAGCAAATAACATAAATGTAATTTACTTATGTGTGCTACTATTTTACTACTATCAAAAGTTTTTTTATAAACAGGGGTAGAGTTGGCACAGTATTGGACTGAACAATCTGTTCTAAATATGCTAAGAAATATGAATGCTCACATTAGGTTTTTACAGCTGAGCATTAACAATTGTTAATATGAGTCACTTTCATATTATGTATAGATGTAGTGGATTTTCTACATCATAATTGTATTGACTGCATCTTGAATTGTTATTGTGCACTTTGCATATACAGGAAACATAAGAACATTTCTAAAAAATCAATAGTAATTATTTTTACAATAAATTATTTTGAACATTTAGGCATAGCTGTGTCATTAAAATCTTAAATTCATAAAATGGTACATTTCAATATTTCAGTCTCAATCATAATATGAAGCATGTTTTGCCTATGGAACACTGTTTACTAATGCATAAATAAAAGGTGCTTAACGTGATAGCCATTTAAGCACAACAATAAAGTAGAGTTGAAATTAAATGTAAGTCCCTTTTTCAGGAATGTTGCGATGAGGCAAAATTATTTTAACTATATAAACACATAGCTTGAAAAAAGAAAAATGTTCAGCTAATTTACAAGCTATTTGATAACTAGTTAGGATTATCATAGTCAAAATATCTGTATTTTTCTAGGTAACAGTTTTAATGACAATAAGATCAATTGAAATGCCAAATCGATGGAGGTATCAAGACAGTGAACATTTGTCATGTGACAGGATATCCAGAAAGTTGTTCAAATTCATAACCCACAATATGGTGGTGAGAGAGAAAGTTTCTATTCCAATTAAGACCAGTGATTAAGGCATTAAACTGGTATCAACATAACTATAAATATTTTCCTTGCTTCTGGTTGTGGTTGTGCATCTCCACAGAAATATTCTACCCCTACTGTATATGTGTTCTTATTATAATGATACAAGCATGGAATTGGTAATTTGTCAATGCTGCAAATGTATGCATAGGTTTCACATCAGTTTTATTGACAAAAAAGGAGACTATTTCTAAGAGAGTTACGGGGACTGTTGAATATTGACCTGCTTTTCATCTGTACATGATATTGTTTGAACTGCAATTTGGGGATTGTTAGGAACTACTAAATGTGCCTGGTTTTCTTTTTGAAGGTTTTGGTATCTCAGGGGATATTTTCATATACTCTTCCCTAATATCTGGCAGTAGTTATTTTTAAGGTTAATAATGGAGTGGATTGCATTATAGTTCTCAGGAAATCTCATGTGTACCTCGTTATTTGCATTGTAGATAATATGAATATCATCTATTTAGCAGATATATTCCTAGTGTCTAATAGAGATGCAATGCTCTTCTCATTTTGCCCTTGACAGTTTTGTGTATTGTGGTACCAGTCAAACTGACTCAATTGTATAATTTTTTTTTTTAAAAGTATGTTTATATTCCTTACTTTCAGATTTTCAGTGCTTTACACATAATGTATAACATAGCAATCATACATTTTATCAAATGTAATTGATTATAATACATAATACTAAGATAAAATTGAATTACAATCATTCTTAATTAGTCTTATCTATAGTAACCTTCAAATTCCAAAGTTAATAGATGGTACCTTTATGGGAAAGCATATAACCAGGGCTTCCAAATGTTAGTACTTTTTGATGGGAGTCATGGAGATAAGAATGTAGTTTGTCCAATTCAAAAACCTCATTCAATAAACTAATAACCTTATTGATGGAAGGAATACATGGCTGGTTCCACATATGTGCCAAAGATCTTCTGGCTGCTAAAGCAATCTTTGAAATTAGCTTATTCTCTGCTCCCGTAAATGAGGCATGTGGTCTAGACAAAAGAAACATTTCTGGTTCAGGTGGAAGGGTCTTCCCAATTACTTTACTAATATGTTTTACAACATCATCCCAAAACTTATATATGCTAGGGCAAGACCACCAGCAGTGGAAATATGAGATCCAGGGTTTTGCCCAAGTCTTTTTCCCAAGCTATAATATAGCGTAATTTATCTTAAGACTGAGTATCAGTAACTTTTTATAAATTAAATAGATAGCACCTTTTATCAAGGGGTTATTCATGCACCAACCCATGATCTGGGCTTCTTTGTAGTCATTTTAAAATGTGACTAATAGGCAAATCCTCTCAGTTGGATATATATATATAAACAGGTCTTTGGTATTTAAGGGCCCTAGGATTTTTAATTGATCATCATATTTAAATGCTTCATTTAAAAAAAATATCTTTTATTCTAACAATATTAATTTTAAGGAAGTTTGCAAATTGCTGCAATTCCAAACCAGGCTGGAATTTTTGTTTCTGAAAAGTGGCATAATAGGTGACAATTTTGAAGTTAATACATATTTGATTCCAAATAGAAATTGAATTAAATATACTGGGACATTCGTTTTTAATTTGAGGCTGATGTTCCTTTGGAATCCAAATAAAATGAGATGGTAGATCAGGAAACATTAATCGTGTTCCAGGTCAACCCATCTAGATTAGGGTAGTGCCAAGAGACAATTTGGCTAAGTTGGGCAGACTATATATTAAATATTTTACAATATTTGGTGCTCCTAAACCTCCCTCCTTTGTAGAGTCTTGCAATGTAGCTAAACATGTTTTTTTTCCCTTTCCAGATAAATCTATTAATAGAATTTTGAAGTTTCCTTAGAACTTTATTGTTTATTGGGATAGGTAGAGCTTGAAATAAATAAAGCAACCTGGGTTGAATGTTCATTTTAATCGTTGTTATCTGCCTTAAACCAAGATACATTCAAGTCTTCCCAATTATGTAGGTCATGGTGAATTTTCTTCAGAAGTGGAGTGTAATTCAAAAAGTACAGATTATGATAATCTTTTGGTATATGTAGGCTGGATACTTTTTGGATACTTTTTTAATGAACCAAGAAAGTAAATTGATATTTTTCCCCATTAAAAGCAGAATTCAATGATGATTTATTTATTTTTTGCCTTCTTTTGGATCAAGCATGGTAAACAAGCAATTGGAACAGTGTTGAACTTGATGGACTCAAGTCTTTTTTCAACCTAAACTATTAGGTAACTGTCTTTTCTTCAGAGGTATCTTGAAGATTGTTGGGTGTATATTACTAGGATTTTATGTTTTCTATTTAGCTAGATATTATTTTATGAATGTAAAAATCCTGAAATTAAGGTCCTTCCAGTGTCTACATTTTTGTGTATTTAATGGAGCAATCATAAGGGATAGACTTTGGACATGTTAGCAATAGGCATTTTAGCTAGTTAATGCATACAGTACAAGTATAAACCTTCCAATCTTTGTAGTATAGTTACTTTGGAAAATTCCATAGACTCTAATGTAGTATCTACTGCTCTGCAAAGTTTCTCGGGTTTGTGATAACTGCAAAATCTAATTTGTCTAGTGATGTAACAATGACCTTGATGTTTTATTATATGACAAGCAAATATTCTGAAGAAACAGATAACTCACTAAACAGACCATTTCATTCATAGCAATACAAAATATTGATATGCCAGTATACAACATTTCTGTCAAGATCAGCAAATTATCAATGAACTAAAAGTTACTGCTTTCACTCCAAGTGGGAGGGAAAATGTAGAAGGTTAAATTGATTTAATAGATTAATACCTTATATTTCTTAACTATGTCAGAGAATCCCTCTTTCAGTTATTGTGGATTGAAATTCTGACATCCTGTTACATAAAAAATGTAAACAGCCCTGGACAACTCCATTTGGCACATGTATTTCGATCGTAATGCCTTAATCACACTGTTACCCATGACTGGCCTATTGGTTTTTCACTAAAATTATCTTATGATGTTATATCAAAAATAAAAAAAATGTTAACATGAAACTCCTGTTTTTCAAGTGGCACATGAGAAGATATTTTTAAGACTTTGATGTTAAACTTTTCTCTGAATAAAGTTATTTAAATTCTACATGTTCCATAATGCATGCAATAATCTATTCAATGACATGTGTTACTTTATCTAATGTAATTTTCTACTATTGAATGCAATACAAATATTCGAGTGAAAAAAAAAAAACTGTGATAAGTGGTCACATTGAACATAACCCATTCTATGAATATTTTATGTGTGATGTAAGGTTTACACCTTTTTAACATCTGAGCAGTGAATTGAGGCGTTATTCCTACATAGTATTAGCTGTAAAATCTGTAAGTTTTCATCGAGCTATACATATTCCAAATGCCCCCCAAAATTATATATCAGCATTGGTAATAGGGGTGTTCTTTTAAATACTGCGCATGAAGTACATTTAGGATGACATCAGTCCTTGTTTTACATGAGAAAACTGAACATTTGTCCATCCTGACTGTTGGTTATAATTACAGGCCTCACCAGCAGGGTTCTCTTATTGTTCATTTTTATTCTGTGAATCCCTTGATCGAATCTGGTGCCACAGGTGGCTGACATCATTTGCTATGGATACTGTTGTGTTCTTTAATGTTATCTTGAAACCCCTTTTTCTTTATATCATTTTTTTATGAAATAGATTAAAATAATTTAATCCTGTACATTATCCTTTATTTCTCCTTCTTTTGTACATCATACCTTATTTTGTGAAAAGATCAGAGCAGGAAACAAATGATTCTATGCAAGCAATTATGACACTTTATGTGTTGAAATTAGATTGCTTTGGAATAGATGTTTGTTTAGCATCTGTTGAGCATATTTATTGTCAGTGTTTTAGTGTTAATAAATAGAACTAAGCAATGAAATGAAAGCACACATCTCAACAGTATGCAGTTGAAAATATAATGCAGAAAATCAAATGAGGATTCCGTTTTTCACCAGAGTGAATTAAATAAAATGTACATTTATTGTTTATGAAAACTATATTTTTTTTTTTTTGTAAAATTAATTTGAAGTGAATGCAATGTTGTATAGAAGAGTCATACAGAAAATGATTACTTCAGGCTAATGCTGGTATTGGTGATTCTACAATCTAATGAATCATAATAATCAATGGCTTCACCATTTTGGCATTATTTGTTAAATAAATCATGTCCTGATATGTAAACCAATAGAATTCAAAGAGGTTGTACTTTCTTTTCCCCCTGCTTGTAATATATATATATATTACAAATACACAAATTAATAAGATAGCATACAAAATATACACAAATATAATAAAAACATAATATATTACAAAAAAGTGTATTAAGCGGTTATATTGTTAAGAGGTGCTCTTGCAGTGATATAATGCAACCTCCAAATAAGAAACCACTCCTATTAATATGTATGTCACACTTACCACCTTGTCCAGCGATTTTCTCATCATTGAACTGCAGCCAGCTGCTCATCCGCGATATACCCGCCAAGTGGAGAATCCAAGATGGCGGGTGCAACTCTAAAACATTGCGGGAACAAATCCAAGATGGCGGACACACGTTTTATGTTGCCAATTGTCACGTTCAGGAGCGAGGTTGGAACCGCTTTGCAGAGAGATAGAGGTTAGTGCAACAAACCCCGGTAATAGAACAGAATTCTTCCGCCTGAAGGAAGTCCACCTTATGGTTGAGCCTCAGGTTTCGTTCCCCCTGGTCTTTTGCACTCTGTACTACTACCAGAGTATCGAAGCTGAAACCAAGGTACTGGACTGGAAGCTTTAACAGGACCGAAGCGGAGGTGCAGGATAGGATGCTGA
Source organism: Pelodytes ibericus (assembly GCA_036172795.1). Classification (NCBI taxonomy): domain Eukaryota; kingdom Metazoa; phylum Chordata; class Amphibia; order Anura; family Pelodytidae; genus Pelodytes; species Pelodytes ibericus. The sequence goes on along the minus strand of CM069857.1, from coordinate 212,642,751 downwards.
AACAGGACCGAGGCAAAGGTAACAGGGACACAGGCAAAAGAGTAGTCAGGCAGGCAATAAGTCGAGGCTGGCAGAGTTCAGGCGAAGTCAAAACAGGCAACAGGTCAGGACAGGCGGCAAACAGGCAAGGTCAGGTAGCAAAGTTTGGCAACAGTTATATAGAATAGGAAGTACAAAAACGCTAGTAAAGGCTCAAGGCACTGATGTGACACCAATAAACGGATTCAATATGGCGGATGCAAGTCCACACCTCCAAAACAACACCTCCTAGTCGCCAACCAATGACTCCACAAGCAGGGGTATGTCAATACAGATCTCCATAGCAACATTTGTCCTGACCCCTCCCTTGTAATTACAAACTCATTACCTACAGCCTATATAAACAACATCTTACAAGATTATCATTGCCTGTTCTTGCCCTTCCTGATTCCAGTCTACCCTATGTGGTTGAGGTTGATGCTTCCGAAACTTTGTCACGATTCTCCCTTAGCAGGACATGGTGGAAACAACAAAACCTTGGATCTCATTATAAGAGGAATTACTGGTGGCTTTCTTTACACACTGATGTAAAACAATACGTCATGTCCTGTGCTACCTATGCACACTATGAAACTCCTCGAACAAAACCACCTGGTCTACTCTATCCACTCAACATCCCCACACGTCCATGGTGAGAAAAATCTATGGACTTTATAGTAGACCTTCCTCCTTCCAAATCACATACGACCATAATGGTTGTGGTTGATTGCATTTCCAAAATGGCACATTTTATACCAACAACCAAACTTTCGACAGCCGCAGTCACTGCTACTCTATTTATCCAGAATATATTCCGACTTCATGGATTACCTAAAACCATAGTGTCTGATAGGGGTACTCAATTTACCTCCAAGTTTTGATCCACATTCTGTCAAACCCTTCACATCAAAATAAATCTTTCCACTGCTTTTCATCCTCAGTCCAATGGATAAATTGAAAGAACAAATCAAACATTGGAACAATATCTTCAGTGTTTTATCTCCTACACTCAAGACGACTGGAGTTCCTCACTTCCAATGAACTTCCAATTGAACACTCATATTCAAAATATGACTCGAACCTTTGTTGACTTGTGAACCACTCTTCTCAGATCTCAAAAAAGATATACACTCTATGCTAATACCAGAAGAAAAGAGGCACCTTCATACAAAATTGGGGAAGAGGTATGGCTTTCTACTGCTCATCTTAAACTGACATGTCCCACACATAAATTAGGCCCACAATACGTTGGTCCTTTTCCTATCTCACATATTGTTAATCCAGTAACTATGGAACTAAGACTCCCTGCACAATATAAGGTCCATCCTGTCTTTCATGTGTCACTCCTGAAACCATGGCAACCTTCTTCCACATCTTCTTCACAATCCATGCCTCCTCCTATTTCAGTTGATGGTTAAGAGGAATATGAAATCCAACATATTCCTGATTCTCATCGACAAAGAGGTTGTCTCAAGTATCTAATACATTGGAAGGGATATGGTCTAGAAGAGAGGTCTTGGGAAGATGCTTGTGATGTTCATGCTCCATCCCATGTTCGTGCTTTCCATCAATTGCACCCTGCTCGCCAAGCTCCTAGTCACTCCCAGAGGATGCGCCTGGTCAGGGGTTTTGTCACACTTTCCACCGTGTCCAGCGATGTTCTGATCATGGAACTGCAGCCAGCTGCTTCTCCGCCATACACCCACCACGTGGAGAATCCAAGATGGTGGGTGCAACTCTAAAACATTGGAGAAACAAATCCAAGATGGCAGATGAATGTTTTATGTTGCCAATAAATGGATCCAATATAGCAGACGTGAGTCCACAGCTCCAAAAAGAACACCTCCTAGTCACCAACCAATGACTCCACAAGCAGGGGTGTTTCAATACAGATCTCCATAGCAACATCCCAGGTGTCTGTCCTTACACCTCCCTTGTAATTACAAATTCATTACCTACAGCCTATATAAACAACACCTTACTGGAGTATCATTGCTTCTGATATTTGGAGCTGTCAGTTAGTTAAATTTACTTACTACTGTTTGTGACTTGTTAAGATTTTGATTCTAGTTGCCGAACCTTGCTTCCCCTCTTGACTGCAAACTTTGAGCACCTGTCCTGACTTCGACCCTCAGCTGCCAGTCCACGACCTCGGATTGCCTGACCTTGATTGCTGCCTTACCCTCCTGTACCTCGTTTTGGATTTAACGCCTTTGTGCACCAACTCACCAACCAAGTTCTTGTTCCCATCAATAACTTTGGTTGTTTCTTTATTTGTACAATAGTGCCTATTGTCATCTGCATCTGGACTCCAATTCCATCTGGTAAGAGACCCCGACATTACAATGTACGTCCACTTAAACATATGTAAACATATACTACTCTTGTAATATATAGACAATGTAACAATATAGAGCTGTAAATTACATCTCCTCTATTTGTGGCTAAGAGGCGCTGCAACAATAATAACTATATGTGCAACACAAAATAGAAAACAACTCTTGCTAGTTAATATGTACCCTTAAGTGATAGGCAGAAAATATACCCTATGCAATTGCATTAAATGGTTACTTTATAATAATGTATTATTGGGGACTTTCAAACCACACAAAATCACACATTGGAACATGGTAGAAATGTGGTCATTATAAGTTCTAGAGAATTTGAGTATTTAAATACACAACAGCTGTTCACAGAAACTTTCTACCATGTACCGAAGGTACACACGTTTTTAACCAATTTTTCAGGCAATCCCATAATTGCTGGGACTGGGTCACTTGGAGACAGGATATACCAATAGGTGGCTGAACATCTAAAACCCTTGGTGAAAAACATGAAAGGATATATAAGAAATACTAAACAACTTCTTAAGCATATGGATACATTTAACGGGGATAGTAATTTCTTCTGGAGATCAATGGATGTCTTGTCCTTATACTGCAGTATCTCACACTCTTCTCTCAGGGTGAGGAAACAATACGTTTTCCCTGTCCAAATGTTTTAGTTACTCAGAGCATCACCAGGAATTTCTGGTGGAGTCCATAGATAGCCTTCTCTGTCATAACTACTTCACTTTTGATGACAAATTTTATATACAAAGACATGGCACTACCATAAAATATAAAAAGACATCTACGAATTCTCACATTAGATCCCACCTATAAGAACAGTCTATCAAATGGAATTCAGGGTGTAACATGTAGAACAAAAACATTAAGATTACACATTTTCCCAGTCACTCCATCGAATAAACAGGGACAAATCCAAACACGTGCAAAAGAGTGAAGGTAAGTACAAATATGGGAGTAGGTGTTTATATTGCCAGCAAGTCAAACAAAATAGTTTCGCTCAACAGAAACAGAGACCGTGTATAAAATTGCACAATTCATTAACTGGAATAATTTCCACTTAAAGAAAGGCTGTGAGAACATCTCAAAGATGTGACAAATGATTATATAACCTCTACAGTAAAACACTACAGTACCGTGGTGGATGTATGAACAATTTTGAATTTCAAGGCATAGAAAAAAAATCTAAAGTTTGGTTAGAAGAGGTAATAAATAAAACCAACAAAAGAGAGATGGATTTTTCAATTACAAACCCGGCAACCATAGGGCATACAATTTGAATGGGACTTAGATCATCTATTCAGACATCAATAAATACTCTCCCCTCTCTTGCCATTTCTATGGTTCCTAGGAGATTATGTTGAATACATTTTGGAATTTTTATAGCCATATTAAAATGTTAACTTTTGTGAAATATTCACATATTGATATATACATGCTTACAACCCACTTGTTTATAACACTGTACCCTATACTCCGCAACTACATAACTACAATTATTATGTACATTTGAGAAATGGATATAACACAGAATTTCAATTTGTCATTTGATTTTTCTGTTTATAATATACTCTTTAACTTGTGCTAGAGAATACTTTATTTGATAGCGGAGATAAGTATAAATAAAGATTTACACCAAAATACACACTTCCAAACTACACCAAAAAGAGTAAAAGAAACATATAAAAATAGTGCCAAAACAGTGTAAAGTAGTTGTAGTGAAGATTAAATGGTATAACTCAAGATAAAGAAAGTGGAAAAAAACATGAAAAGCTATAAATACATAAAATTAGTGCAAGAAAAAATGAGTGCAAGACAAATATATATATATGCAAAAACAATAATATAGCAGTGTGTAAATAAAGCTTATGGCAAGTGGCAAAATATAGCTAATAGACAAAAGCAGAAAAAGAACTGCAAAAAAAAAAGAAATTGAATATAAGAGAAAAATACAGCAAAGCAAAGTTTTAAAAGTCCTTTGGATCATAGATCACCCATAATGGGTAAACGAATAACTGCAAAGGCAGACACAACTGCAATATAAATAGTCCAGTCCAGTGCCAAAATAAATGTGTCCTCTTTCAGTAGTAACCTGCAGACAAAAGAAAACCCAGCATGGTGTGTATTGTACAAAAAGGGTTTAATGCGCATATAATGGAACTACTTACAAGATATAAAAATGTGTTAGAAACATCTAGTAAAAAATGGTCCCCGTCGGACGAAAAAATTCCTGGTGTTTAACCGTTGAGAGCGGAATTTTTTGAGGGTCCTTGTAGTGTACGCATACTCACTTCTACACACTTGATCTTACCTCTTTCCCCAAAATTTTGCCAGACCTTAGGGTTTAAGATTATTCACTTTCCTTTATTTGATAGTTGAACTGGATAAGTATGCATATTTTGATAGCGATAATAAATTACATCTGGCTATGCAGATACATGCGGGTCTGCATGAGGGGATCTGTATGTCTGTCCCATGCAGCTGGGTGGCTAAAAGACTGAACCATGTACAGTGTGGGAATCACTGGCGTGGATGTTACGATATTAAAGGTTGCTCATGCCTATGTGTAAATCTAGCATACTGATATTTACATCTATATATATATTCATAGTCATGTCTATATACATGCTTATCCCCATGGCTAAGCATTCATGCTATCTATCTTTTGTGGCAAAGATTGTGCTATCCCCCCTAATTTATGAATCATCTGTGGGATTTATTAACGGAAGGCATGGCACAATAGGACACTTCTTTGTCAGTGATTGTCAAATAGTCCTTCCTAATTAACACATTGCTTTAAGTTATGACATATTGTCATTGTCATGGTACCTGTCATTTGAGTCATGACAACCTGCATGACTGGGGCTTTTGGAGGGCTGTGAGGGCCAAACACCTCCATGTGGACTATGGACCAGCATAGGGTCAAGGACAACCACTGTCTGAAGGAACTATGTAGGTCATGGAAGCCATATTTTTCTCTTGTAGTCTGGATGTCTGCATCTAAAGTTAATTATGTTGTTATACTGTATTAAATGACCTATTTTAAATTTGGTTTTCTATTGTTTGAGGATTACCATCAAATAATTAGCTCCCTTGTGCATCCCCCTAGTTGATGTTATAATTATCTGTATTTAAGTCTGTGCTTTTTTCTCAAATAAATGTTCATTCTTGCTGTACCCAACTGCTAGTAGTCCTGCCTGCTATTTGGGAACAAAAAGCAAGGTTTCAGTGAAGACTTGCTGAGTGAATGCTATCAGGGTCTAAAGAGGTGATTTCCTAAAAAAGGCAGAGGTGCTTCCAAGCTTGGGTAGTCGTCCCGTTACAGGCATGTAATATCCAAGGGTGCAGTTAACATACAATTCCCATTATTTCAATTTTCACCATCAGCTGATATAGCTTGAATTGTGATTTACTTTGAAATAATCACATGCCCATGTAATATACCGGCAGTAAGATTACCCTATGGTGTATTTCTATGCTTGTTAGGCATAAGTGATTATGGCATTTATAGCAATGATCCCAGTAGCAACTGCATACTGCATACATTATTGGAATACTGCAATAATGTTTTTAGTATGCATAGTATTTGATTGCATCGGAAAATTTCAACAGATGAAAAAAATCATTAGACCATTTTACCCTGTCTGCACATAAATTAACTCTGTTACGCCCAATGTCCATGTTTCTGATTTGATTTGGTAATGTGAATGTATTGCTTTTATGTAAATATGTAATGTTTTTGTATTCACACTTTAATTTTTTGCATTATGGGATACCTAAATAGTGGATATCTGCTCTAGCAATTAAACCTATGAAGCGCTAGTTAGTGCACAAAACAGTTAAGGCAGGTCTCCCACTGTTGGTGACAGATATGGAATAAAAAAGACTTTATGCAGCAGTTTTCATTGTCTGAAATTACTTGTGGGTGCAAGGTGAACCAAACCCATTTCTATGTTTGTCATAGTTTTTTGTCAAGCAGCCAGGTACATCCTCAACTAGGTATTTCTAATTGGTTTTGATGCAGTTGTAGGGTGTTGGACACTTGTTGTTCTTTTTGCTATACTGTATCTATATTACTTCTGTAGCCAGGTGCCTCCCCTAAGACTTTGACATAGCTCCACCACTTTGATCACACCCCTTTAACCTCATGAGTAGCTATGCCCATTGTTTGGATTCCATTTTTTGAAGGAGATAGGAGGGCTTGCTTTACAAGTTCAGTAGAGAGAGAGGAAGAATCACAACACTGTGGAAGTCCTAAGAGTGGTAATTCATCCCAAGGACTATTTGGGGTGGGGGTATATAGGGTGATGTTGGACTTTCCTGAGTGGATCCTGAATCTGGCAGCTTGACTTCTACCAGTGGATGCTGAATAACCATTTTATATTCTGCCAAGTTACAAGTAAAATGTTGTTGGTTTATTTCCAGCATCTGAGTTTTCCTTGCACCAGTCCTAAGAAGGTGTACTTCAGTTTATGTTGATCACTGGGTGAAGGCACTATTTAATATCATTATGTCCCAAACTCCCAATACCTCTGTGGGGACTACTGGCCTGTTCCTACCAATCAGTGGTCCCTGAGTTCCCCAGGCTACTGTATATAGTGTGGAGCAAAAAGGGACTGCACTTCATTAAAGTATTTATATTTAAAATGTCTACATTTTATACAGTTTTTCTCGTAACCAGAAAATGAATCCTTCGCCTACAGTTGTCCTTTAATAGATTAGATGTTTAAATAAAAATGTTCTGTTGCATTCTATAGTATCCTATAGCCATGGATGCATTAGCTTGAGTAATTGAATGGGGCCCATTGTGTCAGGTTTCATGGTAGCAATACATTGTTATTTAAATGTATGTGTTATATTTAATGGAGATAAAATATATCAGTGCCAGTTTTATTATCCTTCTGAATGGTCAGTGCTGAGTTTTTTTTATTATTTTAATAAAAATATACATATATATATATATATATATATATATATATATATATATATATATATCCAAAAGAAAGAACGCACTCACGGGGCTTGTATGAAGATAGTCAATGTTTTAATTACTCATAGTAACAATGTAGCAGCATGAGCATATGATCGACGTTTTGGTCCACACTGTGCGTGCTTTCTTTTGGATTTCTATTGATATAGCTGCACAGCACCCGGGCCATTCATCTGGTATCTACCCTTGGCTGAGTGCATCACACTTTGGATATATATAAATATATATATATATATATATATATATATATATATATATATATATATATTATATATATATATTTATATATATATATATATGTATTAAGGCCTTTTGGCCTGTAATTGTGGGAGGGGCGTATGACTCACCTTCTCCCTATTTAAGGGACACCCCTTACCTGGCTCCATACCGTTCGAGGTCAGCGCTGCATGAGAATCCACTTCCGGTTCACGTTCAGTGCCATCTTGCTTTTCAAAAAACCCCGCGATTTCGTTTGGTGTAGCTGTGTCCAGGAGCCCTCACAGGTTTTCCGCCCGTCCAGCCACGCACATTACCGGTTTTTTTTCGCCGCAGATTAAGTCCACAGGACTTCAAAATCGTAAGTCCGTCGCCTGGATCATTTCCCACGGCGTCGCGATTTTTAAACAGCCTTACTTTACGGCCGCACGCTTCACGGCCCAGTCACAGGCATATTAACCCCTTTTGCTTCCGGCATTGATCGCGTTATACTCTATGTACTGATTCTTTTAGTAAGCAGACTTATTTTCGATTTTCTGCAATATCAGTATCTATAGTTGCTGTTCATGTCACTATTGGTATTTATTTCATGCGATTGCAGAATCCTTGCATATGACTGTAGCCCCCCATTAAATACTTTTAGGTCAGGTTTCAACTTTTAGCAGATATTGCCTTATCAGCAATATTGGGTTTCTTTATGTTTATATACATATGGAGTTATGCTTGAACAAACTTTACATTATTATAGATATCTCACGTTAGTGCCTGCGTTATAACCTATGTTTTTTATTCATTTAGAATTACGTTTCTATCACTCCATGTACACACGTTTCTTACATGGCACGTTATAAATTCTGACTTTTTCTTTGTGTACTCAACGACATACCGAGTACACGAGAGCACGGTCTCAAAACTCGCAACTTTCGGGTTGAATCACACGTCTTGATTCAACCACTCACACGTCACGTAGAGACTTATTATATACACCCCTTAAAACCTGGTTACCAGGGCCATACCACTTAACATGGCCAGTTGCGTCACTACCATTCATTAAACTTTTCCCCTCCAAATGTACCGCTAGATACTCATCACAGCTAGCTAGTCTATATTGGTATCATAGGATCCAATTCTCACACTATCATTTCTGGTTTTCTATCCCTTTAGGTTTTTTCCAGGTTTTTTTTTTTTTTTTTTTCTATTTTCCCGCTTATCTATCGCATACATACTACCAGGTACGTTAAGCCTGCTCACGCCATACGTAACATACGGTTCCATCTCCACCTAGGACATAGAGTACTGGCAATTCTAGGGCTTATAGACCCAAATAGGTATTTCCCCTCCAGGCATTCTGCCTATCGTTTAGTGGTCCGCGAGGCCAACACCCCGCCTCAACGTTTCGGAGGTAATGCCCCCCGGGCCACATGTGAGTTAGTCGCCTCGCAAATTATAGAGAGGGCCTCACCTGTCACTCCCTTCCCCTGTTTTCTTTTATTGTCACCGAGAGGCCAACGAACTCCTGCCACTACGTCGGGTGGCCTCAATAACCCCTCGCGCCAACGCATAGATAGAGCCTCTCATAGCCACTTGGCAACTAGCAGGGCCTCACCTGTCACCAAAGAACAAGATTAATTCTTCGCCTCATCCGGCATAATCAGCCTGCCAGTACATCCCCTGGTGTTTTTCACGCTAACCATATATTTTGTCATCTAGTATGTCTCAAGACGGGGTAGAGGATTTCTCCCTCCCGAGTACTCCGGCTAGAGCAAACACCCCATCACAGGTGGAAGATACGGCTAGTCCAGCATCTTTCAGGTCATGGACTATCCCTCGCATCACTAGCGAACTCAGGAGACGTCAAATCCCATTCCCTGCAACAGCAAGGAAAGCGGAACTTTACAAGTTACTACACACCTCAACCGATAACAGGGACGCTGGGGAAGGGTCTAGCCAGTCTAACCCAGGAGACATACATGGCATGCTCACGTCCCTCATGGCATCCATGAGCAAGGTCAATTCTAGGCTGGAGAAACTTGAATCGGTCATTACAGCCCTCACTTTGGCTGGGCCGGCCACGGCAATCCCTCCAGCAGTGGTGGAGTTGCAATCAGTTTCTCCAGCCATCACCCCGGATGACCAAGAGGTTTACCCTGCCCACATGATACCTGAGCACCTCAAAAAAGATATCCTAGAAGGTAAAGATGTCAATCTGGCCTCACTTCTAATTGCCTCCCAGGACATAGTGGAACATAAGACGTACGCTTACGACGATATTTCTGTGGTGGTCAAATCTAGGGATGCACGATTGAATAGGAAGCCAACTATTCCAGAATTTGTATTAGCTTTTGGCATTTATCGTGATGTGATCTGTACGGTATATCCCCACAGACGTGAGGAGTTTGATTTGTATATGCACAGGCTGGTGGACCTGGGCAACAAATACGGTGGGTCAGCTTTCTATGACTACCATAGATCTTTTTCTGCCAAAGTGTCTGGCGCCTTCTCACAGTACGGGACAAGGTCCAACTGGAGCAAGATAGATACGATTATTTTCTGCAGGCACTTTGCAGGTCTAAGAGCACCGGCCTGTGCATACTGCTCCTCCATGGCTCATACTGCAAATTTTTGTCCTACCACTGCGAACGAACCTAGTACCTCGCAGGGCGCTAGTTCCACTGTTTCAACAGAGAGAACACCCAAAGACAAATTGGGTCGACCTATCAAGTTTTTGGGGAAATCCCAAATATGTAATAATTTCAATGTCGGTGCATGTAATTACAGTGGATGTCGGTTATTGCATATATGTTCAAAATGTTTTAGGGCACATGCGAAAACTATGTGTCCGAATAAAATGTACCCTAAACAATACCTAACGGAGATAAATATTTCTGTACTCACAGCATTACTATCACAACATCCATCTAGACATTTGGTAGACTTCATCATCACTGGTCTATCACAAGGATTCCATACTGGTCTCATACACATGCCTTCAGGGATCCTTGAATGCCCCAATTTACAATCTGCACAACAAAACCCTACAGCGATTAGTACACTCATAGCCAAAGAAGTGGCAGAGGGCTTCCTATTGGGTCCCTTTCAGTCCCCTCCTTTTTCCACATGGCGGACAAATCCCATCTGTATTGTCACGGGGAAATCTTCCCTCAAACAAAGACTCATCATCGATCTGTCGGCACCTCACACCTCTGCCACACCTAGTCTGAACTCCCTTATCCCCTCTGAGGAATTTTCACTCCAATACTCCACCATAGATCACGCCATTACGGCTATCATGCAGGCAGGGGTCGGTGCATGGCTCAGCAAGACCGACATAACCAATGCCTTCAAATTATTGCCTATCCACCCTACACTATGGCACCTGCATGGCATTAAATGGGCCGGGCACTACTACTTTTTCTCACGCTTAACGTTTGGTTCAAAAAGTAGTCCGGCCATTTTTGATTTATTCGCAGAAACACTATGCTGGTTACTATTAAATGTAGCCAGATGCCCTACAGTCATACACTACCTGGATGATTTCTTACTGATCGAAAAGAATAACTCCCCTCCCAGTAGCCTCATAGACACCATCAGTCTTTTTAAACAAGTAGGCGTTCCAGTCTCCCCCACCAAAACTGAAGGACCAGATACAATCATCACCTTTCTGGGAATCATGCTAGACTCAGCCACTATGCAAGCCAGCCTGCCACGCACCAAGATAGAGAACATCCTTACCAACATTAACCTCTACATTCATCTCGGAACTTGCAACCGCAAAGAATTACAGTATCTACTTGGGTCACTGAATTTTGCCATGCGCATTATACCTCAAGGCCGGGCTTTCATCTCACGGCTCCTATACATGTTCCCACTATTTAGACATGATGCACACAGGTTGCCCCTGGATACCCAGGCCACGGCAGACCTACTTATGTGGAGAAACTTTTTAACCACCTGGAATGGGAAAAGCATGTTCCTCCCTACATTATCTGACTCCTCACCTACCATCTGGTCAGACGCGGCGTCTACCACAGGTTTTGCAGCAATTTACGGGAATGAATGGCTTTGGGGTAGCTGGCCTCCAGAGGTCCAGGACCTGGAGGGTTTTTCCACCACCTCAGCTCTATTTGAGATCTATCCCATTGTGGCAGCTGCCGTGACATGGGGACATCTATGGGCAGGTTTGTCAGTACGTTGCTACTCAGACAACCAAGCAACCTGCCACATTATCAACAAAGGCCGATCCAAGTCACTAATCATTATGAGGTTCTTGAGGAAACTCACCTGGCTGGCTGCGTGTCATAATGTCTTCTTGTTTTGTGTTCATGTCCCAGGTGTATGTAACACGGCTGCTGACAATTTATCTCGTTTTAATTTACAGGCTTTTCGGCAAATACTTCCGTCAGCCGCGCGCACAGCCACAGCCACTCCACCTTTCCACCAGCTAGTAATGGACTAGACGTTATCATGCAATATAGCAGGACATTGTCACATTTAGCACTGTCCGCCAATACCCGGAGAACCTATGACAGGGCTTTCCTTCTATTTAAAAGATTCCTGTCAGCACACGACATCACACAACCTTTCATCATGACATCCTTGTTGGGTTTTGCTTCTTTTTGCCACCTCTAACTCAAACTATCATACAACACAATCAAGCTATATCTGACAGGCGTACAACATCACATGCTTACATTACGACCAAACAGCACAAGTTTCATGTCCTCCTACCAGATCAACAACATCCTTAGGGGTATTCAGAGATCTGAACCCCCACGTACTGCGCAAAGGCTTCCCATAGACTTCAATATTTTCAAGATTTATCCAGCCTACTAGATTTAAAACCCTTTGCCAACAACACAAACCTTGTTCTAAAAACCGCCATTTACGTGGCTTTTTATGGGTTTTTGAGACCAAGAGAATTTACCGCCATCAACACAACCCAATCCACTCACATTCTGCTTCACTCACACTTGAAGAAACACATGGATTACTATATCTTGGCTCTGCATCACTCCAAAACCAATCAACACGCACCTCCGGTAGAGGTTAGATACTATCCTACCCACAACGAGTGGTGCCCCGTCACATTACTGGACACATATACCCAGCATGTCAAAGCATCACCTTCTCAGCCACTTTTCTGTCTACAAGGTTCGGTACTCACTACCACCACATTCATGACCCACGTCAGGTCTCTACTCACTCAACTAGGCCTAAAATCAGCTAACTATTCGGGCCACTCCTTCCGCATAGGAGCGGCCTCCACAGCATCCAGTGCAAACATTCCAGTTCATGTTATCAAGTCACTAGGGCGCTGGAAGTCTTCTGCATACGCTAGATACATACCTATCCCGGTACAAGAAGTTAGAAATGCCTTTCAAGACATGTCTGGTTAAAATATGTATTCTGCTCGTTTCGTAATAAATTTGATTTTCTACTTTTGCCCTCTTTATTTACAGGCCTACCTCATCGTCGATTCCGGCACACCACAACCGACTTGTTTTTTTAATACCATCCCTCTCTTACCAGTGTTTGTATCTTCTGTACTATCATGAGCCCTTCACACAAATATATATATATATATATATATATATATATATATATATATATATATATATATATATATATATATATAGCTTGCTGCATACTGACACACATATTTATGGACATAGAGTGGCATATTAATGGGCATTTTTGATGTGGAATATTATTGGCCATACAACTGTGGTATTTTATTTGGTATTTTAATGGACATAGAGTGACATATTAATTGGCCTACTTACTGTGCAAATATTATTAGGCATTCTAAATGGGGCCTATTAACAGACATAGAATAGCATATTATGGGCATACTGGCTGTGGCATATTAATGGGCATACTGACTGTGCCATATTGTTGGACATGCTGACTGTGGCCTATTAATTGGCATAGAATAGCATATTAATTGCCATATTGATGTGGCATGTTAATGGATATAGAGTGTCATATTCATGGGCATACTGGCTGTGGCATGTTAATGGACATGGAGTGGCATATTAATGGGCATACTGACTGTGGCATATTATTGGGCATACTTGCTGTGGGATATTCATGGGCATACTGACTTTGGCATATTAATGGACATATAGTGGCATACTAATGAGCATACTGGCTGTGGAATATTATTGGGCATACTGGCATATTAATGGGAAAATAGTGTCATATAAATGGGCATATTGACTGTGGCATGTTATTGGGCATGCTGGCTTTGTCATATTACTGGTCAATGTGTGGCATATTAAGGTGCAAAGTGTTGCATATTAATGGGCATACTGACTGTGGCATATTAATTGGCATACTGGCTGTGTCATATTAATGGGTATACTGACTGTGTCATATTAATGGGCATACTGGCTGTGTCATATTAATGGGCATACTGAGTGTGGCATATTAATGGGCACAGACTGTCTAATGGTGACATTGACTGTTGCAAATTAAATGGCACAGACTGCCATATTAATGGACATATCTGGATGCTGGGGCTGAGCCCTATGAGTGCAATCTGGGTACTGGTTAAGTCCTGGGTGCAATGTAACCCCTGATCTAGACCAATGTACTACACTGTTTCATTACAGAGATGTCAAAAGGATAGTTTTTATCTGTAAAAATACAAAGTAAAATAACACTTATACAATAAGTCTATTTTTAATCTCCAAATGTAACACTGTAGCTAACTTAATATTGTTCAGAGAATGGTTAAAGTCAGATGCTTTGTAATATGCAGTAATTTTTAGTCATAACATAGAGTTGAGTGAACCCGAACCGCAAAGTTCGGGTTTATACCGAACATTACGATTTTTGGACCCTGAACACGGACATTCCACTGTATGTCCGGGTTGGAGTTCGGCAATTCATATCGCCTTAAATTTAAAATTACTAGTGACTGGACAGCTATTGCTGCCCAGTCACTAGTAAAATAATCCCCCCCCCCCCCTGGTCCCCACCCATTGGGGACCCTAATAATAATAATGAGAGGGGGACCTAGTGCCCCCCCCAGTCCCCACCCATGAGCGGCGGGTGGGGACCATAAAATAATAATGAGAGGGGGACCTAGTGTCCCAGCCCATAGTCACTCCCCCCTCAATAAAAAAAATGGCTACCTACCCCCCCTCACCCTAATAATAGTGAGGGGTGGGCAATAAACCTGTAAAAAAAAACTATTTCATACTTACCATTTGATGTCTTCTTTTTTTTTTTATTCTTTTTTCTTTCTTCAGCCCAAAAAAGGTCAAATAAAAAACCATAATACGCAACGCAAAAAAAAAAAAACGAGCGCAAAAAAAATAAAATAATCCACGGGTGAAAAATAATCCATCTTCTTTTTTCGTTTTTCTGTCTTCCTTCTTTTTATTCTTCTTTCTTTCTTCAGCCCCAAAAAAGGCCAAAAAAACACATATAATACGCACCGCAACTGTTAAAAAAAAAACAAGCGCAAAAAAAAAAAAAATCCACTGGGTGAAAAATAATCCATCTTCGCCCATGGAGGGCCCCATGCAGACTGAGCTCTACAGGGCGGGGGAAGGCTTATAAAGCCTTCCCCAACCCTGCAATTAAGTTTAGAGCACTCTGATTGGTTGGATTTCAAACCAACCAGTCAGAGTGCTCTGAGTTTAATTGCAGGGCGGGCCAAGGCTTTATAAGCCTTCCCCCGCACTGCAGAGCTCAGTCTGCACAGGGCCCTCCATGGGTGAAGATTGATTATTTTTTACCCAGTGGATTATTTTTTTGTTTATGCTCTTTTTTTTTTTTTTTTAAGTTGCGTCGCATTTTTTTTATGGGGGGGAGTGAATAGGGGCTGGGCACCCCTAGTCCCTTTATTTGTGGTTCCCACCTGCCACTCATGGGTGGGGACCGGGGGGGGGGGGACACTAGGTCCCCCCTCATTATTATTTTAGGGTCCCCACCCGCCGCTCATGGGTGGGGACCGGAGGGGGACACTAGGTCCCCCCCTCATTATTATTTTAGGGTCCCCATCTGCCACTCATAGGTGGGGACCGGGGGGGACACTAGGTCTCCCCTCATTATTATTTTAGGGTCCCCACCCACCGGCAATGGGACATTAGGTCCCCCCTAACACTAGTATGTTCGGGGTCAAGTTCGACCCCGGACTTTTTTTCTGATGAACCCGAACATCCAGGTGTCCGCTCAACTCTAACTATAACCATAATTCCAGAATGGTAAAACTTCCCATAATAATGAATAATGGAATAAAGGAATAAGCAAACCATTAAGAGACAACCTATTGCTAACATTCAAGAAACTGCAAAATATGGAACAAACAAAAGACATCTTCAAATTTCAAAGATGTCGAAAACTGTAAAAATATTTTGTGACACATTAGTGAGAATATAATAAAACACGCATGTATTGTAGTGAAGACTTTCCAAATTGTAACTAAACAAATTCAATATCCTTTTTAGTTTTTTTTTATAAGCTGTATTATACACTTTTTAAAAGTACTGAAAAAAAATTATTTAAAACATACAATGTAATAGAATCAACAGTACTAAAGATTCTGAGTATATACAGGGAGTGCAGAATTATTAGGCAAATTAATATTTTGACCACATCTTCCTCTTTATGCACGTTGTCTTACTCCAAGCTGTATAGGCTCGAAAGCCTACTACCAATTAAGCATATTAGGTTATGTGCATCTCTGTAATGAGAAGGGGTGTGGTCTAATGACATCAACACCCTATATCAGGTGTGCATAATTATTAGGCAACTTCCTTTCCTTTGGCAAAATGGGTCAAAAGAAGGACTTGACAGGCTCAGAAAAGTCAAAAATAGTGAGATATCTTGCAGAGGGATGCAGCACTCTTAAAATTGCAAAGCTTCTGAAGCGTGATCATCGAACAATCAAGCGTTTCATTCAAAATAGTCAACAGGGTCGCAAGAAGCGTGTGGAAAAACCAAGGCGCAAAATAACTGCCCATGAACTGAGAAAAGTCAAGCGTGCAGCTGCCACGATGCCACTTGCCACCAGTTTGGCCTTATTTCAGAGCTGCAACATCACTGGAGTGCCCAAAAGCACAAGGTGTGCAATACTCAGAGACATGGCCAAAGTAAGAAAGGCTGAAAGACGACCACCACTGAACAGGACACACAAGCTGAAACGTCAAGACTGGGCCAAGAAATATCTCAAGACTGATTTTTCTAAGGTTTTATGGACTGATGAAATGAGAGTGAGTCTTGATGGGCCAGATGGATGGGCCCGTGGCTGGATTGGTAAAGGGCAGAGAGCTCCAGTCCGACTCAGACGCCAGCAAGGTGGAGGTGGAGTACTGGTTTGGGCTGGTATCATCAAAGATGAGCTTGTGGGGCCTTTTCGGGTTGAGGATGGAGTCAAGCTCAACTTCCAGTCCTACTGCCAGTTCCTGGAAGACACCTTCTTCAAGCAGTGGTACAGGAAGAAGTCTGCATCCTTCAAGAAAAACATGATTTTCATGCAGGACAATGCTCCATCACACGCGTCCAAGTACTCCACAGAGTGGCTGGCAAGAAAGGGTATAAAAAAAGAAAATCTAATGACATGGCCTCCTTGTTCACCTGATCTGAACCCCATTGAGAACCTGTGGTCCATCATCAAATGTGAGATTTACAAGGAGGGAAAACAGTACACCTCTCTGAACAGTGTCTGGGAGGCTGTGGTTGCTGCTGCACGCAATGTTGATGGTGAACAGATCAAAACACTGACAGAATCCATGGATGGCAGGCTTTTGAGTGTCCTTGCAAAGAAAGGTGGCTATATTGGTCACTGATTTGTTTTTGTTTTGTTTTTCTGAATGTCAGAAATGTATATTTGTGAATGTTGAGATGTTATATTGGTTTCACTGGTAAAAATAAATAATTGAAATGGGTATATATTTGTTTTTTGTTAAGTTACCTAATAATTATGCACAGTAATAGTCACCTGCACACACAGATATCCCCCTAAAATAGCTAAAACTAAAAACAAACTAAAAACTACTTCCAAAAATATTCAGCTTTGATATTAATGAGTTTTTTGGGTTCATTGAGAACATGGTTGTTGTTCAATAATACAATTAATCCTCAAAATTACAACTTGCCTAATAATTCTGCACTCCCTGTACTGTTATTAGACACAATGTCTATTAAACTAATTAGATTGGTAATTTTTTAAATGCTGCAACTCAGCTCAAAATTGTGCATTAGAAATAACTGATTTGAAAGATACTAGACATACAAATGTAGTATCATGGAATATTATATTAGTACATTATTTTCTTTTATTTTGTCTACAATTTATAATAACTGTCACAAATAGTTCTGATCAACCGTTCTGTCAGCAAGAGAATAAACATTTTAAATATTTATGATTGCAAATATATATATATACAAAAAATAAAATATTTGTAATTTATAGATGTATTTTTGGTATATATAATTGTCTAAATAACACCGATGTTTTACGGGTGTTTTCCAGAGGCAAAATCTAGTGGCTACCTTTGAAGCATAGATAGTTTTTTTTTTATATATATATATATAGTGAAATATTTAAACTTAACAATAAAAATGATCCTTAACTAATGAGCCAACTATTCAGCAAAAATAAGTGATTAATGCTATGAATATTTGTAACTTCCAAAAATGGAAACAATGTTTTTGGTATCACAAATAAAGTGACCTTGCAATTCACAAGATCAGCAGAACAAAAGTGAGAGGCCATCTTTTATTAACTCCTTCATGGCAATGGACTCCGTTGCCAACAATGGACATGCCTAACATGTCGTGTGGTGGAATGAGTCGATTTCACAATCAACGATTGTGAAAACTGCTCTGATGGTGCTGCTCTATTGCCTCGATTTTGAGGCATTAGGCAGCACTGAAATTTCGGTTCTGGGGCACCCACGATCACTCCACAAATAAAGGAATAAGCAAACCATTAAGCAACAATGTATTGCTAACATTCAAGAAATTTCAAAATATGGACCGAACAAAAGGCATCTTCAAATTTAAAAGATGTAGAAAACCGTAAAAATATTATGTGACAATTTAGTGAAATTAAAAAATAAATCAAAAAAGCGTTCATTTTTTAAAATGATTTCATCATATTTTATGATTTTTTTTATAGAAAAAGATACGATGAACATAATGGTATCTTATGAAAGCCCTTCTTTTATGACAATAGAAACAACATATAATTTGTGTGGTTACAATATGTGACAAACAATAAAATTACAGCTAAACACAAACACACCTGAAATGTAAAAAAACAGCCCTTGTCACCAAGGAAAAGACAAGGTCAAAAGGTCTTGTCACCAAGGGGTTAAAGTGTATTATGAATCAAAGTATTAGGAATTAAAAAATTGGATATGACCCATGGCATTTAAAAGAATAAAAAATGAAGTTTGGGTTAGTCGTACTTTCATCCATATCACTTTTGCTTTGCCTGCGCTAGTAGCTCTAATAGCTGGAATTTGCTAGAATTCAAATTGTGGTCAATGACGAGAAAAGTAAGAAAATATATTAAACTAATGGTTGCAAACATGTACACACATGTTTTACATTCTTCAGATGAGCTGTATGTCTATGTCTGGGCTGGTGCAAAATAGTACATTTTGTTATGCCTGACATGGGTCAGCAAAGACCATTGGAGTGGAAAAAGCTAATGCCCCATTTTAGTCTTGTTTCGCAATATATAAAAAAAATATGTGTAAAGGACTTTTTTGCTGTAATGTGGGATCTGAAATTTGTGGAATATTGTGAAGAGTGAAGGAAATCTTCTTTAGGTAGACAATGGGGAGGGTGCACTTTAGCTAAATGGACTTGTATAAGCTCATGTTTATTGATTAACTTACTGTGTTATGGTAAAATCAATGATACTTTACTCATGACCTCTTCTCAAAAGGGGATGGTGATAATGCTGGACTCTACTCTTTAAAGAGAATCTAATCTGAGGGATAAATGATTCTACTGCATTGGTTTAACTAGAAGCTACAATTAAGTCCTTCTGAGGAAAAACATGTGCTGTGGTTAAAAATTACTGCCTAGTATTGTGCATGCCTTCCCAGTTCATAGTAAGAGCAACCTCTCAAAATAAGTATTGTAATAGCATTTTATTATGTTAGGTAACATAAATGTACAAAAATAACATACAACAATAAGATCATAGCATGTATAGCTAGAACCAAATATTACAATTTAAGAAGTAATGTGATGGCACTTAATGGAGACATCAGCTTATTCCTGGAGAATGTTGGACATATATAAGAACATTTGTATATAAACCTGCTTACCTTTAAATAAAAATGTCTTTTGTGCTTTGTCACTTTCTAATTTATGCAATTGTATGCTTTTGACTGCTGTGTCTCTAAAATGATGTTCTCCACAAAATGTATATTGTTATTCTAAAACCGTTTTCAAATTAATTAAATTAAATGACAACCTAGCTTGGCAAAACAATGGTGAGCTATGAAACTTCTAATTGGACTATTAACATTGAGGAAAATGTTGCTAAATCTTTTGAAAAGGTGTCACATAGGAGGCTGTAGCACAAAAGTAAAAACAGTTCTATAATGGTATCAGAAAGGTATCAGGTGAGTATATACAAAAAAAGACAAGAAAGGACTAGAATAGTGCAGATGGTCACAGTAAAAAAAAATTGAAATTTTAATACACAGTAAAAAAAATCCTCATCTTAATCAATGGATTCTATAAAATTATATTTATAAAATGCAGCAAAACCACATAATGAAAAGCTCTTAGATGTTCTCCTCCTGGGCATCTTACCCTCGTGCACCACTGCTTCAGCTGGATGAAAAATTGCACAGATATATAAGCTGTGTAGAAAATGTGAAATTCTTCTGATGGCTTGGTCGACAAAAATTTGCTGTGACCAAATAAACTGCTCCATTTGATATTCTTCCACATTCTAGAGATGGTTGGTGGAAGAGTACCTATGCAAAAAATTTAGAATTCGGATGCGAAATGAATGGATGCCTTGTACAGCCTTACGAATTTCATCAGTATGTACCAACTTCTTCAGGGGAAATCAGACAAAGGGCTTGCAATAAAAAATATTCAAGGATGGTTGTATTATATCTAAAATTGTGTGGTCACATGATCACCAAGTGACCAATCACCATCCTTCAAAAACAGAAATAAATAATCCTCATACTCAATGTGTGTGTTAACCTCTAATACATAAATAAACTAATACAATTTTGTATCACCTGACAATATCCTAGTCCAAATATAAGTCCAGAACACAAGTCCAAAAACCAGAAGTCCTTATGTGATGTTTGAAAGGTTGTCTCTACAGAGGGGTCTGCTCAGCATGTCCCCGGTATACGGCAATATATCAACAAGGATTTGGATTCACATGGTAGGAATTGGAACATGTATGAATGTCCAGGGAGGTAATGGATCAGACACACAAAATTCATTCCCAATAACTCAACTGTTTATTGTATGGACAAGCACTTATATGGAAGCAAAAAGGTGTTGGCTAGGGTAATATAAATGGTTAATATTTGGTGCATAGAATGGAAAAACAAAAGGGGTGTAGACATTTATATATATGTATCTTTGGTTCTTTGTAACTACTTGGAAGAAAATCAAAAACTCCTGAGGTGTAGACAGGTAGGAGCCCACTGTTTACATCCCACATTATGCATTCAATAAACACTGATAAGAGCACATTCCTGTATCAGTCAGTGAGAGCTTTCAAATATGAGCATCTGTGTGTGTTAGAAACAGAGATATAGAATATGCTCCATCAAAGAAGGGAGGGGGGTTTAACCCATCCATAAACATGACTCTTCCAATTATGAATTAACTCTTGTGATGCTGTTAACTCGATAAATGCCGATACACATATACATATATAAACACTTAACATTAAAATCTGAGTTGATACCTTGAGGCTGTAATGTTTTTAACTTAAAAATCAAAAGTCCTTATCCTTTGGACACAGCTTTTTTCCAATCCTCTCCCCTCCAATGTCCTTCGACATGTTAGATACCTAGAAACTTTAAATCGTACTCACTGTACATAGGACAATTATTGCAATGTACAAGTAAAGGATTTTTTAAATAGCCTTCTTGAATCTTGATGTTGGTTTGATGTTCAAGAATTCTCTCTTTCAGGGGTCGTGTCGTGCGTCCCATATATTGTTGTCCACATATATATTGTATCAAGTAAATAACAAAATCTGTTTCACATGTAATGAACATTCATATCTAAAAGTTTTCAGCAGTACTAAAACTTTGAAAGCCTAACATTCTTCTGGGATTATGATTACAAGCCTTACATCTGGTGCAATTAAAGAAACCCCTATCTGTATTAGTTGGGGCTAAAATGTTCTTCAAATTTGTGGGAGGGATATGGGGTCCTAAAATGTCATCCACTTGTAAAATTGACCTATTTAAATCTTGAATCTGCAAAGAGTGGGAGTTATATTGGAGCAAAAATGCAAAATGTATGTCCAAGATTCTTGTTTTTGGATTCCTATCCCTTTGCAGATATTCTCTCTGGGTTTTGTTTTTTTCAAACTGCTTGAAGACCTGGTCAATTGTGAAGAGGAATATTGTTTTTCCAAAAGATTTAGTTATTGATAAAATTTAGTAGCTCTCCAGTTTTGCCTTAACCTAGTGAATTGATCCTTGGGAATCCATTTCAGCCATTGTGGATGGTGGAAACTATTTTTATGAATGAATGCTTTTTATTTTGGTAGATTTATATTACCTTTTTTTTATTATAATATTATGGTTATTAACACTGAAGGAGAGGTTTAGGAAATTAACAGTTCTGAGACTGTTTTTATGGGAAATTTTAAATTATAGTTGTTGTTATTATTATAGGACTCCTCAGATCCAGTCAAGCATAACTGGTATCCAGGAGTGGAGATAGGACCACACGGATACCAGGAAAAACTCTAAAAACTGGAACAGTGTTATTTACCCTCCTACACCTAGGTAGCCATGGGTGTTGTCAATGATCCACCCAGAACCCAAGGTCATGTGAACTGAAGTCATGTGATAAATTGCTAAGGCAACAAGCAGATTATACACAAGTAACTCCATGCACTGGAAGAGGCTTAGCATCTTCTGGTGGTCACATGTGGAACCCCAACAATAAGCACTTAACAGGTGGTGTGATAGCAACATTAGTCATGACCATTACATTAGTCACATTAGTCACTGAACATTAGTCATGACACTGATAAAGCTATGAAAAAAACAGTCGGGCATAGGCATGCAAGGGAGGAGGGGCCAACTATACACAGAAGTAAACTGAGAACTATCCATACAGACTACATGAGGATACCCTCTATTTCGATGCCAGCCATTGTGTATTTAAATTTGAATCCCTGTGCCCCTGAGAATTGATATACAAGACTCAGCAACATGTAAGTGCATTAACATAGGAGGGCAATTGCCATATACCCTGCCATATGGCTCCCAGCCCCAAACAATAAAAATACTAAGACTGGGAGTTTGCTTACTCACTCCCAGTACCCTATAAAATGACCAGCTATTTGTCAATGTGTGTTAGGGGTCCAGGGGTCCCTTTGAGGAGCCCTAGCGACCCATTGTTGAAAGGGGTTATTTTTTTAAAAATAAATTGTTTCCTTTTTAATGTAACTCACCTCCTATAAAATAAATTGGTTCCACCTCCCAATTCATACTCTTTTAGTAAATAGCAATTTGTATTGCTTTTCAATGTAATATATTTTAGATGAGAGATGGATTTTGGCAAAGTGGGGCAAGAGTAAGGTCAAATTTCCTTTAGTAAATAAAGCGAGGAGGTTGACTTTAAAGTAAAAGTCGACCTCCCAAAGTCAACCTCCTCGCACCATACCCTTTTATGAATAGACCATACAAAATGAAACATAGTATTCCATTAGTGCACTCTGCTGGACTTTTTTAAAATGTATTATTTGGATTAATTTCTGCAAGTTCTAAATGATGTTTGAAATATTCTCTGAACACAGTAAAAGTACAGACAGTGCTTCACTCTTCAGCATGTGTTATGTAGGAACATAATATTCCGTTTTCCATTAGTTAGCCAAAAAAAGCGCATAAAGTAATCCAAAGCAATTTGGCAATCACTCAAAGTACTGATTTTCTATATTATTTGAATGTGTCAGAAGGTTTTACTTACCACCCATTTATTTATTTCATACTTTCTATATCAAATCTAAAAAAATATTGAACACAAAAACATATGCTATAAATGACACTAGAAAATGTACCATACAACTGAGACTGTTGTCTTACTTAATTGAAATGTTCCTAGCATATTGTAGAATAACTGTGTTTATGTATAATTCAGCTGACTGAAAATATTGTAGGACATCAAAACATTATACATGATAGAAACAATAATGCATATGTTAACATGTTAAGCAATCGAACATTGATAAAAAAAATTATTTTAAGTTATGTCTGATTGTGATGTCAAATAAATGTCCTTTCAGTATCTAAATTACACACATCCAATTATTTTTTTTAATTGTTTATTCCTTAATTCACTGTTTCTTTAAAGTGGGTTCTATGTAAATTGTTTTATTATATTTGAGCCATAAAATTAAATTATTAATAATATACCACTGATTCAACCTACCTTTCAGGCCATCATAATTGACAGATTTTGCTAAGTCTTGATGTAAATTTGTGATTAATAAAGACACAGAGGTGAGTATTATGCTCTTTCCTTTATTTTCCCTCAGCAGCAAAAACAACTCCATTACTGACAATGCGCCTGACACGTCCTGCGGTGAAACGAGTGGTTTCAAAGATCATGAAAACCACTCTGATGGTGCTGCTCTATTGCCTCGATGTCAAGGTAATAGCCAGAACTGAAATTCGGGCTCTGGCGCACCAACAATTCACAGAGAGATCGTGGGCGCCATATTGCTGAAACAGCATGCCCCCAGCAATATGGCTGTGCCCTCTTGTGGTCAGAGCTTTAGAAGTGAAAAAAAAATCACTTCTGACGCTCTGAATATGTTGCTTTACTGCCCCTAGAGGCAGTCAGCAATATTGCAATGAAAAAAAGGCTTAAATCTAGAGTTAGAGCTGGAATAGCAGCTAGGGTTACAATTAAATTAGGATTAGAATAAGGGGTAGGGCTATAATTAAATTAAAATATTTTAAGGGTTAGCATAAGGGTTAGAGCTGGGGTTAAATTTAGGGTTAGGGTTAAAATTAGGGTTCGTGTTGGGGTCAAAAGATCAATATAGGATCAGACTTAAATACATTTTATTCCAAACTAAATTGTCTCCCAATCCGAGTGGATCCTTTGGGAATAGACAGTTATCTAGACTCCCTGAGCTGAATCTTATCAATGCTCCCTTCTCCCTGGAGGAGGTTGAATTGGCTATAGATAACCTAAAGTCTTACAAAACCCCAGACCCGGACGTGTACGGAAATTCCTTTTATAAACTGTTTAAGAAAAATATTGCTCCAGCATTGTTGAAGATGTACAATGAAATTGCAGTGACTAATGAGCCCCCTCCAGAGTTACTAAGGGCTAATGTCATTCCAATACTGAACAAGACAAAGATCAGTTTGAACTAAATAACTACTGACCAATTTATTTAATTAACGTGGACATGAAGATTTATGCTGCCATTTTAGCTGCTCAAATTAAAATTGTTATCCCTAGTCTTATTAATGCAGTCAAAAGGGGTTTGTCCCGGGGAGGTCTTCATATAGCAACATTAGACGGCTGATTGATACACTTGATTTGGCAAACAGGACACCTACCCCCCTTCTGACCCTGTCACTGGATACTGAGAAAGCCTTTGAGAGGGTTGGGTGGGGGTACCTTGAAGCTGCGCAGAGGGCCTTTGGCTTTGGTGGGTGGATCCTTCAGGCTATAATGACCTTGTACTCTGTACCAGCAGCTCACATGGTGGGTTCTAATATCTGTTCAGGCTGGTACGATATGCATAATGGGACCAGACAGGGTTTCCCGCTGTCACCATTCCTCTATATATTATCTGTTGAACCACTGGCATTGAACTTCAGAAATAACAAAAACATTAAGGGATTTCCAACCAAGAAAGCAGATCTAAAAATCTCACTTTATGCGGATGACTTTGTTGTGACATTAACTTCCCCCAAAGCATCCCTGATACATTTGATGGAAGTGATTAATAACTACAACAAGGTGTCAAACTACAAACTCAATATAGAATAAACCAGGGTCTTTATGCTCAATATAGCAAACCCCTTGAGGTCCCAACTAAAATCGCAATTTCCTTTTGATTGGACTAACAAGCAAATTGAGTATCTGGGGTTAGTAATCACTACTGAAGTAGTGAGCATGATGGAAATCAACTTCATGAAACTTCTTAGACAGACGAGCAGGTTGTTGAAGGAGTGGTGACGGTGGGAATCATCCTGGTGGGGTAAGATTAATATTCTGAATACTTATATCATTCCCAAATAGACTTACATGTTTTGTATGATCCCTCTCTCAGTTCCCGAGGTTTGGTTGGATATGGTCCAGAATATATTTACTGCTTTTGTTTGGAAAGGAAAAAAGCCAAGAATAGGCGCAAACCAAATGTCAAAGAAATTTAAACCAGGTGGTTTACATTTTCCATTAATCAAACAATTATTCCAGGCAATTATGATGGTGCATATTTATAATCTTCAGGTCACTTCGAAACGATTGGAACCTTGGTACAGTCTTGAATCTGAAAGCATGAGGACTAATCACCTGGATCCATATATCTGGTCTCCAGATGATAAGAAGAATCAAATTGTCCTTATGGGGAAAAATACAATCTTGGGACAAGTAATTAAATCATGGCTGCCCATCAGAAAGTTTCTGTGCCTCCAAGGTAAAATGCTTCCCTCTCTTAAAATCTGTTTATTAGAACAGCTAGTTGATAATATTTCAATGAAGCAGTGGTTGAGGGGAGGACTTACTGTTGTTGCAGATTTAACTCTGAATGATAAATTCCTAACCTTTTCAACCTTGGTAGGTAGAGGGCTTGTTACGCCCAGTGAAAAATTCAACTATTTAAGAGTAAGAAGCTATTTAGATGCTTCTTCATATCAGGCACCTCAAGAGAGAGTGGGTCCCTTAAAGCTTCTCTTTAGTTCTGAAACAGTCCCTAGAGTTCTAAATTAGGCCAAGGATACTCCACATGTATTGTCCAATAATTATATCAGAGCCATAGCTTCCTGGGAAAAAGATCTTAATTAAAAAATCTTGGTCACTGAGTGGGTGCCATGCTTAACAAAGGTTACGAAAAATATCCACTGCTTAAACTTGGTGGCGAATCAATACAAATTAGTCAACAGATGGTACCTGGTGCCGAATAGATTGGCTAAGATGTACCCTGATTATCCAGCTAATTTCTGGAGATGCAGACTGAGAGGGGGATCATACCACTATGTTTGGTGGGGATGCTTAGCTGTCAGAGAGTTGTGGATATGGTCTTTTGATTTGTTTTATCTGGTGTCAGGAGTAACAATGCTGGCTCAGCCAGAAGTTGTGCTACTATGCCTTAGAATGAATTCAATTGCTCCCTCTCCAACCTCTGGCAATCCATTGTTTGGTGGCAGCAAAAATTATTATTGCTCATAATTGGAAATCCAGTCTTCTGTACTGTAAGAGACATCTGACGAATCAACAAAAACACCAATTATAATTGGAGAGAGAATTGAGTTGGTCCAGTGAGCTTTCCAGTTAAAAATGCGTTCTATATGGCAACTGGTTGAACAAACTGTAAGCCCCAACTACTACTTTATTCTCCTTTATTGTTTGTCCTCTTGGAGTTGGGCATTTGGATCTGGATTTGAAATTCCAATTTAAATGTGAGCACTGAGGTTGAGAGGAATTAGAAGGAAGGAGTGAAGGGAAACCAAGTCATCAGAGATTTCTCAAAATACCCCTGATTGTTGTTCCCTCTGGACATTGCCTTTTTAGGAATTGTAATTAAGACTGTAATTAAGACTGTGATAGATCTCTAACCCTGTCTGTTTCTCCCAATCTGAAACTGTATTCGTACAGATCCTTTTATTTATATATATATATATATATATATATATATATATATATATATATATATATATATAGAGGGAGGGGAGAGAGGATGGTGAAGGAAGGGGAAATAAGTGACAATGTGTTCTTCAACTGCAAGTCTATGTCAAACCTTAGCTTAAAAGATTTTAAAATGACTTTGAATGCTTATTTGAGAGAAAGGCGAAATCCTTAGTGGCGCAGATAAACACTTTAAAATATCTACGCATCTACCCTGGAGTCCTTTCTAGGAAATCCTCCTCCTGCTCTATAATGCACATTTTTCCAGTGTTGCTGTTTTTTTTTTTTCTAGATGTATTTGTTGTTTCTTTCCCCAGCTTTTTTTTAGCAAAGGTGAGGTGGTATCTATGTGAGACGTCTCCTCCTGTTTTCTGTTTACACGAATGGTTTTTCGTTATTAGAAATGAAAGCATAAGGCAGGAAGAATTAGGGCGGGGAAAAAGGAAAGGGAATAAAGTAAGAAAGAGGGAGAGGGAGGGATGATAGAGAAGGAAGGTGAGAGTAGTGATAATGTGGTTTCTTCAAGTGCAAATCTATGTCAAAACCTTAGCTTAAAAGGTTTTCAAATTACATTGAATGCTTATTAGAGTTGAGCAAACACGAAACGCAAAGTAACCCGAACCGAACATTACGTTTTTCGGACCCCGGACCCGAACACGGACACTCCACTGTATGTCCGGGTTGGAGTTCGGAGTTCGGCGATTCATATCCCCTAAACATATTTTAAAATTACAAGTGACTGTACAGCTATTGCTTCCCAGTCACTAGTAAAATACCCCCCCCCCCCAGTCCCCACCCATTGCCCATGGGTGGGGACCCTAATAATGTTAGGGGGGACCTGGTGTCCCCCCCCCCGGTCTTAAGACCCCCCTCATTATTATTATAGGGTCCCCACCCACCGGCAATGGGGACCCTATAATAATAATGAGGGGGGTCCTAATGTCCGCCCCCCCGGTCCCCACTCATGAGCGGCGGGTGGGGAGCACAAATAAAGTGACTTGGGGTGACCAGCCCCCTAGTCACTTCCCCCCAATAAAAAAAAAATGCCTACCTACCCACCCTCACCCTAATAATAGTGAGGGGGTGGGAAATTAAATCAGAGTGCTAGCCATTTTAAACAGAGTGGGGAAATTCTAAAGAACTTTCCCACGCTTTGTAAAATGACACAGAGCACTCTGATTGGTTGGATTTCAAACCAACCAGAGTGCTAGCCATTTTAAACAGAGTGGGAAAATTCCAAAGAACTTTCCCACGCTGTGTAAAATGACACAAAACACTCTGATTGGTTGGATTTCAAACCAACCAATCAGAGTGCTGTGACAGGTAAATGGAAAGACTTACCTGTCAGTCTCTTCATTTACCTGTCAGAGCACTTTGATTGGTTGGCTAAAACCAACCAATCAGAGTGCTCTGAGCTTAATTGCAGGTCGGGGCAAGGATTTATAAGCCTTCCCCGCCCTGCAGAGCTCAGTCTACACGGGGCCCTCCATGGGCGAAGATGGATTTTTTTTTTAACAGTTGCGGCGCGTATTATGGTTTTTTATTTGGCCTTTTTTGGGGCTAAAGAAAAGAAAAAAGGAGACATCAAATGGTAAGTATGAAATTGTTATTTTTTTACAGGTTAGTTTATTGCCCACCCCCTCACTATTATTAGAGTGAGGGGGGTAGGTAGGCAATTTTTTGGGGGGGGGAAGTGACTAGGGGCTGGGCACCCCTTGTCACTTTATTTTAAGGTCCCCACCCGCTGGCAATGGGTGGGGACCGGGGGGGATATTAGGTCCCCCCTCATTAGTATTATAGGGTCCCCACCCGCCGGCAATGGGTGGGGACCGGGGGGGACATTAGGTTTTGACTTTTTTTCAGAGTTCGGCCGAACCCGCCGAACCAGAGCATCCATGTGTCCGCTCAACTCTAATGCTTATGTAAGAAAAAGGCGAAAATCCTTACTGACACCGATATGCACTTTAAAATATCTCCGCATCTATGGAGTTTTTTTTAGTGAATCCTCCTGCTCTATAATGCACCTCTGTTATTGTGGATTTTGTTATTGCTGCTGGTTTGTTTCTTTTTTTTATTTTTTTTTATTTCTCTTTCTAATGTGTTCTGTATTGGTCGTGTACAGTATTTCACTAACTGTATTGTTCATGTTGTCTTTTTATATATGATAAAATAAAAGATTTAAAAAAAATGAAAATAAATGGTAAGCAAAAAAAGGTCAATATAGGAACACTATTTTCATTGATCTTACTCCAGAATAGACCTTATCTTAACTGAGAGGCCCTTTATACAGCAGATTAAAAAAATCTGCATTAAAGAAATGCCCTGGTCAGATCATAATGCTCTGATTATGGAGCTGAAAGAGAAAAATAAATATATCATAAGAACAAGTTGGAGACAAGATGACTTTGTACTAAATAGCAAAAAGAATATATACTTCATCCGATTTTGCACAGATGAGTTTTTTAGGGACAATTATATTGGAGAGGTAGATAATGGAACAGTCTGGTGTGCCTTTAAGGCTTATATACGTGGATGTATGATACAATTAGGAATTGAACAAACAAGTGAGAAAGGGAAAAAACTAACAGATTTATACATTGAACTCTATACACTTTCTGGAAAAAATAAACTTAAAGCAACTAAAACTAACACCAAACAACTATTGGAGGTGAAACATAAAATAAATGAGTTATTAATAGAACAAACCAATAAAATTTAGAATTTCTAAAAAATGAACTTTTATTATAAGGGCGATAGAGCTAACACATTATTAACCAATAAAGTTAAATGTAAAAAAATGAGAAGAAGAATAACGAAAATTGAAGACAAAAACAAAGTATGTTTAACACCTGAAAAAATTGGAAAAGCTTTCAATAGTTACTACGAGGATTTATATAATTTGAATAACAACATATCCGAAAAAGAAATAGACCAATATATAAAGTAGACATGTGCAAAACTAAAATTTTCGTTTCGTTTTCGTCCATTCGGATGAAAATTTTATTTGTTTAGTCTAAAACGAATTTCGTTCATTACTGCATTCGTTTCAGACTTATAGAATACGTGTAAAACTATTGGCTTTCTATAAACTGAACGAGAGCCCCATTCATAAGAAATTCTTATGAATGGGGCTCTCGTTCGGTTTATAGAAAGGCAATAGTATTACACGTATTCTATAAGCCGAAAGTCTATAAACTGAAGGTCATTCGGTTTATAGACTTTCGGTTTATAGAATACATGTAATTCTATGTATTCTATAAACCGAAAGTCTATGAACCGAACGACCTTCGGTTTATAGACTTTCGGCTTCTAGAATACATGGTATACTATCGGCTTTCTATAAACCGAACTAGAGTCCCCATTCATAAGAAATTCTTATGAATGGGGACTCTAGTTCGGTTTATAGAAAGCCAATAGTATTACATGCATTCCATAAACCGAAAGTCGTTCATTATGTCGGTTTATGGAATGTATATGTAATGCTATTGGTATTCTATAAACTGACTCTATATCGGTTTATAGAATGCCAATAGCACGAATGGACGAATGGACGAATAATTTTCGTTTATTAACCATTCATTCATTCGTCTTTTGTTAGTTTAGCATTTTCGTTATTCGTTTTTCGGACGAATGGCCGAAAATACTATTTTCAAGCGAAGATGCATTAGTCCGAAAACGAATGCACATGTCTAATATAAAGGCTACCTCAATTCCAAAATTAAGTCCTACACAACTACAAGTGCTAAACCAGGTCTTTTCCAAAGATGAAACAAAAAAAAATTATCCACAGATTAAAACAAAGTAAAGCTCCAGGTTCTGACGGGTTTAAGAATTCCTTTTACAAAATACTAGAAGATAGTCTGTCAGAACCTCAAACAAAAATGTTTAATGATTTTGCAATGCAGAAGTATATCCCAGAATAGATCTTGAAGGCCAATATAGTTCCCATTCCTAAACCAGAGAAAGATCATGTATTTGTCCAGAACTATCGACCAATCTCCCTTCTTAATGTAGATATTAAAATATATGCTAGTATCTTAGCAGACACGTTAAAGGAAGTAATCCCTAACCTCATATACTGCGACCAAACAGGATTTCTTCCAGATAGAATGACATCCAATAATGTAAGGAAGGTGATCGATGTTCTGGACCTGGCCCAGAGGGAGAAGTACCCCACCCTAGTTCTTTCTTTAGATGCTGAAAGAGCATTTGATAGGGTGGGGTGGAAATATCTAGAGGCATGTCTAGCGGCTTTTGGTCTCGGGTGCCGGATTTTGGATTCAATCATGCTTCTATACTCAAAGCCAAAGGCTAGGACGGTAGGGAATGGAATAGTATCAGACTGGTTTGGGATCAATAATGAAACGAGACAAGGTTGTCCTATCTCGCCATTGCTATATATATTGTCTATAGAACCCCTAGCAATACGGATTAGGGAGGACGGCCGTATTAAGGTATTCACATGGGATCATGTGGAATTAAAATTAAGCATGTTCGCAGACGATATTTTGGTTACTTTAGGAAATCATATAGAATCGCTAGAGGTTCTGATGAATACTTTAGAAGAATTCGGAAGAATCTCAAATTATAGACTAAATTTTATCAAAACAGTGGCTCTGCCAATAGAAATGGAAACGAAGGAGCTGGAAAAAAATCAAGGGAAATATCCCTTCAGATGGACAGAGGACTCACTTGAATATCTAGGAATAAATATAACAGCGAACCCCAGAAATATAATGGAGTCAAACATACTCCCATTACTTAAAAATACGAATATCATACTGAAAAATTTAAAAAACCTGGAGATATCATGGTGGGGCAGGATAAACCCGAGAAAGGCTTATAGCCTGTCAAAATAGCTGTATGTCTTTAGAATGATTCCTCTAGAAATCCCCCCTCAATGGCTGGATCTAATCCAGACTACCTTCTCCAAATTTATTTGGCAAGCAAAAAGGCCAAGACTGGGAATCAAACTCCTTTAAAAAAAAATAGAAAAAGGTGTCGCCAGCATTCACGAGTATTATGCAGTAAGTATGGTGAACCATGTTGTAGACACCCAAGGATGGGCCCAACAGGAAAATAAGCAACTTAAAAAAATAGATCTAACAGAGATTCTCTGGTTCAGGGAAAATTAAATTAATGTTAGAGATAATAGCTGCTTAGTGTTAACACATCTGATGGAGTTCTGGTATAAAATGAAAAAAAAAAAAAATAGGACTCCGTGAGAAACATATAGATAGCAACAACTTAAAATTAATCTCCATGGAAAATAGAGATCTTACAAATAGGCAAAAAGGAGGCATTAACAGAATGACAGATTTGATGAATGGATTTCAAATTAAAAACTTTATAGAGCTCCAAGAAGAATATGGCCTACAAAGTAGAGAACTATTTAACTACATAAGAGTTAAGGGATACTTAGCAACACACTTAATAAAGGTAAAGGATGAAAAAGGGAAAAAGGCACAACACAAAGCGAGAAAAGGATTGCTAAGGAGAGTAAAATTAACCCCAACATTTTTTATAAGTATATAAATGGAAAAAAGCTAAAGAGGGAAAATGTTGGGCCCTTGTTATCCCAAATGGGAAATTTGGTAAGTGAGGACAGAGAAAAAGCAGACATTTTAAATACTTTTTTTTCTTCTGTTTATACTAAGGAAGAACAGATGGATGAGCCCCTGCTACCGACAGTCACAACAAACATGGGATTGGCTGACACAGGAAAAAGTGTTTATGCTATTAAACTCTGTTAAGATAGACAGGGCCAGATGGTATACACCCAAGGGTCCTTAGAGAGTTAAGCATAATTCTGGCCAGACCAATATTTATGATCTTTAGGGATTCGTTCAGTTCAGGTATAGTGCCAACAGACTGGCGAAAGGCGGATGTCATTCCAATATTTAAAAAGGGATCAAAATCTCTGCCTGGTAATTATAGGCCAGTGAGCTTGACATCTGTAGTGGGGAAATTATTTGAAGGATTGCTAAAGGTGTACACTCAAGAATACATCTTGAATCAGAATATAATTAGTAAAAGTCAACATGGTTTTGTGAAAGACAGGTCTTTTCAAACAAACTTAATAACATTCTATGAAGAGGTCAGTAAAGGGGGGGAAATAGGATTGGGGGCAAATGTATGTATTTGGATTGAAAATTGGCTAAAAGATAGAACACAAAGGGTTGTTGTAAATGGAAAATCCTCAAATTGGACAAGGGTATTGAGCGGAGTACCTCAGGGGTCTGTTTTGGGACCTCTTCTTTTTAATCTGTTTATTAATGATCTCCCACGTTGTGCTGAGTGACATGTCTCAGTGTTTGCTGATGACACAAAATTAGGTAAGGTAATAAAGACTAATCTTGATGTTTTTTCTTTACAGGAAGATTTGTACAGAGTAGGGAACTGGGCAAGAAAGTGGCAAATGAGGTTCAATATAGACAAATGTAAAGTATTGCATTACGGCGAAAAATAATAACAAAGCAACATATGCGTTACATGGTATTTCCCTGGGAAAAACTAATAACGAAAAGGATTTAGGAATCATTGTAGATAACAAACTTGGCAACAGTGCCCAATGCCAGTCAGCAGCTGAAAGGGCCAATAAGATATTGGCATGTATAAAACGAGGTATAGATTCACGGGAGGAGGACATCATCTTGCCTCTTTACAAATCAATGGTAAGACCTCACCTTGAATATGCAGTACAATTCTGGGCACCAGTCCTTAAAAAGGATATTAAGGAACTAGTAAAAGTGCAAAGGAGAGCTACAAAATTAATAAGGGGATTGGAGGATCTTAGTTATGAAGAGAGACTTAAAAAATTGCATTTATTTACTTTAGAAAAAAGGCGTCTTAGAGGGGATATGATAACATTATATAAATATGTGCAGGGCCAATATAAGGAGCTCTCCAGGGACCTGTTCATTAATAGAAATGTACAAAGAACAAGAGGTCACCCCCTGAGACTGGAAGAGCAAAGATTTCATAGGCAGCAAAGGAAGGGATTCTTTACGGTAAGGACAATAAAATATGGAACTCACTGCCAAGAGAGGTAGTGCTATCAACCACAATAGATGCATTTAAAAATGGTCTGGATGTTTTTTTAGAAAAGCAGAACATACAGGGGTATTAATAATAGAATGAGCATTAATAATAGAGCTTTTTGATCCAAGGAGAAATCTGATTGCCCTTTTGGAGTCAAGAAGGAATTTTTTTTCCCCCTAGGAGGCAACATTCGAAAAAGCTTCCTTAGGGTTTTTTTTTGCCTTCTTTTGGATCAAAACGCTGAAATGATAGGTAGAAGGGTTGAACTTGATGGACTTGTATCTTTTTTCAACCTAAATTACTATGTTACTATGTTACTTGATATTTGAGAATAAGAGAAGATATAAAATTAGGCAATATAAAGAATTGTTGGACACAGGAACAAATATTCCCGCAATTGACATGTGGAATAGGGACTTGGAACTTAATATTGAGGAAAGAGAATGGCTCCTATCTATAAATAAAGTTAGGAAATCGATTCATTGTTTGAACCTCCTGGACACATTCTACAAGCTAATAAACAGGTGGTATATTGTTCTGAAAAAGATAGCTAGAATGTATCTCGGAGCCTCGAACCAGTGTTGGAGATGCGAACATAGAGAGGGATCATATACCCATATATGGTGGAGTTGTGATGTCATTCAACCCACATGAAAATGATAAGGAATAAAGTTAAGGAGATCACTGGCATAACATTAAACCATACCCCTGAAACCTGGCTTCTATGTTTGAACTTGCCAAAAGTGCCAAATGAAGATTCCCAAATAATAACTCATATTATCACAGCAACTTTAATATCGATTGCAAGGAACTGGAAATTGACAGAAAAAATCACTTGGTCCAGTTTGAAGATACAAATAATATATCAAATGAAAATGGAAAGGGACAGACTGAACCTAGAAAGATCAAAGAAAAATAAGTGGATTGAATGGGGAAAATGGATCAAATTATTAGAATCATAAAAAGACTAAAATAAGACCCAACAGGTGTGTAAGAAAAGATGGAAACAGTAAGCTGAACCAGGCCGTCCCTCCACTCTCTCATGTCCGAACCCACAAAATGTTGTCTTAAATGTAAATGTTAATGTAAATACAGAAGATATAAAGATAGCCTAAAGGATACAACATAGATAGATCTCTATGGTACTATAAAGTATAAAAGTAATAAGGGGATCTGTATTATGCAACATATATGTATGTGTTAAGATATATGGGATAAAGGGAAAAGAAGGGAGAGATGAATAACGGAAATAACATATAAAAGTTAATAACATAAGCACAGCACTTTATTACCTTACTACAGAGGATAAGTAGATAAATTTGTGTACCCAAATTGATATATGTTCCATGTCTATTTATTTGTATGTTCATTTTTGATAATTTTGATAATTAAAAAAAAAAAGATATGATAAACATAATGGTATCTAATGAAAGCCCTTCTTATGACAATAAAACCAACATATAATTTGTGTGCGTACAGTATGGGAGAAAGAAGAAAATTACAGCTAAATACAAACCCCAGATATGTAAAAACAGCCCTTGTCACAAAGGGAAAGTGAATCCACCCCACATCATACTTTAACATACACTTAGGAAAAGTAGAACCTGTAAACAGGATGCTAAAAAAGGGTTCTGTAATAGAAAAGAAAACTCTATTTTAACTGTTCTTTTATTTATTTTCTACCTTTCAATACATATTTATCTATTTCAGGACCATGCAACAAGATTGACATACAGAGATCAGCTAAAACAGTATGACCACCTGTAGGTCCCCTTTTAAAGGCACAACAGCCCTGGCCCATCAAGACATGGATTCCACGTACCTCTGAAGGTGTGCTGTGTTATCTGGCACCAAGACATTAGCAGCAGATCCTTTAAGATCTATAAGTTCTGAAGTGGGGCCTCCATGAATTGGACTTGTTTGTCCAGCACATCCCACAGATGCTAGATTGGATTGAGATTTTGGGAAATTTTGAGCCAAGTCGACACCTTGTTGTGTTCCTCAAATGATTCCTGAACCATTTTTGCTTTGTGGCAGGGCACTTTAGTCTGCTTAAAATGACCAATGCCATCAGGGTATACTGTTTCCATGAAAGGGTGTACATGGTCTGCAACAATGCTTAGCTTGGTGGTACATGCCAAATAACATCCACATGAATCACAGGACCCAAGGTTTCCCAGCAAAACATTGCTCAAAGCATGCCACCTGTCAGTGGTCATAATGTTATGGTTGATCGGTGTATTTATGAAACACATTTATTGAAAGTGAAAAGGGTAATTTCAAATATTTCAGAAAATAAGTCTTCAGACAAACACAAATGAATGACCATGAAATTAATGCAGTAGTAACTTCTGTGTGTATTGTCATTAAAACAATGTGCATTGCTTAGTTGAAGATAAGGTAGAGTTCATGTGGAATGAAACTATAAAATAATTTACAATGAATGGTTGTGTAGCTTTAGCAGAAAGGAATTTTAAATGCACTATACTCATTTAATTTAACTTCATACATAAAACAACATGTCTTTAGTGGGTGAATGACACATTTACCATTTGGTTAAACTTTAAGAAAAATATCTATTGTTTCTTTCAGTTTAAAATCCATATTATCAACTGAAACTCTTCTAGCTGCCATGATCACCACACACCTAACATGGAGCACCCACGCTGTGCATTTCTGGGGTTTGTGTGCACACAAACCCCAGAAATACATCTGAAAGACGAAGCTGCGTTGCATTCAGCAACAGAGTCACTCACTCTTTTGCCAATTCAACAAGTACGAAAAGTATACAAATTTCCATATACTTTTCATGCTTGTTGAATTAGCAACAAAGTGAGTGACTCTGTTGCCGAATTCAGCGCAGCATCCTCTTTCAGGTGTAACAACGTCTCTTGTGTATTTCCAGGGGTTTGCATGCTGGTTTTTCTCATCACACAAACCCCCAGAAATACACGAGAGACATAGTGCCTCCGAGTGACATGCATGCTCCAGGATGGCAGCAGGCCTGTCACTCAGGGGCACGATACGCCCCTTGTTTTGCAATATGTCTTGAGTGCAAATATGTGGACTGGCCAATGGGTTAAGTCTGGGTCCAAGGGAAAGTCCAGAGTACAAAGTGGGTGCTGGGATAAGTCCTGAGTGCAAATCTTGGTGCAGGGGACAATAATAAGTACAAATTTGGGCGCTGGAAAAAGTCCTGAGATTGCAAAGGTGGTCCTGGAGCAAGTCCTGAGTATAAAGTGGGTGCTGAGGTAAGCACTAAATGCAATTATGGGATCAGAGGGGGGTGGCAGGATAGAAGGATATTGGCAGTGTGGATGGGAACAAATGCCCCCAAATCCCACCCTAATAAAAATGATTAACCCATGACAAAATGCCTTTGGCTCCTCCAAATACAAAATGCAAAGGCCACCAGCAAAATAAATAACATAATTATCTACCTACCCCCTGATCTCTACCTTATTCAGGTATGGAAGATGTGTTACCTATAAAAAAAAAACACACCCGTTATGTGCCATGCGGTGGGCAGTGAAAATCACTGCCCAAACGCCTGGCACCTGAAGGGTGCCCATCAAATAAAATAGAACCTGTTTATGAAGTCCAGAATGATCCACCCCCCCCAAAAAAAAAAAAAAATAGTAATCTACCTATTAGGGACATTACATCAGGGACATTATATAATGTGTCAACTCAAGAGTACAACACGGAGCAGGGTGGGCACTTCTATAAGGCTGATGCCTTAAAGTGCTAAAGAGGGGGATGGAAAAATCTGAATCCCCATCCTTTTGCAAAGGATTACAATTTTTAAAATACCTGCTTGCCCCCCCTCCCCTCCGAGCATTGGTGTGTTTGTGGAAGGGCAGCATGAGGAGAAACAATCTGTGCCAGTGACATTAGCACAAACTGCTTGCTCTGCCCTCTCACACCACGTTAATGAGTAATCTGAGCACTTGGTGTTACATGCCACAAAAGTGAAAACAGCAGGATACTGGAGAAAGGCCTGACTGTAAATCTGGGGGTAAGCCCCTTGAGTGCAAATCTGGTGCTGGTATAAGTCATGAATGCAAGTGGATGCTTGGGTAAACCCTGTCAATGCAAATTAGGGGACTGGGCAATAGATTAAGACCTGATGTCCTGTAACTGAAAATATGGGTGCAGTAGGGCCAGTAGCCCTGGTGCCATATTTATACTGTGTGTGGGGCTGGGAGCCATTTGGCCAACTCCCAGTCCCAGTTATGGTTGGGGGGTGGGCAGGACTGCTATCCATGACACCAAATTAATTATATTCTAAAAGTTGAAGCTATTTTTCAAATTTGACTTAGTCTCAAAAATAGCTATGATCATTTCACCTCCTATTAATTTCAGTGACAAGATTTGAACCACTTGTGCTGAATTTCACTTAGTATCAAAATGAAAGTCGACCTCCAAACTCGACTCCCCGATCTATTCTCAAATTGTAGTGAATAAACCCAATAGAACACTTTAATGTTTGTAAAATTTGACATTTGTTACAGTGTACTACCTTTTTACAATATCAACAATACATTATATTCATTATCCAAGTCAAATTTGTACAAATGGTATAAATTTGAATACAAACACAAGACACAACAACCACAACAGTAGCGTACTGAATTAAGGTTATGGAACAATAAATTATGTAGTGCCCTAAAGCAAACATCTGACCTGCTAAAGATTAATTTATATACTGAAATACTCTGAAAGGGACACTCCCACCAAAAAATGAAAAAATGTTAGTTTGCATTGTTGATTTCAGATATGTCTTGTTTTTGTTATGTGAGTTTATTTGATAAAATATTTTAATAAACAAGTGTGACTGGGCACCACCATTTTGTGAAATATAGTGGTTTTGGGTGCCACCTCCCAGAGACTTTACAGCACTAGTATCTCACTTTTGGCATACAGAATGCAGTCTACAAGTCAGAATTCTAATCATAGATTTACACTGAATTGAAGGGTAATGTAACTATTACATCACAAGGGGGCGGAGTTATTATCCTGTTTGATCAGGTCAGTCTCCTGCCAACTATGATACACAGGGGACAGAAAGAGCCCGGGGGTGTATCATATGAGATCATCATGCAGGCTTTGGCCACAGTTGTAAAGTGAGAATGTTGCATCATGTGTAAAATTCTCAAAATGGATGCTGGAGATAAACAGCTAATTTTATTTTTACTTTTATATGCAATTAATTCAAACATAGAAGAAGAAAAATACAGTGGCATTATATGTCTTAAATATGTGTTTGTTTTGAAAGCACAGGTAATCTGTAGTAACATCATATGTAAGTGGTAGTGTCCCTTTAATCATTTTAGCAAAAGTTTTGACTATAAGGAAAATGATAAATGTTTATAGTCAAGAGGCATTTTAAATGAACCATTCAAAATAATTTTCCATATTTAAAAGCTATGTTTCTGTCTCTTTTCATTCTGCCCACATATTCCTTTGTGAAGAAACCTTGCATAATAAGTTATATGTGAAACATTTAGTGCCAAAATGCTTAATGCACTTTATTCGGAATATTCATTATGTGGAAATAGATAAATAATGTCTTTTGTATATTTAGGTTGTGGAAGGGTGATTCACAGACACAGGGCCGCCATCAGAAATGACAGGGCACCTTACTGAAAAAAATTCTGCCCCCCCCTGATAGTTTATCCATTAATAGGCCACTGATAATTTGTCCATTATTAACCCAATGATAATTTGTCCATTAATAGCCCACTGATAATTTGTCCATTAATAGCCCAATGATAATTTGTCCATTATTAGCTCAATGATAATTTGTCCATTAATAACCCACTGATAATTTGTCCATTAATAGCCCAATGATAATGTGTCCATTATTAGCTTAATGATAATTTGTCCATTAATAGCCCACTGATAATTTGTCCATTATTAGCCCAATGATAACTTGTCCATTAATAGCCCAATGTTAATATGTTCATTAATAGCCACTGATAAATTCTCCATTATTAGCCTTGCACAGACATAAACCCAGTGAAGAATATTATGATTTTAAAATATATTGAAGCTTAATATATATATATATATATATATATATATATATATATATATATATATATATAAAACGTGTACTGGTTTTTATGCAACTGACTCTTTTTATTCAGCCAGTTGGTGAGAGAGGAAGTTACATCATAAGTGCAGCAGCATTAACGCTTAGAGGAGTGAATTAATTTCCCTTCCCCATTACAAAAATATAAGCCTTACTTTGAGTTATTGAGACCAGATGGATACGGGGCAGGATAACAAGTGAACAAAATAATAGACAAATATAATAGTGTAATAAGTATGAACCAAGTGATAAATCAATGTGGTGTGTATATGAACTCAATAAAGCACTGCAAATTAAACTGTATGTTTCCAGATTCTTCTTAAAATCACCTTTAATATATGCATAAAGAACATAAAATGACATCAAAAGAAAAGAAAATCAAGAATCAACAACGCTAAGTGCAAGCAAGTGGTGTCCCTTAATGGATGAACTCAGAGAAGCAGGCCTTCAATTTGAATGTGGATTCCCATTTAAAATGCTTGATAATTATAATGGTTTCCCATACGTTTTCTCTGTCTATGATAGGGGCGTCTAACATGTGGCCGTGGGCCAAATACGGCCCGCTGGACATGAAGGTGTGGCCTGCGTGTGATCTGCAGCTGTTTGTAATTTCTCCACATTGAAAAATGAATGTGACCCATGCACACATACTTTTCTGGTGAAGTGGCCCTCTTCAGCAAAAACTTGGACACCCCTGTGATGATCTATATGCTGATCATTCGCAGGATATCCGAAGACACTGATTCAGATCTCGCAGCCCATCATATTTTCATCTCACCATAATTCACCTGCAACTCACCTATTAGTGAAAAGCCCACAGAGTCTGCAACTGCTAGGCACATTTAAGTTCCTCTGAATTTCGGCTGCCTTACTAGTTCTCATTATTTCTTTTTTACTTTTCTCTACCTCTGCTTACCTGCACTACTTATTACAATTTGCTCACCCTTCTTTCTTTAAGGTGAAGTTCACAATGCGGAATTAAACTGGCATCTAATGGATAATGTCAAGGTTTGACATATTATCATTCATCCTCACATTATTTTCAATGTCTGGACTATACTGACATCCATCAAATCTGCCAGCCATTTGCTCTACATGCCAAATAATCAGTTTTGATCTACTTTACTTGCACCTGGTCCTGCTATCTTGGATCTCGCTATGTTACTGCGGTGACTTTTCAGAATGTTGGCATAATGTCCAGGAGGGCCCTCAAACTATTAATATATTTTTCTCCTTATGAAATTTGACGATGGCGTGAAACTGTTCATATTTTAAACCATTGCAGGGAGGAACTGTTTGATAGTCACACTTTCCGGACTTTGCCTGTCCCAATACTACCTCTTACATTACTTCGTATGACTCATTTGCTCATGTCCTCCTATGTGGTTAGATGATATATATCTGTTTATAATTGTTCTAACTGTAGAATGATGTTCTATGATGTTCACAATGCACTTCCCAAACCAGTGGATTTGTATGTTTTCTGCTTACTTCAAGTTAGAGAACTGTGGATAATATCTATGTGACTTAGGCATTGGCTTACATCCCTTTTTGGTAACTCCTCCTTTAGGGAATTTCCTTTTGATGTCTACTCTATATTACCAGCCATGGAACAGCCCATAAAATGCTAAATCCTTATAGATCCGGATTAATTCTTTATTGTACTCATTATATTTCAGATGCACTCGAGTCACAGTTTTGGTATGTATGCAGTTTTTTTTATAATTAATTTTCAACAGAGTTGTTTCAGACTAGTCACTAGAGTAAGCCCAATGTTTTAGTGTGGATGTTTTTAGTTACTTTGCTTTCTGTTTGTCTTGATTTATTTTCTTGTGATCTTTTATGCTAAAGTTTATGTTTTCATTTTGTTTTTAATTCAGTTTTATTCTGTTCAGTTTTGTATTTGTTTTTTTTTTATTTCTATTACATGGTATTCCCATTATGTTGGTTTTTTTTTCGAAAATCTGAAAACTTGGAAAATATTTTTTTTTGTTAAAAATAAAGTGTTAAAGTGTACATAGATATAATAAATCAACTGTCATTTCATTGACATTCGGTTTATAGACTTTCGGTTTATAGAATACATGTAATGCTATTGCTATTCTATAAACCGAAAGAGAGTCCCCATTCATACGAATAGGTCAATTGACCTATTCGTATGAATGGGGACTCTTTTTCGGTTTATAGAATAGCCAATAGCATTACATGTATTCTATAAACTGAAAGTCTATAAAGCGAATGTCGTTCGGTTTATAGACTTTAGGCTTATGGAATACATGTAATAATATTGGCTTTCTATAAACCGAACTAGAGTCCCCATTCATAAGAATTTCTATATCCAGGTGTCCGCTCAACTCTAGTTGTGATGCCTAAGTTATAATGTCACTTATAATGTCAGTTTCATTTGCAGTGCTTTATTGAGTTCATATACACACCACAATGATTTATGACTTGGTTACTAAGGTGGACCCCAAATATATGTATATAACTAGCTGCATGCATACTTATATGAACTTTTTAACATTATATTCAACTATTTTCATATGTAATGAAAATGTTATTGACAAATTGTTAATTTCTTTTTTATTACCTTCCTCTACACCCACATTGCACCTAAAGGCCACTTTGAGTTGCCTCAGTCTGACATAAGAAATGTAGTGAAATCACAAACCAAACATCCGCTACATTTCTTGCATCCCAGAGTGCCCGAACTTCCTGGGTTCGGGCACGCCTCCGTGACATCACGTGGGATGTCAAGAAGTATCGCGGGATCTATAGAGATCCTGATCGGGTCCCTGCTTGGATGTTCCTGGCTGCTAATCACAAAGGGAATTTTATTAGTTTTGCAGGATGACTGGCTAGAATTTCTACACACAGCAGAGTTTGCCTACAATAATGTTCAACGCACCTCCACTTGTCAGAGCCCATTTTTTGTCAACTACGGTTACCAAAGCAGAGAGAGTGGGGTGAGGGTACTGGCAACAGAGTATACCTCCAACAAATGTCCTTGCCTGCTGGACTGCTGGTCCCCAGCCCGACTGTAAACAGGTAATCAGGAAAACTTAAAGCAGAAGGTCCAATGTGCAGGAAATCATAGAAGAGATGCTAGATCCTTAAAACGTAACTTTTATTGAATGATGAGTAGAAGCCCACACACGATGGAACCACCTTA
The DNA here is from genome assembly GCA_036172795.1 of Pelodytes ibericus. Classification (NCBI taxonomy): domain Eukaryota; kingdom Metazoa; phylum Chordata; class Amphibia; order Anura; family Pelodytidae; genus Pelodytes; species Pelodytes ibericus. The sequence continues at coordinate 212,598,802 of CM069857.1, read as the reverse complement.
CTAATTTTGTCCAAGGAGGACTTAATAGTAGGTCTACTCAGAGGGGGGAACAACACAAATGTATGTGCTCCACCCTCTGATTAGCCTGCACAATACACCTGTTTATTGAGCTTTAAACAGACCAAATGATAATCAGTGGTACACACACTGTGATTGAATACATTTAAAATTTAAAAACACTCCTGCCAAAGCAAGCAAATATACATCGAAGACAACAGAGGCTGTAAAGTTAAGAGAAGAATCACTCATACAACTGTAAAGGCTCTGAACATGGATACAATGAACTAAGGTTATAGATATACCAAATTTAGAAACAACGTATCAGATAAGCACTGAATCAATAAATTGTTATAGCAAGATTAAGACAGCCTGGGCAGTATGCCAAAAAAGGGAGAAGAGGAAGGAGTTATTTACATATATATATATATATATATATATATATATATATATATATATATATATATATACACAAGTCCAAAAATAGAAAAAACACACACTCACGGGTCTTCATGACTGAGTCTTGATAAAGGTTCGAGGTTCGGACCGAAATGTTGATTATATTGAAGATTCTTACATTGTGATCTCATGAATATCGACTAAAGCATTTTCAAATTGTTTCATTAATACCTGTGAGTGCGTGTTTTTTCTATTTTTGGACTTGTATGTATTTTGAGCTGCACAGCACCCGGGCTAAAGGTATTCCTGAAAGCTGAGTGCACCTTCTTTGGACATTGTATATATATATATATATATATATATATATATATATTTCAGAAATGTAGCAAATACCAAAATCAATAGTACACTGTATCTGATAAGTAACACACAGTATACTGTATTTTACTGCACATGATATAATATAAGGGCCAAATATGAACACCAATATTAAATGCATAAGAACAAACTCCCACATAAATGGAGTGTAGAAGTTTTAACTCATTAATTCCGGTGAGAGAGGTTAAATACATTACATTCATATTCATAAATGCCCTAAATGAAATTACTTACGTCCCACTCTGGATTAAGGCCAGTGGGTTTTCTTGTACCTAATTTAAAGATCCACTGGACTTCTTTCTGGAACACTGTTTATCACCCCCTCTAATAGGCAATTTTACACAATCTAAAACAGTGCATTGGAGTGCTGAATCCCCGATTTCATGACTCTTAAAGTGTTTTCCTATTGGCGACTTTGGGAATTCTTCACGAATAGTGGCCAAATGCTTATGTATTCGGCATTTCAAGGGGAAAGAAGTTTGGCCCACATATTGGAGGTGACACACACTACACATAATTAGATAGATGACATAATCTGTCTTACAATTGGAGTAAAATTACAACATGAAACATTCACCTGTATGAGAAGAGGAAAATAGTTTTCCTACTGTCATGTGGCCACAACACATACATATCCTGTGGCCACATCTGAAATTACCTGTTGCCCTCAACCAGGGTTTGATAGTACTTTCTATTTTTTGGATAAACATACTTGGTGCTAAAACATTACCCAATGTCAGGGCCCTGGGATGTAATGGGGATTACATGTGGTTAACCATCGATGCAGTGTCCCTATATTCTTCCATACTTCATGCCCTCAGTTTATCTGCAATTACATATTTCTTAACACAGGAGCCTAACTTTTCTAGTGAGTTAGTTGATTCCAGGATCTTCCACAATAAACTACAGTACTTAATTCAATGGAAAGGCTATGGTAATGATGATTGGTCTTGGGAGCCAGTAGAGAATTTTCATACCCCTCATCTGATTATGGCTTTTCCCCTGCAGTATCCTGATAAACCATGAAAAAGGGTGTCCAGAGGCAGGGGTGATGTTAGGAAACTGGACTTGTACCCTGACTTCCATGTTCCTAGCTCTCTTTACTGGTTCACTAGCCTGTCTTTCACAATTTATCCTCTGTTCTAGTAACCATGAATCTACAAAGCTTTGCTGTGTCTGGTCAGATGCTGACTCTCTGCCTAAAAAAGCCAATTCCTGTCACTATACCTTTTGCCAGATTATTGTGGGTCCTAACTGCATCATAATCAAGCTTGCTTCTTATTTCTAATTACCTGCTATCAATTTTGTACCTACTGAATACTTTTGACTTTTTGTTCCAGCCTCTCAACTCTGCTAAAAACCTGACTGTCACTTAAAGCTCAGGGGCTCTACCACCTGGCTAATGATTGGCTGCTTCTGGCAGAAGACTTTGCTGATATGGCTGCTGGACTTCAACACCTGCTAACATTAGTATCATTTCAGTGGCTATTTTTTATTTATCATCTATGGGATTCTCTACAATAGAAGCTTCCATTTTGAAAAAAGGTTTGACATTTGCACCACAAAGATCCTGTAGTGGATTTGAGTATAAAGAATAATAAAGGCAGTAGAGGGATATAAACACACACAAACACACGAGAACAGCAGATGACTCCCTCTGACCTTTTTAGCAGCTTTCCTTTCAGATGGCCTCTTGGGTTTGTAGCTGGGGGAAAAGCCACTCAAGGAGAACAACTGCCATGTCTGGCACTGGCTACAACTCCACCTATGATGTCTCTGAGAAGCAACTGTATGCAGTGATTTTATGATTCAATAAATGCTATGATTTATGGTCCAGCCTTGCTAAGTTGTACTTATACTGTGATCCATTTATTTCTGGAGAGCCACGAGGTGTCATAATGATGTGGAAATTCTATGTCCGCTGGCTTTACTGACTGTATGAGGGTGCACACGGTTGATGGTGACAGAAGGGCACAGCCAGTTGCTCAATAAATATTGGTTAAGTGCAGCCTCGGAAGCTGTTCGCTAGCTTCATAGATGAAGCAGAAGACTCAAGTGCTGAAAGAAAAAAACTGACACATGAGTTGTGTGCTTCTCTAATCGAGACCCCATGTGGATGGACTGAGTTTAAACAAAAGAATGACCATTGGGGGAGGGCTTGAGCTAAATAATAAAAACATGATTTTTACAGAATGTGTGCATCAAATTGCTTTGCAAAGAAATGCCTGTGTACCACACAGGCAGTAGACTTAAACTTGCACCAAAACTGCTTTCATGCCCAGACTGTACCTTTAAAAAATATATTTAATTTATTAGGATTTTGTTTTTATTTGCATAAATAAGTGTGAAATTAACAGTGTTTCTGGTGAACACAGACTAATGGATCTATGGTGAAAGAAAAAGCAAAAATTAGACACTAACAGCAGAGTTGGAAATATAGGCTAATATGTATAAGTCCGCTAGTAATGCTTGATTTTTAGCTATGCCCTTATTAATTCAAAACAGATCACTCATTATGGATATTAAAATCCATAACTATGTGAACTATTTAAATCCACAAAAGAAACTGAAAGTGTTTAAATACAATTTTCTATTGTCATTTTGTGCAATATCCAGATATATGTTATCTATAGTGAAGTCTTTATTGGGATAAGTAGATGTTTATTACATTTCTTATATGTTAAATTATATTCTGTACTATGCATTACATTATTTATTTGCTTTCATGTATTATAAATCTAGCTATATCTGTTCACCCGCAGATAAAATCATTTCATTACTTTAGGAACATCACCAGATTAGACATACACTACACACTTGTCTATATATTGCCTTACATACATAAGTAGTAATTGTTACTATTATAGTTTTATCAGTCATTTACTGCAATACAACTTACCAGCAGCAAATATTAATTCATTAAGATTAAGTTGTACTCTGCAAAAGAAACTTCTCTAGGGAGCAAAGTTTCTCCCCTAGAGCATTTAAATTCAGTATGATTGATAGCAAAATATGAACCATTCCTAAACGACTTACTTAAACAAGCATGCATAAAAACAGTAAAATATCTAATCTTAATACAGTTTGACCCAGCTTCTCAGTCATGGAAGAAAAAAAAATAAGATTATTAAGAAAAAAATGTTTATCATGTAAGGACAATTAATGAAATGATGGTCAGTTTATAAAACAACAAAAATATATGTCTGACATTTTTTTTTTTTTTAAAGTGCTATCAATGTGTAATAAGCTTAAGACATCTTCTATGGCTAAGGTTGACAAAACTGCAGCCATTAACAAAAAGGAGAAGGTGTTGTTGGGTGATTCTATCATATGAGGTGTGGAGTTGGACAACTGTGGCTTAGTGAGATGTCTTCCTGGAGCCACTGCTCGCAGAGACAGGAGGTGCATTTTTAATATTGTTAAGCAAGCAAATCAGGAAGGGGACTTGGATGTACTTGTTCATCTACGGACAAATGACTTGGCTTGCAATGAGGTTTCATAGTTGAATGATATTTTTTTATGTTCTTGCCAATGATATACAGCAGGTTGTGTCCACACAAGTTCTGCCTGTGCATAACATTCGGAATGATGGATGGATGTTAGAGACTTAAACTTGTGGCTTGGGAATGGAGTTGGGCGCAAGGATTTGGTTTTGTTTTTCATGGTAGTTCTCTTTGGGATAGAAAGGGAATGTACAAAAAAGATGGTTTGCATCTTGTTCAAAAAGGAACAAATGTTCTCAGTGAGCAGTTCAAAGGTTTTACTAGGAGGTTTTTCAACTAAAAGAGGGGGGCAAAAGGATGATAAAGCAGCATTCCAATTGCCCCCACCCCAAACAAGGAAGGAGTCATGTCTACAAATACTCGTGGTTTAGGGAATAAGATCCATGAACTTGTGGCAATATTGGCAACTAAGAATGTAGATTTAGTGGCTGTTACTTTGACATGATTTTATTATTAACAAATTTTTATTTAATAAGAAAAGAGCTTCCATATAGAAAAAAGGGGACATGGTTGTAAAAATTACATATATGTGAGGAAAGGCATTTACATGTATCGTTCCTTTCAATGGCTTAAAAAATCCAATCTCACTCCAATAGCTTGTTACATAGGCTGTATTAAAATAGTAGTGTGTTACATAAAATTGTGAAGATCAAAATCAGCATTCAGACTTTGTTGTTTGAGAGTGTCCAAATTAAAAACCCATTTAATTTCCTTTTTGCCAATTGTTTTAATTTTATCACCTCCTCGCCAGTATTTTTCTACTTTTTCTATGGCATAGAATTTTAATCCTTTTGTTTGTTTTTTTGATGATAATCTAAGTAATGTTTTGAAAGGCTGTGAGTTACTAAGCCACTTTTAACCTTTCTTACATGTTCTTCAATTCTTTTTTTTTTTTATTGTCTTTCTGTCCTGCCTATATATTGCAAGCCACATGGACATTCTCTAAGGTAGACAACATTAACGGTCGAACACGTAATACAATTCCTTATATCGCATCTTTGGCCATTTTTGGAAGAACAAAATTCCGTGATTGGATATTTTTGTTGATTTGTGGATTTACAGCCTATGTAATTCAAACAACCATAAAAGCCTGGCTTTCCAGTGAAAAACTGGTTCTGTGTTGGCTTTTGTTTTTAATTGGCTGGTATAGTTTGTAGTTAACTTTTGTTTAAAATTTGGCACTCCTCTGAAGATGACTGTAGGGGCATCCAGTATAATCCGTTTTAATACCTCGTCTTTCTGCAAGATTTTCCAATGTTTTTTCACAATTTTTTTTATACGTCTTAGATTGAAAATTATTTTCTTTAGCTTTGTAAGCCAATAGCTGATTTCTATATTCCTCTGCTACTTCTAAAATAGTGTGATCTACATCTGTGCTGTTGTACCCCTTTTCCACAAATGTTTCCGTTGTATATTGTGTTTAGGATAAAACACTTGTCTCTCTTTGAATTGTTTTTATGTATCATGCACGACAAATGATGCAAGAAGAATCCGAACTGAAACAGAAAACTTAAAAGATGAAGTCTCGCGAGAGGATGACATACCCGGAAGTGATTCACACGCACCGGCATCGAGACTATGGATTAAAGCACCACTTTAATGCAGGGAGTCCAGACGCCAGGTTGAAGCCCACGAAGGGTGAAACCCATAGCGTGCTGGACTTACCTGCAATTACTTTTCTTGTTTTATTCATTGCTAAATGTTATAACTTGTGTATTTCTGCTGGGAGGATTCTCACATTTTCGGCTGTGTGGCGCCCACTACGTCATCTGTTACCGAGAAAACCCCAACAAAACTAGTTAGTGAGGTGAACAGGGAGTCAGTTTGGGTTACGTTAGATTTGAACTTGTGTAGGTGTGATTTATAGGCTCCCTGGACAAATCGAAAAGTTATATAATCTACTAGATGAGGAAATAGCTGAAATAAAAATGAAGCGGGAGGTGATCATCATGGGTGAACTGAAAATCCAAAATAGCTGCTTGCACCAGGAGTACACATATTCTAAACTCCCTACTGGGATTATCTCTAAAGCAAGTAATTGGCGAGCTAACTCGTAAGCAGAGCATTTTAGATTTAGTGTTCACAAATGGAGATATGGTATCAGATATTACTGTATGTGTTTTAATGTAAAAACAGTGACGCAGTTACACCACACAAACCAAAAGTTTAACGTTTTAGAAAAACTGACTTTTCGAAAATTATATTATGTATAAAGGAGTCATTATCAGTCTGGAGCATTTTAAATGGAGTCAGGGAGAAATGGGATTATGTAAAAGTTGCACTACTAAAGACAAAAGAAAATTGCATTAGGCTAGTCAGTAAGAGCAAAATATTTGAAGAAACCACTTTACAGAGACCCATTGAGTTCTTGAGGAAGGTCCTCAAGAACTCAAGTGGCTTGATAGAGTAGTGGTTAAGAGCAAGGGCCGGAGTCCAAATCTAAGCTGAAAATATAGTGTTCTGGGTCTTGCCCAAGGACCCCTACTGGATTTGTGGGATTATTTAGTACAAGCGACTATCAAGTATGGCATATAAAAAGGTGATGCTCTGTCCCCGCTGCTATAAGAATAACACAAACCAAGAGAGTCATACCATCTTGGATGTCGCCCGGATTAACAAGGTCCTCGTCAGATGTTGAAAAACCAGGACAATCTGACGTTAAGATATATATAAATATGAATAGTTTTTAGTTCATGTTTTATTTGTAGCATTTTATGAGCCATGTATTTATTATTTACATGAAGGGTTTATTAAACACACAGCCCATTTTCCTATTGGTAACACTTATAACCATAACCTGCCATCCTTAGATTAGGAACTTTTCATTCTTCTATCTCTGTTTTATTGTTCTTTATCTAATCAGAGATGTTATTGTCTTTCATGGAATCAAAAGATGTTAAGGCCTCAACCTGTTGTTGACTGAACCCCTGCAACATGTTTTACAATTTACATAACCCTCCCCTTAAGTTCCCTTACTTGATTACCGTAGAGTATTATTTCAAATGCAAACAACTCCGTTTTATGATCAAAGTTAAATATATTTAGTAAAACAATTGATTTTTTTATACATTTTATTATTTAATCATATAAAACAGTGTACAACAATAGGGTCAAGAACCATATGTGGTACCTATGTGTTTTTTTATGGTTGCCTTCCTGTTTCAAACATATTCTAGGTGTATTATGTACTGAGTGTGTCATATTATTTGACACTATTACTATAACTGTGTCCAATACAGATGCACATTAATGTAGACAACATCCTTTTGTATTAAATGGTTTCTGATACATTATCAATATGCAAAAATTGTATAGGGTCTACTCAATAAAGAGAGAATTGTGGGAAATTGAGACAGCAAGGTCAAAGAAGCTGAGTTGGAAACATTATTGCATTGAGCAACATTGGAGATTCTTTCCAACTCAACTACAGTGGCATAAGGGTCTACTCAATAAAGAGAGAATTGCTGCAAATTGAGGATGGAAATTCAAACTTTAGGGCAATGTAGCCAAGTTGAAAAAATCTCCAATGCAACTGTATGGGATAATTTTTCCACTCGGCTTCTTTGGCCTTAAGTTTGACATTCCTGTCTCAATTCCATGCAATTTTCTCTATATTGAGTAGATCCTTAAATGTTGCTTCAAGGGCATAGCAGAGTGATCTTATTTTAAAGAAATTACATGCCCTCTTGAATGCTTTTGATCTTATGATCTTATGATCACCCACAAGGGATAATTTGAGACATTTGAAGTTGTTTGCATTCTTCTTATTCCAAAACTAAAATGAATGCACTTTTATGTGATAACATTGAAACTGTCTTTTGCAAATGTTTCTTACTGACTACCTAGATACTTTTGTACCACTCATAAGCTGCTTTCCGTGTAATGCAAACTAACCTTCATGACCTTTAGCTATTATAACTTGTCTTTACTTCACCATGTTCACTCAATAAACGCAACCCTTCCCATGCCTGTAAGACAGCATTCAGCTTCTAATTTACAAGTCAAAGGAAACTTTTATAGACCAGGATCATAAAAATATTTCTATAAATACATTTATAATGTATCTTTATAGATTGCATATTAACCTATTGAGGCACTTCAACCTCGGCATGACCTCCCTTGTTACTTAAACTGACCACATGTGACTTTCATCCTAATTACAGCCATTCATGCTTTTTGCACCATATCTAAGTGAGCACTTTCATGCAATTGTAACTGCTTGTGAGAATTTTGATGAAGCTGCCCATTCTCTACTTCTCACCTAAATAACATCTTGTCTCCCAGGAGGACTCTGTGTCTCAGCAAAATGAGTTGCTTGTATTTTGCTGGTACAGCACATAAATATTTGGATAGTTTAGCGATATTTTATTAAAGATAGAAATATGTACAAAGAGTGCCACTCAGTTCTGTCTATTGTTTATACATAGATACATACACTCTTTGTATCTTTGCATCCACATAAAGGGGCATGTACTAAAAAAAACACAAATATATTTTATGTGCAAAACTATTCCTGCAGTTTGCTCTTATTACAATGTACTGAACATTTAACACTCAAATAGTACATATGAGCAAATTGCGAATAAAAACGGGCACAATTGAGAATAAAAACAGGCAATTTTGCAAATATTTGTTCTACCTCTTTTGATAGCACTTGCTAAAAGCTGGTGTACTTTTCCCATGCAAATAAGAATTATTTTTCACAAAATATTCGCAAAGCTCTTTAGCATGCTCAAATATAATCGCAATTTATTAGCGTTACCAGAAAAATGCATGCTAAATAAAAATAAATGGAAGAGGTGCAAATCAGAAAAAAAAACACAGAATGTTACAAATAGTCACAAATTGCTCCTTACTTAAGTTTTATCTACTTTTTTACCCACCTCACTTGTTTAGTACATGACCCCCATAATTACCCATATAAATAGAGAAGAGAGCCGCAGCAAGGTGAAGATTACAAACCCTTGACATTTCAGCTCAAAGAAGTCTTTATCAAGATGGGCCAAATTCAGCTGAACCAAAATGTTAGCTGAATGCTGCTGAACCAAAATGTTAGCCTTGAATGTCCTTTAGGAAATAAAGGGGCATTTGAGGCTACCTTTTTTAAAACAAAAATCCTCTTGAATTCCTCTTGAAAATGCCTGAATACAAAATAAAAAATGGCCATATTAAATTAAATAAATAACAAATCATTGTTTAATCAGTATAAAAGCAACTAAAATGAATATACATATATTAAAATAATATATCTTACATGTAAAACAGAAAATCCTTGTTCCTGTATGAAGCAGGAACAACACTCGAACCCTGAAATCATGAAATTTTCACAACTTATTCATGTTTAAATCTTTAGGTCAACACAACTATTTTCAACTCTCTACATTGTTCCTTTCTTGAGTTACAAGTTAATTAAGTTTTAAGGTGATTAGACAGCAAATAAACACGATAGAAATCTCATTTGCTGTTGTTCCACTGCACTGGTACAAATATTATCAATTCCTATTTTGTAGACAGATGATGGTCTACAAAATGTGATAGAAATGGGATGTAGATTTAAGCAATGAGAGCTCCAACCTTGGAAAATATTTTGGCACCCAGTATGAAAAAAAAAACACCACATTTGAAACAGGTACCAAGTTTAATGTTAAAGGTAACTTTTGCTGTGGGAGTAAACGTTACATTTCCTGCCCATACACAATTGTGAGCAGATTCTTTGAGTCCATAGTAACAAGTTTCATGTTTCCCATTAACCGTTTTGTGAACTGAAGCTGTTTGGGGTGTGATGACGTGTGCTGAAGCTTGTGTTTGCATTTATAAGTATGTCCAGGACATGATGGTGGAGAGCGGTAGAAAAGAAATGCCCAACCAACCAGGAGGCTTCTATCATGAATCCAAGTGAAATTGGGCAGTGACTGGACCTGATATGTTGAAGTCCATGGCTCCTTTTTGCTTCACATCTTTGCACATTCTTCCAAAGCAAATCTCGAATAGAGGCAGGGAAAAAAAACTGTTTCCAATTGAACACGTCATGTCACTTCCAGCAGAATCTTTGCGTAAGCTGTGTTTTGGAGCATGCTGTGATGGTGTACTAGTGTGAGATTCCTGATGTTTGCAGACTGTCCTGGTACTGCTGAAGCTCTGAATTGGGGTCCTAGTTGTGTGAAGCGGTCCTTGTGCTTGTTCCCCGCTGACATCATGGTGCCTGCTAAAGGGAAAAATATAATTGATGCTGGTTAATGGTCCTTTTGGCTGCAGTCTCTGGAAATATTTTCTTAATGGAGCTTATTTTGGTCTCTGTTAAAACATTTATTGAACTATTATTCTTTTTGGGATTTGGTGGTAATTGAATTCTCAATTTAAGGGGACAAAAACCTGGGGCAAAAGTTGCATATTTATTATCTGGATAACATGATCCTGAAAAGGTGGCATAATGTGATACAGTACATATAAATTGGACTGTTGGATACATAGAATTACAAGATAAGGCAAAACTGATTTGAATATATAGTCTTTGGTTTGTGATATTATATGCTCTAAAGCTAAAACAGCTATTAAGATGGTCTGTATACTCTTAGATTATCCAAGAAAGGGAAGAGGGAGACAATAGGAAGACTGAAGAGCTATTGGAGCAAAACATTCAATTTGTATTTCCAATATATCACTGTAGAGATAATGGCCTCTAGGGACAAGGATAAAGAAAAAAAAATAGAACCAACCATATGACAAAAATAGATCAATTAGTATACCGTATTTATCGGCGTATAACAAGCGCCGGCGTATAACACGCACCTCATTTTAAGAAGGAAATTTTAGGAAAAAAAACTTACATTTCAAATAAAGAACTTTGAAGCCCAATATGCCATTTTAATATGCCAGGATATTGCCCCCAATATGCCATTTAATATGCAGGATATTGCCCCCAATATGCCCTTTAATATGCAGGATATTGCCCCCAATATGGCATTTTAATATGCCAGATATTGCCCCCAATATGCCATTTAATATGCAGGATATTGCCCCCAATATGCCCTTTAATATGCAGGATATTGCCCACAATATGCCATTTTAATATGCCAGATATTGCCCCCAATATGCCAGATATTGCCCCCAATATGCCATTTAATATGCCAGTATATTGCCCCCAATATGCCAGGATATTGCCCCCAATATGCCAGGATATTGCCCCCAATATGCCATTTTAATATGCCAGATATTGCCCCCAATATGCCATGATATTGCCCCCAATATGCCAGGATATTGCCCCTTAGTATGCTCGTTATGGGGGTCATGTACTAAACAAGTGAGGTGGGTAAAAAAGTAGATACAAATTCAAGAAGAGAATAAAAGTCTACCTTTTGAAATGAGATTCTCTAAAATAAGTTAATAGGCCTGGAAAACAAAATCAGATATTTAGAAGACCGCATTTGAAGGAAGATTCTTTGACTCAAAGGTATCAACTAGTATTTTTTTAAAATATTTTTTTGCATCAATCAGCCCGGAACAGGACTCAAAGCTTTACCCATTTGAGAGATGTCATAGGGTCCACAGGGTCAGAGGAATAGATACTTCCTATCCCTGAGATGTCATATTATGATTCTCAAATAAAGACATAAAGATTACACAAAGATTTCCATTGCTCAACAAGATCAGAAGAACAAATTGAGAATAGATCCCTTCAAAGACATCACGTTTTTTCAAATATATCATTGGCAACAAGACAAGCTAGGAAAGTATTTCAAGAATTTACTTTGATTCTCCAAAATAATAATAGCTGGTACAAATGGAGCTTTCCAACCTCTCTAATTGTTAAATTGAAAATTATAGATAGTAAATCAGCAAGTGAACAGATAATTTCATGGGGCTTGTTTACATCAATGTAAATGACTTTTCATTCATGAATCTGTAGAGTATTATGATTGACTATGGAGGTTTAAGATTATGGTTAAACTTAAGGGCTGGTTTGACAAAATTTCAACCTTTATTCTTTGCTTCACTTTTTCACAAGGTAGGCTTTTTTCCAATTTAAATAAGTAGACATTATAAGTTTTTTTGTTGTATTATATATTGGTTTGGCCTATATGATAACTAACTGTTAGTTTTCACGAGATCTTCAATTAAACTAGATTTCCCCCAAAGCACCAATACCACAACATTACTTTACATGTAGTTTTAGGCAAAACACTTTTTTTTATCCCTTTTTTCCCATTTGCACTAATCCTAACACATAGGTTTACTTGACTTACTACCAACTACATTGTATTCCTTTTCATAACGGTCCACAAAGTAATATTTACTCACTAGATTTTCCCTTACCTTGTTTTTTTTTTCTTTTTTTTTCTAACTTTCTGCATTGATCTTAGCATTTAGGTTATATATGACCTACTATTAATTCCATTTATTTATTCACCAAGTAATTAAAGTCAACAAAGCAACATTTTGACCCTAAAGTTTCTTTTTAAAAAAAAAATTTGTGCTGCACTCTGCACATTTTGTGAATATTGACAAAGACTAAATGTTCTTGAAGATCTAATACATGAACTTTCCCTGGTATAAAACAAGTGTCACGGTTTAATCATTTGAAGGTGGAAATGGAGTATGGAGTTTGCACATAGAGGTGAGTTTGTGATTACTACAAGGCCATTTAAAAACCCTTGATTGCATATAAAGTGGGTAGATGAATGCTTGGGCCACTTCTTCCTTTGTTTAACTTAATTTAACTTTCTCTTTATTGTGGCTAGTGTGTTAAATTGAATATTTTTCATATATTGGTCCAATTTGCCTGGACATTCCTTGTGCAGCAACTGCAGAATGAATTTGTAACAAGTATGCTTAACTCTAGTCTGTATAGTTTATGGTGTTGCGTATGTGTGGTTAAAATGGGTGGGAGCCCTTGATAGTGGACCTGGAAGGAATCATAGGGAAGAAGAGGAGCATGTGGGATGTCACTTATTTTTCTTATGCTCAGGGACTGAATTCCCATAAAAAAAGAGTTTACCTATATAAAACAATAGAGGGTAGCAGGATTGGTGTTGCTTTTATCCAAGAAATGCACTGGATTGTTCTGCATAATAGGCTTTGGGAATATTTCATATACCATTTCAACAGTGTTTATTTTGATCTTCACTCAGGGATACAGACCATAGATAGACAACTAACATTCACCTTATGCATTTCATGCCTGACTTTGTATCTGCGTCTCCACTTTATATAAAGTAGCTGGTTTGCACTTCAGAGTGAATTTTTGATGATTATGATCTTTAATACCTAGGCATCCTAGATCACACATGGGGAGTCTGATAACACAGGAGATCAAATATTAGAATATAGTCAATCAATAGTCTTGGCTATTGGAGTGTGATTTATAGACTGGATCATTGTTATTCATCTCCTTTATCTGGGCAGGGTAGAGTTTGGAGGGTTTGGTAAGATAGTTTTAAAAATATTTGTTCATTATTTAATTTATTGTTTGTGGCCTGGGGCATTTGAGCATCCCAGCAACTTGAAAAACGTATGGTGTTTTGTTTTTGTGTCTTTTCTACCTCTGCTGCCTCTGCTTCTGCCCATTGTCTATGTCTTATATTTGAAGAATAAATACTGATCTGCATTGATCCAAGGGTTATATTAATTTATTACTCCAGACTTCTATTATGCAGTCAACAGATTTCAGGATATCTGACTGTTTGGCAGAAGCACCAGCTATAACTATTGCATGCACTTTTTTGGTAAGGCTCCTTTTTATGTATAAATGTACAAGCAACAACAAAAAACTAATAAGTGCTCATTATATAATTAGTGCAATATGTTCCTCTATAGTACCATAGGTACAATTTATGAAGTACATTATAATTATTAGCTGTAAAAAACAAATCACTCTTAACCATTCCTTCCTCCCCCACCAAACATGTGTAGCAATTATTATATTTTCTTTTTAAGCTACAACCACCTATGAACTTTGTCAACTGAGCTGAAGATTATAAATTGTTCATCAAAGAAAACATTCAACATTGACAGAAATCCCCAACTGCATTTAATGTTCTTTTGTTTATTTGTCACTGGAAGAAAATGGCAACCATGACTACTAGAATAGAAAGAATAATTATGTCTTTAGAAATGCCTTCTTTAATTTTATTCACTCTATTAGCACGTAAGATTTGCTCTTTGACTTGAAAAGAGTGGAAGTGTACGATAACATCTCAAGCCACCACATCCTGAATGCTTTTAGGCTTTTATAGTCTATGGTATCTCTCCAAAATAATATCATAATCTTCAAATATTAGGCCCATGGTTTTGAAAAAATCTAGGAGGAATACTTTTAGTTTATCCTGTGTGATGATTCCTGTAATGTTTCTAAAGCACAAATTATTTTGCCCAGTCTTCCAAGTTGTTCAATTTGGTTTCCAAATTGTTAATCTTCCTTTCTAGAGCTTCATTAAGGTTTTTGAAAGTTGCTTTTGTAACTCTATATCTTGGAATTTATCTTCCAAAGTCTTTATTCTGTCAATTAGAAGACCCATGTTCTTGTTCATCTTTATTTAACTATTATGTATGTATTTTTAACAACTTCTTATTGTGAATCCAAATTTATTCATCCTTATTCATGTTTTCTGCTTTATCTTGCTTTTGTTTTGCCTCTGTCCTATAGCCCTGCACTCTGTATTTCAGTTCTGTTCTCCCTCATTTGCTTTTCTGTTTTAACTCTGCTTGGCTGTCATTTACTTAATTTCCTCTTAAGCCCTGGTACCTGGATACAGCAGATGTTTCACAGAGCCTGGTATGTGGCTGCATAAACCTCTAAAGGAGTGCAGTTACCCAGCACCAGGCCATGTGTCTCCACCCTGCAACATAGCTCCTGATCTCTGGGACCCCATGCATTACTTATGGTCAATCTTAAGAATTGCAGTATAAAGATTGTGAAGCATAGGGGTCTATTCACAGAAGCTCAAGTCTTGAGGTCAATATTAGCACTAATGGTAACCTCCAAACCCTAAAAAATTCACTCCACAACCTTGCAAAATGCCATTCACTAGAAAATGTAGTTAAAATGTCAAAATGAGGTTGAGATGAGGTGATAGGAGGTAAAAATTAAGCCATTCTGAGTGGCTCTGCAAACGGGGCAAAAATCAATACACATACACATTAACATTGGCCCAGTGGCCTAATGGATAAGGCATCAGCCTCCGGAGCTGGGGATTGTGGGTTCAAGTCCCACCTGGGTCGCTTCATTTTAACTTCATGTAACAAAATCTCCCTTTCTGCAGATTAACATTTCAATTGAAATGAAACATTTACTTAAATACTTTGATGGAGGAAAGACGTAACAGGGGGGATATGATAGAAACATTTAAATACATAAAGGAAGAGAGTATATTTAAAAGAAGAAAAACTACCACAACTAGAGGACATAGTCTAAAATTAGAGGGGCAACTATTTAAAAGTAATATGAGGAAGTATTACTTTACTGAGAGGGTAGTGGATGTATGGAATAGCCTGCCAGCAGAAGTGGTAGAGGTAAACACAGTCAAGCATTTTAAGCATGTGTGGGATAGACACAAGGCTATCCTAGCTATAAGACCGGGAACGGGGGTCTAATAAAAGTACTCAAAAAAAAAAAATTGGCAAGACTAGATGGACCGAATGGTTCTTATCTGCTGACACATTCTATGTTTCTATGTTTCTATACAGTGGATATAAAAAGTCTACACACCCCTGTTAAAATATCAGGTTTCTGTGCTGTAAAAAAATTAGACAAAGATAAATCATTTCAGAACTTTTTCCACCTTTAATGTGGCCTATAAACTGTACAACTCAATTGAAAAACAAACTGAAATCTTTTAGGTAGAGGGAAGAAAAAATATAAAAATAAAATAATGTGGTTGCATAAGTGTGCACACCCTTAAACTAATACTTTGTTGAAGCGCCTTTTGATTTTATTACAGCACTCAGTCTTTTTGGGTATGAGTCTATCAGCGTGGCAGATTTTGACTTGGCAAGATTTGCCCACTCTTCTTTGCAAAAACACTCCAAATCTGTCAGATTGTGAGGGCATCTCCTGTGCACAGCCCTCTTCAGATCACCCCACAGATTTTCAAACGGATTCAGGTCTGGGCTCTGTCTGGGCCATTCCAAAACTTTAACCTTCTTCTGGTGAAGCCATTCCTTTGTTGATTTGGATGTATGCTTTGGGTCGTTGTCATGCTGAAAGATGAAGTTCCTCTTCATGTTCAGCTTTCTAGCAGAAACCTGAAGGTTTTGTGCCAATATTGACTGGTATTTGGCACTGTTCATAACTCCCCCTATCTTAACTAAGGCCCCAGTTCCAGCTGAAGAAAAACAGCCCCAAAGCATGATGCTGCCACCACCATGCTTCACTGTGGGTATGGTGTTCTTTTGGTGATGTGCAAGTGTTGTTTTTGCGCCAAACATATCTTTTGGAATTATGGCCAAAAAGTTCAACCTTGGTTTCATCAGAACATAACACCTTTTCCCACATGCTTTTGGGAGCAAAATGTAGCCTGGCTTGGATGTTTTTCTTCGTAAGAAAAGGCTTTCGTCTTGCCACTCTACCCCAAAGCCCAGACATATGAAGAATACGGGAGATTGTTGTCACATGTACCACACAGCCAGTACTTGCCAGATATTCCTGCAGCTCCTTTAATGTTGCTGTAGGCCTCTTGGTAGCCTCCCAGACCAGTTTTCTTCTCGTCTTTTCATCAATTTTGGAGAGAGCTCCAGTTCTTGGTAATTTCACTGTTGTGCCATATTTTCTTCACTGTGTTCCATGGTATATCTAATGCCTTGGAAATTCTTTTGTACCTTTCTCCTGACTGATACCTTTTAACAATGAGATCCCTCTGATGCTTTGGAAGCTCTCTGTGGACCATAGCTTTTGCTGTGGGATGCGACTAAGAAAATTTCAGGAAAGACCAACTAGAGCAGATGAACTTTATTTGGGGTTAATCAGAGGCACTTTAAATGATGGAAGGTGTATGCTGACTCCTATTTAACATGATTTGGAATGTGATTGCTTAATTCTAAACACAGCTACATCCATAGTTATAAGAGGGTGTGCACACTTATGCAACCACAATATTATATTTTTTCTTCCATCTATCTAAAAGATTTCAGTTTGTTTTTAAATTGAGTTGTACAGTTTATAGGTCACATTAAAGGTGGAAAAAGTTCTGAAATTATTTATCTTTGTCTCTTTTTTTTACAGCACAGAAACCTGACATTTTAACAGGGGTGTGTAGACTTTTTATATCCACCTTATGAGGGGCTAGAGCAATTAGCCCTATCCCCCTATAATTAAAATGATGCCAGGAGCTGCTGATGCTCCGGCATCATTGATTTTTTTTCCCCAAACAGGGTCATCTCCCCTTTTTATATATATAATATATATATATATATCCATCCAAAAAACAAATGAAAAACACGCACTCATAGGATTTTTAGAAAAATAGTCATCTATGTCATCTTGATAACGGCTCCAGGTGGAGCCGAAATGTCGATGTATATGGCAGTCAGTATGTAATACAGGTTTTTTCTATTTTTCTAAAAATCCTATGAGTGTGTGTTTTTCATTTGTTTTTTGGACGGATATGTTGTTGAAAAATTGCACTGCACCTAGGTAGTGAACCATTGATTGCTTTAAAGTTAAGTGCACTACTGTTTGGATTTATATATATATATATATATATATATATATATATATATATATATACATTTAATTTTGTCTCCAGATTACATACATTTATATACATATCGCTACAGCTCATGGGATGTCCGGGAGAAAAAATCACAGTCATCTGATCCTAATATCAAAATTTGTTCACTAGGTACACTTTCAATGCAAGATCTCCAGGTCTGAACTAGGATGCCTGCTCAACCATTTCAGTCCAAAAATTCAGATTTTCATTTGTAGCTGGAGTCTTTTCTAATTTGTATTCCCCCGAGTATTATTGATGGGACTGGGATCCTGATTATTGACTCCCCCCTGTTATAAATACTGGGGCTGGGTGCCTTACCAAACATGGTAATAAAAAACACAATATAAGTGCCATTGCTTTTTTTTGTTTTGTCATCTGACACACAAAAGGTAAATTTAAGATGTGTCCCCTCCATCACTGTGGGGGAATATCATTTTTAATGGACCAGGAATCCTGAGCAAGTCCATGGTCCATTCATGTTAGGTAAACTAGGAGCCATTTGATAGGTTCCAAACCCTGGTTATTTTATTGGGGCAGGGGCTGGAAGCCTTTAAGCAGTGTCCAACCCCAGTATTATTAGCAGGAGACTGGGAACACAGGACAGTTTCCCTGCGATGGTATTTATAATGGGGAGGCAGGGAGCCAATAGCAGATGGGGGCAGGACTAATTACCCTGGCACCACATATGTGGTAGTGGTAAAGGGGCCCTTGGGGCACCCTTTTTATGTGGGGTATATTATTTAAAGATATATTTTTTAACTTTTTAATGCAACTCGCCTCCTGTTTGGATGTCAGATTTGCATCCCAATTTGTACTCTCTTTGAATTTTAGTCAATAGCAATTAGTATTGATTTTCACTGAAGGGAGTTCGAGATAAACTTTGGCGAGGTGGGAGGAAAGGAAGGTTGCGATTCCTTTAGTGACTAGTGTGAGGAGGTCTCCTTGGGAGGTATAGAAACAGAACATCAGTCCTATATTCTTAGAAAACACCTTGAAGAAAAAATAACAAGGTGATATTTAATTCACAAACAAATATAAAGCCAAACACCTTAACCCCTTGGCGACACAGGATGGACTAGGTCCGTCCTGTGTGCCGAGGCGTTAGTGACACAGGACGGACCTAGTCCGTCTTGTGTCAAAACGAGCACTGAAAGCGGAGTTTTTCCGCTTTCAGTGCTCAAGCTGTATTGTAACGATGCTTCCGTGTGGAAGCATCGTACAATACTAAAAAAAATGCCCGTCGGCATTTCGATCACTCCGGAGAGCGATCGAAATGCCGGTTTTAAAGGCACAGAGCCTTTAAAACACGTGCATTAAAAAAACGAGCATAGGAAGCGAATTTTTCGCTTCTTATGCTCAGTAAGTGTTCCTGATTGCCTCGCAAGTCGAGGCAATCAGGAACACAAAAAAAAAATGCACGATCTTGGTCACTGAGTGACCAAGATGGCGCTGCCCTTCTAAGGGCAAGAGCACAGGAGGCAGGAAGTACCTGCTTCCTGTGCTCTCTGGCTGTCACACGATTGCCTCTTCACAGAGGCAATCAGTGACTGCCAGGCACACTGACAGGCAGTGGGGATGTTCTGCTGAACATCCCCACTGACTGGTCAGATCAATATTAACCCTATATTTATCTGACCAGTTATGATCTGTCTCCCTCTCCTCACATTTTTTTTAGTGAGGGAGAGAGACAGATCAAAGTTATAAAAGTAAGTAAAAGTTAAAAAAAACAATAAACACACAACACACAAATAATAAAACAATAAAAAAAAATGTATTAAAGCAATTCCCTGCGTTTAACCCCTTCCCTGCCACTGATCTTGCGTAAGCAGCGATCGTGCACATGAGCGCATTTATTTTTGCTGTTTGTGCATTTTTTAGGGGTTAATTTTTTTTGTACTGTGATTTATTATAGTACTACAAAGGCTCTTCTAAGAGTTATTAACCCCTTCTTTGCTGTCGATCACTGCTTACGCAATGATATTGACGCAAAAGCAATTTTTATCTGTCTGCATATTTTTTTTTTTTTTTTTTTACACATACCCACTAGCGGATTACATGTAAAGTAAAAGTATTTGAGATTTTTTTTTTTAAGCTGTCTGAGCGCATAGCGATCAGTAACAGCGAATTAGTGGCAACGGCGGTTTGGTGATTTCTAAATTAAGTTCACCATTCGCCCTGGTCAGATCAAAATTGGTCGGATCAATATTCACAAATATTGATCTGCCTCCCTCTCCTCACTTACATTTTTGTGACGGAAAGAGGCAGATCAGTATTAGTGATATAAAATAACATTTTATAAAATTGGCAGGTTTTATGAAAGTCTTTCACTATGTATTAACCCCTTCCCTGCCATTCATCACTGTATAAGCAGTAATCTTGCACAGCAACAGTATTTTTTGCTGTCTGCACTGTTTTATGGATTAATTACTTTGTACTGTAATGTATTACAGTACTAGATAGGCTCTTCTAAGAGATATTAACCCCTTCTTTGCTCGAGATCACTGCTTACGCACTGATTCTGAGGCCGCGGACTCAGGGTTCGATCTTGACCCTGGTCAGCTTTCTGATAAATCATCTAGTGATGTATCGGTGGCTGCTGAGCCCTTGCCACAAGGAGTGATGGGTGTCTACCGTTAAAAATGATATGGTTTGGTGGGGGTAAATTACATTGGCTGGCTTCAAAGATATATCCCATATAGGACACGGACGCAGGTTGACTCATGTCAAAATTCCAAGTTGGAATTTTGAGATGCGCACCTCAAAAATGTTGCCTTCTAGCCAAAAAACAAACCAACAAACCTATACATGGGTGCTATCCCTGTACTCGGGAGATGTTGCTGAACACATTTTGGCAGTGACGTATACCAGAATCTGTGAATTCATGCCTGAAGTACAATACATGTGGAAAAAAAAACTCCCAAAAAAGTAATACCACAAATTTTACAAAGGCTGGTGGTAGAATTAGTACATATACAGTATTAAAATACCACCATTTAAAATACCTTAGGATGTCTATTTCCCAAAAAAATATGGTTTGATGGGGTAAAATTCATTGGACGGCTTCAAAAATGTTCTAAATGGAACATGGGCGCAGGCTGGCTACATGTCAAAATTCCAGGTTGGAATTGCGCCCCCCCCTAAATGTGGGCTTTTAACCCCAAAACAAACCAACAAACCTATGCATGGGGGGTATCCCTGTACTCAGGAGATGTTACTGAACAAATATTGGGGTGTTGTTTTGCACTGACACATAACAGGATCTGTGAATTAATGCTCAAAGTACAATGTATGTGGAAACAAAACATTAAAAAATTACTAACCTAAAATTTGACATAGGCTGGTAATAGAATTAGTGCATGGAAAGTGTTAAAATACTATCATTTGAAATACCCTAGGGTGTGTAGTTTGCTAAAATGTATGGTTTTGTGGGGTAAAATACACATTCTGGCTTCACAAATGTCCCAAATGGAACATGATCGCAGGTTTTCTGTATGTCAGAATTCCAAGTTGAAAAACCAAAAAGCGCACCTCTCAAATGTGGCCTTTTAACCCCCAAAAAATTTAACTAACCTACACATGGGTGGTATCCCTGTACTCAGGAGATGTTGCTGAACACATATTGAGGTGTTGTTTGGCACTGACACATTATAGGATCTGTGAATTCATGCCCGAAGTACAATGTATGTGAAAAAAAATTACTATCCATAACATTGACATAGGCTGGTGGTAGAATTAGTGCATGGAAAGTGTTAAAATACTACCATTTGAAATACCCTAGGGTGTCTAGTTTTCAAAAATATATGGCTTTGTGGGGTAGAATTCACTTGTTGGCTTTAAAAATGTCTCAAATGGGACATGGGCGCAAGTTTTATGCACGTCAGAATTCCAAGTTGGAAAACCAAAAAGCGCACCTCTCAAATGTGGCCTTTTAACCCCCAAATAACCTAACCAACCTATACATGGGTGGTATCCCTGTACTCAGGAGATGTTGCTGAACACATATTGAGGTGTTGTTTGGCACTGACACATAATAGGATCTGTGAATTCATGCCCGAAGTACACTGTATGTGAAAAGAAATTACTACCCAAAACATTGACATAGGCTGGTAGTATTATTAGTGCATGGAAAGTGTTAAAATACTACCATTTTAAATACCCTAGGGTGTCTAGTTTTAAAATATATATGGCTTTGTGGGGTAGAATACACTTTCTGGCTTCAAAAATGTCCCAAATGGGACATGGGCGCAAGTTTTCTGCATGTCAGAATTCCAAGTTGGAAAACCAAAATGCGCACCCCCTAAATGTGGCCTTTTAGCCCCAAAACAAACCAACAAACCTATGCGTGGGTGGTATGCCTGTACTCAGGAGATGTTGCTGAACACATACATATTGAGGTGTTATTTGGAAATACCCTTTCACATTTTAAGGTAATGTTTACCTAAATTGCAATATATGTGAAAAATAAAAAAAAAAGATTTTTTGCTGCAAACTTTGGCAAATATTGGTGGTAAAATGGCTACATGAAATGTGTCAAAATACCCCAAGTTAAATGCCCTGAGTGGTCTAGTTTTCAAAAATATGTACATGTTGGGGGTCATTCATGGATTTAGTACAGAAATCAGTGTTACAATGTCACTATCGCTAATTTTGAAAAAAAGGATTTTAAAATAGCTTTGCACTACTTATAGTTCTGGCCCTGTAACATGAATAAAAAAGCACAAAAACATAAAACATGGGCTATTTCTGAACTCAGGACATATATTAGAAACTATTTAGCAGTGTTTTTTTGTTGTCTCTTGTACATGAGTATACGATTTTTCAAATAAAAGTCATAAAAAAAATTTTTTTTCCATTTTTTTGCCATATTTTATTATTTTTTTTACCTCAAATGATATGCTATTATCAAAATAATGGTATCAAAAGAAAGTCCTTCTTATAACGATAAAAACGATATATAGTTTGTGCGGGTACACTAAATGAGACAGAAATAAATTACAGCAAAACACAAACACCTCAGAAATGTTAAAACAGCCCATGTCACCAAGCGTCGGACAAGCCAAAAAAGTCATGTCACTAAGGGGTTAATAGCCAACTGCTTATCACAGGTGTGTTATCACTTGATTTTCCCCCCTGTCATTTCTCCTTTTCTCCAGAGCTACAACAGGTTATATTCACAATTCTATATATTCGAAAATATTATTGCCTGGTTCAATAACTATTTGAATTTCAGGAATTTAGCCACTATTCATCTGCTTTCAATGTTGAATCTTATCAGTAATCCAGCTCTTAATGCACAATATTATATGTGCCACTTTTGTAATCAATAAGATGATTAGAAATCTTACCACATCATTGTTTGAGCTCCTGCATTTAATTTTTTGCTAGATCTTAATTTTAAACAATCAGTCAAATAGATAAGTACTTTTATTTTTAATTATATCTGCAGCATCATTAGCCTTCTCCATAATTATTTTATAAATCTGCAAAAAACAAGTCTCCCTTACTAATACCAGTTCTCTCCCAGGGTATTTCCAACAATCAGTGGCTGCAACTTTATTAGTATTCTGCTTTTCAAATGTTATCCTCGTTTTTGTATATGAGGATCGTCATGTAATGATTACCATCTAGGGCAGGGGTGGGCAATTAATTTTTACCGGGGGCCTCATGAGCAACCCGAGCACTGCTGGAGGGCCACATCGACAATATTTCAATTACATTTTGCTCAATATCTGTCTCTCCCCGTACCCTCATGTCTGTCTCTCTCTCTCCCCATTCCCTCATGTCTGTCTCTCTCTCCACTCATGCTCCATGTCTCTCTCCACTCATGCTCCATGTCTGTCTCTCTCTCGCCACTCATACCCCATGTCTGTCTCTCTCTCGCCACTCATACCCCATGTCTGTCTCTCTCTCGCCACTCATACCCCATGTCTGTCTCTCTCGCGCCACTCATACCCCATGTCTGTCTCTCTCTCGCCACTCATACCCCATGTCTGTCTCTCTCGCCACTCATACCCCATGTCTGTCTCTCTCGCCACTCATACCCCATGTCTGTCTCTCCCCTCATCCCTTATATCTTTTTCCATCTCTATCTTTCTGTTCCCCATGCTGGTCTCTTGTACACACAGTCATACATGAACACACACAGTCACACAAACACAGTTACACACTTAGTCACCCTCACAGACATACATTTACACAAACACCCTTATACACACTGCCACACATACATAAATACACACAGTCATACATAAATACACACAGTCACACAAACACAATTACACACTTAGTCACCCTCACAGACATACATTTACACAGACACCCTTATACACACTGTCACACATACATAAATACACACACAGCCACCTTTACACACAGGATACACTTGCACACACACATAGTTATACACATTGACACACACATACACAATTATACACATTCACACACACATCCACAGACACTTCCTTTCTTTTTTTATTTTAACCCCCCCCCCCCAAACTGTTATTACCTAATCCTCCTTGTTAATCCAAGCACAGCACAATGGGGGAAAGCTCCGCCCCCATCGCGTTCTGTGATTGGCTGCAGGGAGGAGAACATTCTCTATGGTGTCTTCATGGTTCCCTGAAGCAGCCAATCACAGAACGCGACGGGGGCGGAGCTTACACCCTTCGCGCTGTGCTTGGATTAACAAGGAGGAGGATGGCAGGGAGAGAGCTCCCGGCTACAGCGCCTCTTCTCCCTTGTGCCTGGGTGCGGTGCACCCCGTGCACCCGCCCAGGATCGGCCCTGCCTCACGTGGGCCGGACAGGGATGCACAAAGGGCCGGATGTGGCCCGCGGACCGTAAGATGCCCAGGTCTGATCTAGGGTAAAAGGGGGGGTGCAACTTCCTAAGTATTTGGACTGGCTCTAACTTATTTATGCATCATCATAATGCTAATTATAAGGGTTCATACGGACAGGTTAGTTGCTATGCTTTCCAAACAACAGGCCCCCCAAATTCTTGACCCCCACCTCCTGGAGCGTGTGTTGTTGCATTATAGTTCTAAAATCTCCTCTGAACCATGTCTTGATACCCTGCCATCCTTTTAGGGCTCCTAGGACATAACTTACAGAAGTTGAAAAAGTCATTGAAGAGGAATAAACTGGTTAAGAAACATGCCACATGTAAGGCTTGTATGATGGACAAATGACAGGGCCACCAAATTTATAGATATATAAATTATTGGAAGGAAAATATTTTTTATCTGCTACTCCTTTTGTACCTGGTAATTTTTTGTAAAGGGAAAAAGCCACTAAGACAGTTCCAAAATACAGATCGGACTGCAGGATATAAAAAAAAAAAAAAGCTTAAGGGAATAAAACATATCATTTGTAGTGCTTTCACA
Source organism: Pelodytes ibericus (assembly GCA_036172795.1). NCBI lineage: Eukaryota > Metazoa > Chordata > Amphibia > Anura > Pelodytidae > Pelodytes > Pelodytes ibericus. The sequence continues at coordinate 212,573,435 of CM069857.1, read as the reverse complement.
ACAAGAGACATTGCAATTTCTTAGTAGTTTTGTGTAAATTGGAAGAAAAGTGGTAGCCTGAAACTTGAAAATGATTTCCTCTGCAGATACCGAAACTCCATTCATACATGACTTTCAGAAGGAATCAGCTAAATAAAAGAAGTCAGTACTGACAGTGTTTAGACTGATATTTATTAGTTTCAACAACACTATGTTACCTTCAGTGCTGACAATAAGTGCATTGTCATTAGAAACAGAGCAACACATGTTATATAAAACTTAATTAGTTAAAAAAATTTGATCACTTTTCAAAATGTAGCAAATTACATATTTCAGTCATATATATTATGTACTATATATAATCCATTAAATTAATAAGAACATCTAAAAGCAATGAACACAGATACTTTTTATGTATTATAACATTTTATATTGAGCATAGGATTTCATGAATTGAGTGTCCATTTACCAGCCCGAACTTGTTTTTTAGTTCATTGCATGTAAATTGTTAGAGAGAAATGTGGAGTGGGAAACACAAATGAAATAGAACAATCACAATTACAAACAATGCAACATAGAAACATATTTACTAACACTTTGTTACTATTACGTCCAGCCCACCATGCAAGAAAACATTTAATTGAAGGATTTATATTTCATACATTCCACTGAAGTTTATAAAATGCATGCTTCATGCAATGTTTTCAACAGATAATTGAATTAGCAAATATGCAGAAATTATAAATCTGTACATCTTATTACAATATAAATCTGGTTTGCTGGTCCCAAGTCTATTTTATTTTCTGACACCCTTAGACATTTTGGTCGTAAATGTAATAGTCGTGTACAGATATTTTCCCAAAAAGAGGGATCGATTAACAGTGTGAGCTAACCATAGGATGCTGGAGTGCTACCAGTATCTCAGGATCTACACATGTGAGAGCACTAATTTATGACATGAGTATCAAATTACATATGATGACTGAGAATGTAAATGGGAGAATAAGCAAATCTGACTGTGCACTTAATTTCACTACTTCCTCCTCCAACCTGTGTGCAGGTCTTTTGGGGAGTAATAACCAAGAAGCGAGTCAACAACTGCCCCCCACCCCATCTTCCCATCACCTGGACTATTTGATTGTAATTATATTAAAAATAGAGTACCAATAGCTAATATCCTCTAGTATTAGAATTACATAATAATACATAATTACAAAGAAATAATAGAGAACAAAGTTAAGTATTTATTAAATACCTTAAAGAGACGATTGTGTAATTCTTAACTATACATTAATTATTTAAAGGAGCAAATATACATTTTAAGCTTTCAAAAAGATAAAAATTAAAGTAAATCAATATAAATTACCTGAGAAGTAGGTACATAAAATGTTACCATTTCATTTTTGCACAGTGAAATGTATTTTTTTTTTTGTTTTAACATTTAGCATACAGGAACTGCATGCTTTAGTCATTAACATTTTACTAATTAAATTAAATATTACTTCTAAAAAATACTTTCATACCATGCCTAAAAACCAAATAGTAATATTCATTTTAAAAATCTATATCATAAAGTAAATATTTGCTAATATGACCTTCAAAACAACTGTAGAGTTAATTTAACATTGTGGTTTTTCACAGATATATTACATTACATTACCTTTTATTTATATAGCACCAAACAATTTACTCAGCACTTGGTACAGAGCATAAGAAGGAAGTTAGAAACAAATTTAGACCAAACATTTTCAGACTAAAACATGAGGTAGAGAGCCCTGCTCCCAAGCTTACATTCTAGAGGGAATAGGGAACATGAGACACACAAGGAAAGGAGAGTGTAAGGCAGAAAGAAAAATGGGAGAGTGATATATGGTATAAAGTATTTTTTAACACATTATTAAAGGTTTGAAATGTATTTTACTAGCGTGTCCTTGAGTGAAAAGTAACTTCTTTTTTTTTTTGTAAATTAAAGTTTATTAAGATTTCAGATGTAGAAACAACAACAGAAGAAATACACTACACTTCATATCATAGTAATAAATGGGTATACATTTGGGTATGGGTAAGACTGGGAGGAACAGATAACTTATTTTTTTTTTGTAAATTAAAGTTTATTAAGATTTCAGATGTAGAAACAACAACAGAGGAAATACAATACACTTCATATCATTGTAATAAATGGGTATAAATATGGGTACGGGTAAGACTGGAAGGAAAAGGTACAAAAAAAGAGTGATGGGGGAGTGGGAGGGATGGAGGGAAAAACAAGACAGTGCCATACATACTAACATTGCATTGGGAGAGGATCATCACCCTAAAGCAGTTTCAGGTAAGTGGAACATATAGTAATATATAATGAGACATTAAAAAAGTTAGGTGGGGGAATGTGGTCCTTAATACAAACTTGGCGGAGGTGTCACAAGGGATTGTTGGTACTGGGAGCCATAATAGTTGCATGGATTGATACAATCAGAGTATCAGTTGCTAACAATACACTTCGCCTGAGCCTGGGGTTGGAGGGACTGTGAGATATGTCAGTGACGATGCAAATACACCTTGAGGAATGGTCCCTGGACCCATAGAAAAAGAGCTAGGGCTGAAAGTGGGACTTAAATACATATCCTGTAGTTCCGTGATATAGGGGAGTGGCATTACAATGGGCAAGCAAGCTATAGATGTACATAAATAATCACAAAGAGCATGTTTATGACAGTATGGTTTCATTAGCTGTGTATTTAAGCCAGTGAAATCAGGTCTGTCGGTATTTATCGTGGGAGTTGGAGGCAGATGACATGTTCTTCAATTGAGTGAATCTCCTCAACCCCCTCTATCCATTCCCTGTATGTGGGAGCTGTATCTAACTTCCAGTATTTGGGAATTATAATTTTGTCTGCTTTGGTGGTTAGTGAGTGGTTTTCTGAAATTGGATGTCATTCGCGTACAGTACCATTGCCTGGAACATGTTTGGATATGTAGAACAGCTTAGTTTCCAGAGCATTATGCCTGGATTTTAGGGCAGGACCCCCACATTTGTGGATCACTCCCTATGTCAGTCTTACAACTCCAACACAGGGGATCGATTTCAGGTATAATTTTATGAAGTCATAGCGGTGTCCTGTACCATTGTGTGAGTAACTTGTAATTCATTTCTTGATATGTTTTCATTTTTGAGCTTTTGTGTGTAAGGAGAAGGATCCTGTCCCACATAGGTTTAGATAGTGTGACAGAGAGGCTATCTTCCCACTTGCCTATTAAATTGGGTTAGGTCGCATTGTCAGGGGAAATCAGTCTGGAGTACAATACAGTAATGCCATAGGCCAAGTGTGAGTCAGTGGTGCAGAAACCCTCAAACCAGGTGTTATCCCTGGTGATGTTGTTTGAGAGGGGGAGCTTTGTCACAAAGTGTCGGATTCATTGGTAATTACATTTTTCCATCAGCTGGGTTGTGTATGTAGGATATTTTCAGTTAACCTGTATCGTGCCAGAGGACATAATATCTTGTAGGCGCAGGGCAGTTAGAGGGAGCAGTGACTTAAAGCCTGGCAAGTGGGTGGCCTGTGGTAACTCATGATTGCCTCACAATGGCGTGAGCGGGGAGGGGTAAGAAGTAATGGAGGAGTGTTTTGCCAGAGAGTGAAGGATGCAAATTGAGCGGTTAATTGTAGGATGAGACTTTGACATGGCTTTAGCTAGCTAAGGGGAGATCCAGGGCAGTGAGCTAATGGGAGATTTAAGGGAAAAGTCTTCCAGGTCCACCCAGTGTGTACGGGATGAGTGAAGCATCCATTCCCCTATTCGTAGCAGATGTGTTGACTGAAACTTTAAATTAGGTAGTGCTAGACCACCGTCTAGTTTATTGCATGTCATCAGTACATAACTGAGTCGGGTCTAGGACACTTCTTTGCAGCATCTTCATCGCTGACAGTTCAGCGTGGCAGTTAGAACGCTGTCAGCAATGAAGAATAACACGGCTATATCAGAGCTGACAGTTCAGCGCTGAACTGTCAGCTCTCACAAATGTAAAAGTAAAAAGAAAATACCCCTTCTAATAAATGATTTCCAAACCCCAATACTAAAAATAACCCCAATACTAAAAATAACCCCAATACTAAAATGAACCTCCGACCCCTAATACTAACCCCCGACCCCTAATACTAACCCCTAAACCCTAATACTAACCCCCGACCCCTAATACTAACCCCCTAAACCCTAATACTAAAATTAACCCCTTAAACCCTAATACTAAAATTAACCCCGAACCCTAATACTAAAATTAACCCTAATTCTAAGCACCATTAAACTAAAATAGGTAAAATACTTACCTTTAGCAAAGAAATGTCCCGCGATTAAATCTCCAGCGACGATCTGTGTTGTGCTGCAGAATCGGCGGTGAAGGGGCTGCGCGGAAGCAGCCGCGATGAAGAGTCCCATCCCCAACTGAGTCTGGGTCTTTTGTGGGCCCAAACATTTGCAGTTATGGGCTTTTTTAATAATCCAAAATAGGATTGAGAAATGTCTATATGTATTGTTTGGAACTAGTAGAGGACTCTAGGCATTAAGTTCATTTTGGTAACATAAGTACGTCCCATCCAGGAAATATGTGGGTAGTCCCAGGTCTTTATATAAAGTGTAATAAGCGATAGGGGCAGGCAATTGTGTTAAATGAATGCTGTGTGTTTGGCAATATCCAAATACCCAGGTAGAGCATTTTATTTGTGCAAATCTGGAATGGGAAGTTGTCTCGTTAGATGCGTGGAAAAGGAGATTGGTAGAATTTCAGATTTGGAGTAATTAATCAGTCAATTTGAGATGGATCCCTACTCTTTGAAATCTGCTTTGATGTTGGGAAGTGTTATGCTTGGTTGGGTGAGGATGAATAAAAGATTGTCAGCATAAGCTGACATTTTATAGTGATGGTCACCAGCTTGAATTCCAGTAAGAGACTTATTTTCTCCTATTGCTTGTAAAAAGGGCTCTAATGTTAGGGCAAATAGCAAGGGGGAGAGACCGCAACCCTACTGAGTGCCATTATGTTTCTGGAAAGGGTCTCCTAGTATCCCGTTGACTTTCCCTCTCGCTCCCGGTGATTGATGCAATACATCAATCCATTGTCTCAGGCAGGGGCCGAGTCCAAAGTGGCAAAGGGTCGCTCGCATGAAATCCCAGTTTACCCTATCAAAAGCCTTCTCAGCATCAGTTGACAGGAAAAACAGGGGTTCCTTCATTCCCTCAGCTAAATGAATGATATTAATACATTTAGTCGTGTTGTCTTTAGCTTCCCTACCCCTAATTAAACCTGTTTGATCAGGGTTTACCAATCTTGCCACAAAAGGTTGCAGACGACATGCCAAAACTTTAGCAAAAAGCTTCAGGTCTGAGTTCAGCAGCAATATTGGACAGTAATTCTTGCACAGGTATGCATCTTTTTCCGGGTTTGGGCATAACATGAATGTGAGCTAGGGTGGTGTGTTCATGAAGTTTCTCCCTAGTCAGTATCACGTTAAGAGTGTTGGTGAGTTGGGGTACAAGTACGTCTTTGTGAGCACTGTAGTAACTCAATGGTAGGCTGTCTGGGCCTGGTCTTTTTCCAGAGGCAGATTGCTGAACAGTATTGGTCAGTTCAATGTCAGTAATTAATCTTTCTAGTGCTGTAATAACATCCGTGTCGAGGGCATTGGTTACATATTTAGGTAGGTATTTCTCTTTCTGGGACAGTTTAAGTTGCTTCGTAGGGGGGTCCTCGTCAGGGTGGAGTTAATATAGGTTGGTGTGGTGGGAGCTGAAAGCGTGTAAGATATCTTTAGGGAGGTAGTCATATGTTTTCCCATCTGTAGATTTTATTTTTGCAACATAGGTGGTCTGTCTTTTGTTATGCAACAATCTAGTTAATAAACAACCGCTTTTATTACGTTCATAAAAGAATGTTCTGGTTTTCAGCACTTGTCTCTGTAGTCTTGTGTTAATTAGTTTAGAGAGGTCGCGTCTGGTATGCGTCTGGGTCTAAGGTTTCTTCATGTGCTAGTTCAAATTGGGCAATATGAGTCACTAATTTAGTGATTAGGGATGTACACTCTTTTTTAAGGGCTGCCGCCTTGGAAATATAGTACCGCCTAATCACACTCTTACATGTTTCCCATACAGTGGGGATGGGGACCTCATCTGAGACATTTTCTCGAAAATAGTGCAATAGGTGTGTGTCTGATCCATTCTTTATGGTTGTGTGAGTTAAAAAGGAGTCATTCAGCCTCCATGTATATTGTTGTGTCGGAACAGAGGTAATTGGATCGTGAGCAATAACGGGGCATGGTCCGACCAAGTAGCAATTCCTATGTTAGTGCCCTGTAGTATGTGTAACATGTGGTATTGTATACAAAAGTAGTCTATCCTGTTGTATAGGTCATGTGGTGTGGAGTAGAAGGTAAAGTCTCTGCCTTCTGGCTGTAAGGCCCTTCAGCAGTCAATGAGTGGTTGGCCATGCAATATTTGTGAGGCTTGCTTAATTATGTGTTGAGGGATGCTGGTTGCTCCAGTTTTAGGGTTTAAGGGAAGGCTAAAATCTCCCCCGAGCATAAATGTTCCTTCCTGAAACATATGGAGAGCTTTTAGAATTTGTTTGAGTGACTTGTGTTGCCCTTTATTTGGGAGATATATATTTGCGAAAGTATATCTCATACCTGCAATTGTGGCATTCACAAAATGTATCTGCCTCCAGGATCGGGTTTGTAAGTGGGATGTGCATGGAGAAGAGTATGGCTGTACCTTTGGATTTTGAGTCAGGAGTGTTGCCACAATAACTCTGCTTGAAGTAGCCATTTTTAAAGGTAAGGGCATGGCCGACTTTAAAATGAGTTTCTTGTATGCAAATGATTAATGCCTTTTAGGTCCCTCCATTTACGTAGCGCTCTTGAGCATTTCTCGGGCTTGTTAAGACCGTGGTCATTAATCGAGAGGAGTTTAAAGTGTGTTGGAATTATCTGATTGCAAGTGACCAAATTGTGGTGTGGATGCCCTGGGGTTGTAGAGGAATTGGGAGGGGAACATGAAAGGAGGGGAGGGGGACACATGTGGGTGTAGAAGGGGATCCAAAGAAGAGGCAAAGGGGGGGAGGTTACTATATGTAGTAAACCTTAGGAAATGAAGAGAAAACTATATACAAAAAATTGAGATTGAACTCGTGAGGTGCCCACAGATAGGGCAAAATACTGCCAGGTTCTGAGGAAGCCCAACTTACAGGGGTTTGAGACCTTTGTGGATTACCTGCTAACCAGGATCTTTTTGGACTTCATTCAGCAACTTATGTGTAAGATATTTTATGCACGTTTATTAAAATTGTCTGTGTTTACCTCTACCACTTCTGCTGAAATTCTATTCCACACATCCACTACCCTCTCAGTAAGGTAATATTTCCTGATATTACTATGTCCTCTAGTTGTGGAAGTTTTTCTTATTTTAAATATGCTCTCTTCCTTTACTGTGTTGATTTCCTTTATGTATTTAAATGTTTCTATCATATCCCCCCTGTTATGTCTTTCCTCCAACCTAAACATGTTAAGATGTTTTAAACTTTCCTGGGAAGTTTTATCCTTCAAACCCATGAACCAGTAGCCTTTCTCTGAACTCCCTCCAAAGTATCAATATCCTGCTGGAGGTACGGTCTCCAGTACTGCGTACAATACTTCAAGGGAGGTCTCACCAGTGCTCTGTACAATGGCATGAGCACTTCCCTCTTTCTACTGCTAATAATTCTACCTATGCAACCAAGCATTCTGCTAGCATTTCCTGCTGCTCTATTACATTGCCTACCTACCTTTAAGTCCTCTGAAATTATTACTCCTAAATCCTCTTTCCTCATATGTTGAGGTTAGGACTGTATTAAATATTCTATGTTCTGCTTTTGGGGTTTTACGCCCAAAGTTTTCTAGTTTAGCTAAATCATTTTCTATTTGGCTTATCCCTCCATGAACATCAACCCTGCTGCAAATCTTTGTATCATCAGCAAAAAGACATACTTTACCAACAAGATCTTCTGCAATATCACTAAAAAATATTTTTGACAGGAAAATATTCTCCAGTATATTGAGTACGTGGTCTTCGAGGTACTTCTTTGGGGAGGGAGGGTTTCCACCTCCTTGAGATGAAGACAGGATTGACTTTTGCACGTACGAAGATGGGGTTTTTGGAGCTTGATTCCCAGGGTCACCAGTTTCTTGGTAAACTTTTATTTCTGCCCATCATGGAAAAATAGTAGGTTAGTGTGTGCTTTAAGGGTAGGAAGCAGCAGAGCTACTCCGTTAAGCGTCCATCTTGGCTGACGCCCCTTGAAAAGCAACTTTTATTACCTCTGAGATATAAAAATAATGGATTTTATTCAACGTGAGTTACAGCATCTCAAAACTGTCTATATCAGTCTATGGTATTCAATGAAGAGAGCCCAATTTAAGCATTATTGGTTTTCCATTTAAACCATATATGTATGCAAGAAACACTTAGCATAAACATATTTACATTGCGTTTCAGACACCCAGAGCACACTGGCAGTCAATCATGTTAATGGTGTCATGCAATATCATTTGACCATACCGACTCTACAGTGTTGGTTATATATAGTTCTTTGAGACATAGGAATAACTATGAAGCCATACTACAGCACACAAAATAATCCCTGGACAAAATAAAACCATACTTCAAGTCACAGAAGTAATCTTTTCTAACCTTTTTACATGATCTCCACCCCAGTTATATTATGTTTTAAATGTTTCACATGTGTTTGGTAAATAACCATTTTCCATGAGTTCATTTAAATGCAATGCCTAGTTGTAGATAGAATGATACTATTTTGATAAAATCGGCAAATGTCTACCATTTATCCTGTGAGAGCTTGTATTTTTCTTTTGGATTTGTACATGTTTGTTGACACAGGCCCCCGGTCGAATATTTATGGAGAGTGTTGTTTAAGCTGAGTGCATAACTGTTGGAGCTATATATATATGTATATTTTTGAGTGATTGTGTGTGACGCAACCCTATATCACTGGGGCTCCTGGAGGGGGCCAGCCTCCTTCCCGCATACTATGGCCCTGGATTTGCTAAAATGCTTTTCGGGCATGCAGAAAACACATTTGTGATGTGCAATTCAATATTGCGATGGGAATATATACAGACTTTATTTTGTGCTTGTTGGTCCCTATTACTGCAACTGAATTTTTTAATGTGTACTTACTGGTGAAATGTGTACATAGTGGATATCCAGTTAATGGGGTAGATTCAATGGCCCCCATTAAAGTAAAACCTACAGTTAGTGGTAAATTAATGGCAGTTGATTCTATGCCTGCCACTAACGCCAGTAATGGGTGAAGAACTATTATTACTGCACCCATTAAAAAATTACTGCACCTGCTAAATACCACCACCTTGACCTGCTGCAGGCACCATTAAAAAAATGTACCCTCCCTCCCTAGTTACTGCTAGCAACACGAACAGTCACATTCACACAGTCACACAGCGGAAGAGCTCCTCCCCTAAAAGTCAAAAACCAGCATTTAATCCATGGCATCTCAGCCAAAACAAAATTTGAAGAGAGACCAAACTAATACGAAGGACATGGGGCAAAAAAGAAGAAGGAAAAGAGAGCCTTATTTCAGGGTCCAGTTATTGGTCTACTTCTCTCAAGGTCAGGCAGGTCCGCGGTGAACACACCGACAGTGACCCATTCAAAACTTAGAAGTGGTTCAGAGAACCAAAGCATAGACTCTGACACTACACAGGGCATTAGACCCTCCAGGTCTCATAAAGACTCAAAAGGCTCAAGACAATGATGCCCCAACAACATGAGGGGATCTGCAAAAATTACTGAAAGACTTACAGAGTTTGATGAGAGCAGATGATGCAGTGGTGCAAAAAGCTGTAAAGATATTATCTGGGTAGGTGTGTACCCTGGAAACCGAGGCATCTGAATTTAATCAAACTAATACAGATGCACAGGCTCAGGTTTCCCAGCTGACCCAACATATATAATCTTGAACAACAGTTGTCCGCAATGGATACCAGAGCAAGGCAGTGCATTATCTAGATCAAGGATGTCCTGGATACGGTTTGGCCAACTGGTCTCCAGACCTACTTGATAGGCTGGCTGTTGACAGAAATGCAGTGCACAGGAGTACATTTGGAATCCGGAAGGCACCCAGGGCTCCACCAGAGGCACTGCAAGATGTGTAATGAAATTACGTTTCACGGCGGGTAAATCTGCACTGATGGCCATTTCAAAAAATTTGAAATGCTTGTTCAATGACAACTCTATTTTGCAGATCTTTGATAATGTCCAACCCTCAATATTAGTGTTGTGACATTCGGTGGCGCCTTTGACCACCCATCGATGGCCACTAGAGGTAAGATTTCTTTAGGGTGCTGCCAGGTCACTGTCGATCCTCAAGGACGATAGGAAGATTCAAGTAAAACTGACTCAGTGATGGAATAGACTTCATAAAATGTGACCAACTGCCTGTTTTTTCTGGCGACCCATCTCTTTGGGTCTACCTTGCTCTGTTTTTCTGTATTTTTACTTATTCTACATCTTACCACTTTTTATTACTAACTACTTCTTTCTCATTTCTGCTTCCACATCGCCATTTCTCCATCTTTTTTTAAATAATCTACCTAAACTGATAAAAAAAAAAAAAAACCCTCACACAGTAAGTAGCCTGCCTTGCAGGATCAGGATGCAAATTAAATACTATTGGCTGGTTTCAAAACACTACCTGGGACAAGGAGACATAGTCAGCCAATTAGAAGCCTCCTAGAGGCTGTTGAAATGTCAGCAAGCTCATTAGAGAGAGCAGAGTTGTTCCTTTTTTTAGCTAGGATTTTTTTTTTTTGCTAGAACCATAGGAGGGTTGCTTTTATGTCTGCAGATAAGAACCATTCGGCCCATCTAGTCTTCCCAATTTCTACCTAACTTAAAGTAATTTTAAAAAAAAATGTAAATACCGTATTTTCTCGATTATAAGATGACCCTGATTATAAGACGACCCCCCAAACTTTGGATATTCCATTAGGAAAAAAACTAAAAGCCTGAATATAAGACTACCCTATAGGAAAAAAGTTCAACTTGTATATATTCACATGTAAATTGCTTTTTTAATAATAAATTATGATATCAAAAAATGTATTTCTAATTTTTATTTCTTTTTATGTGCCAATGCTGCCTTTCTCTTTCCCTTGCCCCATTTTTCTCTCTCTCTCTCCTCCCCTTAGTGTTGTCTCTCTCTCCCCCCCTCCCCTTGTCTCTTAACCCCTTCCCTCCCCTTGTCTCTGTCTCTTAACCCCCTCCCTCCCCTTGTCTCTGTCTCTTAACCCCCTCCCTCCCCTTGTCTCTGTCTCTTAACCCCCTCCCTCCCCTTGTCTCTGTCTCTTAACCCCCTCTCTCCCCTTGTCTCTGTCTCTTAAACCCTTCCCTCCCCTTGTCTCTGTCTCTTAACCCCCTCCCTCCCCTTGTCTCTGTCTATGCCCCCCTCCCTCCCCTTGTTTCTCTGTCCCACCCCCTCCCCCTGTCTCTCGTCCCCCTCCCTCCCCCTCACCTTTAACTTGATCCCTGGTGGCTAGTGGGGGCAGCCGGGGGATGTCTGCATGATACGTGCAGACATACTCCATGCTGCCCGACACGGCAGTCTATTATGACGGACAGCCGGTCCGTCATAATAGACTGCCGTCTCGGGCAGCATGGAGGATGTCTGCACGTATCGTGCAGACATCGCCCAGCTACCCGATTCTCCCTGGTGGCTAGTGGGGCAGCAGAGGATGTCTGCACGATGAGCGTAGACCTCCCCTGCTGCTGCCTGGCATGACCGCCGGGACTTCTGTGACGAAAGCGGAAGTACCCGGCTTCATCACAGAAGCCCCGACGGTCCTCCGGGTGGCAGCAGGGGAGTCTGCGCTCATCCCCTGCTGTTAGAGAGGGGGATCCAGGTCCCCTGCAGCTCTGCTGGGGACCTGGATCACAGTCTTATAGTCTGACCTCAATTTGAGGTCAGATTATAAGAAGACCTCGATTATAAGACGAGGGGGATTTTTCAGATTTTTTTTTCTGAAAAAAAACTCGTCTTGTAATCGAGCAAATACGGTACTTTAATTGGTTCCTAGCCTTATCTTATCTGTTATAGCTAAATGACTATTCCATGAATGCTAAAAACCTTCACTATATTAACCTCTACCACTTCTGCTGCCAGGCTGTTCCATGCACCCATTGCCCTTTCAATAAGCTAATATTATTTTTAAATGTTTATAAAAACACACAGTCTCAATGCTAATTAATTGACAAATATAGATTATATCCTATTTTAACACATACAAATGTGCTTGTTAATTTAGTTTGTAAGAACAGTATGTTCATAATGGAATCAGATTGAGAACATTTGGTGACAAGTTTGAAAGTTCAAAAGGCTTAATTTTTAAGTGCTTGAATCTAGGGAAACATCACTGAACCATTTGAGTGAAGGTTGGAATCTCTAATAAAGGTTAAGTATTTGAAAACATTAAATATGTATGGGAGCCTAGATATTTCATTTAAATACTGTAAGAAGCATACACAGAAAATGTATGTCTTGAGGGATAAGACAATTTAGAGAATTGTCAACATATGATTCAATTTTCTATACCTGTTTGGTCTTTTTTTAATATGGACATGTAATATTAATTACTGACATATTATTTAATTGACTTATGAAACATGTTTCTTTAATTAACAATTGAAAGATGAGAGATCATTTTTTCTCCTCATCTATAGAAATTACATACAGATATATTTCATATTATGCAATTCACATTACCTTACATGTATTTAGAACTGGGATCTCTCAACTTGAATACATTAAGTTCTGTAATGTTCAATACATTTTCTGCTTTCAATGCTATGGTTTAAAACATATCAGAGTTTTTAGAGAACATATGCATTTTACATGTATTTTTCCTAAAACAAGCACCTTTCCTATCACTCTCATGGAGGGGGAGTTGTAACAAAGTTGGGATTAGGTTAATGGATTTTAATTATTCAGTTCAGGTAAGAATTCAATCAGAGAAGTGAGAATTTAGGAATGGGCTAAAACTACTTCAGAGAAGAAATGTAGGCAAACTATGAACTTATGTTTACTTGAAAGTTCACGTTATGTGTAGATCTTTAAAATAGAAATGATTTAATGGAATACACAAATATTACATTATTTCTGTATTTTTGTTTAGGGAGTGGACATGTTGTTTGGTATCTAAGGTCAGATCTTCCTTCATGTTGGATCCCATTTCTATGACAAATGGTCCAACATATGTGTGACTTTGTAAATTGTTTCCCAAATTATTGTAATAGTCAAGGTTTGTTATGATGGAAAATGTAGAACTAATTGACAAGATCTTAAAAAACCAAGCCCAACAAAAATAAAAAACAATCTGAGGTAAAAAATGTATTAAAATTTGAACATTTTAAAGTACCACTCTGAAGTTAAAATGCATGCATATTACAGTAAAGTAATTATAAAACTGTCTGTGTATATTAAAATGTTTAAATCTGTACTTTAACACACTACAATTTGGGTGCATGTACATGAAAGGGGAAAAATTCAAAGAACCATAGCGCCATATTGCATATAAATATTAAAAAATATAAAAGGTTGGGGTTATGTATGCACTCACAAAGAAACTGAATCAATCGGGCTCATTAGAAATTGTAATCTTCAATTTTGAGATTTCAATCATATTGATACATGTAGAAGAAAATAGACCAATACACAGTGTAACTATCCATATTAAAGTGCAGTATGCCACAAATAACAAGATTGCACTCACAGACTTGAAAATTAAAACAGACAGTAAAACAAATGTAAGCATATACAGGTTTAGATTGCACTTACAAGATGGTTGTGTAAATATCGCATATAACGTTATAGCATATAATGTTTTGTCTAGACAGTGCTGAAGGAGTACTTTGCTGGATGCTGCAGCTCGGTTAGGAGAGTATTGTTCTGTTTATTTTCACTTGTGGTGTGTTTTTTAGATCTGCATTATAAATGTTTTATTCTCTCAAATATCAGGTTTACAGCTTTCCCCATCCCTTCCATTCAGCTTTCAGCATTTGGAACCGGAGCTTGGCAGGAGCAAATTAACCATATTTGAAATATGTGTGTATATATATATATATATATATATATATATATATATATATATATATATATATATACATATATATTACTCAGGAGCTGTACAATGCATGCATTTGCAGTTTTTCTACCAATAGGGTTGTCCGGTTAGTCGTTTTTTGCAAGACACATTTAACGTACATGATCCATGAAAAAATGATACAAAAGTAATACAGCTAAAATACTACCTAGACATAGTAGTTTAGATTTAGAAATAAATGGTTTTAATATAAAAATATTTATGCATATAATCTCCAATGCAATCTCTCTACATATCATATCATGTTTTGATTCCTTTTCCTCCTCTGTTGCCATGATACGGGACATATTTTCTTGTACTATTCCGCAATATGGTCCCATTTCCTTATATTAAATAACCTCTCAATGACCCTTATCAATGTTCTGGACAGTCTTTTTATCAGTTACTAAAACAAGTTAATGGAAGATACAACTTAAGAAGACAATGGGGCAATTTAAGCTAGCAATCTTGGTTAGCAGAGACCTGGTTTATGCAGATATATATTTATAAATAGATAAATGTGTGCGTGTGTATGTATCTATATGTGTCCACATTTATATGTTTACAGGCATATGGGTGTAGGGGGATAGATACATTTGAATGTGTTGGGGATATGCATAAAGAAGCCTATTCCAGAAGTAACTACAATATAAATACCTTGGTTTATATCTATATAATTCATTAGATTCTCTATCCCAAATGGTTTAATGCTGTAACCAAATGTAACTTAGAATAATACATGTTTCACATCTAGAGATTAGCAGTGCTTAGATATTAGCCTGAAACTTCATAATTTAAAAAGTAAGTTGTAAATGTGTTTATACTAATACTATTTAAAATCAAAATTTATCCCATGTTACTTCAGATAGATATATATATATATATATATATATATATATATATATAAATCCAAAAAACAAGCACTCACGGGGCTTATGCAAGAACAAGTCGATGCTTTACTTACTCATACAGGTGTGGAATTCACATGAGGATACCGTGATGGAGGAACGGTGTCCTCTGATTCTGTCCCGCAGAGTAAGGATGGTTTTGCCAATGTATGATAAACCGCATGGGCATGTAATCATGTAAATCACATGTTCGAACTGCATATGTTACTTTCCCATTCACAAATGTGCATCGAGGTCGGTTTACCCTCAGTCAGTTTCGGTTTAACTTTACTTCGTTCTCCCCGAGGTCGGCTTAACAGGCTTGAATGAGAACTGGTCTGTTTACAACACGCGTTGCCATGGCACCGCGTCTTTCTCACTATCCTGCTCTACACGCCCACATGGCTGCGCCGCGCGTTACGGCCAGCGGTTTTTTCATCAGCACGGGATTGGTACACGCTGGGGGTAAGTAATCTCTCCTCTCTCCTATATAAGTTTGTGTTTATTCCATGTTTCACTGTCTTGATAAAGGTCCACGCTGTGGACCGAAACGTCGATTGTATCCTCATGTGAATTCCACACCTGTATGAGTAAGTAAAGCATCGACTTGTTCTTGCATAAGCCCCGTGAGTGCGTGTTTTTTGGATTTCTGTATTCTTTAGCTACACAGCACCCGGGCCAGTGTCCATTACGATTGCCCCTAGCTGAGTGCATCATACCTTGGATTTTTTATATATATATATATATATATATATATATAACAAGAAAGGGAAATAAAATGTTGAATTCAGTTCAAATGTCAACTTTTGGGCTTCTCTCTAGTTTAGGGAGTTTTTGATATAGATTCAAATCTGCGAGAGCATACATATATTAAATTGTATTCATGTTAGGTTAATTAAGGAATTTGGGATTTGAGGGGGGGAGGAGAATCAGAGAATTAACTAAGAGAATACTCTTCCTCTCTTTTGGAACGTTATTGGAAGTAAAGAAAACATAAATAAACAAACAGAAAGTATTATTTTGAAAGACATCCTAAAGGACTGGCATAACGTTAAGACCAAGATAGGTCTAAAAAATAGAATAATAAAATGATCTACACATAGAGACATGGACAGATAAGGGGATACATAATATTAAAGATTTGCTAGACCATAACTCCATTATCAAGTTTACAAATTTACAAGAGAGGTTTAATCTACATCAAAAATAACAATACACATATATGAGAATTAGAGATTTTTTGAACACATATTTGATTAAAGATAACAGCTCACCCCTTATACAGAAATTGATTGACATGATGAAATTAAGAAACCAAAAAAACTTGATTGCAAAATGTATTAATCTTACTCAAATTAGTAAAGAGGATTTTATTCCACCAGTCATACGAAAATGGGAGCAAGACCTCCAAATAGAGATACCATATGAAGAATGAAAAGGAACACTGGAGAATATAAACCAAGCTATACATTGTCTAAATATCATAGAATGTAACTATAAACTGTTTAACAAGGGGTATTTTGTCCCGGCTAATTTAACCAAAATGTATAAGGGGATATCTAACTTATGCTGGCATTGTGGGTCCGATATAGGAGATTACATACACATATGGTGGGAATGCCCACTGATACCGATTACATGGAAAGAGGTATTTAACAAAATAAAGCACTCCCTTGGGATTGACTTGAATTTATTACCAGAAAGTGCTCTCCTCCATTAAAAATCCCTTCAGATATCAAAATAAGAGAGCCATATCATACATCATATCCTAACTGTAACTAAATTGTCATTTGCAAGAAATTTGAAGTCCTCAAAAATAATAACGTAGGAAACAATTCGACAACAAATGGTCCACCAGCTGAAAATGGAAAGAGGCATCTCTTCCCACCTCAGTCCCAACAATACTAAATACTTGATGTGGGATAGATGGGTTAGATGCTTCACAGAATAATAATGTATTCAACAATGTACACAAATTGATACTAAAAGGGACAATGAAACTCTCTCCCAAGGAAACAAGAAGGATAGGAGAAGGAAAGAAAGGGAGAAGAGGAGGGAAGAGAGGAAGGGAAGATGAGGGAAGGAAGGAAAAGGGAAATGAAGGATAAGGGGAAGAAAAATAATTTTGTTTCTGATTCAACCTAGAAACAAAACATATTTGCCGATGCTGATTTGCATGAAAGGTATATAATTTAAAATGGTCTAGCATGCAAAGGGATATATCAGTGCCACATTATTGTTATATGGATGATAGTCATATGTTGGTTACATGTTAGTCTTATTGTTAGTCTATTGTCAATTTAACAGATAGTCTAAATTGTGTCAACCTTGCTTAGGTCTTGCTTCGAGATAACTGAGACAGTATAATCCAATGGTGGAACTTGATGAGACTGTATGTTATTTAATATGCTAATACTTGTGTGAACATTTTTGTATTTTTTATTAATTGATAATAAAAACTAAAAAATAAAGGAATTTGGGATTTAAACCATTGTCATGTTTGTGAGCTAAGGGCACCATTTATCGGATTACATTGTGATTTATCTCGTCAAAAATTAAAGGGAGTGTTTTTAGAGAATAACCCAGATACAGATAAATATATTTGATACAACTTCAATGGATGGGTTCTGAGATGTAAAACTTGGATAAAAATTGGGCTGATGGATGGCAAAGGGGTCAAGTTTTGAAGACCTAAGCTGAGAAAAATCTTGATCAGAAAAGGCCATACTGACCCTATCCACCTTTAATCCAGAGATACATTAGTAGTCACTATTATACAATTTTACCCTCAAGGCTCTTGGCTAACATAAGTAATTAAATAAAATTGAATTTGCCCTACCTAATCCACCACCTCTACCTTGCCCAGTTGGGGGGTTAAGATTTAAATATGTTCCAAAACCTGTAAAAAAAAAACACCCTTTGTGTGCCCTAAGGGTAATCAGGGAAAATAACTAATAAGGAATAATTTACCGAAATCCGGTGGGCTGAAGATGAGGACCAAGGGAGTTGTGAATTGCCACTGTAACATGGATACAGGAAAATTATTCCTGGCATTATTATGGGATAAGGACCTTTTTCCTTATTCCATAATTAATACATCTTTTTTCCCTTTACTGTCACATTTCCATCTATTTTTTCTACACACTACATTAATTTTATTATGAACACATCCTCCCTTCTATTTCTCTTTTAATATCCCCACTATTCACATTAGCCTCTTCTAATTAGCCTCATAGTTTAATTCTTCTAAAGAACACTTGTTCTTCACTATCTCTCTCCCTGTGATCCTCATTATTAGCAATAAGATGATTCATGGGTTACCATGACTACCCTGCACGCTACTCATGATGTCCTCTCCAGCCTTAAATAGGACATGCCTGTCAGTACAAAAAAGACAACTGCCAGAGCTCCTGAAAATATGGATTATGTTTCTTAGACACATATTGTGAGTGTGCCTTCACAGCGCTTGGTTTTTATGTATCCCATAAATAGATCTTTCACCCCTTATTTGATTTTATTATTCTACAGCATCTGGCTTTCTAAAAAAAAAAAAAGGCTATCATTTTCTGTATTAAGCAATAGACTGTTGAAAAATGTGGTTTTCTGTATTTCACATATATTTATTACATTCTTCCAAGTCTCTCTATATTAACAATATTTTTAACTTAATGTTTTTTCACACCTTATATTTTTTATAGTTGCTACAATTGCTTCTTATCCATACACCTGCATTGGATGTCATCACTTTGAAGAGTTAGTTTGAAGAGAACCATCTCTACTTCTAGCCAGAATCCATAAAATAAGTACATTTAGGCTGAGCTGGTAAAAACATGTATACATCTAAATCAACAAGTCCTTTTCTCTACTGTAAAGACATTAAATATCTATTATATTTTACTTTGTTGACTTTTTGTCTCTACAGTACATCTCTCACTTCCCCTAACTTTATGCAATGGAATAAAGGTGAATACATTTATATTACTGTAGCAGACATACACAATTATATTCATAGATACATCTGCCTTTTATATGCATATAAATGTGGATTACTTTCTTGTTAAAATAAGTGCCCATCCTAAATATTTTCTGTGAACAAATTTATACATAATTAAGGTTTTCTATTACTGCTTTTTAATTCTTTTATTTCCCCACTGCTAAAATATGCCTACTCAAGACAAAACAAAATGCACATCAAATAATGAAAGGATCTCACGGAGCTCCAAATGGGCAAAAAGAAGCGTCATACCTTGCCAATGATATGGCTTCTTCAATGCTCTGTTTGTAGCAGCCCAGCTCCCTTGGCAGGCATATCAGACTCTCTCCAACTTGGCAAATATTTGTCTCTTTTTTAATCGATATCTATTAATACAATTTTATATATATTCTGTTTATTTTAGATGTATTTTTATGTATTTAATATGTCTTAAACTACTAAATATATTTTAAACGATATACATCTATAGTATTTAAATCACTAGCACCAGTTTTCTAAATTACTGCCTTCCCATTTCCTTGTGAGCATTTGGGAATATGCTGTCTGGTGTTTTGTTACTAGTTTTTCCTTCCTTTTTCATTCTTCTCTCCTTCTTTCTTTTCCTATAGGCACATACCAAATCCCCGTTTAATCACTTTTGACCATTGTTTACTGCAAATTACACATTTTTCATTAACACTGAATCTAACACCCTGTACTTACATGTAAATACGGTGATAAGCTGTATTTTCCAATTTTTTTGTATATGTCAGTTTCTTTCTTGGTTTTCCTGGTTTTCTTTTTATCTATGTGTCCCACATGTGAATTCAAATGCATTATTCCATTTCTCTGCTAGGTCTGCTGTGATAATAAGCTGATAAGTGTCCTGCTTTTTATTTTTAAATTCATAGTTGCCAACATCGGCCATTTTTCTAGGGACACATATTTGTTCCACATGCTGCAGAAAGAGCATGCAAAGTGCAGCATGGTAATAGTTAGGATGGATATACGCACAGACAGAATCCAATTAATTAATCAAAATCTCATATGAACTACCATGATTAATTAATTGGATTGTGCCTGTGCATATATGCATCCTTCATACTGCCAGGCTGCACTCTGCATGCTCTTTCTGCAGCATGTGGAACAAATATGTGTCCCTGGAAACATGGCTGATTAAGCAAATTGTGATATTCATAACAGTAAATTCAAGTTATCATTGTGATTTGTTTTTAAATGTGCTTGTACATATGCATAAATCTTGTGTGTACATGCAGATTTATTAACTATGGGCATTTTTTTTTTATAAGGGAATTACAAGGAATTGAGAAGGGAATTGAAAAAGTGAAGTCAAAATAGTAAGGTTGGAAAAATTCTTCATTTAGCTATACTCCAAACTCTGCTATCTTGGCCTTAGGTTTGCATTTCCTTCCTAAAGTTCCTCTTTCATGAATAAAGCCTTAAGTGAGGTATGAATGGGTTACAGGC
Source organism: Pelodytes ibericus (assembly GCA_036172795.1). NCBI lineage: Eukaryota > Metazoa > Chordata > Amphibia > Anura > Pelodytidae > Pelodytes > Pelodytes ibericus. The sequence goes on along the minus strand of CM069857.1, from coordinate 212,552,913 downwards.
GAGATGAACAGTTCATCACACTGAATTAACTATACATTGTGTGGGAACACACCTGGTGATTTTATATAGAATATGTATTTATCAAATTGATCTAAAGGAAGACATATACAATACCAAGATACAAGTACAGACTAACATTACATACACTGGTACTTTGCCTGGTGATTTTATAGAAGAGCTAATTTGACCCTGCATAATGTATAGTCTTTCAATACTAATACCTGCACCTAATTTTCAGTGCATAGCTCGCTATATTGTAGTATGCCCAATAATTTCCTATGTTCATTTATGCATGATGACAAATATTTTTTATTCACAAGTACTGATTTCTAAGATAATTGCACACCTTAAAAATACCAGCTTGCTACAGAAACCCAAACAACAGAGATAGCAAATATTTTTTAACCTGGAAGAAGAAGAAAAAGGATATTCATCTCAAAAACTAATAACACTGGGTGGCGGCGTATCAACACTGGTACATGGAAGATGGTGCAGGTTGCAACAAAGATGCAGAGCATTAGCAATATAATAGGGACTCAAACTGGACAGAGATATGTAAATGAAGAGAATGATACACCCCACACACAGGATGTAGACTTCATGGTGTCCACGCAGACACAGAGTGAAGTGATTGGATGGGAAGAGCACTGCCCTAGGATCATCACAACATCCTTTAGAACCATTCTTCAGAAGAAGAGGATCAAGATAAACACTGCCAAGTGCTATACTTATAGAAACATGTGTCGGGAGATGAGAACCATCTATTCTGCCCAATTTTCTAAATACTTTTATTATCTTATATCTAGGATGCATGCATAAACTCCTTCACTGTGTTCACAAACAATGTCCACTCCCAGTATGTTAGTGGCGAGTGCTGAGACCATACTACAATTTTTTTTTATAAACTGACATTCCCACCATTGATGTGCTAATGTTCCCTTATTGTTTAGGCATCTCCAGCAGTTATCATCATAGTTATTATGCATTTTTTTCAATCTTACTGCTGATAGGAGCCATCTATAGATTGTCTTATAATATATCTCTAATAGGTTTAGGGATTGAGTAGATCTTCTTGTTGTCTGTATTGCTTTATACCATTCTCTTCCCATGATATATTTAATTCATTACACCATTTTTTTTATTACTGAAAGACTAGTAAATTCCTCAACGCAGTCTAAGGCTGAGTATGCTCTTTTACCCAATTTCTTTTTCCATGCAGCCATAAAGAAGTCATCCATATCTTGATTTTTTCTGTGTGGACGATGGGCTATCTCCTTTCCAAAATAGTGTTTTAATCTTAACTACGGATAGACCTCCCTTGGCTGCAGGGAAAAGCAACTAACTATAACTGGGAATTGCTGGATTTTCCCCTCTTCCGATATCTGGTCGATTGAGGTTATTCCCGCCTCCTTCCACGTTTTTAGGTCTAAATCCTCAATTAGTTTTTCGCTACGTCTAGGGGTATAAATCTATTTATTTCATATGTAGAGAGATATTTTTTCCTAATTTTTTTCCATAAATAACAGAGGTCGTCCACTATAGGATTGTTGATCTGTTAATCTGTTTTCTTTGTGCAGAATAGATTGCCTGTTAATGAGGAACTGCATTGTTCCATTAGTATCCAAGGATGTTTTTTTATATCTGTATGTGTCCACTTTGCAACATGGGTAAGCATGACTGTGTCATAAATTTTAAATATGTCTGGCATCCTGATTCCTCCCTGAGCCTGTGTTCTAGATAGTATCTTAAAGTTCACTCTCGAGGATTTGCCCCCTCGAGTAAATTCATTGGAATTGTTTTAATATATTGTGGTCTACCTTCAGAGGGATTGAGCGGAAAAGAAAATATAAACGTGGGAGAGCATAGTAATTTAAGACATTCATTCTGCCAAACCAGGATGTATATAGTTTTTTCCATTGATTGAGGTTGTTTACTATGTCTTTCAGAATCGGGAGATAATTGATCATAATAATTTTTTGGGAGTCATAAGATATTTTTATTCCCAAATATTCTATATGATCTGTTCTCCATAGAAAACACATTTTTTTCTTAAGAATATTCAGTTCAGGACTATCAGGACCACAGGTTAACGCTTGACATTTCTCTACATTCAGTTTATAATATGGTATATTAGCAAATTGATCGATCTCGTTCATCAGGGATTCAATTGATACTTCAGGTTTTTTCAAGTGTTAGCATTATGTCATCTACGAAGAGTGATATTTTAAATTCCTCTGATCGCAGCTTGACCCCCTGGATATCTTTATTGTCCCTGATACTTTGGGCCAATGATTCTAACGAGATTACATATAATAGGGGAGCCAGAGGACATCCCTGATGCGTCCCGTTATGTATCTCAAACCATGATGAAGACACTCCGGATCCCATAATTCTCGCACATGGATTTTTATAGAGAGCCCATACTGCATTCAAGAATGGGCCTCCAATTCCAAATGTTCTAAGGGCAAGCTCGAGGTAAGCCCAAGTGACCTCGTCAAATGCCTTCTCGGCATCCAGAGACAGGGCCAGCACCTGCCCACCCCGAGCTCGGACCAAGAAAAATGCATTCAAATTTCGCCTAATGTTATCTGTGGCTGATCTTGTTGGGATAAAGCCTGACTGATCCTCATGTATTAGTCAATGTATTACTTTCCTGAGCCTGCCTGCCAGGACTGCCGAATATATCTTAACATCTGTATTACCGTATTTGCTCGAATATAAGACAAGGTTTTTTTCAGAGCAAATGCTCTGAAAAATCCCCCTCGTCTTACATTCGAGGTCGTCTTATAATCTGACCTGAAATTGAGGTCAGATTATAAGACAGGGATCCAGGTCCCCAGCAGAGCTGCAGGGGACTTGGATCCCCCTCTCTAACAGCAGGGGATGTCTGCGCAATGAGCACAGACTCCCCTGCTTCCACCCGGCACGACCGCCGGGGCTTCTATGAAGAAGCCGGGTACTTTAGCTTTCGTCACAGAAGTCCCGGCGAGCGTGCCGGGCGGCAGCAGGGGAGGTCTGCGCTCATTGCGCAGACATCCTCTGCTGCCCCACTAGCCACCAGGGAAAAGCGGGCAGCTGGGGGATGTCTGCACGACGGACCAGCTGTCCGTCATAATCGACGGAGGTGTCGGGCAGCATGGAGGATGTCTGCACGTATCGTGCAGACATCCCCCAGCTACCCCCACTAGCCACCAGGGAAAGGGGGGAGATAGAGAGAGACTAGGGGAGGGAGGGGGGAGATAGAGAGAGAGACTAGGGGAGGGAGGGGGGAGATAGAGAGAGAGAGAGACTAGGGGAGGGAGGGGGGAGATAGAGAGAGAGACTAGGGGAGGGAGGGGGGAGATAGAGAGAGAGAGAGACTAGGGGAGGGAGGAGGGAGATAGAGAGAGAGAGAGACTAGGGGGGAGGGGGGAGATAGAGAGAGAGAGAGAGAGACTAGGGGAGGGATGGGGGAGATAGAGAGAGAGACTGCGCTGGGGGGGGGGGAGAGAGGCCGCAAGGAAATAAAAACAAGAAATGCATTTGTATAATATCAATTTTTTATTAAATATTAAAAAGCAATTTACATATATACAAGTTAAACTTTTTTTTTCCTATAGGGTAGTCTTATATTCAGGCTTTTAATCAAATAAGCAATGACTCTTTCAATTTCCAGTTAAATTTTTTTTTAGGAATTTCTTCTTCTATGGATATGGTAACAGGTGAATGATCTGACCATGAAACTGTTCCAATATCACATTTAAGTTCACCTCTAAATGTGTCTCTATTTATAAGAAAGAGATCTATACGGGAATAAGAGTCATGAGGTCCTGAGTAATGGGTATAATTTTTGGAGATAGGATTTAATGCTCTCCAAACATCTATCAGATTGTTTTTGATAATAAATTCCCCGGATTTTTTTGCTATTTGTATTTGTTTGTGACTAACTTTTTTACTAGGCTGCAATTTCTTATCCAGCTCAATGTCTGATATCATATTAAAATCTCCACCCATAATGAGTTGCCCTTGTATTATTTTTTCTACCTGTGACCACATTTTTTCCCAAAAAATGATAGCGTTTTCATTCGGTTCGTATATATTAACAAGAGTGAATATGGTGTTATTTAATTTACAGACTAATATAATATATCTACCGTGTGTATCTATGAATTTGTGTATTATTTCTGGTGCAAATGTATCTTATATAATTATCATAACTCCTCGACTTTTCTTTTTATTGTGATAGTTAGATGTGAATATATGTGTATATTTTCTATTATATATCATTTTTTTTGTGGATTTCACCCAATGTGTTTCTTGTATAAAGGCAACATCAATTTTCTCATAATTGAGCGTTTCCTTAAGTATTCTCCTTTTATACAGGGAATTTAGTCCTTGCGCATTTATTGTACCTATCTTGATCACCATGTCTAGAGTTGACACCCTGTTCTATCACCGGTCCGGGGGTTCCATTCATTCATCACTTTCATAACAACTTGATTGATCGGATCCCGTTGGGGACCGAGCATCATCTTGTCCCAGTATAAGGGATCAACAATCAGTATATACTATGCTCTACATGAGCTTAGCTCGACTTAAGGTAGGTGGTAGAGAGGGCATCAAAATTCAATCCTACGATAGCGTCTATTTCTTTATATAGGTACACTACCTCAGAATGTCAAATCTGAGGTGGTTGAAGACCTTCGACATATCTCATATAAAGGGCTTGGGCCTCAAAATAAACTCTCTGTTTCGTCCCTGGCACACAGGGGGTCGGACCCATCACCTCCCCCCATCCCGACCCTACAGAAAATAGGGGGGAAGGGGGGGATGGGGATGAGGACCGTCCCCCACATCATCAATTATATATTCAAAACAAATCAATGATAGCAGACAGTATACGGGGCAGATCTTCGGTGCCTTGGATCGCCCCACCGCCATCACCTCGGCCCAGGCCCCCCACGTACTAGGGGGAGCAGGGGCGGGGGGGAGGGCAGGCGACGCCCGGCCCACACAGCGAATCCCATCTGTCGATATGCGAAAACAAGTTGGGATCACATCTAAAGCATTGAATATCAGTCTCTGGTTCTCTTAGCATTCTCCCCCGTCATACCGCCCCTCCACCGCCACAGACAATCGGGGGGGGAGGGGGACCGAGGCGGGGGAGAGGGGACAGTGCACCCCACATCCGACCGCCCACCCCCAAAATACAAACATTTTCCAAAATACAAGAGGTTCCATCATCACCCACACTGGGAACGGGGGCCGGGGCGGGGCGAGGACGGACATCAGTCAGCATACAGAGAAAATCACTGGACACCCCTACAACAAGGACGGGCATCTGTCATGTATATCAGAGTTTACCCTTCTGGGCAACACCCCCATCTTCCCCCCACAAAACGTGGACAGGAGGCTCGAATGTGAGGACTCTCATATCCCGCCACATAACCCAAAAAAAGGAATGGCTCGGGTGATCCCCCACTATTTTCTAGTATGGAGACTCCATCGTCCTCTCAGTAAGGCACAGTCTTTTTAGACATATTATATGTTGATCTAATTCCTCCAGATTATCCGAGTCTGTGCATATTGATGTATCCCATTGGTCACTCCCGACCATATCTATGCCCTCATTTAACAAAACAGAAAAAGGACATTTTCATCAAATCGAGATGTCCCATTGTTTGAATAGTTCCAGGGCTTGCTCCCGAGAGTTAATTGAGTATCTCACATCTTTATAGGTAAGGATGATCTTTACTGGGAATCCCCAGGCAAACCTTATCTTCTCCCTGTGTAATACATCTGTGACGCTTCTTAATTTTAGTCTTTGTTGCCTGGTGTGTAGAGATATGTCCTGCATGATTCTCAGTTCTTTGAGTATACTTGGGAGAGATTCTTTGTTGTTTTTTTGCTTTCCATATCATCTTTTTCTGGGAATAATTATGAAGGCAAACCAGCACGTCCCTTGGAAGTTGATCCTCTTTATTGAAGCGAGGTCCATATGTTCTATGGATCCTCTCGATCATAATTTCTTTTGGAATAGTGTCACCTGCCAACTCTTGGAAGTACTCCTGTACATAGGATTGAAGGTTTTCCCTAGTAATATCTTCAGGGATTCCCCGAATCCTCATATTTTTCCGTCTTGATCTGTCCTCGGTTCAGCCATTTTATTTTGAAGTTCTTCTATTTTGTTCTGCAATTCTTTGTTTATATCCTGCTGTTTTTCTACTTCAAATCTTAATACTTCCACTTGATCAATATTTGCTTGATATTTATATTTCGAACCTCTGCTGTCAGCTCGCTTAGATTTTTTTGTAGATCTTCTCTGATCTTATCTCTGTGTTCCTCTAGCAGTTTCATCAACATAGTTTGCATATCTGGTGCTGGGATTTGGGATTCCAGGGTCTCCTCTGGGCTGTTGTTGCCAATGATGTCCAGCGATTGATCCCCTCCTTCCCCTTTATCCCTTTTCGCCTGTGAATTCGTCACAATGTTAATATTCCTCATTTCTCCAATTTCTGGTGTAACTGGGGGGAGAGATTCTCTTTTGTTTCTTCTTTTTTGTTCTGTCTCGGGTGTAGAGAAGAAAGTTGTTAATGTTTTATTTGTCTTTGGGTCCTTTGTGTCTCTATTATCTTTGTTCTTTTTAGGATCCATATTCCTTCGTGTCGCCATCTCTATCAATTTTATATTTTTCTCTCTCCACCTCTTTTCCTTCCTCTTTCCCTCCCTCTCTTATTTTATATGATATTAAACTGGCAAGAAGGGGGTCCTATTGCCAAAATTCTGCTACTTCGTAATAGGCAGTACTTTTATACTCTACTAGTGAGTTATAATTTTTAGTCCCGGTCAGCCTGAGCCTTATTCCTGTAATACAGACTGGTGTTCCAGTGAGGGCCCTCAGTGGCCAACAAGGGTCTTACAGTTGTTTTGTTTGCTCAGTGTTATATTAATGCGGTTGTACTCCTTCAAGCTGCCCTTCTGCTTGTCAGCTTTATACATTAAGTATTTGCCAATAATTGAAGATACTCGGCAGAAATATTATGTTTACTTCGTATGTGATGTGAGGCTTCAAACAATCCTGGTCCAAGGAAAAAAAAAAAAAAAAAGATTTTTCCCTCCCTTTTTTTTATTTTATTGTTTTTTCTTGTTTTCTTTTTCCCCTTTTCCCCTTTTCGCCTTTCCCCCTTCTTCCCCCCCTTTTTAGAGAGGCCCTTAGTGTCCAAACAGATGGAAGCCAATAAACGAATGTAAACTGGTATTATTTAGGACAGAGAGATATTGCGTTGTATGTGATCAAGGTATATAATAATAACAGAGACGTTGCCAGAGAAAGATATACACAGTCCTCCTAATATATCCGACCTCTTAAAACGTTATTTATGCACAGTTTTCTATTGGAGATCTATTGCATACAGATTGTGCACATATTTTCTCTTCAAAAGTCAATAATAAGCAATATATGCCTTAGTTTGTTCCAGAGGGGTTATCAAGTTGTGCACACGTTGTCTGCTGATCAGATTTGAAAGTTATTATGTTATATCCAAAGACAGATAGTATGCAGTGGGAGGCCATGAGCTAGGTAGCGATATAGGGACAATTTACTCTCTTCCAAAGGTTTAAGAAGAAAAATTAGAGAGGTGGCAAAACAATCCCTAAAATGATTTTACTTATCATATCCCCGCATGAAGCTGCGTTTTCGATGGTCTCTCCCATCCAGTTACGTGATCCTCAGACTAGCCTTCCACTATGCGCTTCAGGCACCCGCTCAGTAGAAATCCAATTATCACTGTTTTCTGGACCGACTACCGCATACCCGCTTTCCGTCTCTCGTGCCCCAGCAAGATTTTGGTAGCTCTCCCGGGTCCCACACACAGGCCAGATTCCAGAACTAGTGAGTAGTGTCAAGGTCGGGTGAAGGTTTTTCGCTTATCCGCTTGTCAGCTAGTTACTGATGGACGCCATCACCCACCATCACACAGGCATCCTCTCCACACCTCCTCTTCGCGAGCTCACTCCCTCATGTGACTACGTCATCACGTCTACTGCTCACCTTAATCAAGGGTATTTGATTATAAGCCCATGTCTGTTAATTAGCCTCTTAATATCTATAGAAGCAGCAAGGGTGTACTTTGTTTTTCCACACCTGACTTTTCAATTTTTGTTAAATAAACCACGGTGTAATATGTCATGTGTATCGACTGCTAGGGAGCAGATGATTGCTATTATGTCCTGGTAAGTAAAACAATACAATTCAAAGAGGATGTTCTATCTTTTTCCCATGACTGTATGTGTGACAGCCTGTAATAACCATACTTTTTCCATTTACTCAGAACTATTTTTATTGACATTCTGTTAGTTTTTCTGTGCAGTGTTTTCAAACTCATTCTTTAATAATCAGGCACAAATCTATTCATGGAAAACAGATATAGGTAGGTGACTTTTGAGTGCATTTTTAAAATGCTAAGTGCTCAAAGCTAGTAGCTTTTAATTATAGATCTCTATAATTACTGTGGGTGATTTTCAGTAATACTGGTTGTAGTGGGTAGTTTATTTTCTAAAGTGTGTTTAAAAGGTCTCTTGTTCTTTTGAGCTTCATTTCAGATTATTCAAGATGTTCTTTGCACTCTCTCTTCTCATCGTATGCCTTTCATCATTCAAATTATGTCAAATTCTATACATCAAAAACTTAATGACCCTTAATATGCTTTCAAAAATTACTTATATAGCTTCAGGTCACAAGTTACCATACATCAATTATTTATAGATCTACAAAACATTACAAGAGTAGAGAGAAAATTATTAAGGTACTTTTAGATTTAAAATCAATTAAGTATTAATATAAAGACATGTGGCATTTTTTACATAGAAAATAGAAATAGAGGCGGCCTAAAGGAGAGGTTAATATATTTTTTTAAAATAGAAATCAGTTTAAAAGGCTAAATTATTCTAAAACATTTTACTACCATGGACCTGTTGGTACAAGTATACAGCAATCCTAAAAATGTATTATAAAAACGAATTGGTCAAATGCATATTTAAGCAAACATATTGTATGTTTATACATATATATATATATATTTACATACAGCTTTAGATTTGTTTAAAATACACAAATACACTCATTAAAAAATACTCCATCTAAATAGTTTCTAAATGTTGTCCTGAGTTCAGAAATATGCTTGTTTTCATTTATTTCTGCAGTTTTTTGTGAGTTATAGTTTTTTTCTACTGTGACCTTTTGACCCTAACCCGAACCCTAAATGTAACCCTAACCCTACTCTAACCTTTATGCTAATACTTAATATATTCTAATTTTAATTTAATTTTAACCCTATCCCTTATCCTAACCCTAATTTAATTGTAACCATAAAGACTATTATAACCCTAGATTTTAGCTAATTAAGTATTTTTTCATTGCAATGTTTCTGACTGCCTCTAGGGGCAGTCAAGCATTGAGTGGCAAAATCCTGGCATATTGAGGGGCAAAATCCTTGCATATTAAATGGCATATTGGAGGGGCAAAATCCTGGCATATTAAATGGCATAATGAGTGGCAAAATCCTGACATATTAAATAGCATATTGAGGGGCAAAATATTGGCATATTAAATTTATGAATGGAGACTCTGTCTCCGTATAGTTAAATGCTGACAGCCTATAAACCGAACGTTCGGTTTATAGGCTGTCGGCATTTTACTACACGGAGACAAAGTCTCCATTCAAGTTATATGTTGTTTTTTAAAGGACAGTTAGAGTTTTCTTTTGATACCCTATACATAAAAATAATTTACATGTTAGTATAAAAAATACATATAAAAGAGGACATTTTTGAGGAAAAAAAGTTTTTCCCCATTATTTTCCCAATAATAAGATACACAACTAGTGCAAAACTAACCCACTTATCCCCCCTAATTAACTAACTAATAAAAAAGAAAAATATTGGTTCCCAAACCCCCCTAAACAAAAAAGACATAAAAAAACTCTGAAGAGTGCGATGTCAGATCCGTAAAAATCATGCAACAGGCATGCATGGGTTAAATTTTATTAAATAAATTTATTAAAATTACCTTTATTTATTAAAAAAAACTTTATAAATTCTAAAATTAAAAACATTTGTTAAAAAAAACTAAATGAGGGCCATAAAGTGGAAAGAAACTGATCACAGTTAAAAACTGTGATCAGCAATGAAAGGGTTAATTTTTTTTCTTTTTTTTTTACCTCTGTGAATGTTATTTATTTCTTTTTATTTACAGGTCACTCTCTGTTCTTCACTATAAGAATGTGAAGCACAGAGAGTGAATTAGAGGCAAAGTCAGTGTGTGAACACACTGACTTTGCATCTAATTTGCATGTTATCGTGGTGATCACTCAATCACCACGATCACATGCCCGGAAATCCACCGATCAGGTCCAGGAGCTTTGCCTCGGGTGCGAGGCTTAGCCCTGGACCCATTGCAGACTAGCTGGCGGTTCACACGGAGCGCACCGCCGGCTAGACTGCATGACGAGTTAACTCGTCATAAGGTCGCTAATGCTGCAGCTCTTATGATGAGTTAACTCGTCATAAGGTCGCGAAGGGGTTAATAGACATTGTTTACCTAGATTTCAGTAAGGCTTTTGGCACTGTCACTCATATAAGGCTGATCGTTAAACTGCTATCTTTGAGTGTGGATTTCAATGTTGTTGAATGGATTAGACACTGGAGTGTCAGGCAACAGATAGTTGTAGTCAACTGAGTATATTCGAAGCAAGGTCTTGTTTCTAGTGAGGTACCTCAGGGACCTGTACTTAGACACATTCTTTTTATTATATCTATTAGTCTATTGCAGATTATTGCAGATATTGTTGATAAAGTAAGTATTTTTGCTGATGATACAAAGATTTGCAACAGGGTTGATGTTCCTGGAGGTATAAGCCAAATGGCAAATCATTTAGCTAAACTAGAAAAATGTTTGGAGCTATGGCAACTGATGAGTAATGTGAATAAGTGCAAGATAATGCATCTTGAGCATAAAAACCCAAGGGCAGAATATAGAATATTTGATACAGTCCTAACCTTAACATCTGAGGAAAGTAATGTAAAAGAGCAGCAGGAAATGCTAGCAAAATGCTCGGCTGCATAGGGAGAGATATTAGCTGTAGAAAGAGGGAAGTATTCATGCTATTGTACAAAGCACGGGTAATACTTTGAGTATTGTACGCAGTACTGGAGATTGTATGTCCAGAAGGATATTGATACTTTGGAGAGAGCTCAGAGAAGGGCTACTAAATTGGTTCATGGGTTGAAGGATAAAACTTACAAAGAAGTATTAACATGAATAGCTTTGAGGAAAGACATAATAGGGGGATATATATATATAGAGAGAGAGAGAGAGAGAGAGAGAGAGAGAGAGAGAGAGAGAGAGAGAGAGATTGATTCTATATATTATCGAAGCATTTAAAATACATAAAGGCAATCCACACAGTGAAAGAGGCGAGTATATTTAAAAGAAGAAAAACTACCACAACAAGAAGACATAGTCTTAAAAAGAAGCTATAAGAGCTTCCAAAGCAGATGCAGAAGAGAAACTAGCCCAGTCAGTAAAAAAGGAGGCAAACACATTTTTAGATACATAAATGAGAAAAGTCTTAAATGTAATTACAGGGAATACTACTTTACTGAGAAGGTAATGGATGTATGGAATAGCCTTCCAGGAGAAGTGGTAGAGGTTAACACAGGGAAGGAGTTTACGCATGCGTGGGATGGGCACAAGGCTAACCTAGATATAAGATAAGGCCAGGTACTACTAAGTATTATAAATACTAAGTATTTAGAAAATTGTGCAGACTAAATGGGGCAAATGGTTCTTATCAGCCAACACATTGTCAGTGAATACAATTTGTAGAGGTTGAGATAAGACATCCAAGGGGGTGAGTGAGTCTGTTCGAAGTTGGAGGTTGAAATTAGTGCTAATCTTGATTCTAGTGAATAGACCACAAAAATAGACTTGTGAGATTTCTTTCTTAAATTTGGTGCTTTTTGACTGGATTCTGTTGCCAAACATTTTTTTTTACAAATGTAATGAATGGCTGAAATTGTGGGCTTTACATTTAGCCTGCAAGATATTGATGTGTGGGGACAATCATAAGGTTTGTCATAGATGGTCAAAAAGTATATAGATTAATGATACAAATATAACTGATAAGAAAAGAAGAAACAATGCCTTAATCCAAAGTAACACATTTGGAGGCATATTGACATTCTGTATATGAGTACTGTAGCGATTAAAGTAGAAATTGAAACAACAGCATGTTTTTAGTCTTTCAGCTGTATAGTTTAATTACTTGCAGTGGGTAAGTTTTGAGCTAGGTTTTGATGACAGGATAAAAAATTGTTGTTAGACAGGCTTACTCTTGTTTCTCACGCCCTCTTGAAAACTCATAGACTGAAAGTAATTGTCCACTATTGATATAATGATCATTGTAGAGGTATTGAGAAAAATAAAATGGAATATGGCATGAAATAGCATTGCACGTAAAAGGTGTTGAAGAGAAAATACCAGGACAAACATTTGATTTAAACTTTATTCCAAAAAATACATCATGGAATAAGCCTAAAGAAAAAAAACTATATGGGTGGGAGGGAGAAAAAGAATATTGTAATTAATACAGCAAAATATTCTTCTTCTATATTTTAAAGGAAGTCAAACACTGAAGGGTCGAATTCAGGTTTACATCAGCAGTTTGGACCAATTAGGAAACATAGCACCAAAAGCATTTGGATCGGGACATTTTTGTCATGAAATTCATAGATTTTTGGTTACCCAACATGTGCCAATCACATGCGGATATGCTCTGAATAGAAATTTCTGAATTTCAATTCTCATGTGAGAAGAAGAATTTTACTTTAAATCCCTCTAAAGTATACAAAAGAAAACCTTTTAAACTGGACATTACCACATAATTTTTCATACAAAATATCCATAGTTACATAGAAAAAAAAAAAAACTTTATTTCAGGAATTTCTCATTCTACTTTCAATGAGGAAAAAAATCCTTCTTGACTCCAAATGGCAATCAGATTTTTTCTTGGATCGACATGCACTGAATAATTAACAATGCCTATACTAACATACATCGCCCTCTATGTTCTGATTCATTAAAAAATTACCCAGGCCTTTAAAAGGCATCTAATAAATTTGCTAGCACCACATCTTCAGGCAGTGAATTCCATACCTTTATTGACCTTACCATAAAGAATCTCTTCTGCTGTTGTAGACTAAATCTCCTTTCTTAGCGGGTGTCCTCTACTCCTTTCTACTGTTCTGTTAATGAACAAGACTTTAGAGATCCCTTTGTACTGTCCCTGAACATATTTATATAACATTATAATATTCCCTCTAAGATGCCATTTCTTCATAACTAAAACTGTCCATTCTCCTTATTAGTTTTGTTAACCATCTTCTACCTTTCCCTAGTTCCATAATGTATTTTTTAGAAAAGGATTCTAGAATTGACCAGCAAATTCAAGGTGGGGTCTTACCTTGGACCTATAAAGAGGAAGAATAATATATCTTCCTGTGAGTCAATAGCACTTTTAATACATGCCAATATCTTATTGGCTGTTGCAACTGCCAGATGGCACTGTGCTAAGTCTATTGTCTACAATTCTTATCAATTTTTTTCATTAGTAGATTTCCCCAAGGAAATAACATTTAAATTATATGCTGTATTTTTTACGTTTTGGGAGGAAGCCAGTACGGGAGGTAGTGATGAGATTGTCAGAGATTAAGAAGAATGGTTTGCTAATGTTAAGTGCATGAAGTTACGTGCAGAACATTTCACAACAACAGTTTCATTGAGCTTCATTCATGAAAGAGGGAATGTCATGCTATTGTGGCCATAACTTGGGATCTCCCTTCACAATTCCATGCAATTCCCTCTTTCATGAATGAGGCCCTATCTGTTGCACATGTTTCTACTACAGGTTACATGAACATACATGCACATGTATTGCTATGTTTGTCTTACCATAGACAGGTGAAGAGGTCGCTGACTCCAAGGCCAAATGGTCCAGATGACCTGGTGAAGTCTGAGGAGGAGACGGAATAACTTCTGTGCCATGTGTAGGGCTTGAGGCCATGGGGTTGATGGGGCACAGCGCTAGGTGCTATGAGTAAAGTAAGAGAACAGTGTTAATACATATCAATTGACATACATAACATATAAATGGATGGTGTTCTGTTATTTGGTTATGATTTTGATCTTTTAAATCAGGTGGACCACTTTACTGTAATATTCAGACAAAAGATGATTAATTACAATTTGTAAAGGTTTTGATGAAATAAGTATATATCCCTTTACCCATTTATCACTGATAGTGTTAAAAGTACAAAGGAGTTTGGTGAATTTATATAGATTCTGAACAGTCATATACCCATACATGCACACAGTCATTTACCAGTATATGCACGCAGTCAGTAAACAGTCTAATTCAGTAGCACCAGCCCTACTAGCAGACTTTTACTTTTTTATTTTTTAAACGTCCCTATAGGACCAGTGGCAGTATTAACATGTCACTGTTGCTCTATGGAATAAATAATATAAAAATAAGAAGGTATATGTATTTTTTTTATTTATTGTATTACATTTTCTCTATATTTATTTATTTTTATTTAACCCTAGAGTTAGTACAAACCCTACGAACAAAAAATGACTTTTATAATAAATTCTTTTACATAATTGATTAGTTTTTTTTAGGTAAATTGAGCTTTATTTATTTTTTATTTTATTTTTATTTAACCCTAATCCTACAGTTAAGGTTAACATGAACCCTTGACGCTAAGGTTATCATAGAAACGGGGTTTTATTTATATTTTTATAATTTTTTTCTATTGTTTTATTTATATTTTAGTTATATTTATTTTTGTTTCTTTATTTTATTTTCATTTAATCCTAGCTTTAAACTGTTCTTTAGGGCTAGGGTTACAATGAAAAATAGGATTTATTTTATGTAATGTATTTGTATTTTTGTATTTTTTTTTTTTTTTTACATTTTAACCCCTTGACGAAAAAGGAAGTGCCAGGCACGTCCTGGGAGAAACTCCCTTAACGACAAAGGACGTGCCTGGCACGTCCTGCATTGAATGAGGCGGTTTTCGCGATCAATGATCGCGAAAACTGCTTTAACAGTGCTGGTCTATTGCCTCGACATCGAGGCAATAGCCAGCACTGAAATTTCTATTTCGGGACCCCCACGATTGCCCCACGGAGCGATCGTGGGGAGCCATATTGACGGAGCATGCTGCTCCGTCAATATGGCTAAGTCCTCTGACGGTCTGAGCTTCGGAAGTGAAAGTAACTTCACTTCCGTCGCTCTGAATATGCTACTTGACTACCCCTAGTGGTAGTTTAGTAGCATTGCAATGGGAAATATTTAAAATAAATATTTAATTAATTAAAAACAGGTTATTTAGCTATATTAGTCTATAGGGTTAAACTTAAATATTTTTTAGCATAAGGGATAGGGTTAAAATTAAATTAAAGTTAAAAAATATTAAGGGATATAATAAGGATTAGAGTTGGGGTTAAATTTAGTGTTAGGGTTAAATTTTGGGTTCGGGTTGGGGTCAAAAGATCAATATAGGAAAAAACCAAAAAACACTATTTTTGGTTTTTGCCCCATAACTCGCAAAAAAATACCGAAAAATATGTAAACATGCATATTTTTGAACTCGGGAGAACATTTAGAAACTATTTAGACGGGGTCTTTTTTAATGATTTTATTTGTGTAAATTATATTTTAGGTCAAAGTTAGAAAAAGTGTGTTTTTTTAAATTTTTCATCATATTTTATGATTTTTTTTGTAGTAAATTATAAGATATGATGAACATAATGGTCTCTAATGAAAGCCCTTCTTATGACGATAAAAACAACATATAATTTGTGTGAGTACTGTATGTGAGAAAGAAAAAAATTACAGCTAAACACAAACACCCTAGAAATGTCAAAACAGCCATTGTCACCAAGGGAAAGTCAGGGTGAAAATGTCGTGTCACTAAGGGGTTAAGTTTTAAAATGTTGTTTATTGTAACACTAACCCAAAGAATAAGGTAAGAAAAATAAAACATTTTTTAAAATTATTTTTATTAAAGAAATCACTGGAGGGAGGCTTGGGGAACCCTGGGCAGATTACTAGTGATATCAAAATGGCCGCCGCCGCCAGACAGACCAATATTGTACACAGAATGCCGAACCACACAGAACTCCCTCGAAGTATGGGACACAAGTACAAACATTTACTCCCTCACCACACAACACTCGCATATTACCCCATTACATTGAAACAAAAGCTTCACCCAGGTATGACACCTGTAGAATTCAAAACGTTTAACCAAGGGGACATATCAAGAATATTCCACAAATACCTTTGTTTGACAAAGGCCTATGTTTGACAACATATCCTCAACAATCACACTGGACCCTTTGGACTTTTGCAGTATATTTTGCTTAAAAACTACCACAATCCAAAGTTAAACAGCCAGCCTCTGTGACACAGACATGGTATGAAAGTTACTCTCCAAAGAGACACAAAAATCAACACAGATATCCAAAGTATATCCCAGCTTTACTGTGAAATGATGTAAGCAAAGAATACTCGAACAATGTAATACATCAAAGCATAGGTAGGGTACATTGGATTCCCTATCAATAACAAAGGATTAACTATTTATGGGAAGGCACAGCAGAAATACTAATCAGCACAGTACACGAAGAACAGGTGTACAAAACATACGAGATGGTATATAACACAATCTAGACTAACAAAAATGCACTTAATCCCCCCCCTTCCCCCATGTTAGAAAAACTGTGGAGCCATTGTTGTAATGCACGGGGTCCCAGATGACAATAGACCCTGAGTGCCTGATTTCAGGAGCTACATTGCAGGGGTGGAGACACAGGGCCTGGTGCTGGATAACTGCATCTGGTAGCTTGTGGCTCCAGGTATTGTACAGCCACATACCGGTGCCTTGTGTAAGCAGTTGCTGTATCCAGAATACTACAGGTATGACAGAATGAACTAAGAGACAGCCAATCAAAGTCTAAGCATAAAAGCAACTAAAGGAGAAGCAGGGCTACAGAACAGAGGAAAAACATAAGCAAGATAAAGCAGAAACCAAACTTAGGATAAACAATGCAAGGCACAGAGATACTGATAATAACAAAGAAATAATGTTGAGTACAGGCAAAGGGCAATGATAGAGAACTTAGAGGGGCAGGCACAAATGTAAATACGACTATATACAGAGGACAGGGCTAAGGAACACACAATAGAAACATACAAACGAACAAACATAAATAAAGGAACTAGCCTAACACTTAAAATGGTAAAATGGTGGGGTTTGGTTCACCTAATGGACAATTAGATGTTAGCTTGCCAACCACGTCAAGGTATCCCACATTTAAGCAAGTTCCTAACTAAGACAAAATATTAGAAAATGAATGACATGAGCTTACAGATTAATATTGCATACAAGCAGAATACAGAAACAGAAACAGGTGTGGTTTACATAGAATAAAACTAATAAGGTAGAGGGAAGCAGAGAAAACCTGGAATGGAACAAAATGACAGGCAGAAAAGACAATACAGCAGGATTTCAAGGCAGGGCTGGAATACATGACAGGGCTAAAATACTGGTAGACAGGAAAGAGCAGAAATAATAAATGAGGGAGCAGCAGTGAGCAGAACCCCAGAAGATCCGCAGAGGGATTGTATTCCCACAAAGCGCTTCATACCCGAGCTGGTTATTTTAGGCTAACTTTTGAGAAATTATTTTAGTGAGATTCATTTGAAACTGAATATTTAATAATATTATTATATTAATATTTACTGAATTGATTTAAGCAAACATTAAGTTGTACTACCCAACTAACACATATTCATTATTTAACAAATGTACCACATACAATGAATTTAATTTGATATACCTATTTAAAAAAAAAAAACATAATACCACAATGATCTGTTTTGATCATTTTGGCTATTTTTGTTGTGTTTAACTAAAAGCTGCAACATGCATTTTATTTGAAAACCTATGTCACCTTGACAAAATCTAATTTTCTTTAAATTACATAGAATGGCGATCTATTGTGCTATGTCAAAATGATGTGTTAAAGTTCATTGAATTTGTGTTCTTGACTCTCTTATACCATGACATATACCTTTTGTTCCGAAGGATCCTAATCTATTTTATTGTTATTTTTCATAAACTACTGTGCTGGTAACAAAGAATGTGACCAATGAAGAATAGAAAATATAAAGTCAGTAGGGAATCCATTTAAACCTAACTTTTATTAGTAACTTAATAAAAGAATCAATATATATAATACATGTGTGAAGAAAAAGAAACAGTGTATTAATGGCAGTGAGCTGAAACCAGCTTAAGATATTTATTATGGTAAAAAAAAAAGTCTGAAATATGTCCAAGTTACATGCCTGCCATCGTTGCCACAATGCTGCTGCATTATCACTACCACTCACATCAGGAGTAGCAGCAGTGGTCAGTCGGGGTGTGGTGACCTGTTCAACAGCAATAAATGAGATAGAAGGACCAGGTGAGAATTATGATGTATTGAATTATACTGGTGAGGCTGAGGGGGCTAGTAAAGTTGATGGTTGGCTTTCATCCCTTTGATATTCACCAACCCAGCTACTGCATTCTGCCTATAAATATTTCCAGATGCAGCAGTTGGCTGCTGGGTGGTGTGAAGGGTTCAGCAGGTGGTGTAGCAGGTTGTGGTGGAGTGTGCTCTGCATGATGCTTTATGTGGAGGATGAAAAATAGATTAATTAATATTTGTATAAGTTAATATATATTATACTGTGTACATCACTAAACACAAAACAAACAGAATCAATTATTTATACAGAATAAAAATTAATATTCATTCATTAAAAAAGGATACATTACAAATGATTAAATGCCCGATATGAAAGGTTCTGTATGTTCTGTGTTTAGTGAGTGCTCACCTCTACACAAGGTTCTGATTTTTTTTCTTTTATGGCTTTAGTTGGAGCCTATAGTGGTTTGCAGCAGCTTACATTTTCTTTGTGAGTCTCTTTATGTGAGTCCTTTTTCCACATACTTCCACCTTTCTTATTTCTCTCTTTGGCGTTGGACTAACCTTCTACCATACTTCCTACATCAGTCAACCAATGGTGAATAACATTCAAACTATTTCAAAATTATGACCAAAAGGAGCTGAGTTGGAACAATTCTCCCCTGCAGCCACTTTGGCCTTAAGGTTAAATTTCTGTCTTAATTTCCTGCAATTCTCTTTTTAGTTGATAGACCCTTTAGCATTTATCTGTAGTGATAAGAAACCATGTGTACTGTAATTAACCTGTCTTCACTGTCTAACAGATACATAGCTGCTGAATTTAGTCACCTGAGTCTGTCAAAAGGAGTCACCTATGTCATTAAGACAGATGTCGATAATGGATTAGTACTCACCAGGTGCAACAATGGTCCTAGTATCATGCACATCTACACCACTGGGTATGCCCTACACTACAATGGATTTGATGAAATTCCAGAGACTCTCCTGCCATCCATTGTAGTGGAGAGTCAGAGGACGGCCACCCCTAGTAGCCCTGAGGGACCAGCTTTCTTTTCATCACTTTGATGGTTTGTATGCAGTGCCCAACATTTCTTGATAGCCTCCCTTATCCTTCGGTGATGGCTTAGTGCATTCACCTGGTCCTATATCACCTGCAAGTTGTGATGCCTCTGGACTGCAGTGATTTTTCCATGTTGACCAAAGAGGACTCTGCTGTGATGTACTATCAGCCAGACCAGCTGCAGGTTTTCTTAATGTGTGAAGCAGTGCAAATGCTGCTGTCCTGCCTCCTCTTCACTGTTACCACTCCCAGCAAATTGCTGCTCCTCCTCTCACTAAGCCTCCTCTGAGGTCCGATGAGCCATGGCTTGTGATAGACCTGTTACCTGCTGGTGGCAGATGGACCCCCCATGTCCCACTGATCTCTCCTTCCTGTCCCTAAATGTGCTCCCTGCACTTCTTACCTCCCCAGGTACCCCTTCCTCCTACTCCTTATCCTCTCAACCTCCTCTCCTGACCCCTCCATCACCACCTCCACACAGAAAATACAAATAAATATGTAATGTGAAATGTGAAAATAACGTGCAACATATGTTTAAATGTATGTAGTGCAATGTGCAATATTTAGAAACTCACAGACTCTCACCAAACAACCTACTGACAAACACCAACACTCACCAATTTGCTCTGCTGTCTCTCAATTGCTAACAATGCATATACAGTATGTATAGAGCATCTTTTCATGTGTTGGGAGCGTGTCTGTGACTACTGATTGTCTAAGAGTTATTCATATGCCGCTATTGTCTTGCATTTGCATGGTTACTGTTTTTTATGATTTGTGTATTCCTTTTTAATGGCTCCATTATTTGGTGCACTCTTTTACTTTGTTTAGCTGGTTAACGGGTGTTGTGACTTCAAGCTGATACTTTGCTTACGGATCCATTAACATTAAGTGATCGCTAGTTCTGCACTCGCCATTTTTATTGATTTGCACACTATTCCAAAAGGAAAAGCAGGCGGTCGATGTTCCAGGTCCACTGATTAGCAGGGGCCATTGAATCTAGGCCATTGTTAGTGCACTGTTAGCTGTTGTGACATGTCTATTTAGGTCATTGCTGAGAGCATGCATATTATTACACTGGCAGGGCTTTCCTGGTTGACTTTTAAAGTAGTCATGGATTTCTCGAATCTGAGATGCTTCCCTTCGACTTGACTGAAATGCCCTTTGATTTGACCAGAATTCAAGATATGACATTTAAAAAAACCACTACAAGCATTCATTTTAATGAATTGCAAATAACGTGCAGATCCATGGCTGGCATGGAAAATCTTTTGAAGAGCCAGATCTGCTTCTTAGAATATTGAATTAATAATGTAGTATACAGACTGGTTGCACATCATTGCAAACAAGTTATCTCTTTAAAAGTCTTTACAAACATAATTAGAATTCACATGACCACTGTGAGAGCTAGTCAATAAAGGCCAGGTGCAGGTGAATTATAGGTAAGTTGAGAATAAACATCTCTTCAATAGTTTAAGGGCCAGGGTTGTCATCTTTTGTCATCCTCAAAAAAAGAAAAGAAAAAAAAAACAGCCATGTTATTGTCTCTGTAGACTTACATTGGCCTCGAGATAATATTTTACCAGGCTGCCAGATCTGGGGCCACATAAGCTCTTTCAGGAGAGTTTATCACTGCACAAAGCATGGTTGCTCAAGTCAGTGAGATTACATTTTCACCTCACCTGCACCTCATTTTTAGTGATTAGCTTCCTGTATAAAGATAACTCGTGAGTCTTATAATTGCTTTTCATTGTGCTTTTGTAAATATAGTTTACTGATTTGTGAAGTCTTGCAATATTTAAACTATTGTCAACCACTTAGCAGTGTAGACATTTTGCATCTGTACTACTTTTATAAATGTCATAAGTTGAGGAGATGAGAATGTGGATGTTATGTAAATATCCTAGGAATGAGAGAGATGAATAAACATAATGTAATTTTACACAATTTTAGTTAAAAGCATAAAACAAGCCACATAATTGAAAAGAAGCACACTCTGACATGAATGTACAGAAAAAGTAAAGTGTTGTTTATAGCTACTGCCTTTAACAATCAGTGTAAAACCACTAAACAGGTAGTATTTCATAGTGTTTACTATTAGATCTGCCATCAAGCTGTTTTTGTACCAGTAAAAACAAAAAATAGGTTGAGGCCATATGGAGGTAAAAGCATGGCCTGTAATTTATTTTGTGGTGGAAATGCTACAGTGACTTTATTTTGAATATTATTTATTAACATTTTATAATGAATATGTTAAGAATACTGGTTATAATATATTTTCACCTCTTTCACAATTTCCAAATCACAAGAGTGTAAGTACAAAAATTATCATTACCATTAATCTCACATAGGACTAGATGTCTTCCTGTTCACAAACAATCTTGTATCTGATGTCAAATGATCTCTGCTGATAAAATCATGGGATTTTTAATTTACACTGTTGTTATTAATAAACTATATTTAATTATAGAATAATCAAGGATTGCTTAATAATAATTTTTATAATGTTGTGTTTCTTTTGATACATTTTTCATTATCGTATCTACAAATGTCTTTCCAATTTCATAACCTTTTCATTAGTTTCGGAATCATATTTGTTCAAAACATTGGTATTCGTAATAGGTACAATGGTATTCTTCAAGGATTCCATCTCTAATTCTAATTTCATGTATTTTCCTATATTAGTAAATGATAGAGATAAGCAAACCTCCAGTGGTTCATATATTTGCTAGTTCTAAAAAATACCCAAATAATCATGCATTTCATTTCCATATTTTACATCAGTAATTTAAAAAGGTGTGCAAAAATGAATCCCTGTTTTGGAATAAAAACTAATCCGACATTAATACTGACTGTCTGAAGACTCTGATCTGTTTGGCTTAAATTTGAAAAATGTTCATCTCAATTTCGACGTTAGTTGTATATGTAACTAACAGACTCAGATTCGACTAAATTTTGACTCAATTTCAGCTTATGAAATGTCAATAGCATTATCTAAAATAACTTTTTTTTATAATAAAGGCAAAAGCTGTTCTACCTTTCACAGCCCATGGACATGTATGTATGGTAGAATGTGTATGCTGTTGTGGACTACATTTCCCATATGTTTGTATGTGCAACGTGATTATCCAAAACAGCATGAGTGCACTGTACTAATGTTGTGGACACCACTTGTGTACTAATGTTGTGTACTAATGTTGTGGACACCACTTTATAAAATGCAAAAGCCTGGTTCGGCCCTTGAGCTGCACAAAACATACATGCATCACGGGTTGACTGGGGAAAAATAAGATCTTGCCTCAGGACTACGGCTTGCTGTGCTACTTGATTTCTTTCTTTTATGTTTCCAAGGCTGAATATTCTATTCGCACCTAATCTCTGCAGACAATATTTTAATCAGATAGAAGGCAAAGTTAAAACACTTGTAAATTCATTTATGAAGAGCTGATTAGCAAGTTGTGTACGTGGCACAAACACTTCACTAGCAGTGGAAGAGATGATACTATCTTTCTATTGGCTGCATGCTGCACAATTGATCAATGCACACAACAATCTAGGAGAGTACCCGGACTGTCTCTCTCTCTGCTGTCACAGAGCAATGGCCTTCTATCACATAAAAAATATATATTTGAAAAAAAAAGGTATGCAAAACTTGAGCTTTAACAAGTTAAGTTGTTCTTTGATAACACTGGGAGAGTGTGTGGACAATAAGGCCATGGGAGAATTGTAGAAATAAGGTAAGCAGATTCTAAATGTAGGAAGAAGGGGAACTGGAGAAAAAAAAAAAAAACATTTTTCAGCAGCATTTTTTAAAATAATTATAATAATATCTTGTACGAAATGCCTTCCTTCTTTATTTATAAAGCAAATGCATGTGAAGAATAAAACAATTAAAATATGTAAAACAATATATTTGTTATTAACTGATTATATTATTGTAATATTTTTACAGGGTAAAGCTGCATTAATATAAAAAAATGCATTGATCAGCAATGACAAATGACCAGCTGCCTAATATATCTAGTTCCCCTTTTGATGCCAAAACAGCCCTGACTTGTCAAGGCATGGACTCCACAAAACCTCTGTGTGCTCTTATATCTGGCACCAAGACATTAGCAGCAGATCCTTTAAATCCCACAGATGCTTGATCGGATTAAGCTCTGGGGAATTTGGAGGCCAATTCAACACCTTGAACTCTTTGTTGTGTTCCTCAAAACATTCCTGAACCATTTTTGATTTGTGACAGGGTGCTTTTTCTTTTCTTAAAGAGGCCAATGCCATCAGGAAATTGTGTTTCCATTAAAGGGTGTACATGGTCTGCGACAATGATTATGTAGGTGCTATGTGCTAAACATCCACATGAATGACAGGACACAAGGTTTCTCAGCAGAACATTTTTCAAAGCTTCACCTCCACCGGCTTGCCACCTGTCAGTGGTCATAATATGACTCACAATAAGGGTGATTGCATATGGAGCCTGAAAAATGTCAATAGTGCTTGATCAGGATGAAAATATATTCAGTATACATGAAAAACAGAAAAAAAACAATACATGTGTTTTGTGAACCTGAATAAAAGGTGAAATAGAAACTGGTGAACAGACCCTAGTGGAGTTAAACTCACATTTACCAGAGCCTAAAATAACCAGCTCTGGTTTGTAACCCTCTGTGGGAATAAAATCCCTCTGTGGATCTTCTTAACTTGGAAAAAGTTTAGGCTCTAAACCAGTCATGTCCAAAGTCCTGCCCGCGGGCCAGTTGCGGCCCGTCCTTTACTTCCATACGGCCCCAGAGACACGGCTGATCAATGTCTCTTTTTTTTTCTAAGTCCAATTCTCGCGAGACGCGAGATTTCGGCCGTTTCGCGGGCTTTTCTCTGCAGGGAGGAGGTGTCCTTCCAGGGACACGGAGCAGCAGCTACCAGGTAAGTGATGGGGAGGAGGGTGGTTCCTGGGCATCTGAGAGGCATAATATTACTGGGCATCTGAGAGGCATAATATTACTGGGCATCTGAGAGACATAATATTACTGGGCATCTGAGAGGCATAATATTACTGGGCATCTGAGAGGCATAATATTACTGGGCATCTGAGAGGCATAATATTACTGGGCATCTGAGAGGCATAATATTAGTGGGCATCTGAGAGGCATAATATTACTGGGCATCTGAGAGGCATAATATTACTGGGCATCTGAGAGACATAATATTACTGGGCATCTGAGAGGCATAATATTACTGGGCATCTGAGAGGCATAATATTACTGGGCATCTGAGAGGCATAATATTACTGGGCATCTGAGAGACATAATATTACTGGGCATCTGAGAGGCATAATATTACTGGGCATCTGACTGGCATAATATTACTGGGCATCTGAGAGGCATAATATTACTGGGCATCTGAGAGGCATAATATTACTGGGCATCTGAGAGGCATAATATTACTGGGCATCTGACTGGCATAATATTACTGGGCATCTGAGAGGCATAATATTACTGGGCATCTGACTGGCATAATATTACTGGGCATCTGAGAGGCATAATATTACTGGGCATCTGACTGGCATAATATTACTGGGCATCTGAGAGGCATAATATTACTGGGCATCTGAGAGGCATAATATTACTGGGCATCTGAGAGGCATAATATTACTGGGCATCTGACTGGCACACTATTCCTGGGCATCTGACTGGCATAATATTACTGGGCATCTGAGAGGCATAATATTACTGGGCATCTGACTGGCATAATATTACTGGGCATCTGAGAGGCATAATATTACTGGGCATCTGAGAGGCATAATATTACTGGGCATCTGACTGGCATAATATTACTGGGCATCTGAGAGGCATAATATTACTGGGCATCTGACTGGCATAATATTACTGGGCATCTGAGAGGCATAATATTACTGGGCATCTGACTGGCATAATATTACTGGGCATCTGAGAGGCATAATATTACTGGGCATCTGAGAGGCATAATATTACTGGGCATCTGAGAGGCATAATATTACTGGGCATCTGACTGGCACACTATTCCTGGGCATCTGACTGGCATAATATTACTGGGCTCTGACTGGCATAATGTTCCTGGGCATCTGACTGGCATAATATTCCTGGGAATCTGACTGGCATAATATTACTGGGCTCTGACTGGCATAATATTACTGGGCTCCGAGTGGCATAATATTCCTGGGAATCTGACTGGCATAATATTCCTGGGCATCTGACTGTCATAATATTCCTGGGCATCTGACTGGCATAATATTACTGGGCTCTGACTGGCATAATATTACTGGGCTCCGAGTGGCATAATATTCCTGGGAATCTGACTGGCATAATATTACTGGGCATCTGACTGGCATAATATTCCTGGGCATCTGAATGGCATAATATTCCTGGGCATCTGAATGGAATAATATTCCTGGGCATCTGACTGGCATAATATTCCTGGGCATCTGACTGGCATAATATTCCTGGGCATCTGAATGGCATAATATTCCTGGGAATCTGACTGGCATAATATTACTGGGCTCTGAATGGCATAATATTCCTGGGCATCTGAAAGGCATAATATTACTGGGCTCTGAATGGCATAATATTCCTGGGCATCTGAATGGCACAATATTACTGGGCTCTGAATGGCATAATATTACTGGGCATCTGAATGGAATAATATTACTGGGCATCTGACTGGCATAATATTCCTGGGCTTCTGAATGGCATAATTGTCCCTCCATGCTGCCTGTTCGGCTTCCCGGCGATTGTGCCGACAGGTCACGTGAACGGGCGCGCGTATGACGTATATTTCAGCATCCTGTGTTGTTTTTTTTTCATCTGGCCTTCAGATATGAAAGGCAGAGTGATTTTACTACTGTTTAGAATTGTCATTCAAATCGTTTGCAATAAAGTTTGCATAAAATAGTTCATTTGTACTTAATTTTAACTGTCAGGCAAAATGGTCGGCCCTCACGCATGTTCACTTCATCAAGTCTGGCCCTCTTTGAAAAAAGTTTGGACACCACTGCTCTAAACCAATCAGTCTTTCAAAGGTAGAATTGGTGGGAGGAGACACATGACTCCATACCTGTTTCATATATCATTGAAGGGGGGAATATTATAAAGGTTTGTTATGCTTCCACATTATAATAAAGGAAAGATTACATGATATTACAAAGATGGCGAATGGCAACAGTTAATATACAATAAAAACGTGACAAAAAACAAGGGTATATAAAATCTATGGGTCCTAAAACAGAGAAAGAAAATACAAAAAATTCACTGAGCCATAAAGTATGTGGGGTTAAAAGGACGATTTAAAGTGCTAACTCACATTAAAAGTCAATGCTTCGGTATATGAATTAATGCCTGTAACATGTATGTAATAGCAGTTTAAAGTGTTTATTCACAGTGATAGTAAAAGGTTTATTACCTCCAACATATATGAAGTAGCGACCATAAAAAGAACAGAGGGAATATATATTATAAAAAAACACAGAAACATTTTTTATAGGAAATGGTACAGTTCAAAATCTGAATTGAGACCTCTGGGAATGAGGGTGTCTAGGATGAATATCCACCTCATTTATGCTTTTCCCAAGCTATTAATTTTGTCTCCTCCATGCCAGTGGGTATTAACTTTTTCTATCGCCAAAAAACTCCAATAAAAGCAGGATTTTTTTGATGGTATTTCAGAAAATGTAAGGAGAAACTGTGTTTCATGTGGCCATTTTTAATGTTGTGAATATGTTCCCCTATCCTGGTTTTTAGACAGCGGGAGGTTCTGCCCACATAGTGTAGACCACATGGGCACCAAAGTAGGTAAATAACCCCTGTTGAATCACATATCACAATATCTTTAACCTTGAATGGTTTTGCACAGTTAGGAGGTTGGAAAGAGGTGATACATTTCTTTTGGGACTTGTTAGTCTCTCTGCAAGCTTGGAAATATTTGGATCTATGGAAGTCCACTAATTCATTAAAGTTATTTGTGTTTTTTTGGTTAGCTTGGTGTCGATAAAACTTTTGCTCAGGTGATGTTTTGAATTTGATGCACATCTAAATATGATCTCGTGTTTCTCTCCGAAAAGGGGATGTAATTGTGGGTCTTTATGTAGTATGGGCCAAAATTTAATGATGATACTTTTGATTTGGACACTATTTTTATTGTAACCGAAGATTAGGGGAATTTCTTTCATAATGATGCCGTCCCCTTTAGTTTTTTTAGGTTTGTATTGTAGCAGTTTGGCTCTATTCAGTTCCCTAATTTCTCCAATGTCTCTTTCTATGGGATTTAAAATCCTGTCTTTAACCTACAAAGCCCTCCACTCCTCCGCCCCTCCATACATTGCCTCCCTTGTTAACCAATACCTCCCTGCACAACCTTTGCATTATTCAGTGGGACTAAAACTCTCCTCCAACCTCATCACCACCTCTCACTCACGTCTCCAAGATTTCACCCGAGCTGCCCCCTCTCTCTGGAACTCCCTTCCGCAGTGCATACAGCTTTCTCTCTCCTTTTCAAACTTTAAAAAGTCCCTCAAAACTCATCTCTTTAACCCCTTAGTGACATGACTTTTTTGGCTTGTCCGACGCTTGGTGACATGGGCTGTTTTAACATTTCTGGTGTTTGTGTATTGCTGTCTCATTTAGTGTACCCACACAAACTATATATCGTTTTTATCATCATAAAAAGGGCTTTCTTTTGATACCATTATTTTGATAATAGCATATAATTTGATATAAAAAAAATAATAAAATATGGCAAAAAAATGAAAAAATACTTTTTTTTATGACTTTTATTTGAAAAATCGTATACTCATGTACAAGAGACAACAAAAGAACACTGCTAAATAGTTTCTAATATATGTCCTGAGTTCAGAAATAGCCCATGTTTTATGTTTTTGTGCTTTTTTATTCATGTTACAGGGCCAGAACTATAAGTAGTGCAAGGCTATTTTAAAATCCTTTTTTTTCAAAATTAGCGATAGTGACATTGTAACACTGATATCTGTACTAAATCCATGAATGACCCCCCAACATGTACATATTTTTGAAAACTAGACCACTCAGGGCATTTAACTTGGGGTATTTTGACACATTTCATGTAGCCATTTTACCACCAATCTTTGCAGCAAAATTTTTTTTTTTTTTTAATTTTTCACATAGATTGCAATTTAGGTAAACATTACCTTAAAATGTGAAGGAGTTTTTCCAAATAACACCTCAATATGTGTTCAGCAACATCTCCTGAGTACAGGGATACCACCCATGCATAGGTTTGTTGGTTTGTTTTGGGGCTAAAAGGCCACATTTAGGGGGTGCGTATTTTGGTTTTCCGACTTGGAATTCTTGCATGCAGAAAACCTGCCCCCATGTCCCATTTGGGACATTTTTGAAGCCAGAAAGTGTATTCAACCCCACAAAGCCATATATTTTTTAAAACTAGACACCCTAGGGTATTTCAAATGGTAGTATTTTAACACTTTCCATGCACTAATTATACCACCAGCCTATGTCAATGTTTTGGGTAGTAATTTTTTTTCACATACATTGTACTTTGGGCATGAATTCACATATCCTGTTATATGTCAGTGCCAAACAACACCTCAATATGTGTTCAGCAACATCTTCTGAGTACAGGGATACCACTCATGCATAGGTTTGTTGGTTTGTTTTGGGGCTAAAAGGCCACATTTAGGGGGTGCGCATTTCCAACCTGGAATGTTGACATGTAGTCAGCCTGAGCCCATGTTCCATTTGGAACATTTTTGAAGCCGTCCAATGTATTTTACCCCACCAAACCATATATTTTTGGAAAATAGACATCCTAAGGTATTTCAAATGGTGGTATTTTAATACTGTATATGTACTAATTATACCACCAGCCTTTGTAAAAGTTTGTGGTAGTACTTTTTTGGGAGTTTTTTTTCCACATGCATTGTACTTCAGGTATGAATTCACAGATTATGGTATATGTCACTGCCAAACAACAACCCAATATGTGTTCAGCAACATCTTCCGAGTACAGGGATACCACCCATGCATAGGTTTGTTGGTTTGTTTTTTGGCTAGAAGGCAACATTTGTGAGATGCGCACCTCAAAATTCCAACTTGGAATTTTGACATGTAGTCAACCTGCGTCCGTGTCCTATATGGGATATATCTTTGAAGCCAGCCAATGTAATTTACCCCCACCAAACCATATATTTTTAAAGGTAGACACCCATCACCCACACACTAGATGATGGGTCAAAATCGAACCCTGAGTCCGCGGCCTCAGAATCAGTGCCTAAGCAGTGATCTTGAGCAAAGAAGGGGTTAATAGCTCTTAGAAGAGCCTATATAGTAATGTAATACATTACAGTTCAAAGAAATTAATCCATAAAACAGTGCAGACAGCAAAACATACTGTTGCTGTGCAAGATTACTGCTTATACAGTGATGAATGGCAGGGAAGGGGTTAATACACAGTGAAAGACTTTCATAAAACCTGACAATTTTATCAAATGTTATTTTATATCACTAATACTGATCTGTCTCTTTCCGTCACAAAAATGCAAGTGAGGAGAGGGAGGCAGATCAATATTTGTGAATATTGATCTGACCAATTTTGATATGACCAGGGCGAATGGTGAGCTTATTTGAGCAGTCACCAAACCGCCATTGCCACTAATTCGCTGTTACTGATCGCTATGCACTCAGACAGCTTTAAAAAAAAATCTCAAATATTTTTACTTTACAAGTAATCCCCTAGCGGGTATGTGTAAAAAAAAAAAATGTAAAAAAATATGCAGACAGATAAAAAAAGCTTTGGGTTCAATATCATTGTGTAAGCAGTGATCGACGGCGAAGAAGGGGTTAATAACTCTTAGAAGAGGCTTTGTAGTACTGTAATAAATTACAGTACAAAAAAATTAACCCCTACAAAATGCACACACAGCAAAAATAAATGCGCTGATGTGTATGGTCACTGCTTACGCAAGATCATTGGCAGGGAAGGGGTTAAATGCAGGGAATTGCTTTTATAATTTTTTTTTATTGTTTTATTATTCGTGTGTTGTGTATTTATTATTTTTTTTGTACTTTTACTCACTTTTATAACTTTGATCTGTCTAAAAAAAATGTGAGGAGAGGGAGGCAGATCCTAACTAGTCAGATCAATATAGGGTTAATATTGATCTGACCAGGCAGTGGGGGTGCTCATCATTTTTTTCAGTATTGTACAATGCTTCCACATGGAAGCATCGTTACAATACCATTAGAGAACTGAAAGTGGAAAAACTCTGCTTTCCGTGCTCGTTTTGACACAGGACGGACTAGGTCCATCCTGTGTCACTAACGCCTCGGCACACAGGACAGACCTAGTCCATCCTGTGTCGCCAAGGGGTTAAAGAAGCTTACTACCCAACCCACTAGAAAACCTGTCAATTTACCTTTAGCTTATCCCACCTATCTGGAACACACACAATTCATCTTTGGCCTATCCCACCTATTGCTAACCATCTACATTACTGTACTACAACTACCTTCCCTCTGACCTCTTCAATCCCTTATGTGTCTCATGTACCCCATTCCCTCTAGATTGTAAGCTTCCTCATGTATCAGTCTGTTCTAGTTTGTCTAACTTAGTATGTAGTTGCCTTTTATGCTCTGTACCTATCGCTACGTAAATTGTTGGCGCTATATAAATAAATGTTAATGTAATGGATCTCCCGAATATTTCCTAGTTAGAAATTTAGTTTTAATTAGTTGAGCCTGTTTTTTTAACTCTTTGGTCTCGGTACAATTTCTCCTCAAGCTTAGTAGTTGTCTCCTATGTACATTGAGAAGCCATGGTAAAAAGTGGCAACTACTTGACTTTATAAAACTATTCGTATCCACTGGTTTAAAGAATGTTAGAGAAGTCGCGAACATAAAATTTTCCGTTTGCGAACGGCGAATGCGAAATTTCCGGAAATGTTCTCGAACTGCCGAACCGGGCGAACCGCCATAGACTTCAATAGGCAGGCGAATTTTAAAACCCACAGGGACTCTTTCTGGCCACAATAGTGATGGATAGGTTGTTTCAAGGGGACTAACACCTGGACTGTGGCATGCCGGTGGGGGATACATGGCAAAACTCCCATGGAAAATTACATAGTTGATGCAGTGTCTGGTTTTAATCCATAAAGGGCATAAATCACTTAACATTCCTAAATTGTTTGGAATAATGTGCTTTAAAACATCAGGTATGATGTTGTATTGATTAGGTAGTGTAAGGGTTACGCCCGCTTCAAAGTGACAGACCAAACTCCCCGTTTAACGCACCGCAAACAACCGCAAACAGTCCATTTGCACAACCGCAAACTCCCCATTTGCACAAGGTTGGATACCAAGCTAGCCATGTCCCGCTCCTTGTCCTCACTGATGTCATTGAAGGTCTCTTCCTCCACCCAGCCACGTACAACACCAAGGGTCCTCGAAAGGTGACAACAAGCCCCCTGGGACGCCTACTGTGTTTGGTCTTCCACCTCCTCAAAGCCACCTTCCTCCTCTGACTCCTCTTTTTCAGACTCCTCTCTCTGCGTTGCCTCTCTCTGCGTTATTATAAGGTGTGTTAAGTAGAACTATTCCTATCAGTTTAATCCCTGTTACGTCCCCTATCAGGGGACGTGTATATGGCATCGATTTTAGGAACCGGAAGATGGAAAAAGATGCTTGGTTGGTCCTCCTTCTTCAAATTTGGGGCACTGCGCGTGTAATATAATGTGCCACCAGATAGGAGTGGTGTGTTAAGTAGTACTATTCTTATCAGTTTAACCCCTTAACGACAGATGACGTGCCAATCACGTCACGGCAAATCGAGGACTTGCCGACAGGTGACGTGCCTTGCACGTCATGCACTAAACTGAGTAAAGAAAGCGACCAGCGGTCGCTTTCTTTACTCTAACGGTGTTGCTACAATGCCTCTAGGTAGAGGCATTGTGCAACACCCCCCAAATGTGCAGGGGCGCGCTACGATCACTCCACGGAGTGATCGTAGCAGCCATTTAAAAATGACTGCGCCCACTGCACACATGTGCTTAGAAAGCGAACGATCGTTGGCTTTCTAAGCATCTCCGGTGTTGTTAAAGTGCCTCGCCAGCGAGGCACTTAACAACACCTTCAGGCTGCCCAGAGCCGAATGTGGTCGCTCTCCTGAGCGACCCCATCGGCTCAGTAGAAGGGAACGCTGCCTGTACAGGCAGCGCTTCCCTTCTAATGGCAAGAGCATCGGAAGTGAAAGTATTTCACTTCCGATGCTCTAGGGGGAGCCAATCGATGCCGGCACAACAGATCTATGTGATCTGTGTGCAGGCATGTATGGTAAGTGCTCTGATGAGCACTTACCATACAGTCAAAGGCAATATTAGCAAATATTGCCTTTGACAAGTATTAATCTGCCTCCCTCACCTTACTAGTTATAGTAAGGGAGAGAGACAGATCAGATAAAGTAAAAAAATTAAATAAAATAATAAAAAAAATATTTAATAAAATTTTAAACACCAAGGGCTTTTATAAAAGCCATTTAACCCCTTCCCTGCCATTGATCGCTGTGTACGCAGTGATCATACACAGCAGCACATTTTTTGCTGTCTGTGCATTTTTTAGGGGTTCATTTTTTTTTACTGTAATTCATTACAGTATAAAAAAAAGCTATTTTAAGAGAGATTAACCCCTTTCTTGCTGTAGATCACTGCCTAAGCAGCGATCTGACGCAAATGCAGCAATCTTGCTGCAGAAGCATTTTTAAATTTTGTTTAACTTTTTTATTACACCCGTCACGTGTTAACCATACCCGCTAGGGGACTACGTTTAACGTAAAAAAAATTTTTTTAGCTGTCTGACCGCATGTATAGCGATCAGTAACAGCTGATAAGTGACAAAGGCGGGTTGGCGTTTGCTTAGATGAGCATCACCATTCGTCTGGTTAGATCAATATTTGTAAATATTTGATCTGACCCGTGTAGATCTGCCTCCCTCTCACTTGAGTTTTAGTGAGGGAGGGAGACAGAGCTGTATAATGTAAGTTTTTAATTATAATATATTTAATAGAATTGAGACCCAAAGGCTTTTATAAAAGCCGTTTCCAGTATTTAACCCCTTCCCTGCAATTGATCGCTGTGTACGCAGTGATCTTACACAGCAGCACATTTTTTGCTGTCTGTGCAATTTTTTAGGGGTTATTTTTTTTTACTTTGATTTATTACAGTATATCAAAGGCTCTTTTAAGAGCTATTAACCCCTTCCTTGCCGTATATCACTTCCTAAGCAGCACATATGGTCACTGCCTAAGCAGTGCATATGGTCACTGCCTAAGCAGCGCATATGGAGCAATCTAGTCGCAGAAGGATTTTTTTTTGCTATCAGCATTTTTTTTGTCAGACTCGTTAGGGGTTAGTTATACCCATTAGGGGATTACGTGTATTCCTTTTGAAGCTGTCTGAACGCGTGTATAGCGATCAGTAACAGCCGATCAGTGGCAAAGGTGGTTTGGTAATTTCTCATATGAGCATCACCATTCGTCTGGTTCGTAAATATTGTTCTGACCCATATGGATCTGCCTCCCTCTCCTCACTTGAGTTTTAGTGAGGGAAAGAGACAGATCTGTATAACATAATTTTTTAATTGTAATAAATTAAATAAAATGTTAAAAAATTGTGAGTCCCAAGGGCTTTTATAAAAGCCATACCCTTTGTATAGTGTAGTGTATTAACCCCTTCCCTGCCACTGATCACTGCACAGCAGAACATTTTTTCTTGTCTGTGCATTTTTAGGGGTTAATTTTTTTGTACAGTACTACAAAGGCTCTTATAAGAGCTATTAACCCCTTCCTTGCTCTACATGTTCAAATTCCAAGTTTGAAAATCAAAAAGCGCACCTCTCAAATGTAGCCTTTCAACACCCAACAAAGCTGACAAAGCTATGCATGGGTGGTATCCCTGTGCTCGGGAGATGTCACTGAACATATATTGTGGTATTGTTTGTCAGTGACACATACCATAATATGTGAATTTGTGTCTAAAGTACAATGTATGTGGGAACAAAAACACAGTAAAATGACTACTACAAATTTTGACAAAGGCTGGTGGTAGAATTGGTGCATGGAAAGTGTTAAAATAACACCATTTCAAATAGCCTAGGGTGTCTACTTTTACAAAATATATACTTTTTGGGGTAAAATACACTGTCCTACTTTAAAAAAAAGTCCCAAATGAAAGATGGGCTCAGGCTGGCTACAAGTCAATATTCCAAGTTGAAAATGCGCACCTTCACAATGTGGCCCTTTTAGCCCCCAAACAACCCAACAAACCTATGCACGGGTAGTATCCCTGTACTCAGGAGATGTTGTTGAACACATATTGGGTTATTGTTTGGCAGTGACACATACCAAAATCTGTGAATTTATGTCTAAAATACAATATTTGTGAAAAAAAAAACACACAAAAATTACTACCACAAACTTTGACAAAGGCTGGTGGTAGAATTAGTGCATGGAAAGTGTTAAAATACCACCATTTGAAATAGCGTAGGGTGTCTACTTTTAAAAAATATATGGGTTGATGGGGTAAAATACACTGGCTGGTTTCAAATATGTCCCAAATGGGACATGGGTGCAGGCGGTCTGCATGTCAAAATTTCAATTTGGAAAACCAAAAACTGCACCTACCAAATTTGGCCTTTTACCCCCAAACAACCCAACAAACCTATGCATGGGTGGTATCCCTGTACTCAAAGAGATGTTGCTGAACACTTATTGGGGTGTTATTTGGCAGTGACACTTACCAAAATCTGTGAATTCATGTCTGAAGTACAAGGTTTGTGAAAAAAAACCACAAAAAAATTACTACCACAAACTTTGACAAAGGCTGGTGGTAGAATTAGTGCATGGAAAGTGTAAAAATACCACCATTTGAGATAGTCTAGGGTGTCTACTTCTAAAAAATATATGGGTTGATGTGGTAAAATACACTGGCTGGTTTCAAATATGTCCCAAATGGGACATGGGTGCAGGCGGTCTGCATGTCAAAATTTCAATTTGGAAAACCAAAAACTACACCTACCAAATTTGGCCTTTTACCCCCCAAACAACCCAACAAACCTATGCATGGGTGGTATCCCTGTACTCAAGAGATGTTGCTGAACACTTATTGGGGTGTTATTTGGCAGTGACACATACCAAAATCTGTGAATTCATGTCTGAAGTACAAGGTTTGTGAAAAAAAAACACAAAACAATTACTACCACAAACTTTGACAAAGGCTGGTGGTAGAATTAGTGCATGGAAAGTGTTAAAATACCACCATTTGAGATAGCCTAGGGTGTCTACTTTTAAAAAATATATGGGTTGATGGGGTAAAATACACTGGCTGGTTTCAAATATGTCCCAAATGGGACATGGGTGCAGGCTGTCTGCATGTAAAAATTTCAAGTTGGAAAACAAAAAACTGCACCTCACAAATTTGGCATTTTAGCCCCCAAACAACCCAACAAACCTATGCATGGGTGGTATCCCTGTACTCAGGAGAAATAGTAGAATCTATTTAGCATGTTTTTTCGTTCGCTATTGTCGATGAGAAGAAGTTGTTTCAAATAAAAGACAGGAAATTTGTGTCTTTTTTTTTTTTTACCATATTTTATTTTTTTTTTTAATAATATGATAAGATATGATCAAAAATATGGCATCCATAGAAAGCCCTTTTTGTCCCGATAAAAACAATATATAATATGTGTGGGTACAGCAAATGACGAAGAAGAAAATTACTGCTAAACACAAACAGCACAGAAATGTTAAAATAGCCATTGTCCAGAAAGGACAAAAATGTTTCAAAGGCTCTGTCCTTAAGGGGTTAATCCCTGTTACGTCCCCTATCAGGGGACGTGTATATGGCATCGATTTTAGGAACCGGGAGATGGAAAAAGATCCTCCTACTTCAAATTTGGGGCACTGCGCGTGCAATCTTATGTGCCACCAGATAGGAGTGGTGTGTTAAGTAGTACTATTCTTATCAGTTTAATCCCTGTTACGTCCCCCTCATTAGGGCTTTTTTAGTTGAATGTATCGCTCACTGTCGGGATCCATCCCTCATTCATCTTAATAAAGGTGAGGTAATCTAGACTTTTTTGACCTAGGCGACTTCTCTTCTCAGTGACAATACCTCCTGCTGCACTGAAGGTCCTTTCTGACCGGACACTTGAAGCGGGGCAGGCCAGACGTTCTATCGCAAATTTGGATAGCTCAGGCCACAGGTCAAGCCTGCACTCCCAGTAGTCAAGAGGTTCATCGCTCCTCAGAGTGTCGATATCTGCAGTTAAGGCGAGGTAGTCTGCTACCTGTCGGTCGAGTTGTTCTCTGAGGGTGGACCCTGAAGGGCTGTGGCGATGTGTAGGACTTAAAAAGCTCCGCATGTCCTCCATCAACAACACGTCTGTAAAGCGTCCTGTCCTTGCCGGCGTGGTCATGGGAGGAGGAGGATTACTTTCACCTCTTCCCCTGTTAGATTCCCGTTGTGCTGTGACATCAACCTTACACGCTGTGTAAAGCATACTTTTTAATTTATTTTTGAACTGCTGCATCCTTTCCGACTTGCGGTAATTCGGTAACATTTCTGGCACTTTCTGCTTATACCGGGGGTCTAGTAGCGTGGACACCCAGTACAGGTCGTTCTCCTTCAGCCTTTTTATACGAGGGTCCCTCAACAGGCACGACAGCATGAAAGACCCCATTTGCACAAGGCTGGATGCCAAGCTACTCATGTCCCGTTCCTCGTCCTCAGTGATCTCACTGAAGGTATGTTCTTCCCCCCAGCCACGTACAACACCACGGGTACCAGATAGGTGACAACGAGCACCCTGGGATGCCTGTTGTGGTTGGTCTTCCTCCTCCTCCTCAAAGCCACATTCCTCCTCTGACTCCTCTTCCTCAAAATCCTCTTCCAGCGTTGCCGCAGGTCCAGCAGGCGATGCTGATAAGGCTGTTTCTGGTGGTGATGGTGACCACAACTCTTCCTCTTCCTCTTCACGCTCATCTACGGCCTGATCCAGCACTCTTCGCAGGGCACGCTCCAGGAAGAAAGCAAATGGTATGATGTCACTGATGGTGCCTTCGGTGCGACTGACTAGGTTTGTCACCTCCTCAAAAGGACGCATGAGCCTACAGGCATTGCGCATGAGTGTCCAGTAACATGGCAAAAAAATTCCCAGCTCCACAGAGGCTGTCCTAGCACCCCGGTCACACAAATAGTCGTTAACGGCTTTTTCTTGTTGGAGCAGGCGGTCGAACATTAGGAGTGTTGAATTCAAAACGCAAGTCGTGGCGGTGTCACCAACTCCTCTGCAGAGCCACGCATTCCATGCTTGGCAGCCGTCAGCAGGTTTACCCAATGCGCAGTGTAGGTGATATACCTGACCTGACCATGCTTTGCAGACCAGGTATCAGTGGTCAGATGGACCCTTGCCCCAACACTGTGTGCCAGACATGCCATTACTTCCTTTTGCACAATCGAGTACAGGTTGGGGATTGCCTGTTGTGCAAAGAAATTTCGGCCGGGTACCTTCCACTGCGGTGTCCCAATAGCTACAAATTTTTGGAACGCCTCAGACTCCACCAGCTTGTATAGTAAAAGCTGACGGCTAAGAGTTCAGACAAGCCAGCTGTCAGATGCCGGGCAAGAGGGTGACTTCTTACACTCAAACATGTCCTTGACAGACACCTGACTGTGGGCAGATGAGCAGGAACTGCTCAAGGCGAGAGACGGAGTGGCGGATGGTTGAGAGGGGGCAAGGAGGACAGCAGTGGTTGAAGATGCTGGACCAGGAGGAGGATGGCGGCTTTGAGTTTGTGTGCTGCTTGTACTCATGTGTTGATCCCATAGGCGTTTGTGATGCGCGATCATGTGCCTTCGCAAAGCAGTTGTACCTAGGTGGGTGTTGGACTTCCCACGACTCAAATGGCATCGCTGTTGTCAGAGGAAGACACACAAAAAAATGCCACACTGCTGAGCTCTGCAATGACGGCATTCTGGTGGTGGCAACAGCATGCGTTGATTGGAGTGCTGTCTAGCTGACCCCGGGTGCCGATGCATGCTGTCTGACTGTGCCACTAGCTCCTTGCGACGACCTCCCCCTGCTTCCAACTCGTCTCCTCCTCCTCTCTGTCTCCCCATCTTAACTTCTTCTCTTCTAGCAGGCACCCACGTGACATCCACGGACGCATAGTCATCATCAACCACTTCACTTGTATCTGACAACTCAGCAAAGGAAGGAGCACCGGGTACAACATCATCATCATCACACCGTACGTCCATGTGTGTAATTCTGCCTGACTGAGACATATCCCTGTTATCTACATCCTCTGGCAATAATGGTTGCTCATCACTCATTTCTTCCAACTGATGTGTAAATAACTCCTCTGACAGATCAAGTGAAGCGGCTGTGGTGCTAGTGTTGGTGGTGGCAGCAGGTGGGCGAGTGGTAACTTGAGAGGTGCCCGAAGCTAAGCTGGAGGAGGATGGTGCGTCAAGGTTCCGAGCGGAAGCTGTAGATGATTGGGTGTCCTGTGTTAGCCAGTCAACTATGTCCTCAGAACTTTTTGAGTTCAGGGTACGTGGCCTCTGAACACTGGGCATTATTGTAGGGCCAAAGGGAACCCAGCACTATGACCACGACGGCCTCTGCCTGTCATTTTTTTTTTCGATTAGTGGTACTATGCGTGCAAGCTATTGTGACAACAGATATGAGTGGCACTGTGCACTGGCAGAAGTTGGCAGAGTAGACGCTGTAGGCCTGACACACACGCTTGCAGACAACTAACTGCTATTCAATCTATTACACTCAAAAAAAAAAATTTTAAATGTACACTACTGTTACACCAGATATGAGTTGCACTGGTGTGATACTGCCCTGGCAGGCCTGAAATGCACACGTGTGAAGGAAACTGACTGCTATTATTTCACAGTCAAATTTCTAGTTTTTTTTTAAATGTACACTACTGTTACACAAGATATGAGTTGCACTGGTGTGACACTGTGGCCTGGCAGGCCCTGAAATGCACACACGTGTGAAGGAAACTGACTGCTATTATTTCACAGTCTAATTTCTAGTTTTTTTTTTAAATGTACACTACTGTTACACCAGATATGAGTTGCACTGGTGGAACACTGTGCCCTGGCAGGCCCTGAAACGCACACATGTGAAGGAAACTGACTGCTATTATTTCACAGTCAAATTTCTAGTTTTTTTTTTAAATGTACACTACTGTTACACCAGATATGAGTTGCACTGGTGTGACACTGTGCCCTGGCAGGCCCTGAAACGCACACGTGGGAAGGAAACTGACTGCTATTATTTCACAGTCAAATTTCTAGTTTTTTTTTTAAATGTACACTACTGTTACACCAGATATGAGTTGCACTGGTGTGACACTGTGCCCTGTCAGGCCCTGAAATGCACACGTGGGAAGGAAACTGACTGCTATTATATTACAATCAAAAAAGTTTTTTTTTTTTAAATGCAAGCTATTGTGACACCAGATATGAGTGCTGGCACTGGGCAAGTGGGCACAGTATGCGCTGTGAGCCTGACACACACGCTGGCAGGCAGGCAACTGCAATTAGATTACACAGTAGAAAAGAAAAAAAAAGCAGAGTGATGTTCTAGCCCTAAAAAGGGGTTTTTGGTGTGCTGTCCCTCCAGCAGAGATCAGATGAGTCCTTCAGCACTGTAGTGGACACTGAATACACTAGCCTAGCTATCGATTTCCCTATTAAATCAGCAGCAGCTACACTGTCCCTCTTCTCACAAGAATGCAGCTTCCGAATGAATCTAAAATGGATGCTGTCCAGGAGGTGGGAGGGTCTGGGAGGGAGGGTCTGCTGCTGATTGGCTGGAATGTGTCTGCTGACTGTGAGGTACAGGGTCAAAGTTTACTCAATGATGACGAATAGGGGGCGAACCGAACATCGCATATGTTTGCCCGCTGTGGCGAACGCGAACAAGCTATGTTCGCCGGGAACTATTCGCCGGCGAACTGTTCGGGACATCTCTAAAGAATGTTCTTGTTTTTTGTTATTGTAGTCTAAATAAAGTTCCAAATCTAAAATCGCAACACCGTATCTTTTTATTATTCATTTACTGTGTTATTTTGGGACTTACACTATTGTTTTGCAGCATCCTTTTTTTCTATATTGTACAGTTTGTCACTTATTATTGTTGAGCACCTATCATTTATCCATTTTTCCCTAAAACATGTCAAGTGGCCAGTCCTGCTGAAGATGAGTTAAATGAACTTTACTGCATAAATAATTCAATTAATACTATCTATGGTGTGCATGTTCCATAGGCCTCATTTTGGGTATGTCCTCTTGGTAGTTACAGCCATGACTCATTTGCAGTCACTTGAAACAGTCATTTGAGTAAGTGGAGGGGATGATTGGAAGGGTACAAGAAAATGATTCGCAGAATTTTAGTCAAATAGCTGACTGGGTGAGAAAAGAGAGAAAAGCATGAAGAGTAAAAGAGAGAGAAGTTTTTTCAAACTGCGAAATTTAGCAAAAAGGCTATGCTTACAAATAACATAGGAAGGAAAAAGAGCTCAGTTGAACCAAACTGGGAACAGATTCTATAGATGTTGCATTAGCTCACTAAGCTATCTCACTGGATACAAATATTCTTGCAAGTTTATCAATCTGTCTGTGCTCTCTACAGGATGGCTACTGTGCATTATGTGTATGTGCATGTTACAAGAATAGTTATCATTTGGATACTTTGCTTTTTTGAAACACTGCTGAAATGATATTAGTAAGAAAATTAAATATATTCTGACTACAATTATTCAAATAATTAATAACGCCCAGACAATATTACATAAAACTCAAACCATCTATGATAACATGTAAATATTAGTATACACCAATAACACATTTTATGATATTCTTCAAGTGTTTTATTTCTGCATCAAGGTCATCCTATGGTTAAAAGAATATAAAATGTTTATAGTTCTTGATTTGTGGACATGATTGCAAAATCAATTTATATAGATTTTTTTTCATTTTTTTTTTACTAGTGCAGGACAGGAGGGAATTTTATTATGTGCAATCTTTTAACACCCATTTGAATTTCTGTATGATGGAAGTTGTGTTTTTGAAATGAATTCTGATTGCAGCTTC
The DNA here is from genome assembly GCA_036172795.1 of Pelodytes ibericus. NCBI lineage: Eukaryota > Metazoa > Chordata > Amphibia > Anura > Pelodytidae > Pelodytes > Pelodytes ibericus. The sequence goes on along the minus strand of CM069857.1, from coordinate 212,511,087 downwards.
ACATTCCTAAAATGTATTTATGCTATCACTTGATCAACATATTCTTTTTTTTCAGTTTTTTTTTTTTTAATTTTATTTCTAATTTGGTATTATTTATTACTTTTAATGTACTCTACATTTCTATTTATTGGCCAGTCTAAGAATTACCAGAAAAACATCTGCTGAACTGAATGTACATGCTGAATATTGCTATTTGAATTTTATAATTAGATCACCTATACATTTCTGGGGGGGGGGGGGGGGTGTTTCGTCAAGTTTTTCTCAACAAATGTAAAACTGGCTTGACATTTGTTATTCTGCCATCTTTTCAGACACCCTAGGAATGTATAGTTGATATATAACTATGGAAAAATGTAACTATAACAAATCCTTCTCAATCCTCTTATGGAAGATAATATAATCGATTTAATTTTAGAGAATGCTTTAAAACATTTTATTGTGTGTTTCAGTTCATATATAGTTCACCTAATAAAGATTTTACATTATGATTTAATACAGAACATAGTGTGTTTTAAATAATATATACTGTTTACCAAACAAAAAGTCTATAATGAAATGCTACTGAATTGGTGAAATTCTGGAATGAAAGCCATATTATACAAAAAGCCTAAATTCGTATTTTATAGTTAGTGCATTTCAGCTGTTTTACCCGAATTTGCACATCAATTAGGGTCATTTCAGTTCACGTGAAATATGAGGAACTTATTCTGAGAACGCATAGGTTCTATACCTTTAGCCTTCAAATCCACCGCAATTCACTGATTTTTATTGAAACATAGGAACATAAAATGTGCTGGCCATAAGAATAATTTGGCCCATCTAGTCTGCCAAATTTTTGCTGTACTAATAAATAAATAAATTAAAATTAAATATACTCCATTGACCACAGCCCTTTGTTGTCAGCCACTTCCTATTCCATTTAATATTGAAATCCAAGCTCAAAGATTTGGACATTTGAAAATTGCAGGGCTAAATAAGTACATAAAAATATTATAGTGTGGTAAATTGATAAAGAAATTGCTACATATATGCCATAATAGCATATTTTACATTATAATCAATGCCATGTTAGCCAGAATGGTGCAATTTCCTTGTCAATACACCTGACATTTTGAATGATCTATAAGTATAACTAGTCATACATTAGGACCTCATTTGAGAACAGTGAAATGCCTGATGGATGGCTCCTGGGTAAGTACACTATTTCACACAGCTATCTCTTACAGGTGACAAAGGATATGGCTTATCTCCTTCGCTCATGACCCCACACACAGGAGTCCACAGTCCGCAGCGGAAAAAAGGTACAATAGTGCCCTCATTGTGACAGGGTCTGTGATTGAACACATATTTGGCGTGTTAAAATGTTGCTTCTTGTACCTCCATAAATCTGGTGGGTATCTGTTGTACTCTCTGATGAAGGTATCTAAGATCATCATATCATGTTGTATAACACTGCACTGTGCCACTGTGCACCTATAATAGGAGGTTGCGAAATTGATGCCATGGAGCAACTTTATCCTAATGTAGATGTTGGTGACAATCAAAGGGGTCCAGATATCAGGACAAGGTTGAAGGACACTCACTTCACTATAGGTTGGCAACCTAAAATCCAAGTGATAAACCTTTACTTCCATAGCTCTCTGTAAATATAGGTTATCCACACTCACCTAAGCCTGCTTGCAAATCCTTGCTTAATTGCACTGCTTGCGGTATGCTGCTGAACTGCTTAATGCATTTTGCTTATGACAAGTACTTTTGTGCAAAATGTGTAATGCAATTCAGCAGCTTACCACAAGAGATGTGATTAATAAAGGATATGCAAGCAGGCTGGCGTGACAGTGTTATTTACCTTTATTTACAGAGAGCCCAAGAAGCTATGGTGTATTTATCAATAAGATTGACTTCTGGATCCAGCATTTAATGGTGACTCCCCTTTATACATTACTCCTGGTTAATTCCCAGTTGCTGAATGTAACTTTATACTTACCTTATCTAAAATCTAATCCTATTGGGTACACATTTCACACAACTGCCCATTAAACTTTACATTTGCAGAATGCACCATAGAAAACAATCCCTCTGGTGGAACTTCCATCACATATTACCCTTTCTAAAAATGAGTTAGGTATATTTAGCTTGAGTAATTTACTGATGGTTATGTCTTCTCTTGATCAGTTATTTATTCTTCTCTTGAACACTTCTAATGTCTGCAAAATATATATATTTCATTAAATTGCAGATTAACATCTCAGGAAGGACAAGAGGGCTGCACCACAATATGTTGGCAGCAGTGAGAGATTTGCATTTCTCATTTTTTTACACTCAATAGCAAACCTAGGTGTCAAACATTAGTTGCATGGTGAGTGGAGATACATCTTTGTATTGTCAAAACACTGGAAAACCAGGGACAGGGGGTTGATCAACACAATGTGCATGTCATGATGATTTATATTGTGAAATGGTTCATAAAAGGATCATATTATCAGGAGTTTACTTAAACATATGATGTACCTTTTGGTCTACACTTATGGGTGATTTACCTTAACTATCACTTGTATTGTTATTTCCTTAACCTTAACTACTTAGGGAATAACAATGCAAGTGATGGAATATCTTTTGACCTTTCTCGCCATGAAAATTGTAATCGCTAGGAATTGGCTTCAATCTGATGAAAATAGAATCAATAAAATTGTGAACCAAATATGATGCCAATGTTTAACCCCTTAACGACAGATGACGTGCCAGGCACGTCACGGCAAATCGAGGACTTGCCGACAGCTGACGTGCCTGGCACGTCATGCACTAAACTGAGTAAAGAAAGCGACCAGCGGTCGCTTTCTTTACTCTAACGGTGTTGCTACAATGCCTCTAGGTAGAGGCATTGTGCAACACCCCCCAAAAGTGCAGGGGCGCGCTACGATCACTCCACGGAGTGATCGTAGCAGCCATTTAAAAATGGCTGCGCCGGCTGCACACATGTGCTTAGAAAGCGAACGATCGTTCGCTTTCTAAGCATCTCCGGTGTTGTTAAAGTGCCTCGCCAGCGAGGCACTTAACAACACCGTTCTGCTCCCCAGAGCCGATGGTGGTCGCTCTCCTGAGCGACCCCATCGGCTCAGTAGAAGGGAACGCTGCCTATACAGGCAGCGCTTCCCTTCTAATGGCAAGAGCATCGGAAGTGAAAGTATTTCACTTCCGATGCTCTAGGGGGAGCCAATCGATGCCGGCACAACAGATCTATGTGATCTGTGTGCAGGCATGTATGATAAGTGCTCTGATGAGCACTTATCATACTGTCAAAGGCAATATTAGCAAATATTGCCTTTGACAAGTATTGATCTGCCTCCCTCACCTTACTAGTTATAGTAAGGGAGAGAGACAGATCAGATAAAGTAAAAAAATAAAATAAAATAATAAAACAAATATTTAATAAAATTTTAAACACCAAGGGCTTTTATAAAAGCCATTTAACCCCTTCCCTGCCATTGATCGCTGTGTACGCAGTGATCATACACAGCAGCACATTTTTTGCTGTCTGTGCATTTTTTAGGGGTTAATTTTTTTTACTGTAATTCATTACAGTATAAAAAAAAGCTCTTTTAAGAGAGATTAACCCCTTTCTTGCTGTAGATCACTGCCTAAGCAGAGATCTGACGCAAATGCAGCAATCTTGCTGCAGAAGCATTTTTAATTTTTTTAAAACTTTTTTATTACACCCGTCACGTGTTAATTATACCCGCTAGGGGACTACGTTTAACGTAATTTTTTTTTTAAATAAGAGCTATTAACCCCTTCCTTGCCGTATATCACTTCCTAAGCAGCACATATGGTCACTGCCTAAGCAGTGCATATGGTCACTACCTAAGCAGCGCATATGGAGCAATCTAGTCGCAGAAGGATTTTTTTTTTGCTATCAGCATTTTTTTTGTCAGACTCGCTAGGGGTTAATTATACCCACTAGGGGATTACGTGTATTCCTTTTGAAGCTGTCTGAACACGTGTATAGCGATCAGTAACAGCCGATCAGTGGCAAAGGTGGTTTGGTGATTTCTCAGATGAGCATCACCATTCGTCTGGTTCGATCAATATTGGTAAATATTGTTCTGACCCATATGGATCTGCCTCCCTCTCCTCACTTGAGTTTTAGTGAGGGAAAGAGACAGATCTGTATAACATAATTTTTTAATTGTAATAAATTAAATAAAATGTTAAAAAAAATTGTGAGTCCCAAGGGCTTTTATAAAAGCCATACCCTTTGTATAGTGTAGTGTATTAACCCCTTCCCTGCCACTGATCACTGCACAGCAGAAATTTTTTTCTTGTCTGTGCATTTTTAGGGGTTAATTTTTTTGTACAGTACTACAAAGGCTCTTATAAGAGCTATTAACCCCTTCCTTGCTCTACATGTTCAAATTCCAAGTTTGAAAATCAAAAAGCGCACCTCTCAAATGTAGCCTTTCAACACCCAACAAAGCTGACAAAGCTATGCATGGGTGGTATCCCTGTGCTCGGGAGATGTTGCTGAACATATATTGTGGTATTGTTTGTCAGTGACACATACCGAAATATGTGAATTTGTGTCTAAAGTACAATGTATGTGGGAAAAAATACACAATAAAATGACTACCACAAACTTTGACAAAGGCTGGTGGTAGAATTGGTGCATGGAAAGTGTTAAAATAACACCATTTAAAATAGCCTAGGGTGTCTACTTTTACAAAATATATACTTTTTGGGGTAAAATACACTGTCCTACTTTAAAAAAAAGTCCCAAATGAAAGATGGGCTCAGGCTGGCTACACGTCAATATTCCAAGTTGAAAATGCGCACCTTCACAATGTGGCCCTTTTAGCCCCCAAACAACCCAACAAACCTATGCATGGGTGGTATCCCTGTACTCAAGAGATGTTGCTGAACACTTATTGGGGTGTTATTTGGCAGTGACACATACCAAAATCTGTAAATTCATGTCTGAAGTACAAGGTTTGTGAAAAAAAACCACAAAAAAATGACTACCACAAACTTTGACAAAGGCTGGTGGTAGAATTAGTGCATGGAAAGTGTAAAAATACCACCATTTGAGATAGCCTAGGGTGTCTACTTTTAAAAAATATATGGGTTGATGGGGTAAAATACACTGGCTGGTTTCAAATATGTCCCAAATGGGACATGGGTGCAGGCTGTCTGCATGTCAAAATTTCAAATTGGAAAACCAAAAACTTCACCTCCCAAATTTGGCCTTTTACCCCCCAAACAATCCAACAAACCTATGCATGGGGGGTATCCCTGTACTCAAGAGATGTTTCTGAACACTTATTGGGGTGTTATTTGGCAGTGACACATACCAAAATCTGTAAATTTATGTCTGAAGTACAAGGTTTGTGAAAAAAAAACACAAAAAAATTACTACCACAAACTTTGACAAAGGCTGGTGGTAGAAATAGTGCATGGAAAGTGTTAAAATACCACCATTTGAGATAGCCTAGGGTGTCTACTTTTAAAAAATATATGGGTTGATGGGGTAAAATACACTGGCTGGTTTCAAATATGTCCCAAATGGGACATGGGTGCAGGCTGTCTGCATGTAAAAATTTCAAGTTGGAAAACAAAAAACTGCACCTCACAAATTTGGCATTTTAGCCCACAAACAACCCAACAAACCTATGCATGGGTGGTATCCCTGTACTCAGGAGAAATAGTAGAATCTATTTAGCATGTTTTTTCGTTCGCTATTGTCGATGAGGAGAAGTTGTTTCAAATAAAAACAAAGAAATTTGTGTATTTTTTTTTTTTTTACCATATTTTATTATTTTTTTTTAATAATATGATAAGATATGATCAAAAATATGGCATCCATAGAAAGCCCTTTTTGTCCCGATAAAAACAATATATAATATGTGTGGGTAGAGCAAATGACGAAGAAGAAAATTACTGCTAAACACAAACAGCACAGAAATGTTAAAATAGCCATTGTCCAGAAAGGACAAAAATGTTTCAAAGGCTCTGTCCTTAAGGGGTTAATGGAAAGGGGCTACTATTACGCAAATCATCGGTTGGATAAGTTCCTTGAGATTTGGGACAGCTTGTTAATGAAATATCCCATGCAAATCCAGTTTTGGCCATTGGTTGATATATAGAATTGTAGAATTTATGGTAGGATAGGAAAGATTTTGAGCTCAGATTGTGGTAGGTAGGGTGTTATTGTATATGTGGATTTATGGATGGTGGAATACAAGAACAGGAGGTGTATGCTTCCTTAGATAGAGGAATCTTTAGAATACGAAGGGACATAATATACTTTATATATGGGTCATGCACTTTATATACTGTATCATTGTACTATCTAACTGCACTTTACTGTATTTATTGTAATTGAGAAAAAATAAAATAAAAATGTAAACATTTTTATTCATTTTTTAATATAATATAGCAGGGAGGGGGCACTTTGAGTGAAGAGTAGGCACAGAAATGCTAAGCAAGTATGCCATGGTGATTTCCTCAGTAGAGGAGAACAACTTGGTGACATGAATGATATATGAACAAGGGTTTTATGTTAACAATATGCTGCAGTCAGATTTACACATCTGATTATAAGAGGGAGAATAGTGAGTTAGGCAACCTGATATTTTGGTCTATATGCTCTTCACCATCACTGTCACCACAACTTTCAACCCCTTGTGCATATGGAGGAATGTCAGTTGTGTAAATTGTCCCTGAAGCAGCCATACATTCATAACAAGTGCACTTGAGGGCCCATTTTGCTTGCTAAATCCTCCAAATGTGGTTGCAGTGTTCTGCAGCTGACACCCCAGCACACACCCTACACTTCCTCCGCAAAGTGACTATTTTGTTGAAGTGTCTTCTCCATCATGAAGCCCTAAAAATCATCTTGTTTCTGCACCATCATGGCCAGGTGCTGGCTCATCTTTGCCAATTTGGCTTGCATACCAGCAGCCAGACCATGGACATCAGCCTCAAATGTCATTACCAGGTGGATGTACTCCTGATGTGCCTGACATATTTATGCCAATGGGATTCACTGCCTTAAGGAGAATACTCCTGTTACTCTGACTGATAATATCACATTCATTTTAAAAACATCTGCACCAATTGCAGACTCCTGACCTAATGATTAGTTATCCATATAGCGATCATTAAATAAAGTTCTTAAATTTGATTGATTCCTTTGTGTTTATTCTAGCTTTTACTTTATTAGTAGATTATGTTACTTTAAAAGTGGATGAGGGGCTTAATGAACAAGAATCCTGTAATAGTGCCTGTACTGAGGTCCAACTGTCTATCACTATTGCACACTGGATAATATCTGTCATTCAACTGCACATCTATGTCCACATTTCTGTGTTCATAGATGTACAGTAGCATTAATATAGATGGTGTTAACCATTTTGCCTTTATAGAAACATTTGCTGTTATAGAAACATAAAACATGATTAATGTGTCTGACTGTAGTGTGGTGTACATTGGTATTAACCTGGGGTGGTGGATTTCATGTCCAGCACATCAGGAGCTTGAAGTTGCTGGGAGCCTGATGGGTGGGGAGGGGACAACTAAAATAGTTTTTACTGTGAATGTAGGTAATACGATTATTGAAAATAATCTGCTCATTGTCATAAACAGGAGACTTCACAGACATTCAAAACACATTGTTCTCTTAATTTAGGAATTTTCTTGTAATTTTGATAACACAATGTATAGATCATTTTCAATCATTTTTTATTCTCAACATTCATATGACAAATCAATGTTTAGGTGAAACAGTCCCTATTGTTGATTTACCGGAGGCAGGTGAAGAGAAGGCGGGAAGCCAGGGTCAGCAAAGTTGGCTGGCTGGGGGATGGGACACTTTATCGCGGCTGCTTCTGCGCAGCCGCTTCACCTCCGACTCTGCACCACAAGACAGCTCGTCGCTGGAGATTTCATTGCGGACATTTCATCACTAAAGGTAAGTTTATTTCAGTATTTTAGCTATTTTAGTAAGGGTGGTTATAATTAGGGTTTAGGGGGTTAGAATTAGGGTTTAGGGGGTTAATTTTAGTATTAGGGTTTAGGGGGTTCATTTTTGTATTAGGGTTCGGGGGTTAGTTTTAGGGTTTAGGGAGTTAGGATTAGGGGTCGAGGGTTTACATTAGGGTTCGGGGGTTAATTTTAGTATTGGGGTTAATTTTAGTATTGGGGTTTGGGAATTACATTTGTAAGAGCTGACAGTTCAGGGAGGAACTGTCAGCTCTTACATAGCCATGGCCGCGATCAAACGGCCGCGTTATTCTTCATTGCTGAAAGTTCAGCGTTCTAACTGCAGCGCTGAACTGTCAGTGATGAAGATGTGGCAAAGAAGTGTCCTAGACCCGGCTGGCGGAGTCTGAAGAGGAGATGGAAGATGATCTTATACCTCTCCAGGCCATAGGAGCTCATTCTCTTCTTTTGGCTGTTGAGGAGCTGCATAATTTCATCATATTTTATGATTGTTTTTAATCGTTAAGCAAGCGTATTACAAAAAAGTTACAAAAATAATAGAATTCTGGTCTTCAACGCACATCACATGCAGCATAGAACTCTGTGACTTAAATAACCACCTAAAGTAGGTTAGAGCATTCTGTTTCTGGAGCTATTGTTGTACATTATTTCTTTCCATAGCACATGGAGGCATTGTAGTAAGAACATTCAACAAGCAACGTCCTTCTACTGATAGGTAACAACACCTTTGAGATGAACTGGAATGGAGATTTTGAGCCAGACCTTCTCATCAAGCATCAGTGCACCAAGGGGCACCACTGAGCGATTTTGGGCACCATATTGGAGAGCAGCATGCTCTTCCAATATGGCTGCTGACCTCTTGTGGGTAGAGCGTTGGAAGTGAAAAAAAAATCACATCCGTCTCTCTGATGCTGTTGCTGTCAGCAAATAAAAAGGCTTAATTAGCTAAAATCTAGGGTTAGAATAATGGTTAGGGTGACAATTAAATTAGAATAAATGAAGGGTTGGCATAAGGGTTACATTTAGGGTTCTGGTTGGGGTCAAAAGGTCACAGTAGAACCCCCCTATTTTTTTTTTTGCCATATAACTCTCAAAAAATTTCAGAAAAACATGAAACCAAGCATATTTCTAAACTCAGAACAACATTTATAAACTATTTAGATTGCTCTTTGTAATGATTGTATTTGTTTAAATTATTTTTTAGGTCAAAATTAGAAAAAGTGGTTTTATTTATTTTTCCTACTATTTTATGATTTTTATTTAGTAAATGATACGATATGATGAAAATAATGGTATCTAATAAAAGCCATTCTTATGGAGATAAAAACAATATATAATTTGTGTGGGTACAGTATGTGAGAAATAATAAAATTACAGAGTAACACAAACACTCCAGAAATGTCAAAACAGTAAGCGCACAGTTTATAGACACTTGTATGTGCAAAAAATATAAAATATGCCTCTATGGTGACTACAGAAATAAGCACAAGTTTGTATGATAACAATAACATACATCAACAGTGCAAAAACATACACTTCATGTGAGTTTATTTTTACAAAGTTATATCACTTATATGTGCATATAAGTGAGAACTGAAAACAAAGCAAGTTCACACAAGTGCAAAGACACATGTAAAAAATAATAAAAGTGTACACATATATATAAATGCAAAATACTTAGCACCAGTCTTCTTGTACTGTATATGCCAGAAAGAAAGATAAACAAGAAAAAAGTCCTAGTGCTAGTTGTACTGAAGTGGTGATCTTCTGCATATAGATAGAAAATAGGGGATCAAACTCACAAATGCAGCTCCTATAACCTAGGAGCATGGAATCTACACAATGATCATATACTTGCCCCCACTCTGGAATGGTGGTGTCCACAGTTGTGAGGGACTGGATATCCAAATCACGATTTTAAAGTGCTTTATTTTCAAAGTGACTCAAATGTAAACAGGAACATCCATGAGAAAAATAGTGATAGTTTAACCCCTTAACGACAGATGACGTGCCAATCACGTCACGGCAAATCGTGGACTTGCCGACAGGTGACGTGCCTGGCACGTCATGCACTAAATGGAGTAAAGAAAGCGACCAGCGGTCGCTTTCTTTACTCTAACGGTGTTGCTACAATGCCTCTAGGTAGAGGCATTGTGCAACACCCCCCAAATGTGCAGGGGCGCGCTACGATCACTCCACGGAGTGATCGTAGCAGCCATTTAAAAATGACTGCGCCCACTGCACACATGTGCTTAGAAAGCGAACGATCGTTCGCTTTCTAAGCATCTCCGGTGTTGTTAAAGTGCCTCGCCAGCGAGGCACTTAACAACACCTTCAGGCTGCCCAGAGCCGAATGTGGTCGCTCTCCTGAGCGACCCCATCGGCTCAGTAGAAGGGAACGCTGCCTGTACAGGCAGCGCTTCCCTTCTAATGGCAAGAGCATCGGAAGTGAAAGTATTTCACTTCCGATGCTCTAGGGGGAGCCAGTCGATGCCGGCACAACAGATCTATGTGATCTGTGTGCAGGCATGTATGGTAAGTGCTCTGATGAGCACTTACCATACTGTCAAAGGCAATATTACTAAATATTGCCTTTGACAAGTATTGATCTGCCTCCCTCACCTTACTACTTTTAGTAAGGGAGAGAGACAGATCAGATCAAGTAAAAAAATAAAATAAAATAATAAAAAAATATTTAATAAAATTTTAAACACCAAGGGCTTTTATAAAAGCCATTTAACCCCTTCCCTGCCATTGATCGCTGTGTACGCAGTGATCATACACAGCAGCACATTTTTTGCTGTCTGTGCATTTTTTAGGGGTTCATTTTTTTTTACTGTAATTCATTACAGTATAAAAAAAAGCTCTTTTAAGAGAGATTAACCCCTTTCTTGCCGTAGATCACTGCCGAATCAGCGATCTGACGCAAATGCAGCAATCTTGCTGCAGAAGCATTTTTAATTTTTTTAAAACTTTTTTATTACACCCGTCACGTGTTAATTATACCCGCTAGGGGACTACGTTTAACGTAAAAAATTTTTTTTAGCTGTCTGAGCGCATCAGTAACAGCTGATAAGTGACAATGGCGGGTTGGCGTTTGCTCAGATGAGCATCACCATTCGTCTGGTTAGATCAATATGTGTAAATATTTGATCTGACCCGTGTAGATCTGCCTCCCTCTCACTTGAGTTTTAGTGAGGGAGGAAGACAGAGCTGTATAATGTAAGTTTTTAATTATAATATATTTAATAGAATTGAGACCCAAAGGCTTTTATAAAAGCCGTTTCCAGTATTAACCCCTTCCCTGCAATTGATCGCTGTGTACGCAGTGATCTTAGCACATTTTTTGCTGTCTGTGCATTTTTTTAGGGGTTATTTTTTTTTACTTTGATTTATTACAGTATATCAAAGGCTCTTTTAAGAGCTATTAACCCCTTCCTTGCCGTATATCACTTCCTAAGCAGCACATATGGTCACTGCCTAAGCAGTGCATATGGTCACTGCCTAAGCAGCGCATATGGAGCAATCTAGTCGCAGAAGGATTTTTTTTTGCTATCAGCATTTTTTTTGTCAGACTCGCTAGGGGTTAGTTATACCCACTAGGGGATTACGTGTATTCCTTTTGAAGCTGTCTGAACGCGTGTATAGCGATCAGTAACAGCCGATCAGTGGCAAAGGTGGTTTGGTGATTTCTCAGAGGAGCATCACCATTCGTCTGGTTCGTAAATATTGTTCTGACCCATATGGATCTGCCTCCCTCTCCTCACTTGAGTTTTAGTGAGGGAAAGAGACAGATCTGTATAACAGATAATTTTTTAATTGTAATAAATTAAATAAAATGTTAAAAAATTGTGAGTCCCAAGGGCTTTTATAAAAGCCATACCCTTTGTATAGTGTAGTGTATTAACCCCTTCCCTGCCACTGATCACTGCACAGCAGAACATTTTTTCTTGTCTGTGCATTTTTAGGGGTTAATTTTTTTGTACAGTACTACAAAGGCTCTTATAAGAGCTATTAACCCCTTCCTTGCTCTACATGTTCAAATTCCAAGTTTGAAAATCAAAAAGCGCACCTCTCAAATGTAGCCTTTCAACAACCAACAAAGCTGACAAAGCTATGCATGGGTGGTATCCCTGTGCTCGGGAGATGTCACTGAACATATATTGTGGTATTGTTTGTCAGTGACACATACCGAAATATGTGAATTTGTGTCTAAAGTGCAATGTATGTGGGAAAAAATACACAATAAAATGACTACCACAAACTTTAACAAAGGCTGGTGGTAGAATTGGTGCATGGAAAGTGTTAAAATAACACCATTTAAAATAGCCTAGGGTGTCTACTTTTACAAAATATATACTTTTTGGGGTAAAATACACTGTCCTACTTTAAAAAAAAGTCCCAAATGAAAGATGGGCTCAGGCTGACTACACGTCAATATTCCAAGTTGAAAATGTGCACCTTCACAATGTGGCCCTTTTAGCCCCCAAACAACCCAACAAACCTATGCATGGGTGGTATCCCTGTACTCAGGAGATGTTGTTGAACACATATTGGGTTATTGTTTGGCAGTGACACATACCAAAATCTGTGAATTTATGTCTAAAATACAATATTTGTGAAAAAAAAAACACACAAAAATTACTACCACAAACTTTGACAAAGGCTGGTGGTAGAATTAGTGCATGGAAAGTGTTAAAATACCACCATTTGAAATAGCGTAGGGTGTCTACTTTTAAAAAATATATGGGTTGATGGGGTAAAATACACTGGCTGGTTTCAAATATGTCCCAAATGGGACATGGGTGCAGGCGGTCTGCATGTCAAAATTTTAATTTGGAAAACCAAAAACTGCACCTACCAAATTTGGCCTTTTACTCCCCAAACAACCCAACAAACCTATGCATGGGTGGTATCCCTGTACTCAAGAGATGTTGCTGAACACTTGTTCACCCACACAGTGTGTGGGTGATGGGTGTCTACCTTTAAAAATATATGGTTTGGTGGGGGTAAATTACATTGGCTGGCTTCAAAGATATATCCCATATAGGACACGGACGCAGGTTGACTACATGTCAAAATTCCAAGTTGGAATTTTGAGGTGCGCATCTCACAAATTTTGCCTTCTAGCCAAAAAACAAACCAACAAACCTATGCATGGGTGGTATCCCTGTACTCGGAAGATGTTGCTGAACACATATTGGGGTGTTATTTGGCAGTGACACATACCAAAATCTGTGAATTCATGTCTGAAGTACAAGGTTTGTGAAAAAAAAACACAAAAAAATTACTACCACAAAGTTTGACAAAGGCTGGTGGTAGAATTAGTGCATGGAAAGTGTAAAAATACCACCATTTGAGATAGCCTAAGGTGTCTTCTTTTAAAAAATATATGGGTTGATGGGGTAAAATACACTAGCTGGCTTCAAATATGTCCCAAATGGGACATGGGTGCAGGCTGTCTGCATGTAAAAATTTCAAGTTGGAAAACAAAAAACTGCACCTCACAAATTTGGCATTTTAGCCCCCAAACAACCCAACAAACCTATGCATGGGTGGTATCCCTGTACTCAGAAGAAATAGTAGAATCTATTTAGCATGTTTTTTCGTTCGCTATTGTCGATGAGGAGAAGTTGTTTCAAATAAAAACAAAGAAATTAGTGTATTTTTTTTTTTTTACCATATTTTATTATTTTTTTTAATAATATGATAAGATATGATCAAAAAGATGGCATCCATAGAAAGCCCTTCTTGTCCCGATAAAAACAAAATATAATATGTGTGGGTACAGCAAATGACAAAGAAGAAAATTACTGCTAAACACAAACAGCACAGAAATGTTAAAATAGCCATTGTCCAGAAAGGACAAAAATGTTTCAAAGGCTCTGTCCTTAAGGGGTTAAAAACAATCAAATGTCGATAATAAAAAAAAAACTATTTTTGTGAGACACAGTCTAAGCTGTGATCATCTATCTGTGCATCTCTGGGCTGATCAGTACATTTTTACATGTGTCTTTGCACTTGTGTGAACTTCCCTTGCTGTGTTTTCATTTCTCACTTATATGCACAGTGATACACTTCATGTGGGTTTATTTTTTGCACTGTTAATGCATGTTATTGTTATCACGCAACATTACATATCTCATAATCTAAAACTTCACTCTAGTCGTTTGTATAATGTAGTTTGATATCGTTATATAAACTATGCTTTTTTCCTCTTTAGTGAATACTCATTTCTAAGGAAGACAGTTTCTCTCCTTCGTATTCATCCCCTTCAAAATCAGTAAGTGTATTTTACGTATAAACTAAATTTCTTCTTATTAACTAAGGCATTGTCATTAGTTTTTGCACATTCCAATCCACTAGCTATTTTGCAGGCAATAGATGAATCAGCGCAAACATTGACATTTATCCGTCATTATAGAATTAATTGATTTTATATGATGTTTTGTTTGAATGGTAACTATTTATGTATATGGGGAAAAAAATCTTGTGTCACCATATTCCTTTGTGCATTATTGACCAATATCTAAAATCATTTTTCTATCATGAAAAAAAAGAAACCCTGTATGAATAAACATCATATTTCTTTGTACTTATAGACTCATTTTTTAAATATTTTTCTGGCAAGACAGCCATAACTTGCCACCAAGCATAAATGTATGTGCCTTATATTAATTAAGAATGATAGGTTTTATCTAGTACTTCTATGTCTTTTAGTGTTTCTTTCTTTTCGAATACCATGTACTATGCTTTCTCTTTGTGTTAAGACCTGATGCTAATTTCTGTAATACACTTCTGAAGAAGCCTTGGGCGAAACGGGTCAAGGTGTTCTTCCACCGGGAACTTTATCAAAATTAAGCATCTGTTAATTCACTGGCTGATTTTATAAATTGCCTATTACTGTATATTTAAAACCTATTTTTAAACTGCCGTAAGAGATTATTCCGGTATTTCTGAGTGCTAGCACCTAACCTAAAATATGTTTTTTACAATCCCTCATAGTTCTTACTTGAACATAATTAATTAATTCTTTAATGTTTACCAGGATTAATATGTTGAGATTGATATTTTTTCTCGAAGTATCTCCTAGAGGTAGATATAAAAAAAAAACTGTATTACATAGTAATGAATCAGCAGGAATGAACTATATTCTTTTTTTGTGAATATTCAATATTTCACATTATTATATCTTTATCCAGGAAGTAGAAAATCAGTTTTACAGTCTGCAATGGAGCAAGCTTTTCATAATGTATTCTTTTTTTCCACTTAATGCTTGAACAAACAGAATAAATGAGTTTACAGTATAATTTTCATGCTGGCTTCAAAAGTGCTCTGTGCACTTCGACAATGAAATGAAAACACAGAAAACTTTCAGTTTTACAGCTGAAGGATGCATTAATTTAGATTTAAGAATAAAATTCAAACCATCTGTAAAAAGGTTCAAAATATGTGTCCACATAGAGTTAATGGTATATGTTACTATGTCAAACTGCACATTCTAGGTCAAACAAAGCAACATATGAACACTTTCTAAATATTTAATGAAATGACAATGCATACAAATTGTCAAGGAAATTGAATTGCAGTTATAAAAACATATATAGAAATCAAATGTTTTAAATGTTACACCTTTGCAACATTATTCTTTTCTAACTGTTCCAGGGGAATAACCATATATTTTAATAAGCAGCTATTAATTTCACACAGAACAATGCCAAGAAAAGGGTAATACAAGTGTAAAATACTAAAAATATATTCAGATAGAAATGAAAATCACAAAAGAAAATGATGACCTATTTAAAGTGATGCCATCGAGATTTTAAATACCTTTTTCAAATTCTTTAACATTGTGAAATTGCTGTCTCCTACAATTCTGTGGGTTGTTTTTTTTACGATTTAGATTGCTTTTCATCCTAGTGAAATGTATTAATTTTGCACTTATTATTATCACTCACAATAGAATGTCAAAGAAAGTCCAGGTATTTTAACTTTAGTTTTTATTAAAAGAGCCAAGGTGCATTCCTTAAAAAAATCTCTTGTAAGACCTCTAGAACAAATGATACGAATCTCCAATTCACACTATCATATGCCTTTTCAGCATCCAAGGCAAGTAATACTCCTGGTGTTCTTTTGTGTTGTATCTCATAGATGATATTAAGGATTTTTTGGGTATTAATTGCCTGATCTCCTATAGTAAACCCAGTTAGATTTGAATTAATCGAGTAGGACATAATTGCTTGAAGCCTATTTGCAAGATTTTTTTATTATATTTTTGCATCTTGGTTTATGAAGGAGATTGGTCTACAGGTAGTAAAGTAACATTAATCCTTATCAGATTTAAGAAATAGGAAAGTAGTAGTTTGTAACATTTCAGATGGAAAAAGTATTTTTGTGCCAATTTCCTCAAAGATTATTAGAAGTAATGGGGAGATCACTACGTGAAAAGCTTGTTAAAAAAAAAAACACTGAAAATCTATCCAGGCCCAGAGATGTCCCATTTTTTATGTCTGTTAATTATGATCTGACTTCCATTAAAGATAATGGTAGATTCAAAGTGTGCGTATGATCCTCCAACAGGGGAATGTCTAATGTTTTAAAGAAATTGTTCATCTGGGTATGAGATTTTTTAATTTCTTCTACATTGTATAATGTGTTATAATAATCCTTGAAAGAATTGCTGATTTGGGCTGATGAGAACCTTATTTTATCTTTGTAGATTAGTTTGTTAATTCTTTTTTTTGTTGTTGTTCAGTTTCAGTTTTTTTGCCAGGATTTTACCAGAATGGTCAGAATTTCCTTTGAAGATGACACATTGTCTTATTGATATTTTGCATCAACTTTATTTTATTTTGGGTCTTTGAGATTTTTTTTTGGCTAAATAAATATAAAGATCACCAAGAGACTTATCCTTCTTCTTTTTTATAATAAATCCCATCTTGATAAGATGCCTCTAATAGTGTATTTTATGGTACACTGATGGGTAGAACTATCTACAGATAAATTACCGATTAAAAGCAAAAAAAACTTTAGTTTCTTTAATGAGTTCTATTTTGTCATTGACAAAATGACAGGAGCATGATAAGACCATGATATACATCCAATATTCGAAGTAAAACAATAATTAATCCCTATATTAGTAGTTATAAAGAAACCAATTCATGAATAAGATATATGCCTATTTGAGTAAAAGGAAAAATCTTATTCAGATAGATTATGAGTAGAGTTGAGCAGACACCTGGATGTTCGGGTTCGGCAGGTTCGGCAGATGTCCGGGTCCGTGCTCGAACTTGACCCCGAACACGAACCACATTGAAGTCAATGGGGAGACAAACTTTTTGCCACTAAAATGCCTCTAAAAAAGTCCTGGA
Organism: Pelodytes ibericus; assembly: GCA_036172795.1. Classification (NCBI taxonomy): domain Eukaryota; kingdom Metazoa; phylum Chordata; class Amphibia; order Anura; family Pelodytidae; genus Pelodytes; species Pelodytes ibericus. The sequence continues at coordinate 212,493,721 of CM069857.1, read as the reverse complement.
AAGGGCTAAAAATGAAGTAAAATGTGGGTAAGAGTAGGTCAAGTGCCCTGCAAGCAAATGTGGATAGGGAAATAACTTAAAATAACATAAAATACATACAAATTACAAATATTGCTGAGCCATAAAATAGCACTAGATGGAATCTTTGATTTTAGCTTTGGAAGAACATACATCTAAATCTAAAGCATGGCTGCCAGGAGGATCGACAGAATTATCCATTTGAGAGAGGGTTGGAGTGCAGGGTACTCTCGTTCATTTTATACTAAGTGACCCATAGGTTGAGGAGGCGGTGACCGTGGCGGTGTAGGTGGAAGCAGCGCTGGAGGAGGAGGAGGAGGAGGAGGTAGCCAGAATTTTTCAAAGTGCGCTGTAAGCACAGTATTGGACTGTTCTATTTGACTCTCAGATATGAAGTGCACTGCAAGACGCAAATGTACTATTTAGCACCCAAAACAATTAGAATTTTTCAAAGTGCGCTGTAAGCACAGTATTGAACTGTTCTATTTGACTCTCAGATATGAAGTGCACCGCAAGACGCAAATGTTCTATTTACCACCCAAAACTATTCAAATTTTTCAAAGTGCGCTGTAAGCACAGTATTTGACGGTTCTATTTGACTCTCAGATATGAAGTGCAGGATGCAAATGTAATATTTAACACCAACAAATTGCAGTATTTAAAAATGCCTAGATGTTGCCAGAGCTAACAGAATAGGATTAAAGTCATGTGCCAGAAGTTAGAGTTCAAATCCGGGCTGATCATGGCAGTGTATTTATTGTGACCAGATTTAATTTCATTTTGACCCAGGTTGATGCTTGCCAATACTTCCCTCTTCATATACAATATTTCTTAAGATGACCTCGGCATCATACCACACATTAAACCCAAACCCATTCATGCTATTGAAATCCAAAACAATATACCAAGTTGTTGACACTATTCTGTTGACTATTTTTTAGTTTGTTGACTATTTCCTTTTCCTTGAAGAGATTTCTTGATAGTAGGTATTGAGTGATTTTTCAAACTGTGCAACCTCTGTCTTCTCTTCTTCAAGCCATAGTAAGGGTGAGTTGGGTTTCCCAGTTATAGTAAGTAAATATAAAAAGTCTATCCTGTGCCTTATTAACCACCAACCCTGATTTGTAGTAATTAAGTAGGTTCAAATTACTTGAGAGTTTGTACAGCCTGTATAACAGTGTAAATTTGCTGTCCCCTCAAAATAACTTAACACACAGCCATTAATGTCTAAACCATTGGCAACAAAAGTGAGTACACCCCTAAGTGGAAATGTCCAAATTGGGCCCAATTAGCCATTTTCCCTCCCCGGTGTCATGTGACTCATTAGTGTTACAAGGTCTCAGGTGTGAATGGGGAGCAGGTGTATTAAATTCAGTGTTATTGCTTTCACACTCTCTCATACTGGTCACTGGAAGTTCAACATGGCACCTCATAGCAAAGAACTCTCTGAGGGTCTGAAAAAAAGAATTGTTGCTCTACATAAAGATGGCCTAGGCTATAGAGGATTGCCAAGACCCTGAAACTGAGGGGCCCCCCAGGTCATGATATCAGAGATTTTCAGAAGACCGGATTGGACCCACTGAGTGATATCCAAATCAGGAATTCCGGTCGTGAGTGCCCCCAGAGGCACATTATGTGTTGTTTTTATCGTCATAAGAAGGGCTTTCATTAGATACCATTATGTTCATCATATCTTATAATTTACTACAAAACAAATCATAAAATATGATGAAAAATTTAAAAAACAAATTCTATCTTTGACCTAAAATATAATTTACACAAATACAATCATTAAAAAAGACCCCATCTAAACAGTTTCTAAATGTTGTCCCGAGTTCAGAAATATGCATGTTTCCATATTGTTCGGTATTTTTTTGCGAGTTATGAGGCAAAAACCAAAAATTGTTTGTTTTTTCCTATATTGACATTTTGACCCCAACCCAAACCCTAAATTTAACCCTAACAATAAATTTAACCCCAACTCTAACCCTTATGCTATCCCTTAATATGTTTTAATTTTAATTTAATTTTAACTTATGCTAAAAATTATTTAATTTTAACCCTATAGGCTAATCTAACTATATTACCAGTTTTAAGATAATTAATCTTTTTTTTTTAACATTGCTATGCTGGTTGCTGCCTCTAGGGGCAGTCAAGCAGCATATTCAAAGTGACGGAAGTGAATTTACTTTCACTTCCGACACTCAGACCACAAGAGGGCATAGCCATATTGACAGAGCATGCTGCTCCGTCAATATGGTGCCCACGATCGCTCCATGGGGCGATCGTGGGTGCCCCAGAAAGGAAATTTTGGTGCTGGCTATTGCCTCGACATTGAGGCAATAGACCAGCACCGTTAAAGCGCAAAAAATGCTAGATTCACTGCAGGACGTGCCAGGCACGTCCATTGTCTGGAATGGAGTTCCCCGTCCATTGTCGCGAAGGGATTAAAGGATCCTGGGGTTTTTCTAATTTGTTGGAATTCTATTACTGTAACTGTAAAGACTATATAAAGTTATTTATAGACTAGTTGTATGAATGGTTTCAATAGAAAATTAATCAGCACAGTTTATTCATATCTGGCATAAATAGGCAAAGGTTTAAAATTGTAATTATAATGATGTTCTCCATCGAGGCGTCTTTGTGTAGAATATATGGCAAAAAGTCAAGTGCTCATTTGACCTATACAGGGAAGTCATTGGCCCCTTAATAGTGTTGTTCTTTGCATCTATCTTAAGGCTAAGATATAACATTTTGGAACAAGATAGTAAGAAAATAGGTCAATCTTATAGGATACTGGGTAGTCAGCACACACAAATAATTTAACCAACTACATTCAGTGCGAGTCTATACCAGCCACTCATCTAGGTGAGAGAGAGCCAATGTGCCACTATTGCACAGCTAGATATCAAACCTTGCCTGCCAGAGAGTGAAGCAGCAAATATTCCTTAAATGTTCAGGAATCTTCAGCCCTTTTTCCCCCGAAAAAAAGGGCTGAAGCTAAAAGAGAACACCTTGGATATACTGTGACTTGATGACTCAAAGCAGGATTATTTCTCTTAGTGTCTACTACACCATTCCCTTGCTCTCCCAGGACAGCACATGAGCACCGCCCAACATGCATCCAACTTCATCACTGTCAGTCAAAAAAATACAGATTTATTAATGGAAGTTATGATGTACCACTGACAGTGTCTGAGTAATTATGTAAAGATGGGAGTAATGATGTAGCACCATCAGGGTCTTGCTGACTATTTAGTAATGGGAGTTATGCTATTCTTTTGTCTATGTCTTGCTCATTCTACAATAATGGGAGTTATTATGGATCATTGGCACTGTCTTGCTCAATATGTTTAGTGTGTATATGTATGTATGGAGATATATATATATATATATATATATATATATATATATATATATATATACACAACAAAACAAAATGGGATGCAGAGAGGCTAATCCAGGTAATGAATAGAAGATCCTATGCTACATACCGAACTGTCAGCAGGCTTCCGTGTTATAGAGCTGCTAGGAACTATTTGTGATATGAATCACCAAAGTAGTTCTTTGAGGATTCAGGTATATTTATCTGTGTTCATATTTTTACCCATTTGCCTCTGTAGACTTCACATCCATGCTGCCTACATTAGAATCAATCTAATCAAATGAATGGAGAACAATGGTGGTGAATGCCAATAATATTTTTTTATGGAATGGCTATTTATTTATGTAAAAAAAACCATGCAGTGTTCAGTGATATTTAGGATACTCATATTTTCATTGGCAGCTATAATATTAAGAGGATAATTGTGAAACCTTTGCATTTCATGCACTGGAAATGGAAAACATCTGGAAACATTAATGTGAAATCATTAATAGCTCATTATGGGAGTCCATAAATATTCTTAAACATTTATGAAATAAATAAGTACAATTTATGATCTAAATAGTGTAAGCATTTGGAAATCATTTTGAATTTTCATATTTGTTTAGTTATAGTTTATATAAATATATATATATTTATAGTTATAAAAATAATATTGGCTAAGTATTTTAAAATACACATTAAACTGCCCAAAAAGCAGGAGTTTTTTTCTTTTCACTTGAGCTTCCGTAAAGGAATCAAGGGTTAAAACAAAGTTTAGTTGTCCTTTAAATGCATATTGCATAAGAGAGATAAATATCAAAGTGGAGTTAGAAGTCATGCTTTTACTCCTTTGCTTTGAAGGGACTAAAATTAAAACAATAATATTGAATTTTTTTTTGTTTTTTGGATACTAGTGTATTCAATGACGTGCATATTGAATTGAATGCTTTTTTATCTATAAATTATATTTTTTTTCTTCTTTTCTGCCTCTGTCTCTGCACATCTTTTATTAGACTCTGTGAAAGATTCCATATAATATGCAATTGATGTTTGTGGTTTGTTTTTCAGTTTTGACCTTGTTATGAAATACTGCATAATATTGCAGTATTGTTTTTGTAGCTACAGTGTTCTGTCAGACATAATATTTGGTGAAAATATGTTCCGAAAAGAACTGACTATTAAGTATTTCACTAGTTAGATAACTAATTTAATATCTGAATCAAAATTGCAATATTGTAACTTATGTATTTTATGTTCATGTGTTTATTTTTTAAGTAATGCATTTGTGTTTTTTGTACTAAAATAGTTTAATCATATTTGCTTGTAAATTTTCCTGTTATTATTTTGCATAGTTAAATATTAAAAGTATATTTAAAAAAAATAAAAGATAAGCAATTGCAGTTCTCAATCACAAACATAAATTTATTGGTGTAATGAAAACAGAAAGTTAGTTGTGGAAAAGCCAGCACATTTCGAAGACTTGCCCCAGTATCATGATCAGCTCTTACTATTCGGTGGGTCAACTTCCAAAGCTGTGTCTAATATAGGATACATTAAGGAGATCAAACAAATAAAATGACTGCAATAAATAGAGCATCTTTTATCGTAATTCACTCATGTCATTACATCAATTTCTTTTTATATGAAATGAACCATAAAAATCATTATACAACAACAGGTTAGACAATTTTATGTACACAGCAAATAAAACGGTGTAGCTTGTATATCACACTATCTAGAAATGAATCTATATATCTTTTTTACAGTACTATTTCATATGGATACCATCACTGTTGTAATTACTTAAATGTCATTTATAACAAGAATGTTTTATAGATGCTCTGCCCCAGTCAGTGTGGCATGGGTATGACTTTACACCCAAAAGGTCTAAATAAAGATTTTTTTCTTTATTATAGCTTATTCGAACTGGTTTATACCCGAGGCTGAGCAGGGCTGGGCTGAATAAATACAGGCTTTACAAACTCTACCACCATCCGGTTTTGTCATCAAAAATTCAAGATTGAAATTCCATCAATAAGAAATGAACAAAGAATTTGGAACTGAAGACCTAAGTGCTTGCTTTTTGCTGTAGACCAGATAATGTCACCCTGCACAGTATCTTGCAGAGATTAATTTTATTTTTTATCCAAAGTCTCCTTTTGGTAAGAACAGTTTTTTTAAAGCATATTTTTTCTCAACATACCTTCAAATGTTTTTAAATTGTTTCCTATCTGGTCAAATTTAAGATTTTTAAGAACCTAATTTTTAATTTGTAGTAAGCATACACCTGACACTTTTTCTTTTTCAAAAGTAATCAGACTGCAAGCAACTATCAATAAAAGTCTCAACATAAAAAAAAGAACTGGTTTATGAATTGGTAACTTGTTTTACCAATGCTGGAATGGTGGTACACCGTTTCATCCACCTCTGTATGTACAGTGAGGGAAAAAGTATTTGATCCCCTGCTGATTCTGAACAAAAAAATGATCAGTCTGTATTTTAATGGTAGGTGCATTTCAACAGTGAGAGACAGAATAACAAAAAAAAAAATCCAGAAAAACACATGTCAAAAAAGTTATAAATTGATTTGCATGTCAATGAGTGAAATAAAAATGTGATCCCATATCAATCAGCAAGATTTCTGGCTCCAGGTGTCTTTTATACAGGTAATGAGCTGAGATTAGGAGCACTTAAAGGGAGTGCTCCTAATCTCAGCTCGTTACCTGTTTAAAAGACACATGTGCACAGAAGCAACTCTCCACCATGGCCAAAAGCAAAGAGCTGTCCAAGGATGTCAGGGACAAGATTGTAGACCTACACAAGGCTGGAATGGGCTACAAGACCATTGCCAAGCAGCTTGGTAAGAAGGTGACAACAGTTGGTGCGATTATTCGCAAATGGAATAAACATAATATAACTGTCAGTATCCCTCGGTCTGGTGCTCCATGCAAAATCTCACATCGTGGAGTTCCAATGATCATGAGAATGGTGAGGAATCAGCCAAGAACTACACGTGAGAACCTTGTTAATAATCTCAAGGCAGCTGGGGCCATAGTCACCAAGAAAATAATTGGTATCACACTATGGCATTAAGTACTGAAATCCTGCAGCGTTTCTGCTAACGGGACAGGGCAACTTCACAGCATAAAAGGGTCGATGGATGGGGCCATGTACCATCAAATCTTAGGTGAGAACCTCCTTTCCTCAGCCAGGGCATTTAAAATTGGTCGTGCATGGGTATTCCAGCATGACATTGACCCAAAACACAGAGCTAAGATAACAAAGCAGTGGCTCAAGAATGAAACATTAATGTCCTGGAGTGGCCTAGCCAGTCTCCAGACCTTAATCCCATAGAACATCTTTTGAGGGAGCTGAAGGTTTGAGTTGCCAAATGTCAGCCTCAAAACCTTAATGACTTGTAGAGGATCTGCAAAGAGGTGTGTGACAAAATTCCTCCTGAGATGTGTGCAAACCTGGTAGTCAACTACAAGAAACGTCTGACCTCTGTGATCACAAGTTTTTTGCCACCAAGTACTAAGTCGAACGGGTCAAATACTTATTTCACTCATTGACTTGCAAATCTTTTTTTTTTTTGTCATTATGTCTCTCACTGTTAAAATACACCTGCCATTACAATTATAGACTGATCATTTCTTTGTCAGTGGACAAATGTTCAAAATCAGGGTATCAAATATTTTTTCCCTCACTGTATACTATGAAATATTAAAGAAGAAAATATTACTGTATTATGCAGTTTATATTTTTATACTTTTAGATTCTTATATAAACTTTATTAAAAATGTATTCTTTTGTTATTTGTTTTCTTCTCTCCCTACCGCACTTTTCTTCATGCTTCTTCACTAACCTTATGTTTCTCAAGTTTCCCATCCCCCCTAGATTATAAGCTTCTGAGCAGGAAACCATGCCTACCCTACTGTTTTTGTCTGTGCCTGTTTGTCTAATTTTGTCTCTATCACCCTTTTTATGTTCTGTACCAAATTGCTGCCTACATTTTTGGCCCCATGTAAAACATTGGTATTGTAATGTAAAAATAAATAGATGGGTATTAATTTGTTTTTGTTTGTGAAATAATATGAATGGATCAACCCATTGCAAACATAAAGTATAATAATCATAATCTGATACTATATTTTGTGAGACACTTCCTTGTAATGTCATGTTGTGGCAATTGTAAAATATTCCATTTATTTATATGTTTCCCTCATTGCGAGTATTGTTCAGGAGATCTGGTGATACCTTAATTATCTGAGTTCTATTTAAGAACTTTACTCACAGAGATTGGGCATGAACTTGAGAATGCCTGATTATAGGATGAAATGTGTTGTGATCCGCCTCCATTATTCTCACCATTGACGTCAGATGCCTACTTTATCAGTCAGTTTCTGCAGTGCACTTAACATGCTGTTTGCTGAGATCTTTACAGTTATTGCACATCGACACTATGTAACATTTTTATATTGTTGGCTAATAAATGCATTTGTTTTTTTTACTCTATAAGGGTTTCCTGCCCTCTTGTGTTATTTGGTGAGTATCTGTGGAAGATAGAAGACGGCATTACCAATATATTTATTATAAGTGCTTGGTCCCTAGAGCAAGGTCTCTTATTTTGAACATATTCATATCTGGCTTTTACAGATTGCACTTATTTTATGTTATTTTGTTATATATTTTTTCCCATATGCAATAATTTTCATTGTACAAAAAAAAAATCATCTTAGTTTTTATCTTGTGGGGAGCTAGTCACTTAAAAAACAGCAAGTGAACAGCAAAAATTCGGCCTTAATAATTAGTCTGGAGAGAGAGGAAAGTTGACAATAATTGCCTTATTTTTTACTTTGTAAAAGCAATGTAAGCTAATGAATTCAGGAATATGTTTATTTCTAACATGTTTTACCAGAAATAATACGCTGAGATCTTTATTATTTTCACATATGTCCTGTGGACCATGTCCACACTTTTACGTAGAGCTTCACATTTATAGCAACAACAAAAAATACATAATAATACAGCAAAGTTGGGAAGAAAATATACAGAGTGTACAATTACTGATACAGATAAATAGAGAAAACAACATTACACAAGTAGGCTATATGTTATATACATTGTATTTCCATTTTTATTCCATCTCAGAAAAAAATGAATATAACAAATAGAAATGTTTTTATTTTTCATATAAAACACGTGAGTATATATCTGTCACAGTCACAGCACAAGTTTTAATCAGCTAAATCTCCAGTAGATTTTAGTCAACTAAATCTCAAGTGAGGGAGGGAACAAGTCTGAGAAAGCTGTTACAAAGTTTGTTAACTTGCTATGGAGAGGGAAAGGGAAACACTCACATGACTGTACCAGGCAAATCAGAAAGAGGAGTATCCTGTTCTTCTGCACTTTGCAGGGCATTGTTCCAGGGGGCAGACAGGTACAGGAAGACTGTGTCTCAGCCATTCCAGTTGCAGATAGTCAGGGGACTGGATTTTGGCAGAGATTCATTGGAACCTGAACCAGTAGTCCATCCCTAACATTTTAATCATATTTTAGTCAGTTCATGAAAATTTGCAATGGATTTTCAACAAAAATGTTTAGTCAACAAAATTAACACCACACTCAACCAAAATTTTCTTTTTTTCTTATCATTAAAATTAGCCACACTAAAAAATTAGTTACTCATGCATACTGAAGATAATGCATTTTTTTAATCTACAATAAATGTCTGGAAATTAAAAATGAAGCACCATAATTTAAACTGGTAATATACTGTATTCCTTTGATATTCATTGATTACATGGAAAATCAGAAATCAAGGGCTAATTGACTCTTTCCTTAATTTATCACTCAATAATATAAAACCTTACAGTGGTGCATGCAGGGTTTTCCAGACATACTGCCAAGCTCAAAGATATCTAGCCATTGCTCACTTGGACCCTCAGAATGTTCAAGGGAAAAAGCAACTGTATAGACAAATTGTACTGCCTCAGTTTGTGTACACCACACAAACCAATTTTGCTCACTGGACTTGAATGCATGACAATTACTGAACAAACCTGCTTATACAGCACCACAATAAAGCATAGAATACTTAAAATAAGTAAGCTCAGTATAAAATAAATAGCATATAATCAATACTGTAGTAATACCATATTTGCTCGATTATAAGACGAGGAATTTTTCAGAAAAAAAATTCTGAAAATTACCCCTTATAATCGAGGTAGTCTTATAATCTGACCTCAAATTGAGGTCAAACTATAAGACATGGATCGAGGTCCCCACAGAGCTTCAGGGGACCTGAATCCCACTCTCTAACATCAGGGGAATGTCTGCGCGATAAACGCAGACTCCACCTGCTGCTGCCTGGCACGACCGCCGGGACTTCTATGATAAAGCCGGGTATTTCCGGCTTCGTCATAAAAGTCCCTGCGGTTGTGCCGGGCGGCAGCAGGGGAGTTCTGCACTCATCGCGCAGACATCCTCCGCTGCCCCGCTAGCCACCAGGAGAATCGGGCAGCTGGGGCATGTCTGCACGATACGTGCAGACATCCTCCATGCTGCCCGACACTTCTATCTATTATGATGGACTAGCTGTCCGTCATAATAGATGGAGGTGTATGGCAGCATGGAGGATGTCTGCACATATCGTGCAGACATCCCCCGGCTGCCCCCACTAGCCACCAGGGATAAAGAAACAGGTGAGGGGGAGGGAGGGGGGGGGCAGAGAAACGAGGGTGAGGGAGGGGGTAGAAAGATAAGGGGGGCAGAGAAATGAGGGGAGGGGGGCAGAGCAACAAGGGGAGGGAGGGGGGAAGAGACAGAGACATGGGGGGGAGAGAGAAACAAGGGGAGGGAGGGGGAAAGAGACAGAGACAAGGGGAGCGTGGGGGGAGACAAAGGGAGGGGGAGAGAGAGACAACACTAAGGGGGGAGAGAGACAAAGCTGGGGGCATGGGAAAGAGAGAGGCAGCATTGGCAATTTGGCACATAAAAGGAAATAAAAACAAGAAATGCATTTTTTTATATCATAATTTTTTATTAAAAAAGCAATTAACATGTGAATTTATATACAAGTTGAACTTTTTTCCTATAGGGTAGTCTAATATTCATGCTTTTAATTTTTTCCTAAAGGAATATCCAAAGTTTGGGGGGTCGTCTTATAATCAGGGTCATCTTATAATCGAACAAATACGGTAATAATGGGATTTATTTAATGACATAAGTTAGTTTATCTTATGTATTGAATACCATAGAGGTGAAAAAAAGTGATATTTTATGTAACTGAATCAGGCCCAATTTATTAATAACTAGTAATAAGTCACTCAATCCAGCAGTATGGTATCTATAAGAATTCAGATAAACTAATATCCTTTAGTGTAAAAAAGTGCAGCACAGTGGCTCTCTCTCTCCCAATATTTCAAGACATACAGTGGATATAAAAAGTCTACACACCCCTGTTAAAATGTCAGGTTTCTGTGCTGTAAAAAAATGAGACAAAGATAAATCATTTCAGAACTTTTTCCACCTTTAATGTGACATATAAACTGTACAACTCAACTGAAAAACAAACTGAAATCTTTTAGGTAGAGGGAAGAAAAAATATAAAAATAAAATAATGTGGTTGCATAAGTGTGCACACCCTTAAACTAATACTTTGTTGAAGCACCTTTTGATTTTATTACAGCACTCAGTCTTTTTGGGTATGAATTCAGCATGGAACATTTGACTTGGCAAGATTTGCCCAAAAACTTCTTTGCAAAAACACTCCAAATCTGTCAGATTGCGAGGGCATCTCCTGTGCACAGCCCTCTTCAGATCACCCCACAGATTTTCAATTGGATTCAGGTCTGGACTCTGGCTGGGCCATTTGAAACTTTAATCTTCTTCTGGTGAAGCCATTCCTTTGTTGATTTGGATGTATGCTTTGGGTCGTTGTCATGCTGAAAGATGAAGTTGCTCTTCATGTTCAGCTTTCTAGCATGAGCCTGAAGGTTTTGTGCCAGTATTGACTGGTATTTGGAACTGTTCATAATTCCCTCTATCTTAACTAAGGCCCCAGTTCCAGCTGAAGAAAAACAGCCCCAAAGCATGATGCTGCCACCACCATGCTTCACTGTGGGTATGGTGTTCTTTTGGTGATGTGCAGTGTTGTTTTTGCGCCAAACATATCTTTTGGAATTATGGCCAAAAAGTTCAACCTTGGTTTCACCAGACCATAACACCTTTTCCCACATGCTTTTGGGAGACTTCAGATGTGTTTTTGCAAAATGTAGCCTGGCTTGGATGTTTTTCTTCGTAAGAAAAGGCTTTCGTCTTGCCACTCTACCCCATAGCCCAGACATATGAAGAATACGGGAGATTGTTGTCACATGTACCACACAGCCAGTACTTGCCAGATATTCCTGCAGCTCCTTTAATGTTGCTGTAGGCCTCTTGGTAGCCTCCCAGACCAGTTTTCTTCTCGTCTTTTCATCAATTTTGGAGGGAGATCCAGTTCTTGGTAATGTCACTGTTGTGCCATATTTTCTCAACTTGATGATGACTGTTTTCACTGTGTTCCATGGTATATCTGATGCCTTGGAAATTCTTTTGTACCCTTCTCCTGACTGATACCTTTTAACAATGAGATCCCTCTGATGCTTTTGAAGCTCTCTGTGGACCATGGCTTTTGCTGTGGGATGCGACTAAGAAAATTGCAGGAAAGACCAACTAGAGCAGCTGAACTTTATTTGGGTTTAATCAGAGGCACTTTAAATGATGGCAGGTGTATGCTGACTCCTATTTATCATGATTTGGAATGTGATTACTTAATTCTGAACACAGCTACATCCCCAGTTATAAGAGGGTGTGCACACTTATGCAACCACATTATTTAATTTTTATATTTTTTCTTCCCTCTATCTAAACGATTTCAGTTTGTTTTTCAATTGAGTTGTACAGTTTATAGGTTACATTAAAGGTGGAAAAAGTTCTGAAATGATTTATCTTTGTCTCATTTTTTTACAGCACAGAAACCTGACATTTTAACAGGGGTGTGTAGACTTTTTATATCCACTGTATCTATCACTCCCAATATCACAATACATGTGAAGAGAAGGTGCACCATAATAGAGTTCAGAAATGTATTAAACAGAATTGTCTACTCTTAATAGAGCACAGAATACAGGAATTTTAGTAAAAATATGCAAGCTTACTTCAGTTTACTATGTGGGTAGGTGAATAGCAAACTTTATAATCTACCAGAATTTGAGAATGGTCTAGGATAAACACTGTTTCATAACTAGAAGCAACCACTTCTTAGATATAAAAAGCTAATGTACATAATTACATCTCTGTGCTTTTCTTTTAAAATCCACTCCAGCTCTGTTTGTACAGATTGCTAACCAATCAATTTAAAGTGGGCAGAGCAATGCATGTTCATCTTCTCTTCTCTTTTGCAACAAACCAAAATTAGGTTAGATACATTTTGATGCATCTACATTATTGTTATACTGGCAATGTGGAGGGCCTTGCCAAACCTTCAATTATTTTCTAGTCTTTGTTTCTTGCTGAAAATATCCCTAACTGCTACCTCTCCCTGTGTAAGTGATAAAATGGTGACTCAAGCCTATTTATTTTTAGTTTATGTTGCTTGTGCTAAGTCACACATCCTATGTCTTTTGTTAACTCTCAAGTCACATGGTCTGAGGCCATCTTGGAACTCCCAAACACCATGGCATAGTGCCATCTTGTAACTCCCAGCAAAAATTATCTTTTGGAGCAAGCACATAGTATATAGGTTTGCAGTTCTTTTTCACACTCACATATAGATTTAAGTTTATCAGCGGTTATTGTCAAACACTTTGAACCAATTGATTCTTTTAAAACCACAATAACAACAAATACAATTTGCACACAATTTACAATAGCTGCTGATACTCCAGTTAATGGGAAAAAGTGAATTACTCCAAACTTCTGCATACTATGGCATGGATGCCATTAAAAGATACCCAATGCTTATGAATATAAAATGCTTGATAATAGAACTATTTTGAAGACACTTTTATAATTTATAGTTTAGATCATATGAAAATTTTGAGACCATTAAAGTGTGGATAAAGTAGGAAATAAACTTTATTTTACATTATTAAATAAATAGAAGAAAATCCTTCATTCGTCATACAGATTTGATCTGCGATTCATTAGAAGTCTTGAATGAACAGTACATGCATGATCAACATCACTGCCGAGAAACACATACTCTGCATTCCTGTGTAAAAGACCTGTTGTCCCAGCGATTTAATCTGTGTTATTTCAACCTCCGGATGGGATAGATAGCATATATAAATAGCTATTATAGTGATTCACAACCTATTAAGTCATTAAATTACATTTTCTAGATTGAGTAGGCATTTCTATTTTAAGCTGATATTTGTGCGATAAATCTATGTCCTGAGATATTCTCAATCCATATCATGTTATATAAAACAAAATGTTTTGATCAAAACAAAGTACATTTTCTCACCAGGGAAGGAGTTGTACATAAAAATGATTTCTGGGAGCACTTAGAAAATAGAAAATAAAGTAGAAAATAAAAATAGGAATACTAAGTCTCCATATATGTACACATGAGATATTACTGGAATTACCAAATCCTCTTTTAATAAATGTTACCTCAGGACTGAGGAACAGACTTGTTTTTTCCATTTGTTAAGCAATACAAGCTAAATATTTTGTGCACATGTTTTTGAAATTGTTTATGTACTTAGTCATATGTAAGGCCTTGACCAAACCCCTTTTGCTTAAATTTGAACACCAATGTTTACTCTATTTTTTGCAAAAACATTTGAGATGTAGGTTAAAATACATATGTGAAACCAGGGAAGTTTGTATGATCAATTGCACTATACCTTATGTATTGGCCTGTCTCTGTTTGTCTAACATAGTCTGCAATCCATTTTTGTGTTCTGTACCAAAGCTGTGTAAATTCTTGGTGTTATATAAATACATGTTAATGTAATTGTCTAAAGGCCCAAGCTGTCTCTCAGCGGTAGTCAATTGCAAATGTCATTCTATATTTCTCTTTAACTCTTGCAATATAAGGGGATATAAATACACCCGTGGGTAAATTGCTTAGGAGTTGTATCATGGTATGGACTTGGAATCACTAATCACAAAAAAACAGCATGGAAAGTGTACTTTCTAAAACTATAAGCATTTAAAATGTTATAAAACAGAAGGAAAGATAGTTCTACTGCCACCCCAAGCATGCACTTCAGAAAAGAGCTCCCAAGTGCATCAATATGATTGGCTGAATGCTTTTCCACAATAGTTTTTTGTGTGAGGTAGAATCACTTTTAATTAGTCAAAACAATTAAGGAACTGTAAATATATGTACTGCTATGAATGGTAGAATGCTGGAAGATCTGTAAGTACTATACAAATAGCATAAATGGGATTTTTTTTTTTATAATTGGACTCTAAAACAGTTAAGTATCAGATTCAAATCTTTGGTTTTACTTTTTCTAGAAAGCCAAGCTGAATCCTAGCTAAGGCTTGTTACCATGGGAGACTCAGGATTTGGCTTAGAGCAAAGCATTTTGGCCTGCTGTGCATCTCTATTGTGCTCATAATTATTCTGATATCAATTATTCATATGAAATTACACCCTACATTTTATAAATAAAACCAATTTTCAGTCTTACATTTCATATTCCTTTCTACCAGATAAGAATATATATAGTTACTTAGCAACTTATTTCTAATTAAATTCATAAAACAAATGTACACATGAACAAGACCTTTCTGCTGCTAGAATCATTACTCATTATCAACTGTTATTTGGAACTAACTGTTTTTTTATAGAGTCAGCCTCATTCACCTGCCATTGAAATGTTGCCACATGATCAGAATTACATTTTTCATATCCTATATTTTAATTAACATGCATGTTCGTTTCATAAATGTAAGCTCATAACTTATTAAAATGTATCAAGGATGCAATGCGAATATAATCACATAAGAGCATACAAGTGAAATATAGATTCTTAATAAATGCATATTACTTGATGAAATTTGAATTTTTTTTATTTATCATATTATTTTCACTGAATAAAATTAAACACGTCATAGGTAAAATCTATTACACTATTAATCCAGCTATTTTAACTATATTTGTTTTATCAAATACATATATAGTTTGCTTATTCTGTTATAAGTTATCATTCTTATTTTCACCTGTCAGATTGTGTTTAGTGTTTTTTTTTTTTACTTTTTTGATGTGAATTGTTATTCTTCCCAAGAGGACAATAATGTCAATGGTCCATTACTAGAGTTGCATTATTTAGAATTATATTGTTCAAGATTCCTTCAGGAACACTGTCTTTAATATAAAAGGCTAAATTCCCAACAGAAAATCATCATGGTCATGAATTATTTTAAGGAATTCCATTTAAATCATACAATTTGTATACATGATACATATCCTAATAAAAAAAAAAGAATCCTCTAAAGCTTTCCTACAAAACCTTGTTAAATGAATGTTTCTTCCATTACTGACTGTATTTTACTGTTGTAATAAGAAAAGGCTTATAATAGAAAAGTCAAATAAAAAAAAGAGTGTTAGCATAATACGCATGTGACAATTATTTATATATATATATATATATATATATATATATATATATATATATATATATATATATATATATATCTTTATTGATTTTATAAAAGATTTTTATAACAGATTGCAAATATACACAGCTTATCAGAGGATAATAATAATAATAATAATAATACATAATTTATCAGTCAGTATTCATGTATTCATATCTTTAAAGAAATTTGGGTTCTCTGCCGAATTATCAGGAGACAGAACACTTCAACTTTAGTCAGGAGATAGAATACTTAATTTCATAATCCAATAATACAAACCATATACCGTACACTGATATAATAATAATAAAGACTTTCTATATGGACCTCAATATCGGGAGGCATCATTACTATCAACCCAGCTTACCCGTACTCCAGACCTTTTACATCCATGTCTTCCCCTTATTGTATCTGTTTATACACTCATCCGATTTCTAGATTTTTACAAGGGGGGAGTCAGAGAATTGGGCTACTCCTTTACTCCATTCTCCAAATGATTTTTTTTGCTGCTAAAAAACTGTGTATTGTTAGAGCCTCTTGAATCTTATTCAAGTGAGGCCATCCTATATGCAATATGACCACAACCAGGTTTTTGGGAATTGGGATATTGTCTTCCCATTTCAGAAAATACAGAATCTTATACCAAACCTTGATACTCTTCTGCAACTCCACAAGATATGCAGAAAAGTACCTTCCTCCAGCATAATCAAGGGGTATGGGGGTATATTAATGGTATTCTGGTGGCTACCAGGTACCATTTATTCATGTTTTTAGGTTGAGTTTCCAGCATTGTTGCAGTGTGTCTTTCCCACTTGTTTATAATTGAGAATTCTTGTCTCCCCCTTTCCTTATACAGTACAGGCATTTAGGGTATAGTTTTCTACTGGATTCCAGTCTTACTAATTTAGAGAATTCTATCAAGAACTCGTTCCCTGCTTCTTATTATACAACTCTCTACTCTCAGATATTTAAATATGCTAGAACTAGCTAAATTATATATTTTTATTAAATCTGGTAGTGATCCAAACCGATCTCCAATAAATAGATCTGCTATCTCAATAATTCCAGCTCTTATCCAATCCTCTATGAACAAGTCATCGATCAGACTCTTCAAAATCTGTATTGCTTGAGATTTAAACAGTTCACAATCCCATGCTTTCTTTAAAAAGAAAACCAGCTTGGAAGGATCTCATTGATAACTACAATTTTATATTTTAACTGATTTAGGCCCCTCTTATCTTATAATGCATAAAGGACAAGTCTTTCAGTCCCAGTGCTTCTATCTTGATTTTATACCAACTAGTTTGAAGGGGGTCATCTGAGTCGTAATAATATGTAACAGCATACTTGCCTCATCCATTTGTTTAATTAGAAGGAAACCTGTACCCACCTCTCTTATACCCATTCCTAGGGTTTTGGCATTAATCCTTGGGGTCTTGCCTTTCCATACAAAGCTCCTACATGTTTTCTGTACCATGTCCAGCCAACATAGTGGTATACTTAATGGGACCAAGCAAAAAAGGTATGACCATTTTGGCATCAAGTATGCACACATTTATTCTGCCCCATCGGGTTAGTTTACTTTGTTCCCATTCTCATTATAACATATTAGTAATTCTTAATAGATTTAGGAAATTAATCTCCAAAATGTATATTCCACTTTATTTGGGATCTTTATGCCCAGAAATTCAACCCATTCTTTAATCCCTCTCCTTACTAACGTATCTATTAATATGAATAGAGCAATTGTCTTATTCAGATTCAGCCTATAATTAGCAACCACACTGAACTCCTCAATCTCCTTTATAACATGCAATAGAGAGGTGAATGGTTTTGTCACAGAGACCAACACATAATCCACGCATAAAGACAGTTGTAATTCTTCTCTATTTATTGGCAGACCCCATATATTTCCATTTTGTCTGATTCATGGCACAACTCGGTTCGAGGACATTACATAAAGAATTGGAGATAGGTGACACTGCTGATGAGTTCCATTATGAAGATCAAACCAATCCGAACACAGTCCTGGACTCACTACTCACTACCATGACAGCTGTAAATAACCATCCCTATATTCCATATGCCTTCAAGGTCTCCCTTATGTAACCGCACCTGACCCTGTCAAATGCTGTCTCCACATTTAATGACAGGGCCAGGAGGGGAAAATTATTCTTGGAAGCATAATCCATCGCATCTATCTAATGGTGAATGTTATTAGCTGAGTCTCGGCCTGGGATAAAGCCAATCTGATCCATGTGGATAAGAGTATGTAGAACTAACTTTAACCTATCTGCAAATATAGCGGAATACAACTTGATGTCTACATTGATTAGTGAAATTGATCTATGATAAATTATTTCTTCAGGGGGGCTAATTATTATTATTATTTTTTTTAATACTTTATTTTACAAATTGTTTCCATATATACATACATATACAAAATTACATAAAAAACAGACTTATGATAAAGTGCATCTGCCTAAAATTTAAGTTCATTAGAAGACTCACTTTTGTCAATGCACTTAGACAATACACCATATACATACACACAACTAGGTGGAAAACGAGACCTTATCTTAAAACATCAAATTCCAATGAGCCTGGAAGGGAGGAAGGGGGGATTGGCATCATACGATCCAATTAAGCAAGACCCTGAACAAGTACACAGAGACAATAAGAGGATCAACTGCGATTATATCCCACAAAGAAATTCTCCAGGGAGGATTTAGCCTTCTCTTTATTCGAATGTAAAATAATAAGCAATAATTTCCCTTTTTTTTCCTTTCTTTTTTTTCTTTTTTTCTTCTCCCTTCCCCTTCCACCATAATGCCTTTATACCCTCTTCTCCCATTTCTCCCTAACTTCACTCTGTGAGTAAAATATCCGCTTTCCATTATCCGTTGCATCTCTATCTGGTTTCTTACTTGAGCCCAATACATTTTTCCACTTTAATTCCATTTCCTTGCAATCACCAATTTAGTTGCAAGTAATATATGGATCACAAGGGGCATATCAGCCCTATCAATTTCTTCCAATTCCTGATGTAACAAAGCTTTACGTGGAGAGCCTGGGGATATCTTTGAAATAGCTCCAAATACCTCTCTCCAACAGTCATGCAATTCCTCGCATTCCCAGAAAATGTGTAGGAGTGTGCCCCTACCTTTCTTACACCTCCAACATCTTTCATCATGTGTGGGATTCATTTTTTTTAGCCTCGAAGGAGTCATACACCACCTATTATTTAACTTAAAGAATGCTTCCTGCAAATTTAAACAATGTATATGCTTTCTTATGTTGTTCTAGCTTTTCTGCCAGTTAGCTGCATAATCTATATCCTCTATTTTAGCTTTTAGGTCTCTCTCCTAGCTACCCCATGCAGATGGCACAAACTGTCGTTTCAATTGCTTAATCCAATTTGTACAGATTTTCATGCATTTTTTCTTGGGTTTACCATTAAATAGGCTGTCCAACGGTTCTATGCTATCCCCAGCGCTATGTTTATAAAGATTAACTGGTAGGAAATGTTTTATTCTAAAGAATTTAAATAAGTCCTTAGGTGGCACCTCAAATTCTTGTCTTAGTGTTGCAAACTCTTTGATTTTGCTTTCTACATAGAGGTCCTCAATTCTATTAATGCCTCCCTGTCTCCAGATTTTTACCTTTAAATCAGCCATATTAAATTCTAGCCTTTCCAAAGGGGTTGTTTTCAGAATTTTTCCGTTTAAATTACACTTCTTTTTAAAGTTATACCAGAATTCCATGAGCTCTGCAAGGATACTCCCTGAGATCTTCTGTTGTATGGCATTTTGATGATCTTTATTTAGCCATAGGATAATTTCCAAATTTTCAATACCAGCAAGTTCCCTCTCTATCTGCCACCAATTTAAGTTCCTATTGGGAATCCATTGAATCTTATTTACATGCATTAACATAGAGGCCTCCCAAAGCTCCTCAAGTACTGGCATTCCAAGGCCCCCTATTTTAGTATCCAGATATAAACTTTTTTTTTTTATCCTTGGTTTTTTGCCCAGCCATATAAACTCCATTAACTTTTTTTGCATATACGTCAGTTGATCCATTTTTATCTTTCCTGGTACCATTCTAAAGATATAGAGCCACCTCGGGATAACATAAGCTCTGACGGTATTAATTCTACCCATCCATGAAATTGATGAATTTCTCCATTTATTAAGCTTAACTTGTATTTCTTTAAAGATCTTCTTACAGTTAATCTCTGCCGTATCTTTGCCATCAGAAGGTAACGTAACGCCCAAGTATTCAATCCCAGAGCCACCCCAATGAAATGAATATTTTCTCTCAATCTTTTTTGCATGTCCCTGGGCGTGGCTATACATAGTGCCTGTGTTTTTTCTAGATTTAATTTGTAATTTGATTTTCCGCCATAATGGTAAATTATCTCCAGTAGCTCTGGGATTGAGCGATCCGGGTCAGTCAACGTCAAGAATACATCATCGGCATATGCAGTTATCTTATATTCTATGTTACACGCTTTTACTCCCTTTATGTTCTTATTTGATCTAATGAGATTTGCCAGGGGTTCCAGTGATATAATATACAATAGGGGAGCCAAGGGACACCCTTGTCTCGTTCCATTATATATATTGAACCACTCTGATTCAATATTCTGTCCTACCACCTTTGCAGTCGGGTTGGTATATAATAATTTAATGGTGGCTAACATTCCTGGACCAAATCCCATGGCTTTCAGAGTTTCTTCCAGGAATACCCAGCTGACCCTGTCAAACGCCTTTTCAGCGTCTAATGACAGGGCCAGCATGGGGACCTCCTGACGATTTACAACTTCAAAGGTATCGATAATCCTCCTTATGCTATCCTCGGAGTTTCTGCCTTGCATAAATCCTACCTGATCTTTATGGATCAGTATATCTATACAACTCTTTATTCTGAAGGCCAGTATGGCCGCAAATATATTAGAATCTGTATTAATTAGAGAAATTGGGCGGTAGTTTTTTATATCAGTAGCATCTATTCCAGGCTTAGGGATTGGGAGAATTACCGCCTGCATTGACTCTCCAGGGAGGCCTTTTTTCTCAATGGCTTCATTAAAAAATTTAGTCAAATGAGGGATTCATCGTGAGGCCAATTTTATATAAAATGTACCAGAGAAGCCATCTGGCCCTGGAGCTTTATTGCTCTTCAGGTGTTTTATGGCTTTTGCAACTTCTAATTCAGTTATTGGATAATCCAGTTGTTTGCTTTGTTCATTTGTTAGTATATGTAAATTGGCCTCATTAATATAATCACTCACATGTTTACGAGAGAAGCTTTTATCAGGAAGATTATACAGGGACGAATAAAAAAAATTGAATTCCATACCAATTTGTTTAGGTGAGATTGCTATTGTCTCTCCACTAATAATTTTAGAGATTCGTGATTTACTATTTTCCTTTTGAAGCTGGCTGGTCAGTATTTTGTCTGGTTTGTTTCCCATATAGTACCATTTCTGTTTGGTGCGTATTAAGGTTCTATTTGCTCTTGTGACTAATTTCTCATTTATATCTTTCCTAATCTGTTTAATTTCTAAGGTATTCTGTATATGGGGGAATTGTTTATTTCTTCTTGTGATATTCTCCAGTTTTATGTTTAGATCTGCTAGCCTAGCCATACCACTTCTATGTAGGTGTATTTCTCTACTAATTAAATTGCCTCTCACTACACATTTATATGCGTTCCATACCGTGTCCATCTGGGTCTCTCCCACCGGGTTTTCCTTAAAGAAGCAATCTGTAAAACTCCTCCAATTCTTCTACATGTTCTTTGTCACCAAGCATGTACTCCTTAATCCTCCAACTTTGTCTAGGTCTAACATTGCCACCCCCAACTACAAAAATTAAGGCGCTATGGTCAGTCCCTGTCACTTCCTTAATATCTATCTTCTAACACTCATCAATCATATGTGCTCGCACCAAACACAAATCAATCGCGGAATAGGACCCAAATTGGCTAGAAAAGAAAGTAAAATCTCGTTTTCCCGGATTTACCGCTCTCCATAGATCGTACATTTTGTATCTTGCTAGGAGGTCGTTAAATGATTTAGCCAAGCCATATATTGATTTATCTACCTTAACGCCTATGGGCATCTGCTTATCCCAGGCGGGATCCAAAATGCAGTTAAAATCTCCTGCTACTATCAGAGATCCCTGAATGAGGTCATGCAGCTTCTGCATGAGCCCATTCAGGAATCTTACCTGACCCTTGTTTGGGGCGTACACATTCAACAAAGAGTATATTCTATTATTCACCTTGCATATTACCAACACATACCGACCCTCCGGATCTTTAACTTTGTGTATTAACTCATAGTCTAAGTTTGCCGCAAAGAGTATAGCAGCCCCTCTTTTTTTCTGAGTTGGCATTGATGAAAATTCAAGAGAGGGGTATCTACCAAAAGATATCTTACTGGCGAATGCCATATTCCAGTGCGTTTCTTGCAACATTGCCACATCTATTTTTTGTTTTGAGAGATATTGCATCAGGGTTATTCTCTTATGGGGCAAATTCAAACCCTCTATATTCAATGACAAGAATTTACAAGACACAGATAGGGTAAGGGAGCTCCAATATTACCTTTTCCCTTGTTTTTTCTTCACCCTCCTTTCCTCCCCCTCCTTCCTCCCAGGTATCTCCAAACTAAGGCTCGATTCCACACTACAAACAGACATAAAAGCATATAAGACACGCGAACAACTTTGCCATGGTTCGCAACCCATCCTACTAAAATTCCTAGTTCACCTAACCCCATTCGGGTGAACCATACAGCGAGGTAGCTATGTAGAGGAGACAATGCTTCTCGAAGTAAAAGGGAAGGGAAAAAGAAAGAGGGAAAAAGTAAAAAATAAATAAAATAACCTTCATTAAATTCCTTCAATCCTATAAAGAATATACTGCTTAGGAGACAGATTTTGTGCTATTAAATTTAACCTTTTCACTTAAATGCATATAAAAATTACCAATTTCTTCTCTTCTTCTCTCCCTCCCCCCTGTTCTTTCCTATATCCTATCCCTTACGTGTTCATAAATTCTAACACATTAGTGCTTAATTTAATCCTATACCCCTGAGTATCTTGTAATTTAATTACTAATTATTAATTACTAATTTATCCCTTTTTTTAATTACCAACTGTGTGTATCACCCTATTTTAGGTAAAACGTCACCTCTTTATGTGTACTCTAGTGAGTGTATTGTCATCTATGAATTTCCCTATAAATATGAACATATCTCTATTGTATTACTTGTGTCAGTGGGTGTTGTTGTTACTTTCTATGTTTATATCTTTATATATATTTTATGACTACCTTATTCAACTAGTGATAACCCCATTAAACTATCTATTCAATCCTAATATACTTAATTCTATCTTCTCTTTCTTAATATCCATGTTATTTCATTGTACACAAATCTAATTGAGTATTATCTGTGATTCCCCTCTTTCCCCAAACACATTTTCCATTCTTTAATTACAACCTAAACTCTTTTTCCTTTCTTTATTGCGTAGAAGTGTCTAATACTATTTCTTATTTTACCAACTATATTTCATTTTCATTTTTTCCCCCCTCAAATATATGTTTATCTCACCGTCTTGGGAGGGAGAAAAGGAGCCAATCTGATAGTACCCCCTCAAGACACTAATTCTCTTCTAACCATTTTTGAGCATCTTTAACCTTATCAAAGGAAAGTGAATTGTTATTCATTGTGAAACAAATTTTAACTGGAAATCCCCATCAATATTTCAGCTGTCTCTGTCTCAAAATGTCCTTGATTGGTTTAAATGACTTTCTTAATTGCATCGTATGGAAGGAAAGGTCTTGATAGAAAGACACATTTATGAATTATTTTTCTGTAGTTTCAAAGGTTCTAGCTGCTACTAAGATTTTTCTTCTGACTCCAAATAATGCAAATCTAACAATAATATCCCTTGGTAGAGTCTCTGCTATTTTAGCAGGTCTCCAACAGCGGTGGGCTCTTTCGATATCCTCGTCACACAAATCGTCACAGCCCATCTTTTTAAAGAGTTCCAACAAAAACGATACTATTTTATCTTGGGTCACGGATTCAGAAATTCCACGAATTCTGACGTTCTTCCTTCTTCCTCTGTCTTCTAAGTCCGAGATCTTTACCTCCATGATTATAATTTTTTCATTCAGCGCGGTCGTTTTTTGTTCGAATTCTTTTATGGAGAATTCCATATGTTCCAATTTATCTTCATTCTGTTTGATTCTATCACCCAACTTCATAATATCTTCTTTAAATTCGCCATATTGGGAACTGAGTATTTAAGCTGTATTCCATGTTGCTAGTAGAGTCTAAATTCTCAGGGGTTTTAGTGGTTTGAGGGGAAAAATGTGCTTCTATTCCTTGATCTCTTTTTTTTCCAATATCCATATTCTTTTTTCTTTAATTTTTGTATTTTTTAATGGAATATTAAGTTCGTTCCCCTTCTTAGATGCCATGTAGAAGAATAGGCTTCAACAAATTTTTTTGAGAAGAATTATTAATAGAATACTCCAGTACCGCTTATTATAATTATAGAGAGGTCGCTTTTAGTTAGTGTCTTCCCTTCTTTGACAGTCCCTCAAACGTCAGTCCACATGTCAAGTTAAGATATGTTGTTTAAGAAATTTTTATTCTCTTTACTTGATTTTGTGCCCTTGTTTTCTTTTCTTTTTTTCTTTTTTTCTCTTCTTTAGTCTTTTCCCCTGTCGTTTGACTTCACTTTATTAATAGGAGCTTGTTCATTCAAGGGTTAATATTGCATAGTCCAAACTCTTTTGAATTTTTCTCTCCTTAACAAGCCTATACGTCCGTGGGGATAGCCAAGTTATGTTTTGTCCCCAATTTTAACAGCTGAGGTTGTAGTATGTATACTTTTGGTCTTTGAGGCAGAGTCCAGCTGCTAAATTACTTCAAGATAGCAGTTTGGATTTAGACAATTATAATATTATTTGATGACATCTAATTCGGTCCACTTTCTATAGGGATATCCAGTTCATGCTGTGCCTCTAATTTTATCAGCTGAGGCTTATAGATTTTATGATTTATACGTATATATTCCTTGATCCAGCATCCAGCTGCTACTTTACTTCAGAATAGCAGTCTGGATTTAAACAATTATGATGGTTAATTGTTTGTCCACTCTCCACAAGGATATCCAAGTTATGCTGTAACCACTTGGATTGTAGCTTTTATAGTGTATATACATATACTTCTTGGGGCAATTATCAACTGTTATTTTACTTCAGGATAGCAGTTTGAGTTTTAGGCGCTTACAATAATATTTATTTGGTGACAACAAGTTTAATCTGACAGTTACTTCAGAGTAGCAGACTGAATTTGTTTATCTCTGTTCATAAATTTCTTCTTTTCCCTTTCAGCAACTTATGTCAAAAAATCGCATGTTGATCCTATGGATATATGCAATAAATTTTAGTGCTTTAAGGCTGAACATTTGGATACATCACAGCAATTCTCTTCAATTAGAGTACCACACAGGTTAAAACTCTATGATCTTATAAGGAGTCCTCCCCCTATTTCAAAATAGTGGCTTATCGTTAATTGTCTTGTAGCATAAGCTTAACCCTATGTTGTCCAATTAGTGCAGTATCTAATCAAGTCTTTGCAGAGAGTACGCACAATTGCTTTCCCATACTTATATGCTAGCATCCACAATTAACTAGTGACTAAAGCTGGGCACTTAAATATTCAAGATGACCTTCTCATACAAAAGAAAAATACAATGTCCACCAACTGATTCCCTGCGCGTATTTTCACAAGCACTAAAGTACTCTAGGCAGGGACTGATTAGCTGTAAGCCACACCAAGCTCTTCTAATATCAAATTAGACAGACAATTATTCACAAGCCATTCAGGTTATATTATATTGTTCCTGTTCTCTGGCGATTGTGTGTATTGGCTTGCTATCTTCCGTCTGGTTAGTCGTCAAGATTGCTGAGATTTCATCTACAGCTATCCGATCTAATCTTCCTCCTCATACAGCCTTTCCACGTCAAAGATCCACTTTAAATGTGCCTTCAGCTGGTTTTTCAGACGGTGCGTATTCAACAACAGACAGGTGAACGGCTGGGTAGATCATTGCTTTTGCAGGCGGGTGGCTAAGATTCCGACTTCCAAAGACAACTCTTCAAGTATCCGCTGTCTGAAGATTAATTCCGTGGCGGGAACTTCAGGCTGGCTAGAGTCCCGGTCTCCATCGGGGTATCTTCTTCCTCACTCCATCTACACGCTACCTCAGACGCTCCGCCCTGTAGCGTCTACATCATCCCGTCAACCAATAATGTGTTTTCTGGGGGGGGGGCTTATTATTGTTCAAAATCAGAATTATATTGGCCTCCAACAACTCCCTAGGGCATATTCCTGTGTTAGAGATCTCTTAATATGCATCTAATAGGTAGTCTTCTATATCCATCTTCATAATTTTATAGAAAAAATGGCTAAATTCATCCAGACCTTGTGTTTTAATTTTAACTAAATTATTTATTGACTATACAACATGTTTTTTCTAATGGTTTGTTTAAAAACTGAACTTTCTGGTCTGATAAACTTGGCAGGCCTATGCTTTTCAGATATCTTTCTACTTCACTTTCAGAGGCAACCTCAGGTAAATTGTATAAACCCTCATAATATTACTTAAAACTATTTGCAATCTCCTCCAGAGTCATCAGAGTCCTATCCCTATACAATCTCTATTCTCCTTTTTGTAAAGCAGGGAGTCATCCAGTTGCCAAGTGACCGGATGACCCACCTCTTTCCTCTTTAATTCAAAGATGATCAAACTGTGGTCAGACCACATGATTTCTTTTATATTTATCGATTTCAGATTTATTATCAGATTTTCATCACCCAAATTTCGATTCTGGAATATGTATGATTGATTTTCGAATAATGTGGACATGTTTTTTTCCATAGGATGGGTTACTCTCCAGGTTTCATAGAGATTATAAACATAGATTAGATTCCTAAAAGCTCTTGATTTATTCAGTTGATTTTTATTTATTACTTTATTCCTCTCCATTTTCTTGTCCATGGCTGGATCTATAATGCAGTTAAAATCCCTTGCTATAATAACCATCCCTTCTCTTAACGTCTCTAATTTTTCTAAAATTTTGCTTAGGACAGATATTGGATCCATGTTAGATAGATATATATTCACCAATGTATTTTTTGTATCACCAATTTACCCAATCCAGATTATATATCTTCCCTCAATCTCTTGTTCTACATATTTCAATTCCAGCTTTAGGGTATCTGAAAAAAACAATTGTCACCTGTGGATAGTATCTCCCTCCCCATCTAATGTTATCCTTACTTCTCCAATGAATTTCTTGAACAAAGGCTATATCAATGTTTCCTTTGTGGAGAAAGTTATATACCCTGCCTCATTTTATCAGGAAGTTTAGGTCCTGGATGTTACCTGAAACACACTCAATCATTTACTGTTAAAAAGAACGATATCCAAAAGTGCTCGAGTCTCCAGGGAGTTATGCAGAAATCTTGACTCCTCCCTTTGATGCATCCCAAATTCTATAAATCTAATATCCTTTCTATTGTTTTCCTTCAGTGTTCCACAATACAACAAATAAAAAAGCTAAAACAGAGGGAGGATACCTAACCTTCCATATATAGACAATCTTCAGTTCAAAATGAACAAACTAGGTGGGAATGGGCAAGTTCCCTAGGCATATATAAAAATCTAAACAACTATACGAAAGAAAAAAACAGCGTATAGTGAGGGTAAGGTGGTCGGGAGAA
This sequence comes from Pelodytes ibericus, assembly GCA_036172795.1. Classification (NCBI taxonomy): domain Eukaryota; kingdom Metazoa; phylum Chordata; class Amphibia; order Anura; family Pelodytidae; genus Pelodytes; species Pelodytes ibericus. Next base: position 212,465,885 of record CM069857.1, on the reverse strand, counting down.
AATAACGGGGGAGGAGAGAAAGAAGATAGAGAAAGAAGGAGAGAAGAAAAAAAAAGATAATCTATATACAATTACTTGTAATATGTATAAAAGGTACACTGAACCTAAATATGAGATTGTTTCATTGCACTATTTTGTGTTGCACATAAACTTATAGTGCTAGGACTTATTTACATTAACCCTTACTGTGGCATATTCTATCAATATTGTGTTTAAATTCTGTGCAAATCATATAATCTACATGACTCTGTTATAATTCCACATTGTCAATTGTGCTGCTTACTTACATACATTACCCTATACTTAAAATCTATACAATAGTCTTCACCTTGAGAAAAACTTTATTTGTGATATCATCAAACATTTTCCACCATACCTACACTTGTACTCCTTCCTTTTAAACCAACAAAGATTTACTTTCCCTTACCTTTGTACAAATAAACATAGACTTACCTTATTGTGATACACAGTCATATTATCTATATCATGACCATACTAAAATATCCACTACTTTTAAAGAAATCATATACCCTCGTCTTACTTTCTTGTGATATTTCCCCTGAATAATCTCTTGTCTTATAATCTCTTGTTTTATTTCCTCCATTTTCTATGTTCAACTTGTACTTACTCCATTATTACACTAATCATTGTTAATATCTTAAAACATTCCTCACTTCTATATTCTCCTATATACAAATATATAATGAAAAAAAAAAGAAATCAAAACAGAAAAAAGAAAAAAAAACATTTCCCTCCCACTCCCCAACTCTCAAATTTGTACTAATCTCCTACATTCCAATCTCTTTTATGTATCCACTCCCAAGCATTTCAGGAGTAGAAAAATGTTCAAATCTATAATTCCAAGTTAATCTCAATGTCTTTGGGAAACCCTAGTGTATTTGACTTTCTCCTCTCTTAGTATCTTGAGCTCTGCTTGAAAAGATCATCTCCATGATCTTGTTACAAAAGAGAAATCTGTGAAGATATTCGCAAATCTGGTATCGGTTGACTTTTTTTTCTCTCCCAGCCCTGAAAACTTGCCCCTTAAATTTTTATGAGAAAAAGCATACAATCACATCCCTAAGATATGTACCAGGAGGGATATTAGTTTCCCAATATAATGCCATCTTTGCAAATTGAATACTGGAAACTACTACATGTCCTGAAACAAGTCAATCAAAAATTGTTTTAATTTATCGTCTCTGGTATTTCTCTGTACCGTAAATTTAATCGGTGGGAGCGATCCTCTAGTTCTGTTACTTTCCCCTCAATCTACTCTAATTTAGTAGATGTGGACCTAATCAAGTCCTCGACTGCTCATCCAGTGACTCTGTCTTTATCTCCATTGCCTTGACACTTTCCATCAAAGTGGTAATAACCTTTTTATGATCTTTTGTTCTACTTTTTAATTCAGATTTTATGACTTTTAATAGATCATCCAGGGTCCCCTTTAGAAAGGATTGAGTAACTCTGGAAGAATCAGATATACTTTCACCTTCCACTGAATCTTACATTGACGGGGAAGTCTTTGATGAAAAAAAATGTGATGTACCTTTTCCCAATTTAGGATCCCTCTTTTCTCTTTCTTTATCCTTTCCTTTGGATTTAAACAGGGGTGGTTTAGGAGGCATTTGATAATCTTTCTCGTTCCTTCCCTTTTTCCAATGCATCCCCCTCTCCTTCAATTCTCTGCTTCCTTCGTATTTCACCTATCCCCTTTAGTTGTATCCCTTATAAAAACTCCTTAGGGGCCAACTGCTCCCGTTTTCCCTTTACTTTTTTTTTCTCTTTTTAATCTGCAGGATATATATAAATATCCTGATAACATAAGGGTTTACAACAATAACAGTGGATAACAAGCTCAACAGAAAGGAGGCAGTACTTATCTGTATTGCTGAGTCCGTTTTTGAATGCTGGTATAGCACTTGTTCTGAGATACAGCCAATATATTTCACCCCAGTCTTTCAGAATTTACTGCTAGAGATATGAACCAACTCATGTTCTACCGGTCTAATCCAGATATTAAACAGCCATAACTTCCGTGATCAATTCACAATATACTGCAGGATATTTACAAATAGCTGCTGGACTCCAACCCCAGCCTCTCAGCTTACTGGGACTCGGTTACGGAGATTTACTTTGTGCTCATTACCATCGCGCCTCTCTCACCACAAGCCCGGGAACTCTAGCTCCACCTCAGGGAACGTGCGTCATTATTTCATCAATATGACAAGTGCTGCCATTGTACAGATGTGACAATTAAGAGGTGAGTTGCATATTCTGTCAGAGAGGTAGCTTAGTGTGCTTATCAGTTGTGTGTGTCAGTTGTTGAATTTAGTCAATCTTACAGGGTGCAGATTTGATTTCTGCTGTGCTTGACTCTTCATCATTCATCCTTTTGAGCTAGATTAAAGAGAGTTTCATCAAATTGTGTAAATATATACCCTAGAGCTACTTGGAAACAACAGAATATATTAATGTACCGTTCCTGGTTAAATACTTTAATATTAATATTATGATGCACTTACATGCATATATATGACTCAGATGGTATATTGAAAATGCTCCTGAGCTATATAAAGATATCTCTTGTCAGGGATGGTGTCCAGAGTGTCCATGAGACTGGTCCCAGAGTGCCCATTGTTGGCATACAGGTGATCAGGGTGCAGACATGGAGAAACTGGGTCTGGTGCAGTGTAACTGCATTCCCTAAAGGCTAGAGGCCCCAAGTTGGTTCCACATACCATGGCCCTGAGGTAGCAGCTGTTGTATCTAGTAAGACAGAGCAAAACCATGCAGACATCCTGGAGCAGGCATTGGGGATAACACTGGTGAGTAGTATGCTGGATACTGCAGGCTGAGATGGGTAGGCTAAACAGATAGGATAATAGTAGAAAGGCAAGCTGAGCTCAAATAGAACAGCATACATATTATTGGGCTAAGACGAAACTTCACAGAACTGGGACAGGAGACATAGGCAAGCAACAAAAGCAGAGTACTGAAGCAAAACAGAACTGAGTCATTCTCTAGTCTTAAATCCCTGAAACTGAGTGTTTGCTAAATCCTCAAAGCAGAATGTACTTGTTATTAGTTTACAAACTACTATATACACTGTACATGCTGTACATGCTCTCTTTTTTGTTTATTTTTATTAATAATGATTTACCCTGTATGTTCTCCTTCCAACTTGTATAAATATATGTATGTATGAATACATGTATTATTTTTTAATCAACTGTTAAATGTGTAACTCTGTGTAAATTCCATTATGGACTGAGTCCCTGGGACATACTAGAAACATAGAAACATAGAATGTGTCTGCAGATTAGAACCATTCGGTCCATCTAGTCTGCTTAATTTTTCTAAATACTTTTATTAGTCCCCAGTTCCCGGTCTTATGGCTAGGATAGCCTTGTGTCTATCCCACGCATGCTTAAACTCCTTCACTGTGTTTACCTCTACCACTTCTGCTGGAAGGCTATTCCATACATCCACTACCCTCTCAGTAAAGTAATACTCCCTGATATTACTTTTAAATTGTTGCCCCTCTAATTAAATTCTTACCCTTCTAAAGAAAATGAGAGAAAAGTCAATGTATTCTTTGTGGTAAAACACTTTCTAAATAAAATAAAATAAACTGGTAAAGGAATAATGGCTTTTAGCATAAAAGGATAATGAGCTATTACCTCCCAGTTCCTTAGCTCCCCCCACTACAATTTAAATTACTGCTCCACTTCTTGAAAACTACCATCTGTGTTTGCCGTCCACTGACGTGCCCTGTTGCAACATTTTTGATGCCAAACAGAATTTTCATGCTCTGTAGCTAACATTTTTATAATTTTTGCAAAAGTAGGCAATATCCTCCCAAATTAAAATAACAAAAAATGTTTAAAAAAATAAGAAAATATTCTTTTGGGTCCAAGTAACTTAGCCTCTGGACCCACACAAGAACATGTTGGCCCCTGAGCCAGAGGCCCTACAGCCAGCAGTCTTCCCCCATGATGGACAGTAAAATAGATAATGTTGTAGCCAAAAAAGGAGAAAACAATCGAAATTGCAGGGTGCGAATAAGGCACAACACTAAATATATAAGCTAACAAAAAGGATAACCCTGCACAAAAAAGTTAGTGTTAGAGATGGTTTAGGGTGAGAATAAGGGTTTGTACAAGGGTTAGATAAAGGGGTGGTGTAGATTGAGTGTTAGGGTAAAATTTAAGGTTAGGGTTTGGGTCAAAATGTCACAGTAGGAGAGAATGGTTAGGAAACCAAAAAAAAATACTACTATAATTTATTGCCCTACAACTTGCAAAAAACAGAAACACATGGAAACATTTGTATTTCTAAGCTCAGGACAAACATTAGAAACTGTATAGATGGGTATTTTTTACCGTTTGTATTAATATTAAAGATTTTCAGGTCAAAGTTAGTAAAAGTGGGAGGTTTGTATTTTTTCATAAGATTTTAAGATTTTTACTAGTATAATTTGTGTAGGTGCACTGAACATGAAGAAGGAACATTACAGTGAAGCAAACATATGACAAAAATATTACAACAAAATTAGGAACGCTGGCCTTCAAGGAACATCACATGCCGCATAGAACTCACTAGGGGGTTAAAAAAGAAGTGTTTTATTCCAAGGTATAGTAAAAACACAATATGGGGTACACAATAGAATAAAAGGTAATATAATTGATGAAAGAGTAATTACCGGTACTTAGTGTTCAGGAAGGAGCATGGAGTCTTCTCAGATGCAGCATTTTTAGTGTTTGCTAATACACAGCTGGAAAGAAGGGAAAAACTTTGAGAGCTATGGTGTCCAAAAAAGGACACAAAATCAACGCATTTTGATTTCATTCGTCAGAGGAAACTCTGATGAAGATGGAAATTGAAACGTGTTGGCTTTGTCTCATCGCACAGACACCATAACTCTGGAAGTCTGTTCCAATTTTTACTATATGGAAGACATGGGAGTGATTTGAAAAATCTGAATTTATGCTTCTAACATGGATCTGACCTCATTTCGGGCAAAATAATTATATACTGGGTAGACCCTAAAATGTTATGTTTGGTTTGATCCCTTTCATTACCAAACTTGTTTGGCCATATTGTCCGTTAATGATGTTGGCTAATTTAAGACATATATGGTGCTTGTGTTATTTTAACTTTAATCATTTCATGTAATTTAGGGTTAAAAAAATAATAACATTTGGTACAAAACCTAATAGACTGTAATATGTGTCCTGAGTTTAGAAATAGCCCATGTTTTATGTTTTTTTTTGCTTTTCTTATTTAAGTTACAGGGCAATATGTACAGGTAGTGAATGCCATTTTTAAAAGAAAAAATAGTGACCAATGCCTAAGCATTGATATATGGCAATTAAGGGGTTAATAGCTCTTAAAAGAGTCTTTGCTATACTGTAATAAATTGCAGTAACAAAAATTAACCTCTAAAATATGCACAGATAGCAAAAATGTGCTGAAGTTCAAGATCACTGCTTACACAATGCTTCCCTACAAAGGCAGGGAAGGGGCTAACACACAGGTAAAAGCCCTTGAGTCACACAATGTATTACATTGTTATTAAAACTCACTAACTGACTAACTCAAACAATAATAATGATCTGTCTCTCTCCCTCACTAAAAAGCAAGTGAGGAGTGTGAGGCTGGTCCATTCTAGTCAGAGTTAATATTTATAAATACTGACCTGACCAAGTGAATGATGATGCTCATCTGAGCAGTCACCAAACTGCCTTTTACTTTCATTGGCTGTTACTGGTGTCTGATGAGCCAGTCAAGTAACGCCCACAGAATAAAGAAAGCAGCTACTAGCTTCTTCTGATGCTCTTGCTCATACAATGATCATCGGTTATGACACAACACTTTATCAAATAATTATGACATTTCATTACAATTGGGATGCATGCATCTGTCTTGATGAATTTATACATTGTGTATAATTTGTGAAAAGTCATAAAATAATACATAATGGAAACATTTAGAAGGGTTGGTTACAATTTTTTTTTAATATTACATATATTAGAAACACACTCCTTGATCATGCTGCTTTATCCTTCTTATTTTTACCCTACTGCTTGTTCCTCTTCTGCTGTTTGTTTCTTCCCACTGCTCCTTCCTTGCATTGCTGTTTTCTCTGGTGTAATGCCTGTGACCCCTGAAATAAACATGTATTGGCCCTCAGTGGCTGTTGCGATGCTCGCAGTCACTGAAATATAAATTAAATAGCCCCTAGTGGCCCCAGGCTAGACAATTCCAATGGCCACTGAAATAAAAATGAAATGGCCCATAGTGGTGACAAGCCAGTGTGACTTCTCTCAGCCACTGAATATTTTCCCCGTGGGGTTAGGGGATGGTTGTTTGCCCCTAGTCCTTTAATAAATAAATGTATCTTCTACCAAGCTGGACAAGTGCTCCTAGCATAATACTAACATTTCAAAATATAAAATATTCCCTACCACCCCCAGTCACTGCCCACCCTCATGGACCCAAAGGATGGCTTTATTTATGGATTAGTGCCATTTTACAGAATTGTCCCACTTCTCCTATCTAGAGTAGGTAGAGGTAGGGAGAAAGGTAAGGATTTTTTTTTTATAAATGAATTACTGTTCTTTAAACACTAACAACATTTTTTTGGATGACAGGGGCCATTGGAACTGGTCCAGGAAGTGTTAAGGAAAAAACTGCTAGATCTGTTTCTTTTTCTTTACTTTTTATAATACAATACTTATATATAAAAAATAAAAAAAAAATCGTACTGCCCCTTTAAACTAAGTATCAAAGTCCACTATGTGTAATTATGTTAAGACTGTATTCCTAATTTTCTGAAAATAATTTTAATGACAATCTTAATATTCTGTGTTTGAGCATAACTATTTCAAAGTGAAACCCTACATGTTTCAAATCATAAAAAGCTATTTCCTACTGATTATAAACCCTTGGCCAGAAATAAAGTTAAATATAGAAAGGTTGGCAACACATACCAGAAATACAGTTCCCCACAATAAACTCTGCAGGAAGGATAAATCTCCTTACTAAACCTTATTAACAAACAGCAAGCAGCCCATCATTTTAAATGTAAATCTCACATTAACAGTACCACAGAAAATACAGCCAACTTAAATCTTTTTTTACCGATTTTTTTCATTTTTTTAACACTTTCATGACCAGACTTTTTGAAATTTTCTTGTTGTTCAGGAAAATGGCTTTTATAACATTTCTGCAATTTAATTGAGACTAAACAACAATACATTCAATTACATCAATAACAAGAATCCTAAAAAAAAATAACATTATCTCTCTTCTGGCTTAAGAAACTATATTTAATTGTCCTTGAGTCTGAGTATGTCAGCAAGGTTTTAGACTTTCTATCCTTTTATCCCAATTAGTTCACTCTTTAGGCTTTTTTTAAAATGTTCCATCTTCCATTGATAGACCAGTAGGGACTCAATGGCCTAGATTCAACTACACACAATAATCACCACATTCAGGCTCTTCAGAACTGCACAGTATTCCATCTGGAATAAAATGTGCTTTAACTGCAACAGGGACTGCAAAGATATCATGTGTTAAAGCAACAGTATTGTGCTAAGGGTATAATGGTGTTTAGCATAAAATGCTGTTATTCCCTATTTCCCCGGTAATAGTAAGCTGGGGACAGGGAGTGTAATAGCCACTCCCATAATGTCTTCCCCTATACGCCCCCATGTTGGGGCACTATGCCTGTAGCACTTATTACTTTCTGGGGCTTGAGGAGTGCTATGCTACTATCGGAAGATCCCCTCTCACCTCCGCTCTGCCTGCAAAGCTGCACGGGGAGCAGAACAGGCAGCACAGAGAAACCTCCGTGCTGCCTGTTCGGCTCCCTGTGCAGTCTGACACGGAAGTGCCGACAGTCACGTGATCGGCGCTCTGACATCAGACGCGCGCCGATCACGTGACCTGTCGGCACAACCGCCGGGAGGCCGAACAGGCAGCATGGAGGGACCATGCTGCCTGCCACCAGGGAAGTCCTCCTGCCACTAGCCACCAGGGAAGTCCTGCCACTAGCCACCAGGGGAAAAGGTAAGGGGGGGGGGCAAAAAACACTGGCATATTATTGGGCAAATTGGCTGGGGAATATTAAATGGCAGAATAACACTGGCATATTATTGGACAAATTGGCTGGGGAATATTACATGGCAAATAAGACTGGCATATTATTGGGCAAATTGGCTGGGGCATATTACATGGCAAATAAGACTGGCATATTATTGGGCAAATTGGCTGGGGCATATTACATGGCAAATAAGACTGGCATATTATTGGGCAAATTGGCTGGGGCATATTACATGGCAAATAAGACTGGCATATTATTGGGCAAATTGGCTGGGGAATATTACATGGCAAATAAGACTGGCATATTATTGGGCAAATTGGCTGGGGAATATTACATGGCAAATAAGACTGGCATATTATTGGGCAAATTGGCTGGGGAATATTAAATGGCAGAATAACACTGGCATATTATTGGGCAAATTGGCTGGGGAATATTAAATGGCAGAATAACACTGGCATATTATTGGACAAATTGGCTGGGGCATATTACATGGCAAATAAGACTGGAATATTATTGGGCAAATTGGCTGGGGAATATTACATGGCAAATAAGACTGGCATATTATTGGGCAAATTGGCTGGGGAATATTAAATGGCAGAATAACACTGGCATATTATTGGACAAATTGGAGGGGGAATATTACATGGCAAATAAGACTGGCATATTATTGGGCAAATTGGCTGGGGCATATTACATGGCAAATAAGACTGGCATATTATTGGGAAAATTGGCTGGGGCATATTACATGGCAAATAAGACTGGCATATTATTGGGCAAATTGGCTGGGGCATATTACATGGCAAATAAGACTGGCATATTATTGGGCAAATTGGCTGGGGAATATTACATGGCAAATAAGACTGGCATATTATTGGGCAAATTGGCTGGGGAATATTAAATGGCAGAATAACACTGGCATATTATTGGACAAATCGTCTGGGGAATATTAAATGGCAGAATAAGACTGGCATATTATTGGTCAAAATGGCTGGGGAATATTAAATGGCAATTAACACTGGCATATTGGGCAAATTAGCAGGGGCATATTAAATTGCAGATAACCTTGGAATATTATTGGGCAAATTAACTGAGTCATATTAAATTGCAGAATAACACTGGCATATTATGGGACAAATTGGCTGGGGAATATTAATGGCAAATAATATTGGAAATGTGTATGTAATGAGGTGATGGAGGCATGTAAATGTGGTGATGGGGCATGTCCTGGTGTGCAACATGGGTTATGGGTCATGTCGTAGGTGTGCAACGTGGGTAGGGGGGGTGCCCAAATTTTGGGATATTGGGTGTCTAAATCCTGGCATATTGAGGAGCATAATCCTGGCATATTGAGGGGGAAATCCTGGCATATTGAGGGGGCATCATCTTGGCATATTGAGGGGAAAATCCTGGCATATTGGGTGTCTAAATCCTGGCATATTGAGGGGCATAATCCTGGCATATTGAGGGGCATAATCCTGGCATATTTAGGGGAAAATCCTGGCATATTGAGGGGGCATCATCTTGGCATATTGAGGAGAAAATCCTGGCATATTGAGGGGCATAATCCTGGCATATTGAGGGGCATAATCCTGGCATATTGAGGGGCATAATCCTGGCATACTGAGGGGCATAATCCTGGTATTTTGTAAGGGAAAATTCTAGCATATTAAATGGCAAATCCTGGTATATTGTGGGGGAAAATCCTGGCAATATTCGTTATAAAACAAGGAAAAGATGGCCGTGGATGGGGAGGCGATTCGATGATGCAATGGGCCACTTGACTGGATTTGCCCCCCAGGCCTAAGTCTGCCAGCCCTCCCCTGTGTGGAGGTGACTGAGGGAAACATTAACTGTCAACCATATAGGAATTGTAAGAACTGTCAAAACCATACCCATTTTTTACTGCAGTGTAAAAGAAGTGGACACTGGCAGATCTAACATATGACCAGAAACAGATGAGTATAAAACAAGATTCTTGATAGAGTCCATAGAGTTCATCCTGAAGTATAACTATTTTTATTTCGAGGATGATTTTTACCTAGAAAAATGCTGGAAAGTCATGGGTACCCAGTTTGCACCAAGTTCCAAAAATCTTTTTATGGGTTTATTGGAATCTTTATATTTGGGAGACTCAACCCACCTTTGGCACAAAACTGGTCTTGTGGAGGAGATATAAATATGGAGGGGGACAGAATTGGAATTATCTTATTTTGAGACATATCTAAACCATAATGATCACAATCTAAATTTAACTTTTTCCCATTTTTTGTACCATTTTTTGTACCGTGTGAGCCACTGCATCAACCATGGTAGTATCATCGAACCCGGAAGTCCTGAACAGTCCCAAGGTACACTTCATTTTTACTTGTATGTAAGTCCGTCTGCCTTTCTGGAGAATAAAGTGTTTAACCCCGACCAGGTGCATCTTATTCCCCTACCCTCATCTTTGAATAGCATATTTCTAGAGTGGGGGAAAGTGCAGATTCCATGCTCCTTGGTCATAGGAACTATGTTTGTGAGTGTATTATCTCACTGTTTCTTCCCGACTTTGCCTTATCTATTTGCAGTACATATTGCACTAGATTTTCTGTCTATTTTTCCTTTTTTTAGTGATACACAGCACAAGAATATTGGGTCTGTTTTAAGTATTATTTATTGTATTGTTATTTTTTTTTCACAGCATTGTCATACTGTCTATTTGCACAGTGATATTTTACATTATATTTATACACAATCATTGTTTGAACCATTTTATATGCACTTTTACACATGTATTTTTTGTTGTATCACCAAAAGGGCATTTTAATATTTGTTTAACTAAATGCCCATGCACTGTGCGCTGACATTTTCTCCCTTTCTGCACATTTTTCACACAGTGTGAGGCTGTCTGTTTATTTTTTGGGCTGCCGTTTCTCAGTGGACACTCGAGTCATAATTTTTTTTGTTATAACATTTATTCATTTGTGGCACTGCTAGTCTGATTGTCCTTTTTTTACCCATTGTAGAAAAAACAATTGTCTGCACTAACTGTAAGAACTGACTGTTTAAGCAGGCAAAATGAATTACATTTGTCTCACTATTTTAATACTGACTTGGGTTATATTCAGGGCCTGCTCCACCTGTAAGGCGACCTAGGCAGCCGCCTAGGGCGCAACTTAGCAGGGGGCACCGGAACCGTTTGTTAAAAAAAAAATCAAAAATATCCTCCCCCTTACTTACCTCCTCGCTGCTGCTATCTCCCAGTGCAGGTCCATGGCTGTGAAGGAAGCGTTGTGCGCTCCCCTCCAGCCAATGCGGATTCAATAAAGTTTGTTTAAACTTTTTTTTAAACAAACTTTATTTAAGCCGCATTGGCTGGACGGGAGCACACAACGCTTCCCTCACAGCCACGGACCTGCAGCACCGGGAAGCAGAGCAGCAGCGAGGAGGTAAGTACTGGGGAAGGGGGGAGGAAGTGGGTGGGTAAATCCTGGCACATTGAGAGGCATAATCCGGGCATATTGAGGGACATAATCCTGGCATATTGTGGGGGAAAATCCTGGCATATTAAGTGGAAAATCCTGGCATATTGTGGGGGAAAATCCTGGCATATTGAGTGGCATAATAATCCTGGCATATTGGGTGGCTAAGTCCTGGCATATTGAGGGGCAAAATCCTGGGATATTGAGGGGCATAATCCTGGCATATTGTGGGGGAAAATCCTGGCATATTAAGTGGAAAATCCTGGCATATTAAGTGGAAAATCCTGGCATATTGTGGGGGAAAATCCTGGCATATTGAGTGGCATAATAATCCTGGCATATTGGGTGGCTAAGTCCTGGCATATTGAGGGACATAATCCTAGCATATTGAGGGGCAAAATCATGGGATATTGAGGGGCATTATCCTAGCATATTGTGGGGGAAAATCCTGGAATATTAAGTGGCAAATCCTGGCATATTAAGTGGCAAATCCTGGCATATTGTGGGGGAAAATCCTGGCATATTGAGTGGCATAATAATCCTGGCATATTGGGTGGCTAAGTCCTGGCATATTGAGGGGCAAAATCCTGGGATATTGAGGGGCATAATCCTGGCATATTGTGGGGGGAAATCCTGGCATATTAAGTGGCAAATCCTGGCATATTGTGGGGGAAAATCCTGGCATATTGTGGGGGAAAATCCTGGCATATTGAGTGTCATAATAATCCTGCCATATTGGGTGGCTAAGTCCTGGCATATTGGGGGGGGGGGGGGGGCAAAATCCATTGGTGTTTGTCTCCAGTCCCCAGAGTCCCCAGAGCCAGACCAAGAGTCAGACTGCAGCCAGAGACCAGATCATCTTATTGTCCTGGTGGTAAGTAGACAATTCAATATGTTTATTATTTAGTTGTTTAGTTATTAATACTACATTGGAAACTAATTTACCTCACATTTAAAGGACACTATAGTCCCAGAACCACTACAGTTTAATGTAGTGGTACTGGTGTCTATAGCCTGTTGCTGCAGAGAAAAGACACTGTGCAGTACTGGTGTTAAAGGAGCACTATAGTGCCAGGAAAACAAACTCATTTTCCTGGCACTATATAGTCCTTAGGAGTGGGGCACCCTCGTGTCTTCCTCCCACTCAGCTGAAGGGGTTAAAAACAACCATTTACCTTTCTCCAGCGCCGGCGCTGGGAACTTTCCTCCCCGATCCTCCTCTCAGCTGCGAATGCTTTTCTATGGATGTTCCGCGTCTTCCCACTGTAATTTTCACAGTGAGAATCACGAAAGCACCTCTAGCGGCTGATAATGGGGGGGGGGGGGGGGGGCGCAGCAATTTTTATTTTTCCTAGGGCAGCAAAAATCCTTGCACCGGCCCTGGTTATATATGGTTATGTATGGAGCAGCCTGGGAGTGTAAGAACTTTGTAATGGTTGAGGAGCTATTAACACAATGTAAGAGTTGCTAAATATCAAAGAATTCAGGTGTGTCATATTAACCTCTCATTTTCTAATTAAACCTAAATTAAACACTGCACATGCATATATAACACTACAACTATAGGATACAGAATATGGATTTTTCCTTGATTCACTGATTCTATTCTATTTGGCAAAGGAAATAAGTGCCTAATTGAAGTTCTATGTCACAAAGGCCAGACATTGCTTGTGTTGGTGTGAGACTGTACTATAAAAATGTAGATTCTGTTTTTGAAACCATTAATATTATCCAAATGGGATAGCTGCATAGAGTGAACTACTTTCTTTTTTTTAATTGTTGCAAAGGTAATACCTTGCTCATGCAAATATAACACCTGCATTTGAGATATATAGGAGGCTGATTCAAACTCTGAACCTACTGGGTTAAATGAAATTAATATTTGAAAATGTACTCTGGATATGCAGGAGGCTGAATACCTTTCTGAATCATAAATACTTCAACTGCCAGGGAGAAGTGAATAAGCATTACATCAAAATCCTAATTAGTGCCAAAGGTGGTTTATTGTTCAGGCACATATAAGATTGCAACTGAGATACTCATAAGGTCAGTCTCCTTGTAGAATTACATTACTAACGTGGCTGGTATAAATAAGAACTACATTTCACTTGGTATTTGTTGCTCTGGGTTGTACACTGCCCATTCATGTGTACGATTTTCAGGTGAGGTATTAAGCAGGTTGTTTTCTCTTTGAGCTATAAATAACAAATAGCTCGGATAACTGAAATAAAACGTTTGAAGCATCACAATATAGATGCTAATACAGGTGCAATTCCTTCTGGAGACTATCTCTGGCTAATGGCCACACACTGTTTTGGCATACACAAGCCTGTATTTAATTTACCCAGAAGGTGGTTTATATTGGTCATTGTTGAAAAAAACACAATACAAGTGGTGGGAATTCAAGCTGGTCATTGAAATAAGAAGAAAATAGCAGTCAGGATACGGTGTCAAAGAGACATCCTGACAAAAAAAATTATGTATTGAAGTGTGATAGTGAATGTGGTATAATATTTTAATATTTTAAAGTTAAGGTATTTTAATTAACATAGGTATTTGGTGAAGGATTAAATCAGTTAAAGGCCAATAATATATATATTGAAAAAAATGTGAACATTTACTAAATAAAAATAACTACACTCTGTCAATGCTACAGTAATGGAATGTATCAAAACAAGGAAAAGATACAAATAGTGCAATCTTGTAAAATAAATATATGGTAGTGAATGGGTACTTATAACATAGCTCCAGTATATAATGGAGCACTTAATGCACATATAAATAACGTGGTTGATGGATTCCTGTATCGATGGAAATCCAGTTTAATGAAAAAAACTTTTTTCATTTCTTCATTTCATTTATATTTTTCATTATTTTCATCTTTTTTTAATAAACTTGTTTTTTATCGAACTTTCTCCTCTTTATCTATTTTTATGGTCTACATTTCTACATATATAAATTTTAATATATATCAATGAAGTGGTCTATATATATACATTTGTCTATTAACAGGCCTGATTGTATAGTCAAAAAAAGGTGTGTTAATGTCATTCTTTTAACAGAGCACATTTTGATTTTATTTTAAGCATTTATTATGTAATACCACTTTTTTTATTATTTAATACTGCTTTAATCGTTCCTAATTGTTTTAATTGACCTTCAATCATTTGAAGTATATATATATATATATATATATATATATATATATATATATATATATATATATAACATCTGCACATGGTTGCAAATGGATGCCAGCAACCATTTTGTTAATTTGATCACCTATTCAGACTTTCCAATGCAGTAGACAAAATAATTCTTGTGTCTGAACATTCGACTTTCCTTTACTGATGAGAGAGGGAAAGTTCTACCACAGTTTCTAGTTCCAGGGAGGGAGAATGAGCAGTCTGGAAGATGTCAACATTCCTTTCCTAATCAAGAATTGTAGTAGACTATGACCCTAGCATAGTCTATATACTAAGAATAACTGTTTCCTGACTGCATGTTAAGAGCAGAAGGAGGATCAAAGCTAGTCCACATGCACAAAGACAGACAACAGTAGAATATGATTATAAAAAAAAATCAAACATCTATTAGTGGACACTAATATTGTTTATGCAGCATTGATAAGTAATGTTGATATATTACACATTCTTACAGTATTCCAGTATATAAACAAGTCATATATAATTACTTTTTTATCATAATATTGCTCATTTTAATTTGATGGTGTCTTTAATATGAAACATATTTTTATAATGTATGAGGGTTGATTAATCTCATTTAAACACATATTATGATACAAACCATTCTTAAATTAACACACTAACACATTAACAATGCATTGTTTTTCATCTCAGTGGTAACTTGTCTCCCTTTCGGGATCTCTCTAAACAAAGTAAACAGGGCTGGGTTGCAGGTCTAAGAATCCTTCCCTCCCTCCCACTATTTGCTTAAAGGAAGTGATGCATGGCGAGAGAGAGAGAGAGAGAGAGAGAGAGAGAGAGAGAAGTTGTTGCTATGTGTGGCATGGCTGTGTATTGTGTTGCTGGCATGTAATAAATGTATTTTAACGTAGATGAACCTTTGTCATATATTAATTTTGGTAATATACAAGATTGGTTGAATCTGTGTGACATATATATTAATTTGGTGACACAGACCTATCTTCACCATATCCCATGTGTAGGTCCAGGCATCCACTGCCAAGCATCGATAGGAATGTTTAACTCTCATATTTTCAATCACAGGATTAACATTCAATGAGATCAGCATTGGCTTGTTATGTAACTGCGAATGGATTATGTACACAGCTATGATAGTTGTAGAGACAAAGTTAGATTATTATAAGATGTTCATTACTATTAGAAATGTCATTTTACCATAGTTCTGGATTCAGATGACCATACATTTGAACTGTAAGAGAATGGGCTGCCTAAATTTTGTATTGCAATGTCCTAAACATCTTACTCTTTTTCTGCAGCTACATCTGTGTTGGCACCTATAATGTCTCTCAGGGGTGGATCCAATCACTCAAGGTCAGATGAGCACATTAGGAGTCCCTCAACAATCTGCTTCCACTCCTCCATGGTCTGGTTGCTGGAACCCATCATGATGTTGGCCATATCTACCAACAGCTGACCTTGATGGTGAGTAACCAAGAATGGTTTTATGCCTAATTAGTGATAAGCATAATGAATTACATAGTCAGTAAGGTGAAGTAGTTGTGGACCAGGTGCAGATGAGACAGAGGTACCAACACATGTCTGAGACTAGAGTTGAGCACTGCAGCTTTTTGCAAAACAAGTACACTAAATTTGACTTGCAGCATGTTTACTACCAGCTTACCACTGCTCCTTCAGCAATTCCCCCACCTAAAGCCCATCCATCAGAACAAGGAAGTTGGAAGTTAAGTTGGTGAGGATTACTAAGATATTGAAATTACTGAACAGTTGCCCAATTTGACCAAACCGTGGCATTTTGTTAGTATCCATGTTTAGCAAACATTCCCATCAACAGAAATTTAAAAAAAAATATATATTATATGAACTCATCTTATTGTGTCTGTGTAGTTATTCATGTAAATCCACACCTCACACACTTCCACAGTTCATGGTACCCTTTTATTGCCACAGTGTTGTTTCATTCTACATGGGTACACCTTCCCTTTTATTGTGGCAAAGCTTTGGTGCCTGTACTGGATGTATTTTTCTGCATGACACTAATACTAATACTAATGCATTTTTAAAGTTCCATATACAGGTTGAAGATTTCTTGTCGAAAATGCTTGGGAACAGAAGTATTCTGGATAATGATTCATTTTGGATAATGAATCAGTTTCACCATTAAGTTACATGAGTAAGTACACTACAAGTGTTTTAGCACTCATGAAATACTTTAGTATCAATTTAGATACTGTACAGAGCAAATAAATCACTTTTAGTATTATGTTGCTATGATATAAGGCATCATTTGGAACCTGTCATTGACAAATAAGGCCTGCATACATTCCATACTATAACTGTGGGCATGGGGGAATCTGAGCATGCAACAGAAAGCTATATTGCAGATTAATGGGGCTGGACACTGAATAAACTGGTGTATGCTTGTATTATGAGAGTTGTGTGGCAAAATACAGAAAAAAATGTGGATAATTGATCATTTTGGATAAGGGATTTTAAACCTGTATGTGCAGACAAAACAGTTTTTGGAATGTTGCTCCTATAGGCTGTTTTATACTTGTGTGGTGTTTAGCTGTAGTTTACTTCTTTCTCATTTACTCTACCCACACACATTTTATATTTTTTAGGGATTTAGATACCATTATTGTGTTTATTTTTTTACAATACAAAATAAAAAAATAAAAAAACCTTTTCATTTTTTGGTGGGAGTCTCCCTTTAATGATATATATATTTTTTCCCCAAAAAATTTATATGTATTATTTTTCAGGCATTATTACATATATCTAAACATAACATACTTATTAAGGTATTAAGTGCCTTAATTACATTCTGGGGTATAGCATTATTTCAGTATTTCACTTATTTCTTAGTTCAGGTTCTTTCTTTAACTAACCTCATAAAAACATAACATGGACATAACATGAACAAGTATGCATCCCTGAAAAGACCATTCTATCATTTTCTCTTTATTCCCCTTTTCTCTTCCCTTCCCCCATGCCTTCCAATTCCCCTTCCTCTGCCCCTTCTTCCCCTTTACAAATTAAATTCAGGTACCCATGTTACTCAGTTTTTTGCAACCAAGACTCCCATTTTTGCTTTCTGTCTCCCAACATGTTAAATTGGTATAATATCTCCTTTTCCATTTTTATTTGAAATATCAGTAGATTTTTAATTTAATTCCATGAAGGTACTTTTATTGAATTCAAATTCCTCACCAATATCAACTTAGCAGCTAAAAGTACATGTATCATAAATTCTTTATCCTTTAAAGGTAATGGCTGTTCGAATATATGTAATAGGTATCTCTCTGGTTTTTGGATCAGTTCTACCCCTGATGTGTATTTTATTTAGTTTCCTATCATCTTCCACATTTCCTATATTTTAACACATCCGAACCACATGTGGTACACATCTCCTCATGTTGCCCCACATCTCCAACAACAATCCGATCTTCTTGTGAAGTTCTTTGCAGGACGCGATGGCACAAGGTACCAGCGGTTCAATAACTTAAAATGAATTTAGTCTTGGTGGATTTCTCAATATTGCTCCCTAAAGCTGTTGACTTATCTAGGTTTAACCTACATCCCGAGCACAAGGAGTATTTATCTATTTCTTTTATTATTTCTGACAAAGAGGTGATTAGATCAGTTACTGTGAGTATCACATCATCTGTGTTTTGCACTTTGTAGAGCAATAATTGAAAGTAGTAGGCAGTCAAGTAACAGGAACAGAGCGACAGAAGTGAACATTGTTAATTTCCAAAGTTCCTGCCCACAACAGGGCTGAGCCATAGTGGTATGGCATGCAACCATTCCAATATGGTACATGTTTTCTCTCCATGTATTGTTTGCAGGTAATTTAAACATCAGATTTTGGTGTTGCTTATTGCCAGGACATCGAGGCATTACAGCAACACCACCTGAGTGGTGGATGCAATTATTGATCGCATCCACTGCTCCTTTTAGCGGAGGATGTTCCATGCCATCACACCATCTGAATGGCACAAATTGCCATGACGGCATGGAACGTCCAATCTTAGTTAAGGAGTTAAAGTTGAATTCTCTGTCTCAGATCAGGAAAATTGAAAATGGGCAAATTCCAGCTGAATTCAGATAACGTGCCCGACTTAATCCAGTTTGGGACAAATCAATTTATTGTAGACCTTTTAAAATTTCTATATAGATATTACTATGTTCTAGCTAGATGAAATAAATTCCATGACTCTATCTCAAAATATGTCTCACCAAACATGCTTTGAAGTATGTTTGGTGAGACTGTAATAAACTTTCCCACCTGAAGAGTAAAGTCATGGAGAGTATGGTGGAAATACCCTCCACTTAATATTATGTCCCAGTTTTTCTTATTTTACTAAGCATTACCAGTGGTAATTAATCCAATCACGGGTAAAATGTGTCTCATGAGATATTGGAGTTATGAAGTATGTCCTAGCTGGAATTAAGCACAAAACTGATCCCCTAAGGGGAAAAAAATGGGGCTCATTAAAGTAGGGCTGCAAATGTGGACCGTCACCTAATCAATGAACTTCACGGTGCTTAAAAACTCCCACCAATGGTGTGTAAAAGACAATAATCTGAATGGAAAAAATCCAAGAGGAAAAAGGAGCTGGCACTACGGTTCAGTCGATGAAAAAAAAAAAATGATTTATTATGAAAACATGCAAAGGGAATTGAACAGGGTGACACACTTGATGCGTTTTGAGTCAACAGGACTCTTAATCATAAGTGCCAATCACCAATGCCATTTGCATGTTTTCACAATAACTTATTTTGTTTTTCCGCAATTATTGTCTAGCTGGAATTACATCATGGCACAAATCAATATCAATACATTATTGAAAAATATATATATAATAAAATTAACAGTTTAGCATTATACCATGAAATTTGGGTCCCATGGACAGTGACTCTCTACTTACATATAAATTAATGATTTGCTTTTCCTCTGGATGTATTCCGTCTCACTTTTACATATTTTGTTTATCTAGGTTTATCTCATTTGCAGGAATTGGCCCTTTATGACAAACTTTTTGGTCAACAAAACTATACCTTTTTTGTTATTATGGTTCCAGTGTGATATATGATATTTATTAAGTATGTGATTTTTCATTTGATTTTGTTCATATACCTATTTAATTTAATGATAGTGTTGAATTGAAGGAAAACATTTTTTGGCTAATAATATATAGACTATTTCTCATCATTGTTTAATCTTTACATTCACAGGAAAAAAGAAAATAGTGTTCATTTAGTCTCTTCCTTTATTGTATGATATAAACGCAAACACAGGAACAGCCTAACCTGGTGTCCTCTTCGTACTAAAATAGTAGTGTGCACTATTGTAGACTTAGCAGTGAAACCCTACTTTAGTACATACTATATCATGGACTTTAAATAACTGCACATACCCTTGATTCTGATTTTTATTAGTAGTTTTTTTTATGTACTGCTCTATATTTTGTCTATATCTCACTGCTTGCTGGTTAAATATTAATAGTATGCAATGGGCTGGAAACAGCTGTGTTTTCCTGAATAAAACACAGCATTGTGTTTTTGATGGACACTGCTACTACTGTAGGTTTGTCAGCACATTGCAACCTCTGGATACTTTGTACCATACTGTAAGAAATTGCACAGATGTTAATGTCACATCTATCTTCTATTCAGTTTCTACTTGCAGTCTTTACATATTGCCCTATATTGCCATTCCACAGCTTGCTGGTCAGATATTGTCATGCACGGGGTCCGGGATGGTATAGGACCCTGAGCACTCAATATCAGGAGCTACTTTGCAGGATAGAGGCACAGGACATGGTGCTGGGTAGCTGCAATCTCTCAGAGGTTTTTGACCCAAGTTTATGCATCCACATCCCAGGCCCTGTGAAGCAGCTACAGTACCAGGATTACAAGGCTAGGACAGGACAAACTAAATTATAGCCAAGCAGAGTGAAGCAGAAAAGCAACTGAAATACAGATTTCAGGGCTACAGGACAGAGGCAAAACATACACAAGATAAAGCATTAACCAAACTAAGGATAAACAATACAAGACACAGGGCTACAGATAATAACATAGGAATAATGTATACGGGGAACTACATATAGGGGACAGGAGTAAGGAACAAAAGAGAAACATACAAAGGAACCAACATAAATACAGGAACTAACCTAACACTAAAGATGGTAAAATGGTTGGAGTTTGGTTCACCTATTGACCAATTAGATGTTAGGTTGCCAACCACAAAAAGGTACTCCAAATTAGGTCCCTAAATAAGACAGAACATTAGCAAATGAATGACAAGAGATTGACAATTAACATTGCACATGAACAGAATATGTGTAGAAGCTAAACTGCACAGGACTTAATACTGTAAAGGACTGAACATAAAAGGGTGTGGTTTAACCCCTTCACGACAATGATGTGTCAGGCACGTCCAGCCGGGATCTCCATTCCCGACAATGGACGTGCCTGACACGTCTTGCGGTGAAACGAGCGTTTTTCATGATCAACAATTACGAAAACCACTCTGACGGTGCTCGTCTATTGCCAGCACCGGAATTTTGTCTCTGGGACACCCACGATCACCCCACGGAGCATGCTCCAGCAATGTGGCTGTGCCCTCTTGTGGTCAGAGCTTCGGAAGTGAAAAAAATTCACTTATGTTGCTTGACTGCCCCTAGAGGCTAGGATTAGGGATAGATTAGCTGTTAGGTTTAAAATTAAATTAGGGTTAGCATAAGGGATAGGGTTAAAATTAAATGAAAGTGTAAATATACTAAGGGATAGCATAAGGGTTAGAGTTGGTGTTAAATTTAGAGTTAGGGTTAAATTTAGGGTTCGGGTTGGGGTCAAATATTCAACCTAACTCACAGAAAAACATAGAAACATGCATATTTCTGAACTCAGGACAACATTTAGAAACTATTTAAATGGGGTCTGTTTTTTTTGGTACAATAGATTTTTATTGCAACGGTTTTTCTTAACTGCAAAAAGAAGAAAAGGGTGGGGTACAGAAGAGAAAAGGGGAGACATTTGTACAAGGTAAAAAATAATAATAGAAAGAAATAACAGTACTTTGTGCATGTAATAGTATGGACATACTTACTTATTAATTTATACAAATTTATACAATGTACTTAAAAGACAATATACAATTCTGAAGTGGATTCTGATGTGATCTTAAAACATAAACCAGCATTACCTTATTTTTATATTAGGGAAGTTTTGTTACATGTTCTAACCATGGATTCCATATAGATTGGTACAAGTCATATCTGTTTTGAGCACAATAAAATGCTTTCTCGTGTATGGAGACAGATTTTATCAAAGTTATAAGCTCTGAAAATGTTGGGGTCATTGGGTTCTTCCAATTTCTGGCGATGATTAATTTGGTTGTTATACAGATTGTTGTGATTAGTTTCTTGTGAAATTTGTTAATATTGGGGAGGGACATATTCAAAAGAGCTAGTTCCGGGCATTCCTTAATGGGGAGTTGGAATATAGCCTTGAGAGTATCAAAGATTTGGGTCCATAATGGGCTGATCTCGGGGCAAGACCACCAAATATGTGCCATTGTCCCTTGGCCACCACAATTTCTCCAGCATAGGGCACTCGTCCCCTGGTACATCTTAGAAAGACGTGTAGGTACTAAGTACCATCTAAAAAGGACTTTTTTGGAAACTTCCATGTGTTGAGAGCAATGTGATGTACCTGAGAAGTTTCGAAAGGCTTTAAACCATTCTTCCAAATCTATATGTAATCCCAATTCAGTTTCCCATCTTAACATATAAGGAAGTTTATTTCCATCCGACTTTGACAGTAAGGCATTGTAACATATTGATATACTTTTAGGACCGTTAGGAGATCTACGACATAGGTTTATGACATTTATGGTGGAGGAAGATAATTTAGAATTCTGATTTTTGAACTTTTGTTCAAAAAAATGAGATAATCGTACATATGTGTAGTGGTCACATTGAGTGAGACCGTATTTGTCTATTAGTGATTGAAATGAGCACATTTCATTGCATGGGAAAATGTCGTTAAAAATGGATATACCTCTCCGTATCCATTTGGTTAAATTAAGATCTGGGATTAATAGCTTCAGAGTAGCCAATGGGGAGGCACTAGAAATGTATGGGATTGTGTGATATTTTTGTTTCAATTGGTCCCAATACAGTAGGGATGTCTCTGTGCAGGAAAAGATCTGGGGAATAGGCGGACGATGTGTGGTCGGTGTCCACATAAGCTGATCTACAGAGAATGGATGTATATAGTTGTTTTCCATATCTAGCCAAGCCAGTGCTTTAGGCTTAAGATGACCTTTGATGGCCTGGGATAGGATTGCTGCCATGTGGTAATAATGAAAGTTGGGAGTACCTAACCCTCCTTTTGTGCTATGTCTTTGGAGTATATGGGAGGAGATTCTTGCTTTCTTACCATGGGTTATAAAATTGGAGGATAACCTTTGAAATTGCATAATTATTGATTTAGGAACAGATAAAGGTATAGTTTGTGCCAGATATAAAAACTTTGGGAGGATCATCATCTTGACAGTTGAGATCCTCCCCAACCAGGATAAAAATGTTGTAGACCAATCTTTAAAGCATTTTTTCGTGTTGTTTAGTAACTTAAGCATGTTAAGATCATGGATATCTTTGAGGTTTTTGGGCATGTTAAGACCTAAATAAGTAAAGAAGGTTGTTCTCCAATCATAGTTAAAGGATTGTTTTAAACTATCCACTATTTGTTGTGGTACATTTATTGGGAGGGCTTGTGATTTCGTAACATTAATTTTGTGGTAGGACACTCTGCTAAATTGTGATAAGGTTTCGTGTAAGTTAGGGAGGGTCACTTGTAAATTGGACACTGTTAAGAGAATATCATCGGCGTATAAGCCTAATTTGCATGTAAAAGAGTGGGAGGTTTGTATACCAGAGATATCTGGGTGACTTCTAATTATAATAGCCAGTGCCTCTAAGGAAAGAGCATAAAGCAATGGGGAAAGTGGACATCCCTGGCGTGTCCCGTTGGTGATTTCAAATAGTGGGGATAGAAATCCCGAGACATTCACTTGTGCGGAGGAGCTCTTGTATAGAGCAAGTATTGAATTAATAAAATCTATAGGAATACCAAATTTCAATAAGGCTTGTTTCATATAACCCCAATGTAATCGGTCAAAAGCCTTTTCTGCGTCTAGCACAAGAAAAAGGCTTGGTATTTTGTGTCTGTCGACATGTTGCATTACATTCAAGGCTTTTCTTGTATTATCTGAGGATTGTCTTGTTTTAATGAAGCCCACTTGGTCGTAGTGTATGATATCTGGTAACAAATTGTTTAATCTTTCTGCAAGGATTTTAGCGTAGATTTTTGCATCTGAGTTTAATAAGGATATTGGTCTGAAGTTTTTACATGTGTCAGGTGTTTTTCCAGTTTTTGGTAGGGTTGTTATATAGGCCAACAGGAATTCCTTAGGGAATTCACCCGAAGACTTTCCGTGGTTATAAAACTCACACATATGCGGAACTAAAATATTGTTAAAAACTTGGTAGTATAGATTTGTGAATCCGTCTGGACCTGGGGCTTTGTGTTTTTCCAGGTTTTTAATAACATTGCGTATTTCAGATTCAGAGATGGGAGTAAGTAACGAGTGGCTTTGGTCAGGATTCAATTTCGGAAAGTCGATTTTAGAGAGATATTTAGTTAAGTCATCATCTGTTGGTTGGTAAACAGAACTATCGTCTTTAAGATTATATAGTTTCTCATAATATTTAGCAAATTCTTTTGAAATGTCTACTGGATTAATAATTATTTTCCCTGAGGAGGTTTTGATATAGGCTATCTTAGTTTTTGCAGTTTGTTGTCTTAATTGTTTGGCTAGTATCGTACTTGCTCTATTGCTGTGTATATAGTATTTCTATTTCAGTTTTCTAAGTATGAATTCTGTTTCTTGCATTTGGAGTGAATTTAGTTCTTGTTTGAGAGTATCTATTTGTGTTTTTAATGTTGGTGAGGGTGTTATTTTATGGCGTTTTTGAGCTATATTTAATTGCAATAGCAACTCTATTTTAGTTTTTTCTCTAGATGTCTTTTTTCTAGATGCTTCTTTTATCAATAGACCTCTTGCTACTGCTTTATGAGCGAACCATACAGTTGCTAACGAGGTGTCTGAGGGTAAATTTTCTTGAAAATATAATTTTAATTGTGAAGCTAGACCTTCTTTGATTGTGGGATCATTTAGCAGAAAATCGTTTAATCTCCAAGGATTACACCCTTTTGTTTGGAACTGTTCATCTAGTGTTAATGATATAGGGGCATGATCCGACCATGTTATAATGCCAATTTGGCTAGATAATAATTTTTTAATCAGGATTTATCTACTATAAAATAATCAATACGTGAATAAGTGTTGTGTGGGGAGCAATAGAATGAATAGTCTTTATCATTTGGATGGAGTAGTCTCCAAGTATCATACCAGCCATATCCGTCTAGTAGTTTGGTAAATTTTTTACCTAATTTCAAAATAGTGTGGGCCCTTTTAGAATCCTTTGCTACGGTGGAATCCAAAGAAGGGTCTACTGCTAGATTAAAGTCTCCTCCTAAAATCAAGGAGTTTTTACTTGTCTTATGAATTTTAGCAAATAAAGTCTCAAAAAATGATATCTGACTGGAGTTTGGGGAATATATATTAACTAGGGTGTATGCCATATTATTAATATTGCAGTTTAAAATTAGGTAGTGACCTTTGGGGTCCAATACTTTACTGGTTATGGAGAGAGCCAGGGATTTATGCAAATATATAGATACCCCTGCAGTTTTGGTGTTGGACATTGCATGAAAAGCGTTGGTAGATGGGGTCTTTTTTAATGATTGTATTTGTGTAAATTATATTTTAGGTCAAAGTTAGAAAAAATGTTTTATGATTTTTTGTAATTAAATTATAAGATATGATGGACATAATGGTATCTAATGAAAGCCCTTCTTATGAAAATAAAAACAATATATAATTTGTGGGGGTACAGTATGTGAGAGAGAAGAAAACTACAGGTAAACACAAACACCCAAGAAATGTAAAAACAGCCCTTGTCACCAAGGGAAAGTCAAGGTCAAAATGTCTTCTTATATAGGGGTTAAATAGAAGTAAACTAACAAAGCAGAGCGAATCAGATAAAACCTGGAATGACACATAAAAACAGACAGAAAGGAATACATAACAGTATTGGCAGGGCTTAAATACAAGACAAGGTAGGAACTTAAGGCAGGAAAAAGCATAAATAATAAACAAGAAAGCTAAGTAAGAAGGATACAGAAATGCCTGGATACACCTTGGATCAGCCTGTACAAGGGTCCATGGTTACAGATATTAACAGAATGGCAACCAGCTGGAGCTGCTGTGACTCTGTGAATAGTGATATTTTGCTGGCAGCGAACAATGTGGAATAGTGGGTCATAGTTATATCCAAATCATTACTTTACAAAAGGTAAAAAGGTTTTACTTGCACTATTAGATACAGCTTAGCACATCCAAAGTTGTTTGCTTATTTTTTTTTTTGCCATCTCTTTTTTGTAGACTACTATTTTCTTGCAAGATAAATACCGCCCACAAAAGAGTTATAATTTCCTTTTGTGCTTCCGTAGGCAATATCATCCATGGTTACTATAAACACATATGGATCTACTCAACAAAGATAGTTGGAAAAATTCTCCCATTTAGCTGCATAGGAGAATTTTTCCAACTTGGCTACATTGGCCTAAAGTTCGAAATTCCCATCTCAATTCCCTGCAATTCTCTCTTTTTTGAATAGACCCTATAATATTGTATTTAAAATTCTGGTTATGCAGCAGTTGTTTTTCTTTTCCTTTATATTGTTGCCTTCTTTTCATCTTATGTTTACTTTTCCTTAAGGTTGTTTTATTGGTACTACCACTTACCTCTGAAATACCCAGCAAGCAAAACACGTCATGTTTTCTTGCAGTACATCTCTATTCGGCAACTTGGCAGTAAGTGTTTCAAATTCCAGTGTTTTCATTCTATTGTATTTGATTATACTATTGTTATACACAATATATATATATATATATATATTTTGAAAATGAAAAAGTCAAATTCGGCACCCATGTTCCACTTAGAAAAAAGAAAAACAGATTTGAATCTTTCTCATTGAACATAATGGGAGGTGCATTGATCAAAGCTGTTTTTCGTACTAAGTCAAATTCGCCACCTGAGCTTGATTTATTCTCAAAAATAGCTTCAATAATTTTGCCTCCCATTAGGTTCAATGGGTAAGATTTAAACCTGGGGTTTTGAATTCGGGTGCTGAATTTGACTTAGTTTCAAAATGAAAGTAGACCTCTAAAGTCAAATTTCTGTGAATAGACCCATACATCTTGTGCACTGTCACTTTTTTACATTTGGCACCATTCTTTTTTTATTTCATTTTTATTCAGTGTGAAAAACTTATTTTGCTGGTGGTTATTTTCACATCCATTCTGGTGGGTGCTTTCTTAAAGATAACTAGATCTTTCCACCTTACATAGTCATGAACAGCATATTATCAGCATGAGACTTTAAAACACAAGTGAAGCTCACTAAGCAATGAAGCACCATTAAAACGTGCCTTTCCTTCATCAAGCAGGGAAAGGACTTAATTGCCAGCAAATTACAATGAACTGCTGTCAAGGGGCATCTTGTCATATTCTATAACCAAATACTAGAGGGGATATATTTACTCTTTTTCTTAACCATTTTTTCTTCATTAAACAATCCCCAGATACATACAGTAGCCCACAAATCATAATCAAAAATCACACACATGCAGGGAGAAACACACTGTAAAACGCTTTCTTCTGATCAACGGTGACAATAATTGATGACGGCAGAGAAGTAGATGGAGCTTATTAGGATTTTAGTAATATTTATGATATAATATTTTTTGTAATTGTATATAACAGAGATCTATGCATTTACTTATTTAAGATTATGTTTCAATAAAGGTTAAATAAAAATGCACTGACTGCTTGACATGTTTTTCACACTTGGTGCTCAATCGGAAGCTAACTGGACAAACCTCAAAGCTAATATATGACAAAGGCTACAGACACTGATGGATATTCTCCCCACTGTTAAAACTGCATGCAGTTTGTGTATCTTGGTTTTCTGCTGCCCTAGGCAGACACATTTTGGGCACCCCCTCTACCCACGATGCACACCCACGACATGACCCATAACCCACGTTGCACACCAAGGACATGCCCCATCACCCCATTTACATGCCTCTATCACCCCATTACATACACATTGCCAATATTATTTGCCCATAATATTCCCCAGCTAATTTGTCCAATAATATGCCAGTATTATTTGCCATTAATATGCCCCAGCCAATTTGCCCAATAATATGCAAGTATTATTTGCCATTAATAAGTTACAGCCAATTTCCCCAATAATATGCCAGTTATTTGATTTAATCAGTCCCTGACAATTTTCCCAATATTATGCCAGTATAATTTGCCATTAATATTCCCCAGCCAATTTGCCCAATAATTTGCCAGTGTTATTCTGCCATTTACCAGTAATATGCCCCAGCCAATTTGCCCAATATAAAGCCAGAATTATTTGCCATTTAATATGCCCCTGCCAATTTGCCCAATAATATGTTAGTGTTATTTACCATTTATAAGCCCCAGCTAATT
Source organism: Pelodytes ibericus (assembly GCA_036172795.1). Classification (NCBI taxonomy): domain Eukaryota; kingdom Metazoa; phylum Chordata; class Amphibia; order Anura; family Pelodytidae; genus Pelodytes; species Pelodytes ibericus. Next base: position 212,437,419 of record CM069857.1, on the reverse strand, counting down.
TTCCCAATAATATGCCAGTGTTATTTGTCATTTAATATGCCCCTGACAATTTGCCCAACAATATGCCAGTGTTATTTGCCATTTAATATGCCCCTGCTAATTTGCCCAATAATATGCCAGTGTTATTTGCCATTTTATATCCCGCAGCCAATTTGCCCAATAATATGCCAGTGTTATTTGCCATTTAATATGCCCCTGCTAATTTGCCCAATAATATGCCAGTGTTATTTGCCATTTTATATCCCGCAGCCAATTTGCCCAATAATATGCCAGTGTTATTTGCCATTTATTATGCCCCTGCCAAATTGCCCATTAATATGCCAGTGTTATTTGCCATTTAATATGCCCCTGCTAATTTGCCCAATAATATGCCAGTGTTATTTGCCATTTTATATCCCGCAGCCAATTTGCCCAATAATATGCCAGTGTTATTTGCCATTTAATATGCCCCTGCCAATTTGCCCAATAATATGCCAGTGTTATTTGCCATTTAATATGCCCCTGCCAATTTGCCCAATAATATGCCCCTGCCAATTTGCCATTTAATATGCCCCTGCCAATTTCCCCAAATCCCCCCATTTCCCCAGCACTTACCTTTCCCTGGTGGCTAGTGGCAGGCAGCATGCTGCCTGTTCGGCTCCCAGGCAGTTGTGCCGACAAGTCACGTGACTGTCGGCACTTCCGTGTCATACTGCACGGGAAGCCGAACAGGTAGCAAAGAGGTTCTCTGTGCTGCCTGTTTGGCCTCCTGTGCAGCCTGCCGGCAGGCAGAGATGATGAGGAGGGATCTTCCGATCCCCTCTCCCCTCCGTCTCTGCCTGCAAGCGCAGTCTTTTTTTTTTTTTAAAGGGGCGGATTTTTATTTTTACATTTTTTTATTTTTTTTTATTTTTTCAGTGCTGGGGGGCAAAAAAATTTGTTTTTTCTTGCAAAAAGATTGGCCAATATTTAAAAATCACCATTTTGATGTTAAAAATTAGTGTTGTATATAGTTAGCTGGTTCATATCTTTAACATAAGATGGAGAAAGTGGAATATATTTTTGTAAAAAGTAATTGTAATCCATATGCTCTGAAAAATTAGATGGTATAACCCAATTCCACTATAATAGGTATCCTGAAAGGTCTCTGAGGTAATGATCTTAGTAAATGTTTTATACAGTTATTTTAAGGAATTCATATTTTAAACTATCGTATAAAGTACATATTGTAACAACTACCTACTAAGAATTTAAATGTAGGTTATTTGGGTAGTTTTTATACATAATGCAGTCTCCTAATAATCTATTACCTTTTTCTTGATAATTGTAATGCACGAGGTCCAGGATGGTAAATTGACCCTGAGCTCCTGAGTTCAGGAGCTACGTTGCAGGGTGGAGACACAGGACCTGGTGCTGTGTAACTGCAATCGCTTAGAGGTTTGGGACCCCAAGTCTTTGCAGCCACAACCAGGCCCTATGAAGCAGCTGCTGTATCCAGGTCCCAGGCTAGAAAGGAAATTAACTAATTGATAACCAAGCAGAGCTAAAATAGAAAAGTGACTGAGGGATAGCAGAACTAAAATACAGAGAGCTAGATAACAGAGGAATAACATAAGCAATATAAAGCACAAACCAAACTGAGGATAAATAATACAAGGCACAGGGTTAAGGGACACAAAAGGCACATACAAAGGAACAAACATAAATACAGGAACTAGCCTAACACTAAAGATGGTAAAGGTGGGGGTTTGGTTCAAACAAATTGGCCAATTTAGATGTTAGCTTGCCAACCACACCAAGGTACCCCACAATAGGCAAGTCGCTAACTAATACATAATATTAACAAAGCATAAATAGAATCTAAGACACATAAATTACATTGAACTAAACACAGAGAAAATACCTGTAGACTGCTGCAAAGGACTGAACAGAAACGGGTGAGGTTTAAATAGAAAACTGACAAGGCTGAGTTAATCAGAAAACCTTGAATGGAACATACGGACAGTCAGAGAGGAATACAGGGCAGGACAGGTATACAGGACAGGTATACAGGGCAGGAATAAGCATAAATAATAAACAAGAAATCAAAGCAAGAAGGATACAGAAAACCCTGGATGCAGCCTGGATGAGCCTGCACAAGGGTGCATGGTTACAATAATATTCTGTCCATTGTGAGTATTATCCCCCTTTACTCAGCATGTTTGATTATTACATTTCTCATGTAAGTATAAGTGAAAGTGAGGAGTGTTGCACAATAAAAACAGGTACTTATCCCAATAATATGGAACACCTGATAATCTCAGGTACATAGAAAATAAGAGAAATAAAGCTCTTTGTCTAAAAAAAAGAATCTCTATCCCTTTGAAAATGGTTGTTACTAGTTACATTATTTATACCATTCAATTTTATCCTATAAGTTCTATATTTTTCTTTTTATCCTTCCCAAATCTATGGATCCATTCCCTTGGTTTTTTATACCTCATTTTTTATAATTTTCCTATTTAATCTTTGTTTGTGATAATAGGCAACATATTTATCTACCGTAACCTATTGATACCGTTTAACACGTTTGTGACAAAGGACATGTCAGGCACGTCCAGTCGGCAACTCCATTGCCAACAATGGACGTGCTTGACATGTCCTGTGGTGGAACAAGCGGTTTTCACGATCAACAATAGCACAAACTGCTCTCATGGTGCTGCTCTATTGCCTGGATGTGGAGGCAATAGTCAGCACCGAAATTCCAGCTTTGGGGCACCCACCCCTCCTGCAATATGGCTGTGCCCTCTTGTGGTTAGAGCTGCGGAAGTGAAAAAAATTCACTTCCAACGCTCTGAATCTATTTGCCCTTTGAGGCAGTTAGCAACATTGCAATGACAAAAAGAATAAGTAATTAGCTACAATCTAGGGCTAGGGTCAGAATAGTTGCTAGGGTTACAATTAAATTAGGGTTAGCATAAGGGATAGGGTTACAATTAAATTAAAATAAAATATATTAAGGGTTAGCATAAGGGTTAGAGTTGGGGTTAAATTTAGGGTTCGGGTTGGGGTCAAAAGGTCAATGCAGGAAAAAAGAAAAAAACACTATTTTTGGTTTTTGCCCTATCACTAGCAAAGAAACTGCAGAAAAACATGGAAACAAGCATATTTCTGAACTCAGGACAACATTTAGAAACTATTTAGATGGGGTCCATTTTAATGATTGTATTTCATGAACATTTTCATATGTATTTTCATATTTTATGATTTTTGTTTGTAGTAAATTATAAGATATTATGAACATAATGGTATCTAATGAAAGCCCTTCTTATGACGGTAAAAACAACATGTAATTTATGTGGCTACAGTATGTAAGAAAAAAGAAAATTACAGCTTAACACAAACAGCCCAGAGATGTAAAAACAGCCCTTGTCACCAAGGAAGGTCTAGATCAAAAGGTCTTGTCACTAAGGGGTTAAATAATCTTTGATGTGTTTCGCTTACTGTTTTTTGTCTTAACTGACTGATTCCTCAACACTCTTTATGATATTCGTTAATATTTGATTTTTACTTTCGATAGTACTTGAGCCTATTTTGCTACTTATAGATAAGTGTGACATAATCACAATATCTCTTTGTATTCTTTTAGTAAGGTAATTTAAGGTTCAACCCACTCTAAGATTTATATTGGATTTTTTTATATTGAATTTTTATATTGTATTTTTTATTAAACTTACATGGTTAACTGTGTATAGGTATCTGTTGTGGGGTAGCCATGGAGGCATGCACCTTTTGATCACTACATCTCCTTGGTAGCCACAGGCATGGATCCTTAGTTAATGGGCAATGTGGTCATTTGCTCAGGGACCACCATCAGAAGAGGGACACCTATCAAAGAACTAAATAGTCAAAATGACTGGGAAAGAGAGGAAAAAAGCTTTAGGTAGGTAGCACAAATATTTCTTAACTGAAGTTCACTTGGTATACCACTGGCAAGTCATGGGACTATACTGGATGAAGAAATCAACTGGCCACAGTTCCATTTAGAGGGAAATGTGTGAAACATGCACTATGAAAATATATAATATGATATTTCATATACTTCTATCAATATTGACTTTTTTTAAAGCTTTCCTATTTTTGTATTATTATATTACAGCCATTCAGTGCCCTAGATTATTTGTGACCACAGGGGCTGCCATAAAAGTGCCATTTCAGATATACACACTCTGAATGCTAAAAAGCAGATTAATTGTGGGTGGGAGTAGCCTTAGAGTCTAACACAGTAGAGATGTTTATTGTCTCTGTGGCTCAAACGAAACCCTAAAATCACACATCTGTAATGTGCTTGCATAACAACTATGCAGTAAATGCTGGGGAGAGAGAACAAACTGAAAAAGAAAGTATAGTTGTGGTTACTCAAGCCAGAGGACCAAGAAGGTGATAATGGTGTTTTAGTGTGTATTCCTCGAGATGAAACTGGAAGGCGACTGGAAAGCATCTAGGGACAAACACTGAGAAGTCACTTAAGTGGATGTTGGTTTCTGACCTTAGATCACCTTGTGAGAGATTAGACTGATTTACTATTGTTGACTAATGAATGAAAACACATATAGCAGATTTTTTTTTATTGTGAATGAAATATTTCCTGTGCATATTTACTGTCAACTAGTGTTTTAACTTTTTAGTAGGATAGTTTGAGTGTTTGCAAGTGCAAATGTGCATCTTAACATAGTGTACTGTAAGTTACTATAGGGTAAGATAATCCACATTATGCATTAACTTCATACAGCGCTCAACCATCATCAACAGACAATTATCAAACAAATCACATGCAATGAAACAAAAAAGTTGATACACTAATCCTTGGTTTATCATATAAATAAAAACCTGCATGTGTGTCAGCACACATGATACAAAAGGTAATTTTAAATGTTATAAATGCTGCAAGAGATGGACACTTCAACAACAGTTTAAGATTTTAGGCAGTACTTGCTCTTTAAGGTTTCTGTTTTTTTTTCCCAATCATTATTTTTCTCCAATAAAAGGGTAATTTACATAGATGCAAGGAGTGCATTTATTAAAATCCTCTCCTAATTTTCACTGTTTGATTAATAAGATACCATCAAATATCATACAAAAGATCTTGTTCCTTTTACGTGAGATAAATAAGAACATTTGATTAATTTTAAGAGTGAAACTAATTATACTCTATCTAATTAGTAAGATCTAAAAAAGAAATACATGAACAAAACCTTTGAAATGAAAAACTACTTATTGTATTAACAAAATCAGTATGTTAAGTTCTTCTATATAAAGAGATTCTCAGATGTTGTTCAAGTTGCATACGCATGAAGCTAAAAAATGTTTTTAGAATTAATAAACAAGCCCAATAATATTAACTTGTTCATACTTGTTTAAATATACATTAATGAAAAAATGTCTTTAATAAAGTGATTTTGAAAAACATAAATGAAAAAATAATTTTAATCTTGCTATGACTTGAAAAAAATCACTTCCTGCTAACACCTTCGCAGCGGCAAGATGTTCTTTTCCATCCTAAAATGCATGGCTCAAATGCTGGTTAAAAATGTTAACAGGAAGTTACTTTTTCCAATGATTAAAAAAGCTTTTTTTTGCATCAGAACTTTTTTCTTTAATATAATGGAAAAAGCACTAGTCTTGTGGAATACATGTGTAAAATGTGCATAAAGTATTACACACGTGTAGAAATATGTGTCATTCACATTGTTCTCATCTGCGTTGGGCATTTCCAAAGATGCTCTAAGGATGCCCATATCTAAACAAATGGACAAAAGATGATCAGTTCTCCACTGATTAATTTTTATGATATGTCTTTTGAGCATGCACAATTTTGTTCATGTTTGTTCATGTTTGCTCAAAATGTTAAATCATAGCAAGCAGTAAAGCATGCTTATTTCATTGCACCCTTAATTATCTAAAAACTTTTTATATAACTGAGCATATAAAGAATATATCAGGAATAACATTGCAATTTCTACCAAATAATAACATCATAAATTAGAAGTGTAAATTAGAAGTGTATTCAATAAGGTGTTTTTGTTGCTAAGCTGTTTCAACCCATCCCAATGAAAATTCTGCTCACTCACTATATATAAAAAAAAAAAGTGTGCACAGTGTATCGAATATGTTTCTCTAAATTAGTGTGATCATATCACTGGTTAGGGGAACCTTATACAATATACAGGTGGTTGCATACACCACAGTGGTCCTCAAAAAAATAGAATATAGTGCAAAAGTTCATTTATTTCTGTAATTCAACATAAAAGGGGAAACTAATATATGAGATAGACGCATGAGATGCAAAGCAAGATAGTTCATGCCGTGATTTGTCATAAGTGCGATGATTATGGATTACAGATCATGAAAACCCCAAATCCACAATCTCAGTAAATTAGAATATTACATGCAATCAATAAAACAAGGAGTGTACATAGAACAATATCGGACCTCTGAAAAAGTATAAGTATGCATTTGGACTCAGTACTTGGTTTGGGCCCCTTTTGCAGCAACTTCCTCAATGTGGCGTGGCATGGAAGCTACCAGCCTGTGGCCCTGCTGAGGTGTTATGGAAGACCAGGATGCTTCAATAGTGGCTTTCAGCTCTTCTGCATTGTTCGGTCTCATGTCTTTCATCTTTCTCTTGGCTTTGTATGTAATGCATTTGCTTTGTATGTAATGCATCTATCTCATATATTAGTTTCCCCTTTTACGTTGCATTACTGAAATAAATGAACTTTTGCATGATATTCTAATTTTTTGAGTATCACCTGTATATTCAAGAACTATAATCAATAACATAGTGAGAGTCTGCAGTCTTTATTTTAGCCATTCAACCTTGATTTTTTTTTAAATAAATATCTCTTAACACAATGGCAATTGTGTTACTTTAATTTAAATGCTTTTAGACTGGATATTTGTCCTCTTAAATGGTTAGAAAAAAACAATATATGTATGAGGGACCTCATTTAGGGAAAAAGACTATTGCGTCTTTTGTTGCATGTAAGTTTACAGATGAAGAGGTTTTGCTTCAGCTGTCTAAAGTAAAGACAAATAAGTTGATGGGCCCTGATGGGATACATCCAAAGTTATTAAAATAATTTAGTGGTGTACTAGCAAAACCATTAACAGATTTATTTAACCAATCATTGTTAATGGGAGTAGTCTCAGAAGATTTGCAAATAGCAAATGTTGTGCCCATTCACAAGAAATGTAGCAGGGAGGAGGCGGGCAGTTATAAACCAGTAAGTCTTCCTTCAGTAATGGGGAAAATAATGGAAACCTTGTTAAAGAATAGGATTGTAGAACATCTAAAATGTCATGGTTTTCAATATCAGAGACAACATGGGTTTACTTCAGGGAGATCATGATTTGGTGACTAAAATAATAAATCAGGGTGGTGCAGTAGACATTGCTTACCTAGATTTCAGTAAGGCTTTTGACACTATCACACATAGAAGGCTTATCAAGAAACTGCAATCTTGAAGTTTGTATTTCAATATTGTTGAATGGATTAGACAATAGATGAGTGACAGGCAACCGATGGCTGTAGTCAATGTAGTATATTCAATGCAAGGTCTTGTTTCTAGCGGGGTACCTCAAGGATCTGTACTTGGACCCATTCTCTTTAAGATTTTTACTAGGGGGGGCGTGGCCTGACCTTGATCGAGAATGGCAGCATAGATTGAGAGCTCCCGCCATCCGCCCGCCGTAAAAGCACTTAACACAGAAGCAAAAGACTAATAACGGATAATGGGGAGATCCAGACGAGGACTGGATGATAGGGACACCCCTGGACCCAAAGCTAAGACCTCTACACCGACGTTCCGTGAGTACTTCACCACTCCGGCCTTGCTGACCACGCAGCCCGATGAAGCCTGCGACACTGACTCCAGAGACTCAACTATGAGTAAAGGCCCAGAAGAACCGGGACCCTCAAACTCCCAGACAAACCTCGTTGTATCAGGAGACGATCTGAGGAACCTGTTTCAGTCTCTACCCTCAAAGGCAGATTTCAGCGATTTCATCGCAGACGTGAAACGCACGATTAAAGATGAACTCTCACAAACCAGAGAAGCGGTGGAAGCGCTAATGCAGAGGGTAGAAGTGATGGAAACGGTCATCCCGCAAGTGCAGACAGTTTCGAAGCAAAACCATGAAGCTTCTCTACAGGCCCAAGGGCAAATCGAATCCCACTCAAGCGCACTGAGAGAAATGAGGTCCTTACTAGAAGACCTAGATAACAGAGGCCGCCGGCAGAACATTCGGATCAGAGGCCTCAGGGAAGGAGAAAATCCAGGGGATCTAAAGAATATACTGAAGAAACTGTTCAACGAAATACTGAACTTACCTGAAGACTCCCCAATAGAGATTGATCGTGCTCACCGGGCCCTGAGAGCAAGGGGACCAGATACCGGTCCACCCAGGGATGTCATATGCCGAATACACAACTATGCCACCAAAGAAAATATTATGCTGGCGGCGAGACATTCAAGACAGTGGCTACATGAGGGGCAACAGGTAGAATTATACCAAGATCTATCCTGGCTTACATTACAGGGACGCAAAGCCCTTGCACCTGTTACTGCCCAACTACGAGATCACAATATAACATACAGATGGGGCCATCCGTTTAATCTGTCGGCCAGAGTAGGAACGGACTACACATTTAACTCATTTATAACCACCACCACTTTCCCAAGCAAGCGTGGACCTTGACTCTTTCCCTGAAGCAGACATGGACCAGGGATATACAACTCCAGCAACATAAAGTGACTCTCAGGAAGGATATTGACACATGGAGCGACATGCCAAGAAAAGGGGACAGTCATCTTCCACGCTTCACACTCTACAATAGTAATGTATATAACATAACGCCCTGTGAATATGAGGGGGGATAATAACAACCTAAAGCCTCAGGACAGATTACAACCCGAGATTAACGGGCACATACACCCATGTAACACACCGGAGGGCTGGAGGGGAACGATAGACCTACCCCACTCACATTTAAGAGGGGAGTATTATTAAACTCTAGGCAATAAACCAACAGAGCCCAAGTACGAGAGAGAGTAGGGATACCCTAACTATCTCCGACGATGTTATATAGGGGAAACCGTACAAGGGGGGGGGGGGGAAGAGCACAGGTAAACAATCACACAATACTCCCCAGATCCCCAAAACGGAATACAAAACCCAGAGGTAGCAATGAAACAGCAGATGGGGGTTGGAAACACCCTAGGCCCCAAGAATACCTCTCACGATACCCTAGTTATACCGCTACAGCTCACGGGCTTGGTTATAGAAGTTCATGAAGTGTTATATGATGTTGTAGATCGTAATATGTTGTTTATAGAGTCTTTTCAAAAATGTATATTTAAATACGGCGGGTGTAGGGCGGAATCTTGACCCGATCCAGACAATCTTTGAGTACAGACAATTAGCCCATAGGCTGTGCTGACTCGCGGTCAAGACTAGACCCGTACCCCACCAGGGACGAAGTGCCTATAAATCTTGCAGGACCCACATATCGTCTATTTCGGTAGTGGGAACGGCAACTGGCACAGTTACCCAATAACTGACACACCAGTGTCTTTGTAAATATTACATTTCCTTGTTTTTGGTTTTTCAATTTTTTGTATAAATCAACACATTGTCCCCCCTTTTTCACTACCCAAACCCCCCCTCCCCTAGTTTCCCCCTCCAATAGAACCTCTGTAGACAGACCACAGACAAACAACATGGAAGACATAAGGTTCATGTCAATTAATGCGAAGGGACTCAACTCTCCTAACAAGAGGGCTAGAGCCATGAGAGAATTCAAATCCCACAAAGCAGATATAATATACATACAAGAAACACATTTCGGGAGAAGGAACCCACCTAAATTTTCTGACGGGACATACACACAAGTGTTCTTTAACCACTCGCCTGACTCTAAATCTAGAGGAGTGGGCATACTGATATCTAAACGTATCCCATTCCACTGCAGAGAGCAAAAAATGGACGAGGAAGGTAGATACCTTCTCCTGAAAGGAGACATAGCTAATGTTCCATATACACTGGTCAACATATATCTCCCCAATACAAAACAACACAAAAGCCTTGCAAACATTCAAAAACAAATAGAACAAAGTAGGGAGGGAGTCCTGATTTTAGGTGGGGACTTCAATATTGCCATACACCCCAAAAATGATACCTCAACAGGCAAAAGCCGCACCCCCAACAGACATCTACAAACAATACATAAACAATTGTCTAACATGCTACTCTCTGACGCTTGGAGAGCAATGCACCCTGAAGGACGAGACTATTCATTTTACTCCCATGTACACAACATGTACTCAAGACTGGATTATTTTTTCCTTACATATGGCCAATTGAGACAGATCAGGGAAATCAAATATGGTCAAATAACTTGGAGCGACCACGCTCCCCTACTCATGACCTTAGAGTCCCCACATACAAGCCAACACAGAACGCACCTGGAGATTAAATGAATCCTTACTGACAGATAAAAACACCTGTGACACACTCACTAAGCACCTAGAAACCTATTTTCTAGAGAATCTGACGGGAGATGTTTCTCTACCAACGAGTTGGGAGGCTCACAAATGCACTATACGCGGCATCCTGATAGAGATTGCATCCAGACGGAAAAGAGAGAACACACAGGCCATTAAGACACTAGCACACAAAGTGGCCACACTAGAACAATTACACAAAAGCTCAATGGCCCCACAGACCTTATCAGAATTAACCATAGCAAGACGAGAACTATAACGACACCTGACGGCCAACATACACAGAGCGATGATAACGACAAAACACCTTTTCCAAGAAAAAGGCAGCAAATGTGGTAGACTGCTCGCAAGAACTATCAGGAAAAGGAAACAAAGAGCACACATACATAAACTACATGACAGGAAAGGACACCTGCACTATTTACCAGAAAAGATAGCAAGCATATTCCACAATTATTATTCAGAGCTATATAACATCTCCCCAGCTGAGAATAAAACAGGTCAGAGAAATGGAGTAACCCAAGACATAAACTCGTACTTAGAAAAAGCAATTAAAAGAAAACTCACGAAAGAACAGTCTGAATCATTAGAGGGACCGATCACAGCTGAGGAACTCACCTCTGCGATAAAAAGCTCTGCTGCAGGAAAGTGTCCAGGCCCAGATGGCTACCCCCTAGTATATTATAAGAAGTTCCAGAAGACACTAACCCCACATATGACAAACATGTTTAACTCACTACTTCTAAACACAAATCTAGATCCACACACAATGGCGGCCACCATTACAGTTATACCAAAAGAGGAGAAGGATCCTACGAACTCCCAGAATTATAGGCCGATCTCTCTATTAAATACTGATGTTAAAATACTGGCAAAGATATTGGCACTAAGATTACAACCAGCCATCCCTTTACTGATTCACCCAGACCAGGTGGGATTTGTACCGGGAAGAGAGGCCAAAGAGAACACAGTCAGAGCACTTAACGCAATTCATACTGCACAGCAGAGGGACCAGCGCCTACTACTACTACTCCTATCAACAGATGCCGAGAAGGCTTTTGATAGAGTGGCGTGGCCTTTTTTGTGGAATACCATCTCACACATGGGAATAGGACAAAATATGCTAAAATGGATACAGGCCCTTTATCATACACCCACAGCAAGGGTACGAGTTAACGGAACTATGTCAAAACACATACATATACATAACGGTACCAGACAGGGCTGCCCGCTCTCCCCCATATTGTTTGCTCTCTCATTAGAGCCATTTTTAGAAACAATTAGGAATAACATCAACATACAGGGCATAGATTCGGGGGGAACACAACATAAGGTCGCAGCTTATGCGGATGATATGCTGTTTTTCATCACATCTCCAGAAACGACCTTACCCCAATTGAAGCGAGAATTAGATCTCTTTGAACACATATCAAACCTTAAGATTAACACATTAAAATCAGAGATATTGCCAGTATCCATTACACCTACACAATTTGAGGCTCTTAAAGAAATGTTCCCCTACAAATGGCAAGAGCAAAAACTTAAATATCTGGGAATATGGCTCACAACGAATCTAGACCATTTGTATAAGGAAAATTTCCTACCACTAGTTCTAACCGTGTACTCTGACCTTCTGAAATGGGGATCCACATTCCTATCTTGGCAGGGCAGAATCAACACAATAAAGATGAACATATTACCCCGACTATTATATCTGTTCCAGTGCTTACCAAGACTACCTGGAGAATTTTTCAACACTTTGCGGCGAGCCATTACTAAATTTGTGTGGCGCGATAAACATCCCAGACTTCGACACACATACCTAACCTTACCACATTCTAGAGGGGGCCTGGCACTCCCAGACATGCAGAATTATTACAATGCGGCACATCTGAGGCGGGTGGTGGAGTGGACAATATCTCCGACAGATAAACCATGGATAGATTTAGAGGGAGCCGTACTTCAAATCCCATTGTGAAATCTTCCATGGCTACCCCCAGAAATAAGCAAACCTGTAGCTAGTCAACACCCTCTCATCAAAGCCACACTGACAGTCTGGCACACATTGGCCAAGAAAAACCGACTAACCACGTTCCCCTCACCGCTTACACCAATATTACACAACAAAGTTTTCCCCCCAGGAGAGGACGGCACTTTCGGAAGGATATTTCACTTGACCCCTATCGGACACATACGAGAGGTGATGAATGCTGATGGCATCATACCCCTAACATCTATTTTACCAAACGTGGCTCACTCATTTCTTATAACCCTACGCTACAGACAGCTCACACATTTCATACAAACACTCAGACAACAACATAACCTGACCAGGGAACTGACCTATATCGAACACCTCTGCACCAGAGAGGACCTACCCGCGAACGGTATATCCCGACTGTACAGAGAGCTACAACCACCACCTGACGACCCATATCCAACTTTCACAACCAAATGGGAAGAGGCGTTACAAATACCCATTACCCCCAAGCAATGGGATAAGATTTTTATTCTCACCAAACAATGCTCCAAATTCACGTTCATTCAAGAAAATGCCTATAAGATACTCACTATGTGGTATAAAACCCCGAGCATAATACATAGAATAAACCCAGACATACCAGATATTTGCTGGAGATGTGGGATGGAAGGGGGAAACATGCTACACATCTGGTGGTATTGCCCATCTCTCAAAATTTTCTGGGAGGGAGTCCGAGACATAATTGGGAAATTGACCGATACACAGATACCATTCACCCCAGCAACTTTCTTACTTCACCACACAAACCAATCAATAGCACATTACAAAAAATCCCTGACCAAGCATTTATTGAATGCAGCGAAACTAATGATCCCCTCTAGGTGGAAATCATCAGTCCCCCCAAGTTGCAGGGAATGGCAGCTAAAAGTGGAAGAATTAAGGTCTTGGGAAGAAATGTCCGCTGTAACAATGAAACAGAAGGAACGGTATCACCACACATGGTTTCATTGGATGGAATTCACATCTGAATCTTACACACAGTAGACCCTAGACAGCACACCTTAATGGGATAAACAGGGAACGAAGAGTAGGCACAATATTTATCCCAGCACAGTTAAGTTTCAGAGAAGATGCATACCTATTTTACAGTTGGCACTTTTTATTGGAAGAGGAACCCACTCCCGACACTTATTTACCAAACACATGGGATGATATCTCTGTAAATAGAAAGTCGATTCCTTGCCAAGGGGGTTTTTCCTCCTACAAATGTAATACTGTACTGATATAGATATGATTTGTATTTTCAAACTTTAACTGTAATGTATTTGATCCAGTAAGCGTACCTCCCAAAAAACGTTTATGCTGTGCTTAAAAACTGTATTCTATCAACTGACACCTGACACTACCCTCACATATTTATTTGGACCCAAGCACTAACGGAGGGACTCGGAACCTCCCTGCCCCTTCCGATTACGGTGTGATGGAATGGGACAGGAGCAGTACTGGTCCTCTGGAGGGGCGATGGATCGAGATTCCACCTAAATATTGGAGATACAATTTTTCCCCATTGACCCTGTCAGGGAGTGCTCACCCGTTTACAGAACCCGACCTAAGTAATAATTTAACCAGAGACTGCATTAAGTATAAATACGCTAACAAGACAATTACTGATTATTGTGAATTCTATTTTGTATCCTAAAGTAAAATAGTTCCGATGAAAATCATTGTGGGAATCCTCTCCCCTCCCCCCCACCACCCCTTTCTTCTATACAAACCCCCCCCTTTTTTTTTTTTCTCCCTCCCCCACAATTGTACATTGTGTTGATTGAATTTATGTGACCCCTTATATGTAACCCTTTCCTTGTTTTCTGTATCCCTTACTTTTTTATTTTTCACCAAATAACAATAAAAACAAAGTTTTGAAAAAAAAAAAAAAGATTTTTACTAGGGATATTGCAGAAGGTCTTGTTGGCAAAGTATGTATTTTTGCTGATGATACAAAGATTTTCAGCAGGGTTGGTGTTCATGGAGGGATAAGCCAAATGGCAAATGATTTAGCTAAACTAGATAGATAAATGGTTATTGATTATGAACAAGCCATGTTTTAAGAAAAGTAATTGTTAAAATGATGTGACCAAATTGATACTGGTATTTAAATAGTAAGTGCCAACATTGTTCATGGTGGACATTAACTAGACTTTCTGACATACTATATATGGAATAAAACAGTATAGAAAATAATCTATACATTGTGCTAGCAGACTTGTAAACACATTCCTAAATTAGGAGACCTTCACAGATTTTGCCACTGACACTGGTGATCTTATACAGACACTTCCCTTAACCTTGTATTTAAAATAAATGTGATGTGTGCCCTGTTTATACTCAGGCTAGACATTCCTTTTGGAACACAATCAACATTGGATAACCTCTTTTTAAAACAATTAATTCTTTTCTTCAAGATTATGAATCATTATCATCTTTTTTTCTTGAAATGCAATAAATTAAAATGAGTGTGCTGTATTGCATTTTCTTCCTATCTTTTGTAATTTCCTACATGTTCCCATACAATGATGTTACTCTAATCAAATTTGGCATATTATAATAATGAAACAGATTGGCAAGTCATATGGTTCCCAATTAACAAATCATTTCAGCTGTTTACAATCTCATTCAGTGGATTGTTTAATTTAGATCTGTACAACACTTATTTAAAATTAACTCTCCTTACATTAAATATATATGTCTGACTATACATCATCAGTGACTACAATTAATAAACACAAAGGAAAATGTCTATATTACTACATTATTAAGGAGTTTAAACTAAAAATTATTGTGTAATTATATTACTGTAAGTTATCAGACTCTTCCGAGCTACCGTTTACAATATATTTTCTACTTGATTGAATTATTCTCATTGCGTAGTTTTCTTTTAAAATTGGATAATTTGTATATGCCTGTACGATGTAATACATCTGCTGCTTTTACTACCTATTTTGATGTGTTTCACTATATCTGCTATCTGAAACTATTAGTCATCCACATAATATGGTTCATGAAGATCAATTAAACTAAACATGAGTGGGGTTTAATTGAATCTATACTGTGTTGTATTTCCTGCGGCTAATATTCCACTAATTAGATAATAACAACATTAACGATATGAGACTAATGAAGGAGCCATTATGTGTTTTCAGAAGACCACCAACACGCTTGTTGTTGAAAACGGTTCAAAAAGTATGAATAAACTGGGAAATCACTGATGTTATTTAGCCTGTACCAAACTTTTCTCAAATACACACAACCATGGTAGCAATTAACAGTACTTCTATTGCCCAAAATGCATCTTCCAAATATTAATGCATATTAATGTGCTTTAAAAATACTTTAACATAACTGTTTTACATTTTGCATTGCTTAAAATATAAAATACTTACAGCTAGATGAAACTGAAGTTGAAGCAGTTTTCAAGAAACCAGGACTGCACACACTAGCTGAGTAAATGCAATTTCATTTTTTTGCTTCAGGAACCTATGAGAATAATTTCATTCAACTGAATGGAATATCCTGTCTCTCTAGTGATTTTTTCAGCCAATGTGTTGCACTGTTAAGAGATCCTACTGTGTTTAAGAGCAAGGTCACTTAGAGTCCATACAAGGTATTCAATTTGAGGAACACAGGAAGTGACTAAATGAAACAAAAGTTTAAATCCTCAGTGTATATATAACCTGTGTTGCTGCACCAGCAGTAAACAAGCAGAGTTATAACTGGGGAAGGCTTGAGTCAAATATTAAAAACACTGGAAAAAAATCCTATGCACTATAAAGCAGTAGTCTTCAACATGCAGCTAAGTGAGTTTGGCCACTAGACTGTCCCTTTAAGCTAAGGCACAGTCTGCCTAAAAAAATGGTTACATAATTTTGTAGGTACATTTAATACTTGCAACACACAACAATCATTCATAACAGTTGTTATTGTACATGTTGCTGTAATCATTCAGAGCTCAGTTGCAGAATATAAACATATTTACGTATCTAAAATAATATATATATATTTACTCTACTTTACCTTTAGCCAGAGAAACAAAAAACGAATATTAGTTTGCTCTGATGGTTCTCAAAACTGAAATGTACAAACAGAACAATTTGAAGGTTTGCTTGTAATTGTAGTACTTTCCTTTTAAACATAATTTCTAAGAGACAAAAATACATTAATGTCATAAATTTTTTGCTCTTCAGTTGGAATGATGATGTACATTTTGTGTTTTTCTTGTCAGAAAATATAAATATCCTTACTTGATTAGATTACATTAACATTTATTTGTATAGGTTTAACAATGAAAGCAACATTTTGCACAACAATTAAAGGGTGTTGCAAAACCTAACAAGACGGACAGAAAAAGCCAGATGCATTCTATAGGGACAGGCTTTCTCACAAGCTTACAATCTAGCTGATTACTTCATTACTGTAAACTTTAGTTTATTATTCCTCAAGGTCAACTTATACTGTATACTGTTTTCATAATTACCAGGCTACTAATTTAAATTTAAGCACCCACTGTGCATATTTGTTTCAAATAAAATTTACAAGAATGTAAAATGTCATGGATGACACAGATTGAAAATGTCACCTTAGAGTTTTTTATTATTTTTTTTCCTTTCATTTATTATTTTTTTTAAACCTTGGCATACACCAACACGTTCTCAGAATTTTTCATTATGCGGTATGCATGGTTTAGCAACTAGTTTGATTCTGGACTTAAATCTTTATTCATGAAAAGACTTTTATTTTCTTTAATCATTTCAATAGCCCAATCATTGAGTCTGACAGGCGCTCATTAAAATTGGCTTTGCAGATTTCTAAATACAAACTATAGGTGCCAGTACATCAGTCTTTGCCATTTTCATTTATATCATTTATCTCTGCAAACTATGTTTGCATTCAGATTAGCACACTTACACAAATACACACACATACATACACACCCTTCCACACATCCACACTACCTATATACGTATACACACCCACTTGCACCACACACACACACACACACTTGTATGTGAGCAAACTGCCACGATTTCATAACTACTGAGCATACAAGATTTTGTGTAAGTTGCATACACCATTTACCAGACTTTGATAAAAAGGTTGACCAACACTCTCATATTATGCCTTGCTCCTTTGTAACTGCCATTGACTTTTTGACAAATAAAGGTAATATCACATACATACACAAACACATACAGACACCCTTACACTCAAACACACAGATACACCATTACACCCACACACATATACCATTACACAAACGCCCTTGCACACATAGACACCATTACACACACACACACATATACCGTTACACATACACCCTTACACACACAGGCACCCTTACACACATGCACACCCTTACACACACACAGAGAGAAACACCATTACACACACATATACCATTACACATACGCCCTTGCACACATAGACACCATTACACACACACACACATATACCGTTACACATACACCCTTACACACACAGGCACCCTTACACACATGCACACCCTTACACACACACAGAGAGAAACACCATTACACACACATATACCATTACACATACATCCTTACACACAAAGACACCCTTACACACATGCACACCCTTACACACACACACACACACACACACACAAGCACACACACACCCCTAATGCACACACAAATACCCTTACACACACACACACACACACACAAACACACAGATGTATTTTATTTAACAAACAAAAATGTTATGGTGTGTGAACATACACCTCCCTGCTCATTTACCGTTTATTTGCAGGCAGGGATGTGGTTCAGATACATCTTTTGCCTCCAATTCCTGCAGTCGCCATTAATCTTCTTCTGAGCACATTGTGGTGCTTCTGCAGTATCAGAGAATGAAGGGGTGGTGTCGGATATTAATAACCATAAAAATATGAATACGGGTTATTAATTATAAATCATTCAAAATATGAAAAATTGATGATTCATATATATGGGTCTGACTAAAAATATCCATATAAAGAATTTGTTATGTATATAGAGAGTTTGGATGATGTTTTTATAAAAGGAAATACAATGCAGCAATTATTAATACAATAATAATTGATTTATTGAATATAAAATAAAGATCAAACGATAAGCAAAATAGCGTAACAAAAAAAATAGAATATTAATAGATGTTAATCATAATTCACAGGTATGACTTATAACAGAGGTGAATAAAATAAAACATGAATTATGCAGCTCTGTAGCTGTATCAACATGCATGTGGTATAATTTACTATGCGGTTACACTTCTGACCACAAGATGGCCATGCATTTTGTTTAGATACAACCACACCTACATTGATAATGATTAGTAATTAAAATAGTTACTGATAGTACACCATAATTACCTACAAATTGCCATATACTCTGCTTAGGTAAGGTAATATTACTAAATCATATAACTCAAGGTTTCTTAATCTGCCTGGTAAATGACAATGTATGCTTTCCAGCTTTGACTTTAAGAATAAGAATCTTAGATAATCTCTGGAGATTAGATATGACATATTTGGGTGAATAGCTAGACTATAAGAACTTCTGCTTCTTGGTAATATATATAGGATATTCCTCTGGCTTCCTTCTGCAGGAAACACCAGGCTTAAACATATAGATCCCAGAAATTGTAGGATTTAAGTTTAATTTCCCCAAATATATATGCTAATTACATCCATAAAACATGATATTATGCTAGAAACAAAGTACCATATTTATACATCACCGGCAGAGGTTGATTTGCAGTTTAGACTCCTTCAGTTGAAGAATGGTGTGATGGGAGTTACTCCTGAGACTTAGCTCAATATTATGAGTATGGAGATGTCTATTGTTATAGTTAACATGTGCTATTAAAAATGAAGTGGAGGACCATGTAAAGTCACACGTGCAAAGGCGTATGGTGTGTAAAAGTCACCAATGCTCTATTGATTCTATAGCTGAAGAGTTCCTAACTCCCAATGACATTAATATCAGTACAAAAACTGTACAACAGGAGCATCATGTAATTGGTTTCCATGGCTAAGCAGCTGCATGCAAGCCTCATATCATTAAGTACAATGCCAAGCTTCAGATCAAATTGGTGTAAAGCATCCGCCACTGGATTCACTATTTGGCAGTCTTTTGGGCATGTCTGAGTTTGATGGGTGCCAGGAGAACATTACATGTCTAACTGCATTGTTCCAGCGTAAGGTTGGTGGAGAAAGGATAATCATATGGGGCTGTTTCACATGTTGGGCCAGTGAATGGAAATTGTGATGCTTCAACATACCAATACAGTTTGGACAATGCTATGCTCCCAACACGACTGTGTCCCAGTGCACAAAGCAAGGTCTTTAAAATAATGGTTGTATGAGTTTGGTGTGGAAGAATTTGACTGGGCAGCACAAAGTACTGACCTCATCCCCATCGAAAAAATTTGGGATGAACTGGGATGGAGATGGTGTGCCAAGTATTCACATCAAACATCAGTGCCTGACCTCATAAATGCTCTACTGGACGAATCTGTAAAAACTTCACACAGAAACATTCCAAAATCTTGTGTAAATCCATCACAGAGGTGTAGAAGCTGTATTTAGAATACAATGTCATAAAAGTCCCTTTTGGTGTAATGCTCAGGTGTCCCAATACTGAGTACTTTCATAATACTTTTATCCATATAGTGTATGTGAAATTAACTTATTTTTACTTTATTTCAGTGATATCCCATAAGGAAGTCTGGGGAAGATAAGAAGGACTGCTGATTTAAGGAAAGTAAAATAAGGATTAGTTAGATTAAAAACAAAAGAAGGATGCTATGTAGAAGAGGATAAAGGCTTAGCAGACAGCCTTAATGAATATTTTTGTTCAGTTTTTACAAATGAAAATGAGGGTAAGGGACCTCATTTAGGGAAAAAGACTAATGAGTCTTTTGATGCATGTAAGTTTACAGAGGAAGAGGTTTTACTTCAGCTGTCTAAAGTAAAGACAAATAAGTCTATGGGACCTGATGGGATACATCCAAAGTTATTAAAAGAACTTAGTGGTGTACTAGAAAAACCGTTAACAGATTTATTTAACCAATCATTGTTCACGGGAGTAGTTCCAGAAGATTGGAAATTAGCTAATGTTGTGCCCATTCACAAGAAATGTAGTAGGGAGGAGGCGGGCAACTATAGACCAGTAAGTCTTACTTCAGTAGTGGGGAAAATAATGGAAACCTTGTTAAAGAATAGGATTGTTGAACATCTAAAGTCGCTTGGATTTCAAGATCAGAGACAGCATGGGTTTACTTCAGGGAGATCATGCCAAACTAATCTTATTGATTTTTTTGATTGGGTGACTAAAATAATAGATCAGGGTGGTGCAGTAGACATTGCTTACCTAGATTTCAGTATGGCTTTTGACACTGTCGCACATAGAAGGCTTATCAATAAACTGAAATCTTTGAGTTTGGATTTCAATATTGTTGAATGGATTAGACAATGGCTGAGTGACAGGCAACAGAGGGTTGTAGTCAATGGGGTATATTTTCGATGCAAGGTCTTGTTACTAGTGGGGTACCTCAGGGATCTGTACTTGGACCCATTCTCTTTAATATTTTTATTAGTGATATTGCAGAAGGTCTTGTTGGTTGATGATACAAAGATTTGCAGCAGGGTTGATATTCATGGAGGGATAAGCCAAATGGCAAATGATTTAGCTAAACTAGAAAAATGGTTAGAGCAGTGGCAACTGACATTTAATGTGGACAAGTGCAAGATTATGCACCTTGGGCGTAAAAACCCAAAAGCAGAATATAGACTATTTGGTACAGTCCTAACCTCAACTTCTGAGGAAAGGGATTTAGGAGTAATCATTTCAGAGGACTTGAAGGTAGGTAGGCAATGCAATAGAGCAGCAGGAAATGATAGCAGAATGCTTTGTTGCATAGGGAGAGCTATTAGCAGTAGGAAGAGGGAAGTGCTCATGCCATTGTACAGAGCACTGGTGAGACCTCACCTGGAGTATTGTACGCAGTACTGGAGACCGTATCTCCAGAAGGATATTGATACTTTGGAGAGAGTTCAGAGAAGGGCTACTAAACTGGTTCATGGGTTGAAGGATAAAACTTACCAGGAAATGTTAAAGCATCTTAACATGTACAGCTTGGAGGAAAGACGTAACAGGGGGGATATAATAGAAACATTTAAATACATAAAGGGAATCAACACAGTAAAGGAAGAGAGTATATTTAAAAGAAAAAAAGAAGAAAAAGATCAGTGATGAAGAAATAAAGAAAGTAATTATTAACCTCGAAAATGGCAAAGCGCCGGGCCCTGATAGGTATACAGCTTTATTTTTTAAGTCATTCGAGCCAGAAATAACCACCCTTCTTGGTTCAATGTATGAAGAAGTAGGTAAAACCGGAAAAATTCTGCCAGAACTACTGAAAGCAACAACTTCCTCGATACCGAAACCGAACAAGGATCCAAACTTTGTTAGTAATTACCGTCCAATCTCTTTAATAAATATCGACATTAAAATTATTTCTAAAATATTGGCCGACCGATTAAAAAAGGTTATACCTGAGTTGATCCACTTAGATCAGTCAGGATTTATAACAGCAAGATCTGGTGGGGACAATGTAAGGAAACTACTAAATTTAATCTCATCAGTAAATAATATTAAAACTCCATGTATCTTTATTGATACAGAGCACTGGTGAGACCTCACCTGGAGTATTGTACGCAGTACTGGAGACCGTATCTCCAGAAGGATATTGATACTTTGGAGAGAGTTCAGAGAAGGGCTACTAAACTGGTTCATGGGTTGAAGGATAAAACTTACCAGGAAAGGTTAAAGCATCTTAACATGTATAGCTTGGAGGAAAGACGTAACAGGGGGGACATGATAGAAACATTTAAATACATAAAGGGAATCAACACAGTAAAGGAAGAGAGTATATTTAAAAGAAGAAAAACTACCACAACTAGAGGACATAGTCTTAAATTAGAGGGGCACCGATTTAAAAGTAATATCAGGAAGTATTACTTTACTGAGAGGGTAGTGGATGTATGGAATAGCCTTCCATCAGAAGTGGTAGAGGTAAACACAGTCAAGGATTTTAAGCATGCGTGGGATAGACACAAGGCTATCCTAGCTATAAGACCGGGAACGGGGGACTAATAAAAGTATTTAGAAAAATTAAGCAGACTAAATGGACCGAATGGTTCTAATCTGCAGACACATTCTATGTTTCTATGTTTCTAGTATGTCCCAGGGACTCAGTCCATAATGGAATTTACACAGAGTTACACATTTAACAGTTGATTAAAAAATAATACATGTATTCATACATACATATATGTATACAAGTTGAAAGGAGAACATATAGGGTAAATCATTATTAAAAAATTGGGCAGACTAGATGGACCGAATGGTTCTTATCTGCCGACACATTCTATGTTTCTATGTTTCTATGTTATAGCAACATCAATAAAGCTATTACACTTGAATTGCAGTTTTTAGGAGACAGAAATAATTAAGGAAAAATCTGAAAAGATAGATATTTTTCTTTACGTACATACAGTACTTATATTAAAATACTTTTTGTCAGACATTGTATGAGAACATGCTCCTTTAACTAAAAATATGTTTTGATGTTTATTCATCTACTTTGTTTGTGTAAACATTTGTATAAAATAATAAAATAATTTATATTTTCCATCTTACTGAACTGTGGCCGAAAAATTACCAGCAGAAATCTTGGATGGTAATCAGTGTTGATCCAGGAGGTGAAAGAGTTTCTAAGTTCAGTCAAGTGATGTTAGACTGACCATAAGATGGCAGAATAAAATGTAAGATATTATGAAATGATTTATGAGATGAGTGGGGAGCGCAGCATGAAAGGTAGCATGGGTGAGTGCTCCTATGTGTTCAATATGGGTGCTCGTTGCTGGACAACTCCTAAATGTTCAATCTTGACACTGGCTGCTGGGAAAATCTTGTGGGTGCAATCTGAGTGCTGGGCAAGCCATATAGGGGCAATCTAGGCGCTGTCTGCTTACAATCTATAGGTGCAATCTGGGTGCTGGTCAAGTCCTGTGGGTGAAATCTTGTTACTGTGAAAGTCCTGTGGCTGCAATATGGGTGCTGGAGTAAGACAGGTAGATGTAATGTGTGCACTGGGTATAATCTGGGTGCTCTGGCAAGACCTATGGGTGCAAGCTGGATGCTCTGACAAGAGCTTTTTGAGCAAGCTGTGTGGTCTGGCAAGACCTGTGGGTGCCAGCTGGGTGCTCTGACAAGACAGTTGGGTGCAAGCTGTGTGGTCTGGCAAAGACCTGTGGGTACAATCTAGGTACTCTGGCAAGAAATGTGGGAGCTCTGGCAAGACCTGCTGGTGGGTGCAATATGGGTGGTTGGTGCAATCTAGGTTCTCTGACAGAACCTGTGGGTGCAATCTAGGTGCTTTGATAAGACCTGTGTGTGCAATATGGATACTCTGGCATGACCAGTAGGTAAAATATGGGTGTTGGGTGCAACCTAGGTAATCTGAAAAGACCTGTGGATATTTTTAACCTTTTCTCAGCATTGGGAATTCCAGGCATGTTTTGGGGTGGAATGGGCCATGTAGTGATCAATTTTTGTTGTAATGCCTCTATGTCAAGGCATTAAACAACATCTAAATTCACTGCTGATTTTAGAAGCAATCACTCTACAGAGCGAACACATAAGCCATATTGGAGATCAGCAAACGGGTTACGGTTAGCATAAGAGTTACGGTTAGAATGACAGGTTTAGTGTTAGTGTTTTTTCCCATAGAGAAAGTCCCTCTCAATTGGACATCAGCAATCAACCAGTGTTAGATATACTTACAGATTTAGAAGGGGAGTCAGTACAGATGGTAAAACCAGAACACCTGGGGTTTTTCAAACTTTAAACCCAAATCCAAATGGATGCCCTTACTATCTACAGTACCCAGCGTTAATTATTTTGTAAAATTAGTTGAATTAGATCATGACTCTCTGATGGTTCAACCACGGGTTAAAGGGAATCTAAATAGTCAACAACGTAAAGCGTTAAAGGAACTCCAGACGATGAAACATATATTCATTAAACCCTCAGACAAGGGTGGCAATGTGGTGGTCATGGATGAGAGCCTATATGTATTTGAAATAAGAAGACAATTACGAGACACTGAACAATACAAGGAATTGTCCTCTAATCCAACTAATAAAGTAATTAATAAACTTTTATTCAGATTAAACACTGCTTATCCCTTGGGTCTGATTAATCAGAATGAACCCAGGGCTCACATTAATGACCACCCCATTGTCCCTACCTTTTATACAATTCCCAAACTTCATAAAAACTTAACCCACCCCCCGGGACATCCAATAGTGGCAGGTATAGGGGGCCCTTTAGAAAATTCGAGTCGGTATGTTGACCATATCTTGCATCCATTCTTGGTAACCCTGCCTTCCTATATCAAGGACACGACAGATGTCCTGCGTAGACTAGAAGGGCTTACTCTTAACTAGTCAACCCTTCTGGTGACTATAGACGTGGAAAGCCTCTACTCCTCAGTTCCACACAAAGAAGGTTTGAGGACATCGGAGTATTATTTGAGGAGTAGAGGAAAACCTTTTGATGGCCACACTGATCTGGTCCTGGACCTTTTGGAAATTATTCTTACTAATAACTATTTTACTTTTGATCAGATGTTTTATTTGCAAAGGAGAGGAACGGCCATGGGGGCCACATGTGCCTCCACCTATGAGTGTTGACATTTAGGTTTTTGGGAACAGGAGGTTGTATTTGATCAGCTTGCGAGCTTGGTGGAGGCACATGTGGCCCTTTGGGTATGTTTCATAGATGACATCTTTGTTATATGGGAGGACTCTGCTGAGGAGCTGGAGAGATTCATGGATGAAATCAATCATAATGATCGAAACCTTAAATTTACGGTGGAATGGGATAGACAGGAGATATCCTTTTTAGATTTTAAAATAATTAGAGTAGGAGATACTTTAGAGACGGATGTGTACCGCAAGGCTACAGCGACAAATTCTCTATGGAGAGCTGAAAGCCATCACCGCAAGTCTTTAATTAGAGGTATACCGGTAGTACAGTACCTTTGGCTAAAAATAAATTGCTCCACAGAGGCAAGATTTAGAGCCCAGGCTGAGGATCTTAGAGCTCGGTTTACTGAGAGAGGATATGGTAGGACATGTCTGGCTAGGGGCTTTCAGAGAGCAAGAGGGAGTAGTAGGGATAGCTTACTCTTTGACAATAAACAAAAAAACAAACTCAGGATATAGTGAGATTTATTTTGACAAATAATACAAATGGAACATTCTGAGAGGCATTTTAGACAAGCATTCGAAGATATTACAATTAGATGCAGGAGTAGCCCAATTTGTTGGTGAACATCACCAGTTGACAGCAAGAAGGGCCCCTAATCTTAAAGACCTTCTTGTCAAAAGTCATTTTGTAAGATCAAAACCACAGGAAAATTGTCTGACTTGTGAAACAAACAAGGATGGCTGTTTTCCATGTAGAATATGTAAGGCATGTCGAAACATATGCAAGGTGAATAGTTGTGTAAATTTGAAAAGAGAGAAATTTTCAGTAAATGGACACATCACCTGAAATATGATGGGAGTCATATATGCCCTCCAGTGTCCATGTCAAAAATACTTTGTGGGGAAAACGATACCCACATAGTACGTTAACCTTTTAGGTTGACATTGTTGTTAGCTTAGCACATATTTCGCCTTCCGGTATTTGGGTATAAATAACAGCAGCTGATGTAGTACGTGATATGACCCGGAAGAAGCCTCAGTGGCGAAACGTCCGTCGGTTGCGTATCCCATGGGCGGAGCACTATTCCACACAGAGATGGCTGGTATGTTCATGTTTTGTAATGAAACCAAACACTATTTTTTGCCCAGAGTGAGCCCATATGGATGACTTCTAATGCATGTCTAGCCTCCCCTAAGCGGACATAAAAGCTACCTTCAAGAGGGATCATATGAAATATGTCCAGCGCTAACTAAAGGTCACGGATATTCATCTGCTTCACCTACCAGATCCGTTGTCACGTGGTCGGAGGACTGTGGATGATGGACAGTGGAGTATTGAAGCTAAGTGTGCCAGCGGGTAGATTTTACAAATGGGTGTTACAACATATGTAACATAAGGCTTAACAAGCTATTGACATTTATCTGTTTGGGCTATTTACTCTTTCCAGCCAGCTTGAGCTTTCTACATTTTGCAGTGGACTTTGAGACTTTGTGGTTCCCTCTGAGGTTATTTTTGGAAACTTGGAAGGCCAATATATGAGTGACCTAAGATTTATCTGGAGACAGTATTATATTGTATCTTGCACTGAACATCTCCCTCCTTTGCTTGCAACAGGGCACTCCAGTTGGTTCTTGTTCTTTTGCTATCATTCTGGTTTATTGATTTATTTAATTATTTATATTTTGTTTGTTTTATTTATTTGCTTTATTATCTTTATCATCATTACTTTCATAAATTTTTGGCTTATTTTTCTTTTCTTATTTGTTCTCATGTTATCTCTATAGGGATCCAGATACTCAACTGTGGACGCACAGTCTAGCAGAGACGTCTCAGGGAATGCTCAGCATTTTGTGTGGGACAATTTTTGTCCTCACTTATCTGTATTATATATATTTGCATAGCTCATCCTGCAGGATCTGTTTAGTGTAATTTTGCACAGTGTGTTTATTACTCTTGAATATTATGTTTGTTTGATGATGTGTTTAGTAAATATATGTGTTGTTGATTGTACGCCCCCATTGAGGAATTTTGTACATTAAATTTTCTAATTTTGCAGTATTTAGCCTACTCTTGTTTTTTCTGTTTAGTGAGTGCCGCAGCAATAGATCCGCTTGTGGGGGGGTTTATCTTTTTACCATCCTCATTTTTTTCTTAGATTTAAGGTTAGTACTGGGGTCAAAAGGTCACTGTTGGGAAAAAATGGTTAGGAAATAAAATGCTTTCATCATATTTTAGGTTTTTTTTGTAGTAAATTATATAATATGATGGAAATAATGAATTTAAAGAAAATAATGTATTTAAAGAAAGTCATTCTTATGCCGATAAAAACAATATATAATTTGAGTGGGTACCGTAAATAACAAAAAAGAAAATTACAGCGTAACACAAACTTCACAGAAAAGTTAAAAAAGACCATTGCACAAATGCAAGAAAGTATTACATGACTAAATGGACAATTAAAACATTGACAATATCGAAAAAGCACTACAGCATCAGTAAACCTGTAAGGTGATACATTTGAACACCACCGCCATTAAATAACTTCACACTGCACAGATATATACCGTATTTCCTCAATTATAAGACAAGGTTTTTTTCAGAAAAAAGTCTTATAATCGAGGTCGTCTTATAATCTGACCTCAAATCGAGGTCAGATTATAAAACATGGATCCAGGTCCCCAGCAGAGCTGCAGGGGACCTGGATCCCCCTCGCTAACAGCTGGAGGATGTCTGTGCGTATCGTGCAGACATCCTCCATCTGCTCCGCTAGCCACCAGGAGATTCGGGCATCCGGGGGATGTCTGCACGATACGTGCAGACATCCTCCGTGCTGTCCGACACGGCAGTCTATTATGACGGACCAGCTGTCCGTCATAATAGACTGAAGTGTCGGGCAGCATGGAGGATGTCTGCACGTATCGTGCAGACATCCCCCGGCTGCCCCCACTAGCCACCAGGGAGAAACAAGGTGAGAGGGAGGTGGGAGGGAGAGAGAGAGACAAGGGGAGGGGAGGGAGAGGGAGACAGGGCGTGAGGGAGAGAAATGTTTGGAGGCGGGGGGAGGGAAATGTTTGGAGGCAGGGGGAGAGAGAGTAAAGGTTGGGGGAGGGGGAGAGAGACAGCACTTGGGGGAAGGGGGGGAGAGAGAGAGACAAAGCTGGGGGGAGGGAGGGGGAGGGAGAAAGCATTTGGAGGGGGAGAGAGAGACAATGTTTAGGGGGAGAGAGGCTGCATTGGAAATAAAAACAAGAAATGCATTTTTTTATATCATCATTTTTATTAAATATTAAAAAGCAATTTACATGTGAATATATACAAGTTAAACTTTTTTTCCCCTATAGGGTAGTCTTATATTCAGGCTTTTAGTTTTTTTCCTGAAAGAATATTAAAAGTTTGGGGGGTCGTCTTATAATCAGGGTCGTCTTATATTCGAGCAAATACGGTAGTTTACTTCAGACACATTGCCACATCAGAATTAGTGAACAACAATATGAACAGACATCTGATCCATGAAAAGTTACCCATGGTAATATATTTAATTCAATATATCAATATTTGATGTTTTTTATAAGTTTATCCTATTTGGTACTAAGGCAAGAAAAGACATTCTACTTAGCCTTCAATGGAATGTAGACACCCCTTCCCCCCAAGAGATGTTCCTATATCACAAGATTCCATTGTATATGATGGCCACCACATGTGGTTACAATTCTCTAGCCAGATAGTCTAGGTTTTTTTCTTCACCTTTGACATTAAGAGGCCCACCAATATATCTTTCCTTTTAAGCATAGTTTCTTTGTTCGATTTTCCCTGCCAGAGTATAATTACAACATATGGCTTTCATTATAAACAAAATGGATGCTAAAGCCACGTCCCATATACTAACAATTTTATGATCATATACATATATACACACCTCCTTGTATTACCATAAATTAGGGAGTGTTTAACTTTATAGAGGAATTAAAACTATTGCAAAATTCTGATCTGTATCCAATATATTATAACATCACAACTAAGAACACCTTAAGCATTGCTGTGTTATTGGTTCTACGGATTTGAATAAAAGAATTTGAAGTTTGTTTTTTGAATGGTTTTTCAGCAAGACACTAAGATTGATTAATAATTCTTATGGAAGAAATATGACATTTATGGAGACAAAGAAAATTTGCAACAGAAATGGTGTCGAATTCAGCGGGCATTAGATATTCAGAATTATTACTGAATTACTAAAAGCTGCAAGATGTAGAAGATAAAGAACTATTTGAGCTGATTCTCTACTACGAGTGTTAAAATCCTGATACAAAAGGGATTGAACATATGGTGAATGTTACATCACATTCCAGAAATTCTCCAAGAAGAACTCTCCAAGAAAAGACTGTTTCAACTACTGAATTACAAGGATCAAGGCTTAGGTGAGATGAACAGGAAAATCGTTCTAACGTGGTTGTTTGTTTGTTCCAATATTGTACTCGGAAAATAAGATAAAGAATTGAGACTGCATCAGAATTCATTTTTATCGGTGGTTTACAGAAGCGAAATCACTTAAGTTTCAAACAAGAGGATTTTGTTACCGAAAAGAATCTCAAGAACAAACGACATATCGGGAAGATTATTTGATTTCTGTTGAAGTGCACAGCTGCAGAGAAAAGATATATTGTGAACGGTATGTGTCTTTTATAAAAGTCTGTAGAAAGTGCTCAAATATACTGCCTGTTAAAGAAACCCTATTTATGGTTTAATCATGGAGTGGTTGAAAAAGACTACTGCCAAATGTTTGAAATTGGTAGACAGGTTAAGAGATATTGAGCAGAGCAATGTGTTTACTAAAAAGGAAAGTCACAATGTTATATTATTAGAAAAATGTTTTCTTGAAACCAGCAAAGCAATGGTTAAATTGTGTCAGTGTGAGAAAACTAGTGACTGCTATGTCTGTTTGACATCAAGGCAAAGAGAGGATATGCTACTGAAAAAACTGCAAAGTACATGTGTTCAGAGGCCGCTCTCTAATTAGGCGAGTTAGGCAGCCGCCTAAGGCCTCGCACTCACGGGGGCCTCGCGGCTGCCTAACTCACCTTATTGCCTTTGATGTAACAGGGAGTTTAACGCTGCCGTTAAGCTCCCTGTTACACTAACCTGGGACGTTTCCTCCGTGCACCTTCTCACCTGCACGGAGGAAGGAAGCTCTGATCGCGTTTTTTTTTTTTTTAAACTTTATTGAACCCACGCAGCTTCAATAAAGTTTAAAAAAATAAAAATAAAACGCGACCGGAACTTCCTTCCTCTGTGCAGGTGAGAAGATGCACGGAGGAAACAACGGAGAGCAGCATGGAGGTAAGTACTAGGGAAGGGGGGAGGAGAGTGGCACAAACTAGCAAAGCCGGGCACAATGAGTGGCTAATTATTGGCACAGTGTGGGGCAAAATCCTGGCATAATGAGGTGAGGGGCTAAATCCTGGCATTGTGAGGGGCAAAATAGTGGCATTATGAGGGGCAATATCCTGGCATACAGTGGCAAAATCCTGGCATATTGAGAGGCAAAATTCTGGCATTGTGAGGGGAAAAGTTGTGGCATAATGAGGGGCAAAATCCTGTCACAGAGTGGCAAAATCCTGGCATATTAAGGGGCAAAATCCTGGCATAGAGTGGCAAAATTCTTGCATATTGAGGTGCAAAATCCTGGCATAGAGTGGCATAATGTATTTAAAGAAAGTCATTCTTATGCCGATAAAAACAATATATAATTTGAGTGGGTACCGTAAATAACAAAAAAGAAAATTACAGCATAACACAAACTTCACAGAAAAGTTAAAAAAGACCATTGCACAAATGAAAGAAAGTATTACATGACTAAATGGACAATTAAAACATTGACAATATCGAAAAAGCACTACAGTATTAAAATACCACCATTTGAAATAGCTTAGGATGTCTATTTTCCAAAAATATATGTTATGATGGGGTACAATTCATTGGACAGCTTCAAAAATGTTCCAAATGGAACATGGGCGCAGGCTGACTACATGTCAAAATTCCAGGTTTGAATTGCGCACCCCGTAAATGTGGCCTTTTAGCCCCAAAACAAACCAACAAACCTATGCATGGGGGGTATCCCTGTACTCAGGAGATGTTGCTGAACACATATTGAGGTGTTGGTTGGCAATGGCAAATACCAGAATCTGAAAATTCCTGCCTGAACTACAATGTGTGTGGGGAAAAAATGACATCCCAACCCTTTGACATAGGTTGGTGGTAGAATTAGCACTTGGAAAGTGTTACAATACCACAGTTTTAAATACCCTAGGAAGTCTAGTTTTCCAGAATATATGGTTTGATGGGGTAAAATACTTTGATTGCCTTCAAAAGTGTCCCAAATGGAACTTGGGCGCAGGCTAACTACATGTCAAAATTCGAAGTTGGAAATGCACCCCCCCCTAAACGTGGCATTTTAGCCCCCAAACAACCCAACAAACCAATGCATGGGTGGTATCCCTGTACTCAGGAGATGTTGCTGAACACATATTGGGGTGTTGTTTTGCACTGACACATAACAGGATCTGTAAATTCATGCTCGAAGTACAATGTATGTGGAAACAAAACATTAAAAATTACTAACCTAAAATTTGACAAAGGCTGGTGGTAGAATTAGTGCATGGAAAGTGTTAAAATACTATCATTTGAAATACCCTAGGGTGTCTAGTTTGCTAAAATGTATGGTTTTGTGGGGTAAAAAACACATTCTGGCTTCACAAATGTCCAAAATGGAACATGGGCGCAGGTTTTCTGTATGTCAGAATTCCAAGTTGAAAAACCAAAAAGCGCACCTCTCAAATGTGGCCTTTTAACCCCCAAATAATCTAACTAACCTACACATGGGTGGTATCCCTGTACTCAGGAGATGTTGCTGAACACATATTGAGGTGTTGTTTGGCACTGACACATAATAGGATCTGTGAATTCATGCCCGAAGTACAATGTATGTGAAAAAAAATTACTATCCATAACATTGACATAGGCTGGTGGTAGAATTAGTGCATGGAAAGTGTTAAAATACTACCATTTGAAATACCCTAGGGTGTCTAGTTTTCAAAAATATATGGCTTTGTGGGGTAGAATACACTTGTTGGCTTTAAAAATGTCCCAAATGGGACATGGGCGCAGGTTTTCTGCACATCAGAATTCCAAGTTGGAAAACCAAAAAGCGCACCTCTCAAATGTGGCCTTTTAACCCCCAAATAACCTAACTAACCTATACATGGGTGGTATCCCTGTACTCAGGAGATGTTGCTGAACACATATTGAGGTGTTGTTTGGCACTGACCTATAACAGGATCTGTGAATTCATGCCAGAAGTACAATGTATGTGAAAAAAAATTACTACCCAAAACATTGACATAGGCTGGTAGTATAATTAGTGCATGGAAAGTGTTAAAATACTACCATTTGAAATACCCTAGGGTGTCTAGTTTTAAAAAATATATGGATTTGTGGGGTAGAATACACTTTCTGGTTTCAAAAATGTCCCAAATGGGACATGGGCGCAAGTATTCTGCATGTCAGAATTCCAAGTTGAAAAACCAAAATGCGCACCTCCTAAATTTGGCCTTTTAGCCCCAAAACAAACCAACAAACCTATGCATGGGTGGTATGCCTGTACTCAGGAGATGTTGCTGATCACATATTGAGGTGTTATTTGAAAATACCCCTTCACATTTTAAGGTAATGTTTACCTAAATAGCAATCTATGTGAAAAATTTAAAAAAAAAGATTTTTTGCTGCAAACTTTGGCAAATATTGGTGGTAAAATGGCTACAAGAAATGTGTCAAAATACCCCAAGTTAAATGCCCTGAGTGGTCTAGTTTTCAAAAATATATACATGTTGGGGGTCATTCATGGATTTAGTACAGAAATCAGTGTTACAATGTCACTATCGCTAATTTTGAAAAAAAGGATTTTAAAATAGCGTTGCACTACTTATAGTTCTGGCCCTGTAACATGTATAAAAAAGCACAAAAACATAAAACATGGGCTATTTCTGAACTCAGGACATATATTAGAAACTATTTAGCAGTGTTTTTTTGTTGTCTCTTGTATATGAGTATACGATTTTTCAAATAAAAGTCATAAAAAAAAATTTTCTTTTCATTTTTTTGCCATATTTTATTATTTTTTTTACATCAAATGATATGCTATTATCAAAATAATGGTATCAAAAGAAAGCCATTCTTATAACGATAAAAAAGATATATAGTTTGTGCGGGTACACTAAATGAGACAGAAATAAATTACAGCAAAACACAAACACCTCAGAAATGTTAAAACAGCCCATGTCACCAAGCATCGGACAAGCCAAAAAAGTCATGTCACTAAGGGGTTAACAGAAGAGAGTTTGGTTATATTTGATGTTTCACTAACAAAAACATAAATTAAAAGAAAAATAAATAATTTCAATTATTTCTGAAGTAACAGAAAGAAATGTACAGCAATATTGACAAGGATGATAGAAGATCTTAAAAGTAGGGAAAATAAATGTACCAACTTAAGTTTGCTAGAAAAACGATGTCATAGATGAATTAGATATGTTATTAATTGTATAAAAACTGCAGATACAGGTGAATCTGGGAGGTGAAACTGATATATATTTTGGAAATTACTGAAACAGAGGTTGATAATGAGATGGTTAAAAAGTTATGTAGTTAGTGAATGGGTAAAGAGTAAGTAGATGTACTGGAAGATAAAGGAAAAATATATGGGACAGTACAGGCGATAGAAGGTGGAGATTGGTTTATTGATAGATTTTATGGTTTATGCAATGTGGTGAAGAATGTTTATTTCCACTTTATACTCTTTTTAGAAAGAAAACATATGTTGTGCTAATCAGTGGACAAAGCATGTAATCTGATCACTGACACATCAGCTAAGTCCAAGGAATAGCACAGAGTGTTAATTTGTATCTCAAATAGAACAATTATAAATTAGAGAATATGAAATCATTATGATATTGTAAAATATAGGAACTAACAAATTTTAGCTTTTACCGATATATTGTTTGATAGAGATTTCTACAGG
The DNA here is from genome assembly GCA_036172795.1 of Pelodytes ibericus. NCBI lineage: Eukaryota > Metazoa > Chordata > Amphibia > Anura > Pelodytidae > Pelodytes > Pelodytes ibericus. The sequence goes on along the minus strand of CM069857.1, from coordinate 212,403,009 downwards.
CCTGATTCCTATCAAATATGTATTTAGTGAAGTGATTTGGTAAAAATTATCAGAATTAGATATAATAAGAAAAATTAGACAATACAGGGTGGATACAATCCCCACCTAATTCCCCAACTAATTTGGCCCCACCCCAAGACATATATTATGGGATTAATCAGAGTAATCCTAAAATATGCAAGAAAGATATGTGAAGGAAAGATTGTCTTATATTATGGGGAAATTTAAACCTGATTAAAGTGAAAGACAATGGCTTTCTGCCAGCTAAGAGTAATGTACAGCGTATGGCAGCAGTGGAACCTGATCTTATGGTTCTAGCTCCTACTGTACTTAGTCCATATCAAGTAAAACTGATAAAAGGTGGACGCAGTAATTAGATCTGAATGAAGGCTGCTTTCCAAGAAGAGAATATGAATGTAAGAAGTAATAGTTGTTCACTGGTCTATCTTGCTAACACATCTCTGGGTGAAGATGGATGATCATACATTTATGGAACACTAGAAGGGATGTTACAGAGATATTATATTAGTGCATACTGGAGTAGCAGTTTGACTAAATAACAAACGCTTGCCATTAAAAGTTGATGTATCAACAATTACCTTCTACGTTTTAATAGGGAAAGTGTACATGTAACTGTATCCAGTGATAATAACATTGAGTTTGAAGGAGGAATAATCTATTGGGATGTATGGGTTGACCCCTCCTCACTCTGTAGTATAATGGGAATGGGTATCATCAATGGAGAAAAGTTGTATGTGAATTTATTGAATTTGGTTTTGTGGCAAGCTCCAGGTGAGAGCAAAACAGGTAGATACTTAATTATCTAGGATGATAAGGTCATATCATGGCTGTAGAACAGAGTGAAGTGACAACATCTATATAGCAAAATGATGAGTTATATGAACTGTAAGATAAATAAGTTTGGTCTAAGTCTAAACAGGATTGTGTGAAGATGAATGTACAAGTTTTTATACAATTAATAGCATATCTAATTCATCTATGACATTGTTTTTCTAGCAAACTTAAGTTGGTACATTTATTTTTTTTTACTTTTAAGATCTTGTATCATCCTTGTCAATATTGCTCTACATTTCATTCTGTTACTTCAGCAATAATTGAAATTATTTATTTTTCTTTTAATTTATGTTTTTGCTAGTGAAACATCAAATATAACCAATCTCTCTTCTGTTAATAACTTTTGAAGAGTTTTGCTGACTGCAGTAGATCTTATATCAACACATGTACTTTGCAGTTTTTTAAGTAGCATATCCTTTCTTTGCCTTGATGTCAAACAGACATAGCAGCAGGGCCGTCTTTAACGCGGGGCAAACGAGGCAGCTGCCCTGGGCCCAGTTACTCTTGGGGGGCCCAAGGCAGCTGTCCCGTGGGCCCCCAGCCCCTGCTTGCCGCATTGCGCTTGTGAATGTTTTTTTCCGGCAAGCCGCATCCGCTGGATGCGACGACCTGAAAAAAACGAAAAAAAAACGTCACATCCGGTGACTGTTTTCCTCCTCCGTGCAGGAGGGTAGACTGCACGGAGGAGACATCCGGCCGGGGACACGGAACAGCAGCAATCGGTGAGTATTGGAGGGGGGGGGCTGTGTTGGGGGAATACAGGCATCTGACTGGCACAATATTACTGGGCTCTGACTGGCACAATATTACTGGGCTCTGACTGGCACAATATTACTGGGCTCTGACTGGCACAATATTAGTGGGGTCTGAGGGGCACAATATTACTGGGCTCTGACTGGCACAATAATAGTGGGGTATGAGGGGCACAATATTACTGGGCTCTGACTGGCACAATATTCCTGGGCTCTGACTGGCACAATATTACTGGGCTATGACTGGCATAATATTACTGGACTCTGACTGGCACAATATTACTGGCATCTGACTGGCACAATATTACTGGGCTCTGGCTGGCATAATATTACTGGACTCTGAATGGCACAATATTACTGGGCTCTGACTGGCACAATATTACTGGGCTCTGACTGGCATAATATTACTGGGCTCTGACTGGCACAATATTAGTGGGGTCTGAGGGGCACAATATTCCTGGGCTCTGACTAGCACAATATTACTGGCATCTGACTGGCACAATATTACTGGTATCTGACTGGCACAATATTACTGGGCTCTGAATGGCACAATATTCCTCATATCTGACTGGCACCATATTACTGGGCTCTGACTGGCATAATATTTCTGGGCTCTGACTGGCACAATATTACTGGGCTCTGACTGGCACAATTTTACTGGGCTCTGACTGGCACAATATTACTGGGCTCTGACTGGCACAATATTCCTGGGCTCTGACTAGCACAATATTACTGGCATCTGACTGGCACAATATTACTGGTATCTGGCTGGCACAATATTACTGTGCTCTGAATGGCACAATATTACTGGGCTCTGACTGGCACAATATTACTGGGCTCTGACTGGCATAATATTACAGGGCTCTGAGTGGCACAATATTACTGGGCTCTGAATGTCACAATATTCCTGGGCTCTGACTGGCACGATATCCCTGGGCTCTGACTGGCACAATATTCCTGGGCTCTGACTAGCACAATATTCTGGGCTCTGATTGGCACAATATTCCTGGGCTCTGAATGTCACAATATTACAGGCATCTGACTGGCACAATATCCCTGGGCTCTGACTGGCACAATATTCCTGGGCTCTGACTGGCACAATATTCCTGGGCTCTGACTGGCACAATATTCCTGGGCTCTGCATGTCACAATATAACTGGTGTCTGACTGGCACAATATTACTGGGCTCTCAATGGCACAACAATTATGGCATCTTAATGGTACAATAATACTGGTATCTTAATGGGCAAATTGGCTGGGGCATCTTAATAGTACAATATTACTGGTATCTGAATGGCACAATAATATTGCATTTTAATGGGAAACATGTCTGTGGCATATTTATGGCAAAATAATACTGAATATTAATGGCATAATAATATTGGCATATTGATGGGCACATTGACTGTGGCATATTTAATGGACAAACGTCATATTTTAACAGGCAAACTGTCTGTTGCATATGCAATGACAAAGTGACTGTGGCATGTTCTCTGGGGAAAAATAACATGTACTATGGGGAAAAATGTCAATGTGGCTTTTTTCTGCATGGGCAGTTCAGTGGAACAAAGTTAAACTGGTATGTTCTGTGGGGCAAATTTACACTGTAGCATGCGAAATTGTGTGGGTTCAATATGAGTGCAAGCCATGTGCTGTGGGTGCAATATAGGTGCATGACAAGTGCTGTGGGTGCAATATAGGTGCAAGACAAGTGCTGTGGCTACTCTATGGGGCTGTGTTAAGTCCTTTAGGTTCAATGTGGGTGCAGAAAAGGGGAATAAAAACAAGAAATGCAACTCTTCAATAACATTTTTAAAACATATGAAAATAGTTGAATATAATATTAAGAAGTCCATGTAAGTATAAATGCAACTAGTGAGAGAGAGTGAGATGTGTATAGATATTTATAAATATATATGAACATATGTAAGTGCTCTCTAATATCTGTGTATATTTTTGTCATTTGGGTAATGAGTAGTTGTAGTGCAGTGTTGCATAGTAAGATGGTATACATATTGCAGCCATATATACACATTTTGTATCCAAAAATACAGTTTATACACTGCAATTATACACATAATATACACATTTTATTCAATGCAATAAAAATACTCACTGCAGGAAAAATCCAACTGCGTGTGTGCTTATTTTTATGTTTGTTTATGTGGGGGGGGGGGGTAACATTGCGATGGATGGAGTGATTGCATGCAGGGAAGGGGGCAGGGTCCAGGGGGCCCAAGCAAATGCTTGCCCAGGGTCCAATCACTATTAAAGACGGCCCTGCATAGCAGTCACTAGTTTTCTCACACTGACACAATTTAACCATTGCTTTGCTGGTTTCAAGAAAACATTTTTCTAATAATATAACATTGTGACTTTCCATTTTCGTAAACACATTGCTCTGCCCAATATCTCTTAACCTGTCTACCAATTTCAAACATTTGGTAGCAGTCTTTTTCAACCACTCCATGATTAAACCATAAATAGGGTTTCTTTAACAGGCAGTATATATGAGCACTTTCTACAGACTTTTATAAAAGACACATACCGTTCACAATATATCTTTTCTCTGCAGCTGTGCACTTCTACAGAAATCAAATAATCTTCCCGGTATGTCGTTTGTTCTTGAGATTCTTTTCGGTAACAAAATCCTCTTGTTTGAAACCTAAGTGATTTCGCTTCTGTAAACCACCGATAAAAAAGAATTCGGATGCAGTCTCAATTCTTTATCTTATTTTCTGAGTACAATATTGGAACAAACAAACAACCACGTTAGAATGATTTTCCTGTTCATCTCACCTAAGCCTTGATCCTTGTAATTCAGTAGTTGAAACAGTCTTTTCTTGGAGAGTTCTTCTTGGAGAATTTCTGGAATGTGATGTAACATTCACCATATGTTCAATCCCTTTTGTATCAGGATTTTAACACTCGTAGTAGAGAATCAGCTCAAATAGTTCTTTATCTTCTATATCTTGCAGCTTTTAGTAATTCAGTAATAATTCTGAATATCTAATGCCCGCTTCAAGGCCAAGGATAGTGATTTAAGGTAATTTTTAGTATTTCTAAATTTGATCACTATTTTTAAGCATATTGTACAAATCGTTTCATCATACATAAATTCTATGAACTATAGATTAGTTACTCTAGACAGAGAAGGTGAAAAATGACTGGAATGTGTTGAAGGATACTCTCACCCAAGCATCTGTATAAACTGCTTAAATTGAATCAGTACCATGTATTATTCAATGTTATGCAGATGTCTTTTCATTAACAGTAGTTTTGATTTAAATGCAGCATTTTACAAACATTGGGATATTTTTCTAAGATTATGTCTCCAGTGGAAAGGGGAATGTTCTCCTGTGTAAAACAGTTAATGGCTGTATGATGGCTTTAAAAGCAACACAACACATAGTGGGATTTAGACAGATGATTTACAAGACCCCCACACACTTTTAAAATTGTTTTAAAACAATACCTAGAGGGTAGCTCAAATGATATTGAAGCTACAAAATAAACCTCTCAGAGTGGAAACCAGTTCTGGTCAAAGAGCTGAATTAGGGAAGAAAGTTTTAGAAATAACAGTATATGACCCAGTAGATATAATCAGTAACAGCAGTTGTATAGTTAAAGTATTAACACTTCACCTCCTGATCTGGAAAATAAAGGGATGGTAGATTATCAGGATAAAGTATTAAAACATGCAGGTATAAAGATAGAACTGATTGATTATAATAGGAGAGCAGCAATACTCAGAACATATAATGATTATAACTGTGAGCAAAAAGACAGAGCAGATTATTTATAGGATCTGAATGAGTATCAGTGTAAGGATGTTACGTTTAATCCAGTAACAATGAATGATGTTACTGATACTGGCTTGTTAAAGGTTAAACACGATGAGACACACACCTTTGTACTATTTACATCTAGTGCCATCTTACAAGAGCTGATTGTATTAAATCATTGTATTTGGGTATAGAAAAACTGTATATGGTCCTGAAAATACATCATAAACTATGCCAAAGAGAGAGAGACAGAGAGAGAGAGAGAGGGAGAGACAGAGAGAGAGAGAGAGAGAGAGAGAGAGAGAGAGAGAGAGATCAAGTTTTGAAAAAGCTATGTTTTGTGCCTACATACCTATAGGTTTGTCAAAAGAACTGACAATATAATCAGTGTCCTAGGTTATGTAAGAAGAGATAATATTATGTTTATATACTGTAATAAAATATTACTAATCAAAGTTGATACTGAAGGTGTACATACAATATTGATAATATTTGTTATACAGAACACACAGAGATAAAAAAAAAAAAAATGACTATGAAAGGGAGTATTAATTGTCATTTGTGTAACACCAGATTCTAAAACACTAGTGTCATCTTATGAGTTAATAGTAGGAAGAATCATGATAATTAGTGTTAGAATTAATTGTTTGTTCCTGGCACCCTTCAATGTGCTACAAACATGCTCAATGGTTGAGAGCATTGCAGGAACAATTACAGTCAATTTGAGGATCACAAGTTCATTTATACGACTAACCTCCAGTAAACAATTGGTTACAGAAATAACACAGGGTTAATTCCAGCTAGGGAAAAAGTTAAATAATTAGTAATAAACTGTGTTATAGGTTCAAAAAGGAAATGTAATAGATCAATTCATATGTACACTGATCAATGTGAATGTTTAATATATAAGAACAGTAACTGCTGCTTTATGTCTTTTATTTCAGAAAACATGATATATTTTTCTGGACTGTAACTATCCAAGTGTGTTTAAAAAGTTCTGTACTATTGAACTTTGGACATTATGGACATTTTCAAAGACCTTGTGGATCCGGATCATCGACCCAAGGAGAACTTTATTTCATGGACTAAATCAAAGGGATTTTGTTTTCTGTTTTTTTTTATGTACAATGTTTGTAATTGTACAGGATAATAACAATGACACTGTTATTAATAATATTAGGTACAATCGGTGCCCAAAATATAGATACTCTAGTTTGCAAAAGTAGAGATACATTGGCCAAATATTGTAAGGCTCCTGATGTTGATTATTGGGAATGTGTTAAAGCAGACATCTCTGAGGATGCAACATCTGGTATGACAAAATTTCATGATTATAAGGTATCATGAAAAATATGTATCTTTCTCTATATGATAATTGATATGAAATATTCTTGATTTAATAATTATCAAAGGAGGGCTTGATATATATAATTCAATATATCAATATTTGATGTTTTTTATAAGTTCATCATATTTGGTACTAAGGCAAGAAAAGACATTCTACTTAGCCTTCAATGGAATGTAGACACCCCTTCCGCCCAAGAGATGTTCCTATATCACAAGAGTCCATTGTATATGATGGACACCACATGTGATTACAATTCTCAAGCCAGATAGTCTAGGTTTTTTCCTTCACCTTTGACATTAAGAGGCCCACCAATATATCTTTCCTTTTAAGCATAGTTTCTTTGTTAGATTTTTCCTGCCCAAGTATAATTACAACATATGGCTTTCATTATAAACAAAATGGATGCTAAAGCCACGTCCCATATACTAACAATTTTATGAACATATACATATATACACACCTTGTATTACCATAAATTAGGGAGTGTTTAACTTTATAGAGGAATTAAAAACTATTGCAAAATTCTGATTTGTATCCAATACATTATAACATCACAACTAAGAACACCTTAAGCATTGCTGTGTTATTGGTCCCATGGATTTGAATAAAAGAATTTGAAGTTTGTTTTTCGGATGGACACCAAGATTGATTAATAATTCTTATGGAAGAAATATGACATTTATGGAGACAAAGAAAATTTGCAACACATGGCTGAAAGCTAAACATTTAAAGAACATTATTTATACAACCATAACATAATCATTATTAAGTGTGTAGACAACAGGGGTTCTGTAGTTGTCATATAGCACATTCAAGAGCACACAGACACTTTTCCGATGACGGGCACTAAAACAGACATGCACAAAAAAAAGAAATCTCAAAATGATAACGTAAAATCTGTCAGAAAACATCAGGAGAAAAATGCCCTTTTGCAAAATGTTCCAAATGCAACCTTTGCTTATATGCTGCTTACTTTCCTGCACAGTGGGGAAACCATATTTTAAGGAATTGGTACACTCATGGAAAATATTGCTTGCTGGGTAAAAAAACTTATTCTCAGGTGACCAGCATGTATTAGCTTTCATCTGAAAAGTTATTTACAAGTTAAACTTTTTCTATAGGGTAGTCTTACATTCAGGCTTTTAATAACAAAAATGAGGGGATATGATATTACATAAAGAGAATCAACACTGTAGTGAAGAAGAAAATATTGGAAAGGAGGAAAACTAGATAAGCATGCCAGCGGTTTAAAAGAAATATTGGTAAATATTGGTTAAATGATAAAACCCTAGTATTACATTGCTTTATGGCAATAAAGATAACTATTACCAGAAACTGGAAATCAAGCCTCCCCTTATCAGTATCTCAAATGCAAGTCCAATTACTAACCCAGGTAAAAATGGAAAGAGATTTAAGTTGGTCCAGAGACTTGTCGGGTAAGACCGCACATCAATATAGAAATTGGATTAGTAAATGGGAAAGTGGGAAGAGGGAGGGTGACCAGGCCCTTGACATTCAATTACAGTGATTAGAATGTTGACAGTGGATCTCCGCTTGATGTTTGCTCTGGCTCCCCATTGTATGCTGTATGAATGGTGATACCCTGGTAGTTCATAGACGTGCGGGATATAGTATATAAGCTGTTAGTTTATCTTCTTCCGGTCAGCTACTCTCTAAGATCCATAGGTAATTGGGTCATAGGAGGACCACTAAGACTACACTCACTTTCAGAGTTGCACCACGCACTTTACTGTAACCTACTTGATCATTTGGATAGTCTTCACAGTTCTGCTGATTAGTACATCTCCACTTAATTTTCACCTATATAAAGGGCTACACTACCACGCCCTCTCTTTCATTATAGTATAATCACTTTTGTATCTATTTATTAATTTATTTTTTCTCTCCCCCCCTCCTCCACCTAGGCACTTGTCCTTAACTTAGTCTCCCATCCTATGACTCCGACTTATGCATCTGATTATGGTAGACAAATATACATTATTTGGAGATGTATCTGTACCGGCAATGATGTTTAAATGTTGTTTGTATGTGTAATATGACTATTTGTAATTATCCTTAATTCTTGATAAAAATAAAATAAAGATTATTGGAAAAAAAAAATATTGGAACGTATTACTTTACTGAGAGGGTGGTGGATTCATGGAATTTTCTTGTTAAAATGTAACCCTTTGCCAACTAGGTCAGTCCTGTCTGGCAAAGCGTTGCTGACATTGGACGGACCTATTATATCCTGCAATTAAACAAGCGGTGTTTGCAATATAAGAATGCAAACACCGCTCTAACAGTGATGCTTTAATGACTCAAGGTCGTGGAATTAAGTGCCTCTCCACAGAGTGAATCACGGGTGCCATATTGAAAAGCAACATGCTCTTCCAATATGGCTGCTGCCGTCTTGTGGGAATAACATCAGAAGTGAAAAAAAAATCTGTATCAGCTAAAAATCTAGGGTTAGGTTTATTTTTTTATTTTTTATTTTTATTTTTTTATTAGCCATCAGACAATTTACCAGTGTTCCTTATCATTTGGTCATGGTTTCACCAATTGGGTCACTTAATATTGCATCTTTTGGCCAACATATATCGTTTGTCCGACTCTGGTTCTTATTTAATTTCCTATCCCATCTTCCCCCTACCTCTACACTCTATCGCAGTTTTATTCAGACTCCAACCCTCTAGTTTTGCTAGTGCCGTTGTCTTCTCAATATTTAGTTTATATCCTGAGGATACTGAGTATTGGTTTATTTTAGACATTAATGCTACCATCGAATTGTTAGGGTTCTGGAGAGTCAGTAGTATGTCGTTCATACAAGCTAATTTTATAGCTGCCTCTGGTTGTTTCCAGTCCCATTATGTCTTGGTTTTGTCTAATAGCTATAGCTAGGATCTCTATTGTTAATATGTATAGTAACGGGGATAGAGGGCAACCCTGACAGACTCTGTTGTTTATTGAGAACCATTCAGATGTCCAGCCCTGGCCCACCACTCTCGCTTTAGGTTCTTTATACAGGAGCATAATCTCATTTAAAAATCTTCTCTCTATCCCATAAAGCCGAAGAGCGTCTTCCATGAATGCCCAGCTGACCCTGTCGAAGGCCTTCTCTGATTCCAACGACAGGGTCAGCAAGGGCACACCAGACCTGCAGACCATATCCAGGGAGTCCACCAGTCTCCTAACAATATCTGAGGAGTATCTCCCCGGGACAAAGCCCACCTGGTCTTTGTGAATTAACAATGATATAATTTGTTTGAGTCTGTCCGCTAGGATAGATGAGTAGAGTTTTATGTCCACGTTAAGTAATGCAATTGGGCGGTAATTGGATGTTTTTTCCGGATCTTTACCCTGTTTGGGTATCGGTATTATATGGGCCTGAGTTAGTTCATTAGGTATTTTGTTTCCCTCGTGAAAACTATTAAATGTGCTAGTCAAGGCAGTTTTTATTTTAAGTTTCAAAGTTTTATAAAACCAATTATTGAAGCCATCTGGTCCCGGAGTCTTGTTTTTTTTAAGTTTGCCTATTGCATTCAGTACTTCTTTCTCGGTCAAGGGTTGATTTAACTTATTTAATTGTTGTTCTGAAATCTTAGGGATCTTTAGCCGGGCCAGATACTCTTGGGTTTCTTTGGATTTGTTAGGTGGTGGTAAGTTATATAGTTTTTCATAACATTTTTGGAAAGCAGCCCCTATTTTATCTGGTAAGAGTAAGGTCTCTCTTCCTTCTTTAATTTTCGAAATTGTTCTAGACGTGGTAATTTGTTTTAGTTTTTCTGTCATGCCTTTATGCGCCCTGTTACCCTGGTAATACCGTTTCCTTTTCATCTTAAGTAATGTAGAGTTTACTCTCTGCATTAAAATATCATTTATTATTGATTCTTGTTCTTTTATTTTTTGAGAGGTCTCCATCGTTGGTATTGCTTTATTAAGTGCGGTCAGAGAGTCTAGCTTTATATATGATTCAGCCAGGGTTGCTATTTTCTTTTTTTTTTCCGTGGCTGATATTTTTATAAGATGTCCCCTGATCACACTTTTGTATGCACACCAAACTATAGATGGTTTTACCTCTCCATTACTATTTTCCTTAAAAAATTGTTCAGTCGTGTTTTCTATAGTTTCCAAATTAATTTTATTTTCAAGAAGGTAACTATTTAATCTCCAGTCTGGCCTATGTAGTTTTATCTGGGTTTTCAACTCCATTATAACCGTGTTATGGTCTGACCAGGTATTATTCTTTATTTGGATGTTCTTTATGAGTCTAGCTGTCTGAGTTTTACCCAATATTAAGTCGATTCTGGAATAGGCAAGGTGGGTTGCCGAGTAGCATGAGAAATCTTTTACCTCTAAGTGCCATATCCTCCAAAGATCCAGTAATTGATTTTTTTTCAGGAACTCCCTGAAACGTCTGGAAGTATTAGTGATATGTTTATTTGGAGGTTTGGCTCTAACATTCTTAGTATCCATAGTAGGATCTGGAGGACAATTAAAGTCTCCCAATATTATGACATGCCCTTGTCCCACTCGCTCTACTTTATTTATAATTAAATTAAAGAACTCCATTGAGGGTTGGTTAGGGGCATAAATACATACCAGAGTAAAACGTATATTGTTAATGTCTGCAATTACTAACAGGTATCTAGCTTCCTCGTCTCTTTCAGAATGAATGATATGTACTAACAAATCTTTAGATAAAATAAGAGCGACTCCTCTCTTTTTTTATCTTGCAATGATGATTCAAAAACAATTGGGAATTTTTTACTTTTCATTCTTATACTATCATCCTTCGTCCAATGTGTTTCTTGGATAGCGCAAATCTGTATGTTTTCTTTAATCAAATAGTCTTGCACTATCTGTCTCTTTTGTGGCGTGTTGATTCCCCGTGCATTTATTGTAGCTATTCTAATGGTTTTTTAAGTGGGGTCTCTGTGTCTGGCCAATCCTGATCTCTGGAGCTGAACCTGGGGGGGGGGACGCGCGTAGAAACAAGAAAAAGGAGAAAGAAAGAGTAAAGAGGAAGGGAAAAAAAATCTAGGGTTAGGTTTAGAATGATGGTTAGGGACAGAATTAAATTAGGGACAGCATAAGGATTAGGGTTACAATTAAATAAAAGGTTATTAGGTAAAAAAAAAGTATTTTTTATAGTATGTTTTTTTTTGTAGTAAATGATAAGGTATGATGAATATAATGGCCCTTCTTATGGCGATCAAAAATATAAATAATTTGTGTGGGTACAGTTTGTGAGAAAGAAGACAATTATAGCTAAACACAAATACCCCCAGAAATATCAAAACAGCCCGTGAGAATGAAGAGAGAAACAAGGTCAAAAGGTCATGTCACTAAGGGGTTAATACAGTAAAGCATTCCAGTCATGCATAAGATAAGCATAGATCCAGTGTCTAAATAGGGCATAACCAGATAAGAGGACAGACTAGAACTCCCGAATGGTATTTATTTATCTGCCTACACATTCCACGTTTCTATCTTTATTTATATACAAAGATGTATTTTTTTTTCAAATAGGGAAGCTATTAATTCTTGTTTTATTTTTCAAAGTGATGGTTAGTAAACTTCCATATTAATTCTAAGTAGCATATGGCGAAATGACTAATGCTAACAGATGTGATGCATGACAAGTTAATATGTCAAACAAGCAACCTAAAAAAAAAAAACTTTATATGCTATTTGAACATCTGTAGTATCGAGTAAGCACTTGAAACAATTATGTGTGTTTTGTGTATTGTATAAATGTTTTCTACTAGACAATGAAACATAATTAGTCATGTAACTGTTTATATAGATTAACTGATTTGATAATTTAACATTGGGTAAGATTATTGTCCTTTTCAATTTTCATATATATACTGATTCTTAGGGGAAATAGTAGAAAGATGGACCAATTGATCATGTTCTTTTTGGCTCTCGTTGCCCTGTCAACTATTTACTCACTGGAGTGAGCTACTGCTAAATTATGTCAATTTGTTTTAAATGCAAACCACTTGACATTGCTTTTTAGGACTCAGATGTACAAACTATATTAATTGTGTCCTATATTTAAAAAATGATTCTGTTGAACAAAATATAAGGCCTTAAATGTTCATCTTATTCCATTCTGGTTTCAAATGCCACAGCATCTTTAAAGGGAGAGTTAACATTTTAAAACTATTAATGAATTGGTCTTGTTTTGATGATTTGATTGTTTTTTTAAATTAGCTTTGTTTATAAAATATATCTTTGCTATATAAAGAAGAAACCAAGCAGTAGAGGTTTTCTTGTTGGAAGATTTCCAAAGAGTATGTGACCTATTACTTGTAGACATGGCACCTTTATGAGTATGCCAAATAAGGTGCCTATCAGTCTAACAGACCAATAAGGGAACACCTACATAAACTATGGCAGATGCAGGAGAAAGTAAGTGTCGTACTACCTAGTTTTTCTCAAATTATTTCAGCAATCTGTCTTTAAAAAACAAATGAGAGATCTGCATGGTTGTAAAGGATTTAATTATTCTTTAAAAATGTAGTAGACATTAACCTTATGTGTATGCTTAAAAAATGCAGCCATGTTAAAATGAATCTGTCATTACCATAAAATGTTCATGGCATTAAAATTTCCTTCAGAAATGTATAAAACTTTTTATCTCTCGTTCAGGGTCATTTAAATATTCAGAACTCTACCTGATGCATGTCTAGCCTGGAAAAACTCTATAATTATTCATTCTCCTTCTGAACTTCTTTCCATCACTACCAGAATGTATTAGCTTTCATCAGAAAAGTGGAAGAAACCAAAGGGCAGCAATATCATGTGCCTTCATGTATTTATTCATTTAATGATATGTCCATTAAAATAAATTACACACAGCTCCTTTTGTTGTATTATGGGGGCTACATGCAGCAAACATTCAGTTTTAAAGGACTCCATCACCTAAACAATTATTTACTGTAATTGTAAAGAAAAAATACATTCTCAAAAATACATTATGTTAGCAGAATAGCAAGCAAATTCCTAAATTAGGAGAAAATGAGCTAGATACAGTGCTGCCCGTTAAGTGTTAAACTACTGATACTGATACATACTTACCACCTCAGATAAGAGAGTCTAAATGTGTTTAATGCATCTGATATTTGCACATTAACCCCTCAGTGCTCTAGGGAACACAAATATTGCTCCCTACAGCAATGAAAGGGTTAACCTTATTTCAAATAAAATATCTGGGAAGACACAGGAGCTCCTCCAATTTCTCTTCCCCCTTCCTATCAATTTGGGGGACTGGAGCTGCCAAAAAGGCCCCGAGTACATAGATGTATCTGGGGCTATGTTACTCACTATCCATACATAAGGCCAGGGACTTCCAAAATGGTACATGTGACTCTTTTCCCCTATAACTAAAGGGTATGCCCCCTAAATAATAAACTTGGTCAGGGGTTGGCCAAAATTCCCTGGTTTTGCTAAAAAAAATAACAGTTCTATTCCCCCAAAATTAATGGGACTAGAGGCTAGCCAAATTCATCTGGATTACATAAATTAAATACATGATTTCCCCCCTGGGGACCAGAAAAATTGTGCCGACTCCTGGTTCCTTTTATAATCAAATTAGTGGCCCCAAGGGACCATGAGCTAAAACAATGCCCTGGTCCCTAAACAAGTCAAATCTACCTTGCCCAGGAAGGGGGGGATGACATCCAAAATCCGTGAAACCTCTATTCGTTGTTTTTTTATCCTCTCTGTCTTCTATTTGCCAAATATTGGCATTATGATCAGTCCAAACTATCTATTTAATTATCGCTTTCTTAATTTTCTGTACGAGCGCAATGTTACCCAGGATTAAATCTATGCGTGAGTAAGAGCAGTGGGGAGGCGAAAAATGGGAAAAATCTTTTTCCGTTGGATTAAAGGTTCTCCATACATCATATAATTGTTGTTTTTTCAGAAAATTTGTAAATTGTTTTGCTCTATTGATTATATTTTTGTCTATTTGTTTTCCCCGACTTAGCATTTTATCCATTTCTGCGTCTGGAACCATGTTAAAATCCCCTGCTATTATAAGTGATCCTTTAAATAGTTTTTCATATTTGTTAATAATGTTTTCAATGAATGAAAATATTTAACGCCTATTATACAAAATCCGTGAAACCTGTAAAACTTATTTACCCTTTCAGTGCCATTAGAGTGGGCAGTGAAAATCACTGCTCATTCGTATGGCAGACAAAGGATGTTTAAAAATATACGTTTAAAATTGTCCATCACCAATCTTCTAATCCCTCAATCCTCATCTTCAGCCCATGGAAACAGACCATCCAAATAAAAATAATAATCAACCTATTCTTAAAAACGCGCCACCAAAAAAAACCCAAATCTTTCTGTCTCAATCTTATTTTGTCAAGTCAATTATATGAATCCTTAAGCATTTGAAATCTCAGCCCTGATGGGCTAAGATTTCAGTGTACACCCATCATCTGCTGAGCATAAGTCAATTAATTTAATTTCATTTTTTGGATGACCCTTTTCTCTGGGCCAAAGATGAGGATCAAGGTCATCAGGGATGAGCAATGGACATTTCTTAAAATTATAATTTTCTCTACAGGACATCATTTTGTTTACTGAGGGGTGGGAAGCGATTTCACTGCCCACACTCATGGCACTCAAAGGGTAGATTATTTTTATAGTTTTGATTGACCCAGGGGGGCCATAGCAAATTATTTATATCTGTGGCCAATGGCAGTTGCACACCACATACATATTTGAAATTAATTCTCCTAATCTAGGCATTTGCTTGCAAATTCTTCAAACACGATATATAGAGCATTTTTAATATCTACAACACACTTTAAAGAAACTGAAAAATAAACTACTTGGTTTCAACACCAGTTTTGATTATCTGTCAATATTGGACTATTTGGTTTCAACACCAGTATTGATTACCTGTCAGTTAGTATTACCAAGAAAAGATATTTATTACTTACTTTGTTTTATAAAACTGCACCATATCATAATTTGCTTTTTGAATGCAACAATTTTACTTTGCAAGTGCATAATCCCATTAGCGTTTAACAACTGACACTTTAACAAACAATTTTGTATAAAAACTATTCATTAAACCAGACATATTCGGTTGCAAGCCAAAATTAAGCCTTTTTAAAGCATTCGTTTGAAACATATAAAATGACATATGAGTCTATTAACTAAAACGTGAGATATGGTGAGCCATCAAGTGATGGCTAATAATGCCTGATTTTTGCAGTTCACTTGTCAATTCACCACATTCAAATAGACTTTGTAGAGTTATCAATTAACATTTTACAGTGGTGTAAAAACAACTGTTTAACTTTAATAGGTGCTACTGTCATTAATCGACACATAATCAATACATATTATCAAAAAATTCTAATTACTTTACAAAACAAAAGCATGTGTGAACAAAGCCTTACAAAACAACAATTATATATTTTAAACAAATAGTAATATAATCATGTAAAAGTCTAACAATATTTTTAAATAACAATTTGGTTTTCTAGAGAGGTATGAAACTATTATACATAATATTTTTCTACTATTCTGTTAAGTTCTATAAATATATATATATATATATATATATATATATATATATATTATTCAAAATTCATTACAACTTTGCCTTGACTTTAACAGGATCTATTAAAGGTGTTAGTTGACTATTCACAGCAATAATTTCCTTACTTATCCAATTTCCTCATGTTTCCATGTTTTTAATTATTGTTGGTAATGTAAAATTACAAATAAAAGTACACATTATTTTAAACAAGATTAAGAAAGTAACATGTAGGTTACATAACTTTTCTTGTTTATAATGTATTACTAAATAGTTTAACACTTGTGTTATTGATTAAACGTGTCACAAAATGGATGTTTTTAATAGGATAATGCAACATGTCCCAAGTTACAGTTTGTAACTATGGAATGGTTCACCATCCAAGACTTCACTGCAATGAACTATCTGTACACCAACAGGCAATAGGACACATCTGACAACTTGAGGAATAATTGTCTTGAGTCAGTGACACGAGACTCAATTCTGGTATGAGGTCAAAAGGATTAAAACTCAATATTAGGAAAGTTGTACTAACATGTGTATGCACAGCGTAAGAGGAATTATTAGATATTTGGTTGTTTGTTTGACATGGTGCCCATCACATTCAAACCTATCTTTTCAACATATTGAACAGAGCAGCTGGTGCCTATGAGAGGTGGATGTGGCAGGAGTGAGGGCAAAGCAAATCATGACTAGGATACCAAACGTTTGTGGAAAAAATGGGTTGTTCAAAAGAGCTCTTTGAATTCAAGAAGGACCTATGAAAGAATACCACCTTTGCAATAAATCAGTTCATGACATTTCATCCATGCTAGATATTCCACAGTCAACGATCAGTTGTAAGTGGTAATATTGGATAGTGTAGGCATTTAGGAACAGAAGAAACTCAACCACTAAGAGGAAGACCACATTAAGTCACAGGGCAGTGTCACCAAGTTTGGAGGTACATAGAGCATACAAGTCACCAATTATCTGCTGATTCCATAGTCAAGGAATTCTAAACTTCCATTGACATTAATATCAGCACAAAAACTGTGTTGTGGGAGCTTCAAGGACGAGCATCCTCATGTGAAACCACTAAATATAGTGTCAGAGTGAGATCGAGTTATGTAAAACATGCCACCACTGGACTCTTGAACAGTGAAAACATTTTCTGTAGAGTGATGATCACATGTCAGTGTTTGGCAGTCTAATGGTCGAGTCTGGGTTTGGAGAATGCCAGTAGAACGTTACTGCCTGACTGCATTATTGCCAACTGTAACGTTTGGAGGGATAATTGTATGGGGCTATTGTTTTAGTGGTTGGCCCCTTACTTCCATTTCACTATCATTTTGAAAAGTGCAATGCTTCCAAGTTTGTGGAAACAATTTGGGGAAGGATTTTTCATATACCAGCATGAATTGTGTCCCAGTGCACAAAGCAAGGTACATAAAGACATAATGACAGTAGTATATATGGGAAAGACACAGCCTTTAAAGGTTGAGATAAACACAAGGGGTAGTGTGTAGAAAAAAGTAGCCACTCAAATAGCAATTTGCAAAAACCTAACTTTTTAATAAGTGATACTATCTTAACACTTTGGTTTGTCAACACAATCTCCCCTGATCATGATAACATATATCACAGTGAAAACACACAAAAAAAATAGAAATAAATGTTCATCACCACTTCAGTTTTATCCCAAAAATCTAGAAAATATTGGACAAATACAACAAAGTAAGCTGGCTAGGGTACCCTTTGTTTCACCCTATACTCCAATCAATAATAGGATTATGTAAGTTACTACAGAATAACTCTACTGCTGCTAAGATCTTTCAGAACCAGTTCCTTCTTCAGCTGTGTTATGTACATACTAGTAAAACATTTTTGTAAACAGCATGCATTACAATGTTAAGGACTTTGCAACAACAGCGACATCACATGCTCCCACTATGCCCACCTTTATGGTGCAATCACTGCCATTTTGTCACTATATATTAATGGCACGTTGTCCCCTTGCAGACAGAGCCTGGAAGGAAAACAGTATGTGTGAGCAGACTTTTTTTCTGCACCTCCATATTTGTTTTCAGGATATCACACTAATGAGACATCTGAAGATTTTGTATAACCTCATCCACCATCACTGGGAATGATCCTATATATGATCCAGGGGTCTAATAAGAGTGAATTATATTCTATTGAACTGCATGATAACCCTGGATCTGGTGAGATCTTTCTTTTTGTGAACAATTGATTACAGAAAAGCCTATTATGTAAAAAAAAAACAAAAAAAAACAATTTGATGTACTGTATGCCTTGTGGATGCCCTGTGATCAAGACTGTTTTTGATGTTATTTGTACTCTATGCTCAGTTTTTGGTAATTGTTTTGTCATTTTTCGATTTGTGTATTTTATTTATATATATAATATTTTCTATATTTGTGAGATATCCATAAATTGGGGATGGACATTTATTTCTATTTTTTTGGTGTTTCACTGTGATATATGTTATCATGATCAGGGCAGGGGCGGATCCAGAGTCTGATCTCGGGAGGGGCACATGTCCGTCTGTCTTTTTTTCTCTCCCATGTCCGTCTGTCTTTTCCTCTATCCCATATCCGTCTGTCTTTTCCTCTCTCCCATGTCCATCTGTCTTTTCCTCTCTCTCATGTCCTTCTGTCGCACTCCTCTCCCTTCCCATGTCTGTCGCACTCCTCTCACTCCCTGTGTCCCACTGTCTCTCTTCCTTCCATGTCCGTTTCTCTCCTCTTCCTTTCCATGTCCGTCTATGTATCCTCTTCTTTCCCATGTCCGTCTGTCTCTCCTCTCATTTCCCATCTCTCTGTCTCTCCTCTCCCATCCCATGTCTGTCTGTCTCTCCTCTCCCATGTCTATCTGTCTCTCCTACCATCCCATATCTGTCTGTCTCTCCTGCCTCCCATATCTGTATGCCTCTTCTGCCATCCCATATCTGTCTGTCTCTCCTCTGCCATCCCATATCTGTCTGTCTCTCCTCTGCCATCCCATGTCTGTCTCTCCTCTACCATCCCATGTCTGTCTCTCCTCTACCATCCTATTTATGTCTCTCTCTTCTCCCTTCCCATTTATGTCTCTCTCCTCTCCCTTCCCATATCTGTCTGTCTCTCCTCTGCCATCCCATATCTGTCTGTCTCTCCTCTCCCATGTCTATCAGTCTCTCCTACCATCCCATATCTGTCTGTCTCTCCTGCCATCCCATATCTGTCTGTCTCTCCTCTGCCATCCCATATCTGTCTGTCTCTCCTCTGCCATCCCATATCTGTATGTCTCTCCTGCCATCCCATATCTGTCTGTCTCTCCTCTGCCATCCCATATCTGTCTGTCTCTCCTCTGCCATCCAATGTCTGTCTCTCCTCTACCATCCCATGTCTGTCTCTAATCTACTTCCTAGTTATGTCTCTCTCTTCTCCCTTCCCATTTATGTCTCTCTCCTCTCCCTTCCCATATCTGTCTGTCTCTCCTCTGCCATCCCATATCTGTCTGTCTCTCCTCTCCCATGTCTATCAGTCTCTCCTACCATCCCATATCTGTCTGACTCTCCTGCCATCCCATATCTGTCTGTCTCTCCTCTGCCATCCCATATCTGTCTGTCTCTCCTCTGCCATCCCATATCTGTATGTCTCTCCTGCCATCCCATATCTGTCTGTCTCTCCTCTGCCATCCCATATCTGTCTGTCTCTCCTCTGCCATCCAATGTCTGTCTCTCCTCTACCATCCCATGTCTGTCTCTCCTCTACCATCCTAGTTATGTCTCTCTCTTCTCCCTTCCCATTTATGTCTCTCTCCTCTCCCTTCCCATATCTGTCTGTCTCTCCTCTGCCGTCCCATGTCTGTCTGTCTCTCCTCTGCCTTCCCATGTCTGTCTGTCTCCAATCCCTTCCCATGTCTCTCTCTATTTTCTACCTCCTATGACTGTCTCTTTGTCTCTCTAAACATGTATGTGTCTCTCCTCTTCCCAATAGCTCCCCCATATGTGCTCTCTCCCCGATCAGTGTTCTCTCCTCTCTCCCCTCCCATCAGTGTTCTTTCCTCTCTCTTCCCCCCATCAATGTTCTCTCCTCTCCCCCCCCCAGTGGTATATCTTGGTTTTGTGCTGCCCTAGGCAGACAAAATTTGGGCACCCCCCCTACCCATGATGCACACCAAGGACATGCCCCATCACCCCATTTACATGCCTCCATCAGCCCATTACGTAGACATTGCCAATATTATTTGCCATTAATATTCCCCAGCCAATTTGCACAATAAAATGCCAGTATTATTTGCCATTAATATGCCCCTGCCAATTTGCCCAATAATATGCCAGTATTATTTGCCATTAATAAGCTACAGCCAATTTGCCCAATAATATGCCAGTGTTTTTTGCCATTTAATATGCCCCTGCGCATTTTCCCAATAATATGTCAGTGCTATTTGCCATTTAATATGCCCCTGCTAATTTTCCCAATAATATGCCAAGTATATTTGCCATTTAATATGCCCCAGGCAATTTGCCCAATAATATGCCAGTGTTAGTTGCCATTTAATATTCCCCAGCCAATTTGACCAAAAATATGCCAGTGTTAGTTGCCATTTAATATGCCCCAGCCAATTTGCCCAATAATATGCCAGTCTTAGTTGACATTTAATATGCCCCAGCCAATTTGCCCAATAATATGGCAGTGTCATTTGCCATTTAACATGCCCCTGCCAATTTGCCCATTAATATGCCAGTGTTATTTGCCATTTAATATGCCCCTGCCAATTTGCCCAATAATATGCCAGTGTTGTTTGCCATTTAATATCCCACAGCCAATTTGCCCAATAATATGCCTGTGTTATTTGCCATTTAATTAGCCCCAGCCCCCAGCCAATGTGTCCAAATCCCCCCAGGTCACGTGACCCGGCGCGCGTATGACGTCAGTACGCCGGTCACGTGACTGTCGGCACTTCCGTGTCACACTGCACGGGAAGCTGAACAGGCAGCACGGAGATTTCTCTGTGCTGCCTGTTCAGCTCCCCGTGCAGCCTGGCAGGCAGAGCGATGGTGAGGGGGGATCTTCTTATCTCCTCTCACCTCCTACTCTGCCTGCAAGCATGCGTGTTTTTATTTTTTTTAAAGCGTGTTTTTTTTTTCCTCTTCTTGGGGGGGGGGGGGGGGCAATTGCCCCGTTGTTCCCACCCCACCCCCATAGATCCGCCACTGGATCAGGGGATAGCATGATGACCAGCAAAAGTGTTACGTTGTTATCACTTATTAAAAATGTAGGTTTTTAAAAACTGCCATTTATCGGACTATTGACTAAACCTGATTGAACACCTTTGGGATGAACTGGGACAGAGATTAAGATTCTTCTAATTCAACATCAGTGCTTGACCTCACAAATGCTCTACTGGATCAATGGGAACAATCCCCACAGAACCAATCCAAAATCTTGTGGAAAGCCATTCCAAAAGAGTGGAAATTATTATAGCTGCAAAGGGTGAACCAACTACATAATAATGTCTATGTATTTATAATGAAATGCCATAAATGTCCCTGTTGATGTAATTATCAGGTGTACCTATACTTTTGTCTGCATAGTGTATTTTTGCTTTAAATTTGTCTTTATATATTTTCCTTTGTGAGTTAAAAATACAATAGAAATAGTATAAAACATACAGAAATACAAAAATATAGCTATACATTCTGTTTCCTCTTACAGGTGGTAGTATTATCATCCGGAGGAGGTGAATATTATTTACCAAGATAATTCATTTAATTTCTAACTATCCTGGGTCCCATCTACCATCCATGATTAGTGTGGAGGTTTAGGGGCTGCTACAGGCCATAACAGTTCCAAGTATTTATTTTCCATTGGGAAATCCGTGTCTCGTTCTTGTGTTAAGTGTTTGCGAACTTACAACGTATTTAGACCTGTTAGGATTGTGTGATCTTATAAAGTTCATCCGCCAAACATTATATACACTATGCCTTATTCCTAGGATACACTACCCCCCCATCCCAGCCTCCATGCACCTCAGCATGGAGGTATTACTCAGGGTTTATCCACCTGAACCATGATTCTATGATTATCCTGTAGTGTTCATACCATCGGTGCAACTTAATACATATTCACATTCATCCATTCATTCAACCACATACTTCCATCCATCTTCCCTCCTCCCACCCCTGGACGGGACGCACGGGCCCCCCCCCCCGAGCTCCACCCGGATTTAGATTTATTCTATCCTGCCTCCAGGGTAACCTCAAGTACTCATATTGGTCCAGTTAGCCCAAATCTTAAGATTGTAGTCTCAGGACCATTTGTCTTTCCTATAGAACTAGTTTTCTGCCCCAGACTGGTTTCCAATTTGCCTTTCTACTTCTAGCCAGGTTGATATCTCTAGTCTTCGCCAGTATCTGGCTTTACAAATTGATGTCGCCATTAATATATTCAAAAAAAGTACACTACTATATTTATCTCTATAAGGGATATCCCAATGGAACAAGGAAGTTTGTGGCAGTAAGTGCAGGGGCAAGCCAAAGATCTCCTGACATCTACTGGTTAATTGCCTCTTCAGCTCTACTAAACTGGGACACTCCCACCATATGTGAATCTGAGAGCCTTGGACACCACAGCCCCTCTAGCATAGATCATCTGGTAATTGATTAAACCTAAAAAGACGCATGGGTACCAAGCACCAACGGTGAATGAGTTTAAAATATTGTTCTTGTAAGTTTGCACAGTGCATGGCCTTCCTGGTGGCCTGCCACGCACTGTGCCATTTCTGTAGTGGTTTATCCAGTGAGAGGTCTCTCTCCCATCTCACCAGTGCCCCAGATCTGCTCGGTGTTTGGAGATTTTCCAAAAAAACAAGCAACTTGGAGATCATTTTATCAGGAGTAGCAAGAGCACTCCGGAGAAAATCCCCCAAAGAGTCTGATGGAGATCTCTTGTTCACTGAGAAAAAACGTTTAAGTCTTAAGTAAGTAAATATTTCTGTATTGGGAAGGCTATGGATAATCTGCAGGTCCGGGAAAGAGCGAAGACTATCGTTGACAAACAAATCAGATACACATTGAATCCCACTGTTCTTCCAACGGGATACGTTTATATCTTGGGTCATCAAAGATATTGCCTGGATCGGAGTATCGTTTGTGATCATTTTTAAAGAACCCATTGTTCTCCGTAATCTGTGTATATTTTGGGTAAGTTTTCTAATGATTCTGTTATCTGGTCTTAGTTTTCTGTATACTTGTGGAGTCAACCACTGAAAGAGGAATGGATCAACATTGCCTGCTTCCTCCCTTTCTATATTGATCCATCCCAGATTATCTGCCTTCTTTACTCTCCAGGACAAAATACTGGCCAGCTGACAGGCGTTCTGCAGTCTAATCGGATCTGGGAAGCCAAGTCCTCCTTTTTGGAGATTCCTTTTTATATCTGCCTTAGCTATCCTTGGCTTGCCCGAGGCCCAAACTAATTTAAGAAATTCCTGCTCAAATTGTCTCAGTGTATCAAGGGATACTCTATATGGAATAACTCTAAGTAGAAACAAAACTTTTGGGAGTATATATAATTTTATTATGTTTAGTAGACCTAACCAAGACAGTTCTAAGGACTTCCATGTATACAGAATGCTTTTAATTTCCATTAGTAGCTGAGCATAATTAGTGGGAATAATATTGTCCAAATTATGGGTAATCCTAATTCCCAAATAGTCAATTGGACTTGTACTGTGTATATTCTGGGTTATAGATTCTAGGAGGATCTTCTGACTGGGGTCTGGGAAAAGCCCAATGCACTGAGTTTAGTCAGGTTCAGTTTGTAATTGGACATCTCTGAAAACTTATAAATCAGTTCCAGTGTTGCCGGAATTGAGTGTTTAGGAGAAGAGAGCGTTAATAGAATATCATCTGCATACAGCATAATGAGATGACTAATACTTCCTATTCTGATTCCATTAATGCCCTCAGATTTTCGTAACAAAGCAGAGATTGGTTCGATTGATAATGCATATATTAATGGGGCCAATGGGCACCCCTGACGTGTCCCGTTCCTGATCCTAAAACTTGCGAGTCCAAACACAAGCCTCCCACTCTAGCTCTGGGGTTCATATATAGGGCCAAAGTTTTATCGAGAAAGGGGCCGTCTAATCCGAACGCCCGCAGGGTCCCACCCGCATATTTCCAATTTACTTGATCAAAGACCTTCTCGGCATCCAGTGAGAGAAGAACCGATGGAGTTTTTTCACGATGTATTACTTCCAATATGCCGAGGACCCTGCGGATATTATCTTCACTAGACCTCCCTGGCATGAAGCCAACCTGATCCGAGGTCACAAGTTCAAGGATAACCTGGTTCAATCTAAGGGAGAGGATTTTAGAATAGATCTTTATGTCCTGATTGATTAGCGAGATTGGGCTATAATTGGAGACCAAGGCCTGGTCCTTCCCATTCTTTAGAATGGGGAGTATAGTAGCTTCCAACATTTCATCAGGGAAGATCATGTCCCCGTTAATGCTGTTGTATACTCTCTCTAAGACTGGTGCAATACTGGATCTAATATTCTATAAAACAAGGCCGAGAAACCATCCGGTTCCGGGGCTTTACCTGACTTCAATTCTCGAATTGCCCCTGAGATCTCAGTCTGTGTAAATGGACAGCCCAACTTCTCTAATTTTTCTGGCGAGATCTTACGGAGATTAAGATTATCCAAGAACCTAGTCAGACCGAGTTCGTCTATTTGAGTATCCGATATATTATATAACTCCTCATAATAAGACCGGAACGCATTTGCAATGTCACTTGGTGATAGGTTTGTTTTCCCCTTAAATATAATTTTTTTTTATCCTGGCCTTTTGGTTACTATATCTCAGTTTATTTGTGAGATCACAGCCTACCTTGTTATTAGTAGAGTACCATCTTTGTCTGAGTCTCGTCAACGTATAGTCTGCCCTTTACCAAAGTTTCCTGGTGATCTCCTGCCTGATCTTGACAATATCCGCATTGCCCTGTAGGGAAGGTTTTACTTTATTTACTCTCTCGAAACCCACCAGGGCAATATGGAGGTCCGCCAGGGATTTTCCTCTTTGTTTATTAATACAAGATCCTTGTTTTATTAAGTATCCATGCAGGAAACATTTAAGGGAGCACCAAAGATTTGTATCTGAGGTATCTCCTGTATCGTTGTCCTGCAGAAAGAGCCAAGCTTGATTAATCAGGTCAGTCCGAGTCTCATCTGCCACAAGAATGGTTTTGTTAAGTCTCCAGGATCTTCTAGATCCATATTCTGGATTCTGTCTAATCTCCATGAAAATCGGGGCGTGGTCCGACCAAGTGATGGGTCCAATTTAGGAATGAGAACATCGGTCCAGGGTTGGACCCAACATAAAAAAAAATCTATAAGATAAAGAAGAATGAACCGGGGAATGAAAAGTAAAATCTCTGTTATCTGGATTTTCCACACATCAAAGTAATTAAACCGGGTGAGTATATCCGCGAATCTCTCAGCCCTCCGTCCGAGTTCTACAACATACAGCTTTTTAATGAGCTTCTGTCGCGCTCCACATCTAAAATACAATTCATGTCTCCCCCTATAATCACCAATCCCTTAGCCACTTCATCCAGTCTTAGTCAAGCTGATTTATAGAATTGAGAAGAGTGATCAGAGGGGGCATATAGATTCATAAATGTATATACTATGTTGTTGATTTGGCAGATCAATATAAGACGTCCACCTTCCAGATCTGTTTCCTAAAATATTTTTTCAAATTTACGCCTACCAGCTATTATTATTGCAACTCCGCAATTTTTCCTATCACAAAGGGAGGACTGAAAGGCATGCGGGTATCTCTTATATTTCCAATACTGTTTTTGGTCTCTCTTCCAGTGGGATTCTTGTACAAATACAACATCAATCGATTCTTTTGTCAGTAGATCATATAGGTAGTCCCTTTTATGGGGCTAGTTTAGACCCTGTTAGTTTATTGAGGCCAATCTAATTGTCATCTAGAGTGTATAATTGTTGTGTATGGGGTCGCAGCAAGAGGTGGCCACGCCCCCCCCCGCCCTGGAAAGGAGGACACAACATTCATCCAGTCTATCTCACACATCCATACCATATATACATCATATCCATCACTCCTTTCAAATGAGCATGAGATATAAACTCTCAGTTTACTGAAAGGACAATTTCCCTGAACCGTCTGGGAAATAGTACGGAGCACTCACGAGTAGTGTTGAGCGAACCCGAACCACACTGTTCGGGTTCGTACCGAACTTTACAGTTTTTGGACCGAACATGGACATTTCACTGTATGTCCGTGTTGGAGTTCGGGGTTCGGCGATTACATTGTATGCAATGCTATTGGCTTTCTATAAACCGAAATAGAATCCCCATTCATAAGAAATTCTTATGAATGGGGACTCTATTTCGGTTTATAGAAAGCCAGTAGTATTACATGTATTCCATAAGCCGAATAGAATACATGTAATACTATTGCTATTGCTATTCTATAAACCGAAAGTCTATAAACCGAATGTCTTTCCCTATCCATATTTGTTTGCAGGGCACTTGTCCTACTCTTACCCACATTTTAATTCCTTTTGCAACCCGAACATCCAGGTGTCCGCTCAACTCTACTCACAAGCTTAGATCTAATTTTAATCTATCCTTGAGAGCAAAAAACTAACGAGGACCTGGAACCTCAAAACCTCCCGCTGATTATTAGCATCAATAGTCATGGTGCAATGGATAAGTAGGAAGAGGGAGATAGGACCCAGGACAGTCATCGCCAGCAGCGCTATATGGATTATTTTCACCTTCTAAATCTCAGAGTCTACAAAACAACTCAATATTCAAGACTTTTAACAATTTCTGGTACGGTAACATAGTTCTATTTTTACAGTAAGGAGAGGGGCGAAAGAACAAAGCCCGCCAGAAATAAAAAACAAAAAAAACACAGGACTACTTCAGCACCAGATCCAGTATCGAGCAAGTATCTGATGCTCTTCAGGTTGTATCTTAAGATTTAGATAGCATATAACTTGCCCCTTATTTGAATATGGAATATACCAGATCTGGCTACACTATTTACAGCTTTAATTTACCTGGGTAAGGGCCAGGGCCATGCTCCACCCCCATACCGCCCAGAATTCAAACAGATTATAATATACTTTGTTTAACCCATTGCCTCCTATCTACCTCCATATGTTAGTTTGGTCTTAATAGGGTCAAAATTGGTTATGCTGTAAGATCCATCCAGCACTGTTTACTCAAAGAATTCTGTGCCGTATAGCTGCAGACTCGGCCCTAGCCCCCATCCTACACGCATTTATCTACACATAATTAAAACATCTAAAAAAAAAAGAAAAAAAAGAGAAGAAACACAACCATCACATATATTCTATTCCCCTTTTAAATAGTATATACCACAGTCCCCCACATCCCTAATACAAAAAAATGAGCATTATAGCTTAATTACAAAACCTAGCGAAAATTCCATAAATACAACACTTATCACTTTCCATCAATTTTACCCCATATTATGGATTCATCAAGGCTTATTCACTTAATTGGGTGTAAGATGGGATAGCCTTACTCATATAGTATATATTAACACACAATCTATTCCGCATCTGATTAGCAAAGGCCATATGGTCATAAACCCGAAAGAGGAAAAGATGACTGTTATACATCTGCTGCAGACAAATCTACGTGGATCAGAAATGTTAAAAATCTGTGCATATATTCTAAACTCAATTTGTGAAAAGTTTCCACCCTATGTAGCTACATCATACTTATTCCTCATTCCCTTTTTTTTCCTTCTTTCAAGTGAAAAAAATGTGACTTAATTACCTAAAAACAAATAACTATGTCAACTCATGGATTATAAAATTAAAATAGTATTTAAGTATTTCAAACCCTATCTTTTAAATCCTGTGGGGAATTATGTGACAGTTTATTAATTATTAGAGATATAAACAAGTCTCATCATGCTGCGTTAACATCATGACCAAATAAAGTACACTACAACTCTATAAACCAACGCCCTCAGTCCATCTAAACGGAACTTCTTCCTAGTATGCCTCTTTTATGTGCTATGTGACCATGTTACATTGAATATACATTAATAATCTCTAACTTTGAGTGTTTGAGTCATTGTCCACCTAGTGAAGCTATCAGAAAAAAAAAAACAGGAACAGAAAAAAGCAACAATCTAGTATATTTTATAGTCTAAATCCATTCCCCCCTCCCCCCATTTGATGCTGGCCAGACCTAATTCGCCTCATTATGTGGGTCAAGAATATGAGCACCATGAACAGTGCCTCATCCACTATACCACTTTTTAAACCAATCAATATCGAGATCCCATCCATTAATACACTGTAGCCTTAGATATAGAGAAGGAAGAACAAATACGGAGACTAAGCTCCTCCTCAGTCAATCTCTCTCTCTTTCCTAATCTTCTGAGCTATACGGTAAGACTTATATCTAATTCATCAAACCCCAGTTAGTCAATTTGGACCTTAATTGGTCTGGCTCAAAAAAAAAACAAATGTCTCTTCTCTCCATGTAGTTCTGAGACTAGCAGGGTATCCCCAGGAGTATGGGATGTTATTGTTTCTTAAGCATAAAGTCAGATCCGAGAAGTTCCTCCTGAACCTTCTAGTTTCAGCTGAGAGGTCAGCAAATATGGTGAGGCCAGCATATCTGCTATCCTTAGCAGGATTCTTCCTTCTAGTTCTGCTAGATTTCAGTCTAGGTCAGTTCTTATCTTTTGATAAAGGGCTTCCAAGGCAGTTGAGAGATCCACTTGTGTAATGTACCCAGCAGTATCTAGGATTTTACCCTCACTACTTCTATCCATAGAGGGCTTTTCTGATTGCATGGAGAGATCTGCTTGACTTCGCGACGAGTAGAAAGAACTTATCGGCGGTATTTTAGCTGACATCCCCGTGTTTTTAGTTTTCTCCAATTTTTCGTCTTTTTCTTTTTCTGTTCTGTGACTTTTATCCACTTTCGGCACCATTTGTAAAGCGGAGGTTATATCAGGGTTAAATTTAAGTTGAACGGATAAAGACTGAGCTGAAGTTGCACTAGGGCCAGTAGTAAAAGGCAGCTATCTTTATCATGTAGCGCCCCCTCGAGCCCAGTACTAACTCAGAGATGGAGAGTTGAGTTTAGTACTTCGCTTAGCTATACAAGATAGGGTCTTCCCAAATAAAGATAAGAGGCAGATGAGCGGGTGAGGGTAGTATTCGCCGGATGTCCAGAAGATTTTATCTTAGTTGACGAAGTCAGCCGTGTTCATCAAATAGTCAAGGGCTAAACACAGAGGTTGTTTCCAGCAGATTTTTGTAAAGCTCTTCTTGTTGTTTATATAAGTCTACAATCACAATCTTAGTCTTTGAGATATCAAAAGTAGAGATAAACAGGACTGTCCATTAGGCTTCAAAAGAGCAGACCATATAGTGTCTCAAACCAGGAGTCACTTTTGTTTAAAAGCCTATATAGGAGGGGGAAGACAGAGCCTATTGATATTATGTATTATAATTGTATCCCCCTTCTTTTTCTTTGGCTTTATTCTCTTCAGTCTTTGCTTTGTTTAATCGCTATTGTCACATCAAAAGTATGGAACTCCCATCCATGTGGAGTAATAGACAAAGATTCAATGTATCTGAATGGTTGTTCCACCTGGAAATAGCCTGCTGGTGCACACTATTGACCTTAGCCCTCAATTAAATGCAGAAATAAGCAGTGATTGTAACAAAACATAAGCATGACACTTATCTGTCCCTTCTCTCAGCAGGACTGGTCCACTCTGCAATTATAGTGGCATAGACAGCGTTTTGTCTGGATACACGGCAGGGAAGTGTTTTTTTCTTGTAGTAGAATTACTGCTGGATCCTTTTATAGAGAACCTGAGGTCCCTGTATCTGCTGGAGTAGCCCCCTCTCTCTGGAACTCCATTCCCCGGAGCATCGAGCTCTCTCCCTCCTTTTCAAACTTTAAAAAGTCCCTCCAAACTCATCTCTTTAGAGAGGCTTACTACCCAACCCACTAGTTACCAGTCACTTTGCCTCTAGCCGATCCCACCTAGCTGGAACACACACTCTCTCTTTGACCTATACCACCTAATGCCTCCCATCCACTCTACTGTTACTACAACTTAAATCCCTCTGACCTCTTCAATCCCTTAATTGTCTCATGGACCCCATTCCCTCTAGATTGTAAGCTTACGAGCAGGGTTCTCTACCTCATGTACCAATCTGTACTAGTTTGTCTAACTTAGTATGCCTTTCTATGCTCTGTACCAAGCGCTACGAGAATTGGTGGCGCTGTACAAATAAATGTTAATGTAATGTAATGTAGGCCGACAGCTCCAAGTGCTCTCCGGGAGTCAGACAGCTGATTCAGGTAAAAGCAGTCAGTGTATCTTCGGGATCTGCCCGTAGCAGCGTTACGTTAAGCACCCAGGGACTCGCCCACTGTGAATACAACCACCTCCGCTGAGCAAGTATCGGGGATCAGGGGGAACAGGGATGCAGATCTGGTAACTCTGTTAGGTCAGCAGCTCAACAAAAGGTTGCGGGTGCTCCTCCCTCACACGTCGACATGTCACGTCATCACGCCCCCCTGCATAGTGTATTTTTGAATTCTGATAGAGCACTTGAATCCAACAGTAAACAGTTGCCAGACCTTTAAATTCAAAACAATACATTAAACAATAAGTCGCACCATGTTTTAAAAATCAATATCAATAGACTTCTATGGGGAGGACAGTAACTCTTTTTTATGGAGGACTTAAACTATTGCAAAAAATAAGATTAAAAAATTATTAGTCTCATTGGACCAGCAGAATTCCCTGATCTCTTATTGGAAAATAATTTGACTTTGGGGCCAGCTGCCTGCCCTGCTGTCCCCATATATAAATAATAAGCCCGCTGGGGCCAGTGGCTGTTGCTAGCCCTATATAAAAATTATACGGCCCCTCCATTTTTTCAGGGGCATTTTCCCCCCAGGCCTCTAATGTAATAATAAAAAAATGACCCCCTATGGGGCCACAAGCTACCCAACGTCTTGCTGTCCCATAAATAAATATAATAAAATACCCTAACTCCTACCTTGCCCAGGATTCCAATTAAACATGCAACCTATACAGAAATAAACCCTTTATGTGTCACAAAAGTGGTAGGTGAAAACCCACTGCCCCACGGCACACAAAGGTTGACCTATGAAATATAAAATATCTGAAAATGTTTCCCAATGATCATGGATGCCATCACTAATCTTCATCCCAGGAATAAGGAACTGTCCGAAAAATAAAATAATCCAACTTTAACCATGGCTCAGCCAATCAGATGTCTCTTTTTTCGAAAATAAAACACCTGCCCTATTTAGAGATAGAGTGGCAGTTTTATGTTTTTTGTTTATTTTGCCAGTGCTATGTTTTTCATTAGAATAAGTTGATTATTTATATAAATTATCTATATGTTGGGCCAGTGGGACAGCCTGCTGGCCTCAGTGGGTTTATTGTTAATATGTGGGATCAGGTGGTCATATGTGTTTTGTTGTAGCAGTCATTTTAATTTATTTAATTTAATTGAATTCCCCACAATTTAGATATTTTTGACAATTTCAGGCTCATTTCAGTGACTTTCAGCCTTTATTGACTCTGGAGAATCTCATGGATTAACCAAGCCGATTTTCCTGAACCAAATATGGCCAAAAATCTGCCCGAAATTGGTAGAAATTTCGGATTTTGGGCCAAAGTCTGCCATATTGAGAAGCTGAATTTTGGAAAATTCCAGAATTTGGCTACACACCCTGATCTATATGGAGTAGGTACTGAAGTGATGTATTAACAAAGAGGACAAATATTTAAGTAAGAGATATTGGATGTTTGAGGCAATTCGGTTGGTCTTAAGTTTAAAATTCCCTTTTCAATTCCCTGCAGTTACTCTTACATGAAAAAAGTCTTTGCTCTTTCAATGTATTTTGCTATAGCTCTTGAAATTTGTTTTTTATTGTTTCTAAAGATTGGACCCAGCTTTGGACATTGAGGATATTTTAACGTCTCTATCTTTTTTATAATTCCACCCTGACATCTGCATAAAAATATTTTTTTAACTGATTTTAAGTTCAATTGACATAGAAAAACAGTTATCACCAACTGTTTTGTTGATTTCTGTTTGAAGTTTCAAATGTATTTCTTGACATCAATTTAGAAGGATTGGACTGTGTCATGGCACCTTTTAGCCTTTCCACTGTTATTTCCTGATATAAAATAGAAGCAATTCAAGAGAGCTATCAAATTTAAAGTTATTTTCCTGAAAATATATTGCACCTATAGCAGAAATATTTTTTATAAAAATATTGCTTCTGCTATGACTGCACTTGCAGGAAATTATGTACTGTATTTTCTGGCGTATAAGACTACTTTTTAACCCAGGAAAATCTTCCCAAAAGTCGGGGGTCGTCTTATACGCCGGGTGTAATCTTTTTACTTACCTCGTTGCTGTTCTGCAGGTGCGCGCGGCTGTGAGGGAAACGTTGTGTGCTCCCCTCCAGCCGCACAACTTTAATAAAGTTTGTTTAAACTTTTTTTTAAAACAAACTTTATTGAAGCCGCACGGCTGGAGGGGAGCGCACAACGCTTCCCTCACAGCCGCGCGCACCTGCAGAGCAGCAACGAGGTAAGTACTGGGAAGGGGGTAGGAGAGGGGAAAAATCCTGGCATATTGAGGGGAAAATCCTGGCATAGTGGAGGGGCAAAATATTGGCATATTAAATGGCGCAATAAAGGCATATTGAGTGGCAAAATAGTGTGTCTCAGGTTATGTGTCTATTGGTGTCACTGCGTGTGTGTAAGTGTCTCACTTTCTGTGTAAGGGTGTGTGTGTAAGTGTGTCACTGTGTTAGTGTAAGGGTGTGTGTGTAAATGTCACTGTAGGAGAAAATGCTCATTGGAAGAGGGGTAGTCTTATACGGCCAAGTATATGCCAAACTCTAAATTTTAACTGGAAAAGTTGGGGGTCGTCTTATATGCCCAGTCGTCTTATACACCGGAAAATACGGTAACTTTCTTTTACCCTTGTTATAAGCTTCTAAGCTGGTTAAGTCTGAAATTACATTACTTTAACAATTACTTATAGCGTTAATGATCTATGCAGCACAAAGGGGCTATATACAGAATAGATCATTAATATTATTATTGCAGTTTTATTTGGGTATTTGGTATCACCAACAAAGACTGGGTAAGCATATTTGGAGCCGAACTGAAATGGTGTATCATAAAATCTGAAACAAGCAAGCTATATGTGAAGACAAGGAGCATGCATTATGAATTGGGCAGATAAATGTTCAAGATGGGAGTAAAATTTTTGGAATCAGCATGCATGGTGGAGACAGACAGAAAATAATCAAATTGAGAGCTAGTCTATCAACAGGAACAATTCCAGGACATACATACATACATACAAGACCTAGACTTTTCACATTGCGGCCAAAATAGGTCAGTAATCCATGTGGCAAATGGTGTCACTATTTGCTCACCCTGTAACTAGGTTGCACGTCCTACATACACGCGAGATGTACCAACAGAAGATCCAGACGACTGTGAGAAACTGGCTTACACAACATAAAAAAAAAAAAAAACTCTTTGGGAGTAAGAAATAGAAAGAGTTTTGAGATGTATGATTTCTTATATTATATGTAAATTAATTGTCATCACATAAAAGTTTGAAAGTTGTCATTATCAATCAACCAAATATGATAGGGATTATCATTAATGGATATACTTTTGAAAATATGGACATGCAATAATGGAAATAGATGATCCTCCTAAAACTGTTTTATCTCACTTGCTTTCTCCGTGTGCACACACAATAAACGTTATACAATAAATCTTAAACTCACAGAACTCTTTGAAGTTTTATTTCACTAGGGAAGTGGATCAAATAATCCTGCATTTACACTCCTTAGAACTAGCATAACAAGGCATGGATAATAACCTAGCCTGTATGTAAAACAGGGAATTATTATAAGTGAAATACTTTCTAGTATAGCTTGTATAATCACCCTAGAATAACGTTATTTTTTCTTTTCATTTTCAATGAAGTGATCCTTACTCATCTATCCTTTCCGTTATCTTTCACTATATGATTTAAATTGGGTCATGTAATCTACAAACATAATTGTGTGTGTATTTGTCTTGCCTTTAAATAGTCTATATTTCGAACAATCTTTAATTTACACAAGACTGTATCAGGGGTGAACCTCCAGCTGCTGATAGCCTACATCTCCCATAACATTCATGTCAGCATTCATGTTTACACAGCATTATGTATTATTTAGCAATTAATCACTAAGTCATTTGCTCCTTTTATTTGGTGAGTTCAACACAGTCCTAAGTGTTAATTGTAAGCATTTTAAGTAAAGAAGCTCCCCTTCTAATACATATATATCGAGATTTACCTGTTAATCCTATGTTGGCCCCATGGATACACTGTCCAAACAATAAATCAACTACTCCTTTTTCCTCAGTTCAAAAAAACACCTACCATGCTGTTACATCCACAGCCTTAACATTGGCATCAAGCAAATTTTGTACCTGCCTGTTGGCAATATAAGAAAGATCAACAACAGAAAATTACATTTCAGAAGATATGTGTATTTCTTAAGAATACCATTTCATAATCCCATTTAGGAATCAAATTCATTAACATTATAAATACATAGGCCATATTAAAAGACGTGAACATGTCATAATCTAATGTATTATAAATACATAGTGGTTTAAAGAATGATAAATAATGTTTTCAGATGTATGTCATGTGTAGAAGTGGAATTATCTTACAGTCAGCAAAATGAAACAGCAATATAGAATATTACAATTTTTGCTCATTTCTTTGAGCAGAGCATTAAATAAGGATTAAGAATCAATTTTGTGCTACATATATCCGATATAGGTATTCTAGAGAACAATTCCTTCCTCTGAGCAGTATCTTTCAAAGAGCATAACAAAACAGTTTCCATTGTCAGCAAATTTATTTAATACAAAATAAATGCAAAAATCTGCACGTTTCTCCTACATACCACAATAAATCCCTTTGGCTCATTGTCATGAAAATCTTTATTAGCATCTTTCAAAATACAGAACGAAATAAAATGGATTTTGAAAACACAAGCGTGACTACAAAGCCAAATGCTGTATAATGTCATAAGAATGCTTTAAATATATATTTTTTTCCTTAGAAATATATATGGCATACTATTTGTTAAGTTAACAGAGTACCTTGTAAACTACAAATTAGATTACATGAAACATGTATACCTTTGAAATTAATTATCAATGATGATTTAATCTTAAACTCAATTCCAAAACACATTTACATATTCCTATACCTTTTAAGTGTTCCTAGTTAGGGGGAACCATCTTTATTTTGAATTAAAATCTTTCTGATTATTTTCCTTCACTGTTATCCCTTTTTTCCTGAGAGCTCAACATTGTTGGTTTGTATAAATGTATCACACACCACTTAAACTCAAAATGCAGTTAATGTTTTTTTTAGATTAATTTGAGTAAATAATATGGTTGATTCTTATTATATGCTTAAAACTACAAATGCATTGACCGTGAATTCATTATTTCAAGATTTTAAACCAAGATACATATATATTTTGCAATATTTTCTGAGGAATTGATAAGTACAGATAAGTACAGAATTACAACAGAGAGTAATGCAGGCTGACTTCATAGGCCTCAACTTTTTTCCCCTAACAGGTGATAAGTAAAAGCCATTCTTTTGAACACAGAGAACATATTGTGAATCTGATACAGTTGTTATAATCTTTGAAGCTTATTTATTCCACATTGTACTATTTGGTTCATCTTCTTTAAGAGATGCAGATAAATGAATTCATCAAATTACATAAATAGTTAGCAATTGGCCATAACATCGCCGAAAATATTACAGTAATTCAGCTACACTCAGAATAATAATCGTGTCCCTCTCTGGCCATTTCAATTGTTGGGAGGTATGTATTCCCCTCTCCCCTATCATGTAGGGTGAAAATCTAAAAAATGTGAGGTTTATTCATAAACACAAGTCTAAAATACATTCACATATGCCCCTATCATATAGGTGTATAGGTATAAATCATAACAAAATAAAATAAAAAATAAGGAATCATGCACACACACATATATGGATCTATGTATGTATGTGGCTTTTGTGTGTGTGTATATATATATATATATATATATATATATATATATATATACAAAAAACACATATATGAATGTATGTATTAGTTGTTCAGTACTTTGTACATTTCCTTTTTGTGTTTTGTTTATTATTTTACTGACATACTTCACATACTTTTAGGAAAGGCCTGAAAGAGTTATATTCATGTTGTCATGTCAGGCAGTGCTGATAAATAAGGTTTATGAGATGAGTACATATGTGCAAAACATTTTTTGATCCTTTGCACATCTGTACTCTACTCAGAAACTTTCCTATATCAGCATTGCCTGACATGACAACATGAATGTAAGTCTTTGAAACCTTTCATGAATTGTCAGTAAAATAATTAATAAGGAAGAAATATGTAGGTATGAAAATAAATAAATTAAAGAACAAAGAGTGGTGTGCCTGACAGACCTTGAACACAGGTATCCAGGTTCACCATCATACTTTTGTGTGTGTGTGTAATCAGATAATATTTACTCCATCATCTGACATGCGAAAGTGATTACATGTCAGCAAACATCTGTAAGATAACTACAAATGGCAATGGATAGTGCAAAAGAGTTAAATTTATTTGTAGATTGGAAAGGAAGAGACATTGTACATTTTCACCTAACTGTCTCAATTGTTTCCTTTTTATTATTAATTTGCACGTAGTCTGTCCCTTAATGTATGGGTCTGGAGGCACTTTACCACCCTTCGGGTCAATTATTTCCTTATATAAGGGGAGGCAGAGCAACTTACCATAGCCCCCATGTAAGTAACAGGGGTCTGGGAGACATTTTGGCAGCTGCCAGCACCTTTCATTATAGGGATGCCAAAGCTACTTGCATTGGCCCCAATGTATTTTAATGGTGTCTGGGAGCCATGTGACTGGCTCCAAGCCTGGTTCATTATTAGAGAGGATCAGTGTAACGGACCGTCTACCGGACATAGTAGACCCTCTGTTCGTTGTGTGAAATCACCTCCTTAGCCCCCGATTACAGCTCATCATTCACCCAGCAAGTCTTTCCTGGACCCTTGCTCTTTGTACCCAAATAGACAGGACATCTAGCAGTTAGGTACAGCAAGAAGAACAACTCCTTCTCATTTGTGCAACAGCACAGACTTATATACGCATAAACATGACATCATATACATTAGTATACAATGGGAGGATGGAACTAACATATTTCTTTAACTAACTGGGGCTAGAAATACATTATACTTCCAGGCTGCAAACCAGATAGGAATTACCATGAGTAAACCTAATTACAGTGCACACCGTAAGACACATAATCAACACAATATAATCAGTTTAACAGAAGGACATACACTGGGGGAATCCTGCCTCACACCTTTCAGGATACAAAGGTGTCAAGTACAGATACATCCAGAGTGCACTCAATTAAAGTAACTTGCTAATTGAAGGACATCACTGTACAACACGACACTGAATGACTTACAGGAAGACAATGGGTAAGGTGACATAATTACAGCGGTTTACAGGATATGATACAATCTTAACCTGGGGAAAACACAGTGAATAGGACAAAGGCTTGAATCCTAGATCACACATCTTGGCTCACATCCTGAATGAGCCTCTATTTGAAGTCCAGTTGAAAACAGGGGTCCACTGGTGCCCTCAAAGTGTGTACCCTCAAACTAATATATTGACAGACAGGGTCCATAGTCCACAGGGAGTCTTCTGGCTGCCAGGCCGATCCAAGAACCCCCATCACAGTGGATCTTCAAATCCATTTCGTGACAATCAGTGCAAGTAACCCTTGCCCTTTTGTATATAAATGGCAGGCTCCTAGCCCTGTTTATGATAGGGAGTTGGTCGTGGATACTGCACTGGCCCATTCTGAGTATTATAGGGACTAGGAGCTATATTCCCAGCTCTCAGCCAGTTTATCATAGTGGGAGTCAGGTATATTTTTTATGCTTATTATGGTATTGTTTTAATTTCAATTCACCAGTTTTTAATGCTTGAAATGTGGCTATTTTGGCCAATTTCAGGGGATTTTGGCCCATACTGAGTAGGGCAAAGCCACATGATACCCAGAGTCGAATTACCTGAACCACATACACCCAACAATCGGCACACAATCTGTTGAAATTGACAGTTTTTGGATAACATCAGCTAAATTAACAACTGAATTTCATTTGACATATCTGGCCTGATTTAGACCCTCTAATGTTTGAAAGTCTCTTCCTAATTCACTATGTTTTTACAGTTAAGAGAACATTCTTAAGATTCATGTCAGTAATCCAGACTTAGTTCAGCAATCCAAAATAAAATTACATCTATGTAACAATTTGAAATCATGAATATGTGTGTAACTAGTGGGTATGATCAAGTGACTCCCTAGTCAATGACTTTTCATGGTCTAGGAAAGAAACCAAAAAAGTTACAAGAAATTAATTTCATATTTTTCATATGTTGAGTGCTGCATAATCGTTCAAAGCAGCTCTTTTTCATTTTAGGGCGGAGTAGGTTCCATCAACTCTCAAATCCAATTACTGAGATTCATGTAGTTGGGATTCCATTCCACCAGTACTGCTACCATTGTATGATGGCTACAGCTGGTCACAGAGGATCTCTCTCTCTGGTCTTGCACAGTTTTACTGTCACACTTTAATGGGGAGCATTTAAAAAAACAAATTATGCATATTATTATTATTATTATTATTTTCTGCAAAGCCAAATTATCAGCTGGGCAATTTAAAGTATACCAAGAATGCTTATTGAGAGGCTTAAATAGGTTTTCTTTTGGTTTGTAAATGTATCAGAGCTCAGTATACAGGATATCTGTATTTTTAGTGCATGTATCAGGTTATTTATTTTGAATATACAGGAGTTATTATGACTACAACTAATCTGTGTGGTTGTTGTGTGACAGCAAGGTGCAGCACCAGAGATGTCTCTGACACAGTGTGTATTTTAACCCCTTGACGACAAAGGACGTGCCAGGCATGTCCTGGGAGAAACTCCCTTAACGACAAAGGACGTGCCTGGCACGTCCTGCATTGAATGAAGCGGTTTTCACGATCAACGATCGCGGCAATAGCCAGCACCGAAATTTCTATTTCGGGACCCCCACGATCGCCCCACGGAGCGATCGTGGGGAGCCATATTGACGGAGCATGCTGCTCCGTCAATATGGCTAAGTCCTCTAAGTCGCTCTGAATATGCTACTTGACTACCCCTAGTGGTAGTTTAGTAGCATTGCAATGGGAAATATTTAAAATAAATATTTAATTAATTAAAAACAGGTTATTTAGCTATATTAGCCTATAGGGTTAAAATTAAATATTTTTTTAGCATAAGGGATAGGGTTAAAATAAAATTAAAGTTAA
This sequence comes from Pelodytes ibericus, assembly GCA_036172795.1. Taxonomy (NCBI): domain Eukaryota; kingdom Metazoa; phylum Chordata; class Amphibia; order Anura; family Pelodytidae; genus Pelodytes; species Pelodytes ibericus. The sequence goes on along the minus strand of CM069857.1, from coordinate 212,363,113 downwards.
ACAATATTAAGGGATATAATAAGGATTAGAGTTGGGGTTAAATTTAGTGTTAGGGTTAAATTTTGGGTTCGGGGTTGGGGTCAAAAGATCAATATAGGAAAAAAACAAAAAACACTATTTTTGTTTTTTGCCCCACAACTTGCAAAAAAATACCGAAAAATATGGAAACATGCATATTTTTGAACTCGGGAGAACATTTAGGAACTATTTAGACGGGGTCTTTTTTAATGATTTTATTTGTGTAAATTATATTTTAGGTCAAAGTTAGAAAAAGTGTGTTTTTTTAAATTTTTAATCATATTTTATGATTTTTTTTGTAGTAAATTATAAGACATGATGAACATAATGGTATCTAATGAAAGCCCTTCTTATGACGATAAAAACAACATATAATTTGTGTGGGTACTGTATGTGAGAAAGAAAAAAATTACAGCTAAACACAAACACCCTAGAAATGTCAAAACAGCCATTGTCACCAAGGGAAAGTCAAGGTGAAAATGTCTTGTCACTAAGGTGTTAACAGACGATTTGTCACCATGTGTTTATAACTAGTGCTCTGTGTACTTGGAGAGGCTATGTGGCGCTGTGTTTGTGTGTCTCTGGTACAATGTGTTTAAAGATTGAAGTGATTTGGTGTGTGTGTGGATGAGGATGAGTTGAGGGCAAGGGCAATGTTTAGGTTGGTATCAGCCCCGGGTGCCACATGCATTGGGTGTGCCCCTTTGTGGTCCCCTCTTCTGCATTGCCCCTCCAGTGGCCAAGAATCATGTAAGCATGTGCCTGCACACCAGCAGTGGCAGTGTGTGTGTGAACGGCTGGTTGGTGAGCATTGCAATGCAATGTCAGTGCATTGTCAGTGTGAGTGATTAACACACTGAAGGTGCAGATAGCGGTGAGCTCACCAGAAAGTCTAGAAATCTGGTGATGATAAGAAAGACTTTTTGGGGAGCTGGGATGATCCAGACAAGCTATTTGGGGGACTTGGTTTTCACAGACATGTTGCTTGTATGGCTAGGATTGCACAGACAAGATGTTTGGGGGCTGGGATTGAACAGACATAATGTTTGGGGGCTAAGCTATCATGGGTAAGCTGTTTCGGGGGCTGGCATGCCATGGACAGATGGCACAGACAAGCTGCTTGATGGAAAAAGATGACACTGTGGGACATGCTACTTGTTGAAATCAAGATGGTTGAGGGGACCCAGGGTAAGTTTTGCACTAGGGTCCTGTGGTTCATATATATGCCTCTGGGAGAATTATAAACTGTTTAACTTAACATTAATGTGTACTAAACATATAAAACATGTACATTTCTCCCCAAATGCCACAATTTGAACACACACAATACATACACTAGAGCTATACACTAAAAAATATAAAAGTACAAATGTTAAAATGTGCCTAAAAGTATTCTGGAGTATTAGAACATATCATGACTAGAAGCAGATAATATATCATGTTATCGCTGTGGAATATGTTTTCAATTATATTTTTATGAAATGCTTATTGTAAAATGTTTGCCATGGTGTTAGATTACTTGTAATATGTTCAAATAATTGTTATACATATTAAATGTAATTTAGGCTATATGTAGTTGGGTAGAAATATATTTTAAGGTTGACTATCAAATAAATTAATGTAATGTTTATCCCTTTGTTCGCTAAAACTATTACATTTACTATATCCAAAATACATTACTCAGTTGATAATAGAGAAAAGCTTCTGTTTCTGGAACCATACTTGGAAATGACCATTGACTCATGTATTTTAAGTCATTGGCACTGTTCATAGCTTTGTTTGTCAAGCTAAATTAAAATGGGCACTTGAAACACCTTGCACTCGCTGATCAGAAAGAGTTAAGTAAATGTCCTTTTTTACCACTTATATTATGTAGTTTCACAGCAATTTAGTCTTTGGAATAAATATGTAAAGAAAATGTTCTATTAAAAAAGCTGCTGTGATTTAATTTGTGAATGCTGTTTTGAGAGTCTTCCTTTTTAAATGAGGTCAATTGAAAAATCAAATTTCAACAAATTATATTCAAGAGGTAATCTATAAAATGCAAAAGAACATCATCCTATTTCACTTCCTAAATCCATCTCACAGCGTTTAAAGCTGATTGAAATTTTGCGGTCTTAAATGAAAATATTTATGCTCACAATATGTTGTAGCCAAACTATTTCATTTATCTGCATCTCTTAAAGAACATGGACAGAATGGTACAATGTGGAATAAATAAGCTTCTACTTCAGAGATTATAATGACTGTATCAGATTCACAAAATGTTCTCTGTGTTCAAAAGAATGGTTTTTACTTATCACCTGTTAGGGAAAAAAGTTGAAGACTATAAAGTAGGCCTGCATTACTTGCTCTGTTTTAATTCTGTACTTATCAATTCCTCAGAAAATATTGCAGATCTTGAATTAACTAATTCACTGTCAATTTGTAGTTTTAAGCACAGAGTACATTTTGTAACTGTTTAGGCACTAGTGAACCTCTCATCTTTCCTTCCTTACAAAAAATGAAATCACTACTGTACTCAAAGTATGTGATGCACTATTTGCACTGGGAATAAGGATATGATATAAAATGCATACTCCCCAATCCAGGAATTGCCAGACTTTCTTCTTTTTCCTCCCTTGGTGAAAACTAGAGTTGAGCTGACACCTGGATGTTCAGGTTCGGCGGGTTCGGCCGAACTCGGAAAAAAATTCCGGGTTTGGGGGCGAACTTGACCCCGAACATACTAGTGTTATGAGGGGGGGACTTAGTGTCCTAGTGAAAAAGAAGACATCAAATGGTAAGTATAAAATTGTTTTTTTTTACAGGTTAGTTTATTGCCCACCCCCCTCACTATTATTAGGGTGAGGGGGGGGGGTAGGTAGGCATTTTTTTTATTGGGGGGACACTAGGTCACCACCTCATTATTATTATTAGGGTCAAATTCATTAGAACATTTGCACACCTTTATCCCTAATTTAAAGCCACAGTTTGATTTTGAGTTAACGATAATTATAACTCTAGGAAATACCACTAACCTCTTTATCTTCTTCTTTTGAATTATCTCTGGTCCTTGATTCCCTCTTGTCTTGCAAACAGTTTTGTTTCTACCTCCCTCTTTTTTATACTTTACATTTTCTAGGTTAAAAATCTGTTTGATTGAGGAGTGTAGAAGAACAGTTCATTTCTTTCTTTACTTATTTAATTAAAACATTGCACTATCCTTCTTAATTCCATTATATCTGTTCCACAAGTACTTTTCAACCTTTCCATAATTCTAGGTGTAATTACACCTAATTACTCCCCTCTGCTTACTTTTAAGATATTCTTCTCTGTGTTGCAGGGAGACAGAGGTATTGCACTCACAGACGTTGCTAAATAAATGGCCTCTCAGGATGTGCTGTTATCCTTGTAGTCTTGATTAATTCTTGTGCATATGTGCTCAAAGACAGAATAATATGCAGAGATGTTTAATAAAACAAAATATCTGCTTACATCCAAGTTGGCTCCTGCTTTCAGAGTGGGCGCTACATCCAATTCATCACGGAGATCCGGATACAATCCGCAGATAAAGCATAAACATTTTAAAACTTTTACAAACGAAAGTAGAAAGCTGTAAAAACAAAGTCCCGTATGGATAAAGGTATCCAGAAATGCAGGTAAGTCCAGGACGCTACTCATTTCGCCCATTGGCTTCTACTTGGCGTCTGGACTCCCTGCGTGTAATGATTTCTTTTATGTTGCCGGTTGTGTCCGTGTTCACTTCCGCGTTTGTCATCTTCCCGAGTTCTCGCGAGATTTCGACTTTGTCTCTGATTGTGCTTTCATTTGCGTGTCCGTTCAAGATAGCATGTAAATACAGACAGGAGACAAGTGTTTCATCCCGGACAGAGGGAGAGGAACTCAATCTAACAGACCAAATAGATACTTATATGTTGATATCTTTAAATGTAAAAATACTACTAGATTCAGTAGATATTGTTCTGAAAAACGGGAACCTTGCGAGGAAATATTGTGGAAACTAATATATCTTAGCTTATAGGTTTAATTTCCATATTATTAGCTAAGAAGGGAGGGGTAATTAAAAATACACCAACAGTAAAGGCATATCATTTGGTCTGCTATATTACCATGTTAAAATCACATAAAATTATATAATTCAAAATCCGCATTCAGACTCTGTGGTTTTAAAGTGCTTAAGTTAAAGACCCACTCCATTCATTTTCTGCCTATTTTTTCGATGTTATCACCCCCTCGCCAGTATTTTTCTACCTTTTCAATGGCGCAAAATTTTACTCCTTTGGGTTTTTTTTGATGGAATTCTAGAAAATGCTTGGATAGGCTATGTGTCATTAAACCATTTTTTATGTTCCTTATATGCTCCTCAATTCTTTTTTTCAGTTGCCTTGTGGTTCTTCCCACATATTGTAGGCCACAGGGGCACTCTATGAGATATACCACATTTGTGGAGGAGCATGTACTACATTTTTTAATGTTATACTTTTGACCATTTTTAAATGAAGAGACCTCGGTAATCGGAGTGATGGTTCTACATCTCTGGTCAAAAGTACTTCATTTAAAAATGGTCAAAAGTATAACATTAAAAAGTGGTGCCCACTCTGAAAGCAGGAGCCAACTTGGATGTAAGCAGATATTTTGTTTTATTAAATGTATTGTCTATTTTATACTAAACATCTCTGCATATTATTCTGTTTTTGAGCATATATGCACAAGAATTCCTCAAGACTACAAGGATAACAGCCCATCCTGAGAGGCCATTTATTTACCAACGTCTGTGAGTGCAATACCTAAGTCTCCCTGCAACACAGTTTCTTTTTGCACTATTTATAGCACCAGAAGGTGGTCATTGCTTTTAATATTCAGTTTGTTAAGCGCACTTTAGTTTCTATTTTTCTTCCATTGCACTTCACTTTGTGTGGTTTAGGGACACACCACCTAAGTGCTGCTAAACTAGGATTACAGCGCTAGCTGATACTTTGTTTTTCTATTCTTCTCTGTGGTTTAGATTCTTAGAATTTATTTCCTTTAGCATAGTTTTAGCTGTAAAACCATGGGCTTACATAGCTTATATTTCCTCCATAAGGTTATACTGCAACTGTTTGTTGAAATGATAATGCCTCTGAATAATTTTTTAATTTTTTCAAAATGCTCAACCAATAGCATAGAAATCCACATTAATATATTGCCTTCTACAAATGTAGCAAGATGGACAAGTTCATTGAAACATGTGTACCAATGTTTCTTTGTATATTTCTGGTTTGTGCATCTTATATGAGTGAAACATTAGTATGTGCAACACTTTATTCACATGTACTGTATTACTACATTTTGTATTTCTGTAAATTTTTCTATTTACTCATACATATAACAATAAATAATACAAAAAGATTATTTAAAACTGAAATATAGTTATGTCACCTAAAATGCAAAATATAGCTGGCATAATTTATTTTTATTGGTCTCTTGGTATTAATTTACACCTAGAGGCAACACAAAAATGTACATATATGTGATTCCATTTTATTTCCTCCCCTCTGACATATGTTAAATCACTAAAAATGTAGCAAAATCATAGTTGCTAACATCAGCCATGTTTCCAGGGACCCATATTTGTTCCCCATGCTGCAGGAAGAGCATGCAAAGTGCAGACGGCACTATGTAGGATGCATTTACACACAGGAATGGCCAGCCTTAAGTGTTCTGGTGCCCCGTGCTGGCCTCCCCCATGGTGCCCCCCCAATGTCTCTCTCCCTTCCCATGTTTGTCCCTTTCCTCTTCCTTGCCATGTCTGTCTCTCTCCAACTGCCCCATACCTATTCTCTCTCCCCCTCCTTCCCAATATCTGTTCTCCCTCTATTTCCCTTCTCTCTCTCCCTCCATTCTGTCTCTCTCCCCATGCTCTGTCTACCTCTCTCCCCCTTCCCCTGTTCTGTCTCTCTCTCCCACTCCCCCTGTTCTGTCTCTCTCTCCCCTCCCCCTGTTCTGTCTCTGTTCCCCCTCTTCCCCTGTTTTGTGTCTCTCCCCACTCCCCCTGTTCTGTCTCTCTCCCCCTGTTCTGTCTCTCTCTTCACCCCCTCCCCCTGTTATTTCTCTCTTCCCCCTGTTTTGCCTCTGCTTAATGCAAGCATGGGGAGCGCCAGCAGCACTTTCTTTTGCTGCCCACAGCTCCCCGTGAATCAGAGGCTGTTCTGCTTCACAGGGTGGGGGCGGAGCTACACCTCTCAGATGGTTAGCTCTGCCCCCTCCCTGGATCCAGCAGAGCTTGCCACTCTCTCCCCCCTCCCCCTGATCTGTCTCTCTCCCCCTCCCCCTCTTTTGTCTCTCCCCCTTCCCCTGTTTTGTCTCTCTCCCCCTCCCCCTGTTCTGTCTCTCTCCCCCTCCCCCTGTTCTGTCTCTCTCCCCCTTCCCCTGTTTTGTCTCTCTTCCCCCCTGTTCTTTCTCTCTCTCCCCCCTGTTCTGTCTCTCCCCACCTTCCCCTGTTTTGTCTCTCTCCCCCTCCCCCTGTTCTGTCTCTGCTCCCCACCTCCCCCTCTTCTGTCTCTCCCCCTGTTCTGTCTCTCTCCCCCTCCCCCTGTTCTGTCTCTCTCCCCCTCCCCCTGTTCTGTCTCTCTCCCCCTTCCCCTGTTTTGTCTCTCTTCCCCCCTGTTCTTTCTCTCTCTCCCCCCTGTTCTGTCTCTCCCCACCTTCCCCTGTTTTGTCTCTCTCCCCCTCCCCCTGTTCTGTCTCTGCTCCCCACCTCCCCCTCTTCTGTCTCTCCCCCTGTTCTGTCTCTCTCCCCCTCCCCCTGTTCTGTCTCTCTCCCCCTCCCCCTGTTCTGTCTCTCTCCCCCTTCCCCTGTTTTGTCTCTCTTCCCCCCTGTTCTTTCTCTCTCTCCCCCCTGTTCTGTCTCTCCCCACCTTCCCCTGTTTTGTCTCTCTCCCTCTCCCCCTGTTCTGTCTCTCTCCCCCTCCCCCTGTTCTGTCTCTCTCCCCCTCCCCCTGTTCTGTCTCTCTTCCCCCCTGTTCTTTCTCTCTCTCCCCCGTTCTGTCTCTATCTCCCCCCTTAATGCAAGCATGGGGAGCGCCAGCATCACTTTCTCTTGCTGCCTGCGGCTCCCCATGAAGCAGACGCTGCTCCGCTTCACAGGGTGGGGTCGGAGCTACACCTATCAGAAGGTTAGCCCTACCCCCTCCCAAGATCCTTGCCGAGCATAAGGCTGGTGAGGGGGGATCTTTTGATCTCCCCAGTCCAGTGCCTCTACCGGCTTTTTTTTTTTTTTTACATTTATTTTTTCCAAGCAAGCGTGCAGGCTCGCACAGGTCACACACCCCTAAGGCCGGCCCTGCACACAGGCACAATTCTATTAATCAGTAATGGTAGGTGCTATGAGATCTGATTAATTACTTGGATTCTCTTTGTGCATATATCCATCGTACATACTGCCGGGCTGTACTTTGCATGGTCTTTCTGGAGCACATGGAACAAATATGTGTCCCTGGAAACATGGCTAATGTTGGTCATAATATTAACTGGCCTCAACCAAATTTGTGCAGACCTGTACTCAATGCTTGTTAAGCTGCTGATCTGCCATTCATGAGATTGCACCGGTTGGTGAATACCCCCCCTTTTTGCTCACCTTAGGTAACAGGGTATACCTATGGCCGTGGGCCCCTGACTTGCTTTCACCTGGAGGATCATCAACCATACCACACTGACAAGGCCATTGTAGGCAGAAACATACGTCTGTGGTTTGCTGTGTTCCTTGTGCAGAGGAGACTAGCCATGCATTTGTGCACCAAGCCCCTTTTTGCTCTTCCTTTACATATCTGTCTCTCTCCTCTTCTTTCCCATGTCAGTTTCTCTCCGCTCCCTTCCCATGCCTGTCTCTCTCCTATCCCTTCCCATGTCTCTATCCTATCCCTTCCCATGTCTGTCTCTCTCCTATCCCTTTCAATTTATGTCTCTCTTATCCCTTCCCATGTCTGTCTCTCTCCTATCGCTTCCCATGTCTGTCTCTCTCTCCTATCCCTTCCCATGTCTCTCTCCTATCCCTTCCCATGTCTGTCTCTCTCCTATCCCTTCCCATGTCTGTCTCTCTACTCTCACTTCCCATGTCTCTCTTTCCTCTTCTTTCCTACATCTGTCTCTGTCCTCTCCCCTCCCATTCATGCCTCTCTCCTCTACCCCCTTTGTCCATCTAACAATGTATGTCTCTCCTTCCCAATCCATATCTGTCTCTCTCCTCTTGGCCAATGGCTGTCTCTCTCCTCTTGGCCCATGTCTGTCTCTATTCCTCCTCTCTCATGCGGTGTTGTCTCTTCTCCCCTGTCATTGTTCTCTCTTCTCCCTGTCAGTGTTCTCTCCTCTCCCACCTTCAGTGTGCTCTCCTCTCCCCATCAATTTGCTCATTAATATGCCACTGCTAGTATGCCCATTAATATGCCACTGTTAGTTTGCCCATTAATATGCCACAGACAATGTGCCCATTAATATGCCACTGTTGTTATACCATTAATACATGCTACTGTTAGTTTGTCTATTAATATGTCACAGCCAATTTGCCCATTAATATGCTAATGTTAGTATGCACATTAATATGCCACAGACAATTTGCCCATTAATATTCCACTGGTAGTTTTCCAATTAATTTGCCACTATTAGCCTGCCAACTATTATGACACTGTGAGTATGCCCATTAATATGCCACCGCAAATGTGTCCATTAATATGCTGGTGTTTTGTTGCCCATTTATATGCCACTATGAATTTGCCCATGAAGATGCCACTATTAGCATGCTCATCAATATGCCTGTGTTATTTTGCCCATTAATATGCCACAGTCAATGCCTATTAATATTCCACAGCCAATTTGCTCATTAATATGCCACTGTTAGCTTGCCCATTAACAAGCCAATGCTAGTTTTCCCATTAATATGCCACTATTAGCCTGCCTATTAATATACCAATGTTATTTTGCCTATCTATATGCCACAGCCAATTTGCCCATTAATATGCCAGTATTAGCCTGGCCATTAATATGCCACAGCCAATTTTCCCACTTAATATACCACGCACGCAGCATTGAGGAGGGAAATTCAGCCGCTGGATATGACTTACTTTCATATACGATGTAAGTACCAGTAAGCCAGACCGCATGGATGCAGATTGCCGGCTGCTGCCATAACGTGAGTGTCTCCGTGGGGGAAAGTCATGCTACCACTGTGGGCCAGAGGGGTTATTGGCTTGATGGTGGTAACAAAGCCCCAGTTTTCACATTAAGCAATGTTTAACATAAAAACTGGAGGCATACTAATCATGTAACATTAATTACTAGAAGAACAATTGTGCTGAAATTCATGGTATCTCTTACCTACTGGCTACCATCAAAATAACTAAATACATTACCTATGAATAGAAAACAACTTCCATTAGGAAATTACTCTTTGCTTAAATTACCTTCTGTACAAACATAAGAACAGAATAGGATTTCCGCTATCAAAAATGTACACATTGTGCTAGCTGAATGGCAAGTAAGGAACTAGGTGGTGTCCTATACAAGAGACAGCACAGGCATGTTTTACTTAACCTATGCATTTGCTGGCTCTTTTGCTAAAAATGTATAAATCACATTTGATACCACGCTTTTCCTCCGTAAATACTGTGTAGCAGACCCTTAAAATGATAATTGTTTTTGTTAATGGACTTAACGTCTCCTTTTCCGCTGATTTTAGATAATACCAGAAAGCCTTTATATTTAGGCAAATCCACTGTTTTGCCAACTATAGTTGCTTTAGTCAATTTCTATATAGCCGATCATTCCAGGAATAAAGACCCAAAATAAGAAAGAAAAGAAAACCCTTCACTGCCAGATATTTTTGCTGGTAATATAGACGTAGCCAGCCATTACAGGAATATTGCGAGTTTTTAGAAACGTAAATATTTAATCTTATTTGTAAGTTTTGTAATGTGAGTAACGAAGCGATGTAATGTACATAATCTTGTTGGACCATCCTTAGCTAGAAGTATTTCACAGGTGACGATGATGGTACTGACAGGTAGAAAACAGTGCACAGGTCTTATTGCGATTGTATTCTGTATAATAATTGAGTGCCATAACCTATACATTTAACAAGATTCTTTCTTTCTGTAGATAAATTATATAATTTTTCTTGAGCTGTATATATTATTTTAATTGAACCAGTCTATTAAAAAAAAAAAAACTACTAAAACCACAATATTTGGACAACAATCACATACTAAATCCGCCTGGAATTGATGGCCACATGTTATCAGTTGCAGAAAATTCTAAAATTCCTATAATTAGCAGCAATTATCTAAATAAGCAATAAACTTCACTGGAATGATCCTTACAAAATCTACGTTCATTGCATTAAGGAAACAATACGTTTTTTTTAAAAACATTTTTATATTTGTACGGTTTATTTTGAGTAATACATCATTGCGGCAGACAGGTGAATAAGGTGCCTTAACCTTTTGTGTGCTGGATCGGCAGCCATGTTTTATGATGTCTTTTCCCCACCCCGACACACAAATGGTTAAACAATTTCTGGGTGCAATTTTTAATTATTTCCTGCTCCCTCCCCCTTTTTTTTTTCTCTTCAACCAATGGGATCAAAAAAATACCTGCTTATACAAATGCACTGGTGGAAATATATTTAGTACTACAACAGCTTGAAGTACTAATTCATGGTTTTAGCTTTGGTGTAGCTTTCAAAACCACGTCTTATTAAAATGTAGATGGTGCGTAACAGTGCACAAGATACTGTTTTACTTGGGTTGTGGTTTCAAACTTGCTGGTTGTGAAGTACGCTTCAGCCTGTTACTGTGACTTTAAAATAGTCATGCCATTGGAAATACAACTATTTTATTAGAACTTGTAGATTCCTAATTGGCATGACATGTATAACATGTATAGATCAAAGTGAAATACATTATTGTTTTGGGAAAAAAAAAATTATTATCAGAGAAGGGCTACTAAACTGGTTCATGGGTTGAAGGATAAAACTTACCAGGAAAGGAAGGTTAAAGCATCTTAACATGTATAGCTTGGAGGAAAGACGTAACAGGGGGGATATGATAGAAACATTTAAATACATAAAGGGAATCAACACAGTAAAGGAAGAGAGTATATTAAAAAACTACCACAACTAGAGGACATAGTCTTAAATTAGAGGGGCAACGATTTAAAAGTAATATCAGGAAGTATTACTTTACTGAGAGGGTAGTGGATGTATGGAATAGCTTTCCAGCAGAAGTGGTAGAGGTAAACACAGTCAAGGATTTTAAGCATGCGTGGGATAGACACAAGGCTATCCTAGCTATAAGACCGGGAACGGGGGACTAATAAAAGTATTCAAAAAAATTGGGCAGACTAGATGGACCGAATGGTTCTTATCTGCCGACACATTCTATGTTTCTATGTTTTCGGTTACCATTAACTGTACCAGCATAATGCAGCACTATACTGCTGCTGTTATGCTTTGGCACTTTTTCCATTGCCTCTGCTCATCAGGCCTCACACAGTGCTGCACTTGTTTGTGAGGGCTGATCATCCAGG